>CM077150.1:69251328-69981956 GCA_039583875.1 Platanthera guangdongensis | reverse complement strand
CCATGCTGAAGGCATATTTATTTCTCAAACCAAGTATGCAAAAGAACAGGTTAAGAAATTTGGTATGTCTGAAGCATCATGTATGAAAACACCTATGCCTACTAATGTTGTATTAGATGCTGATGAACATGGGAAACATGTTGATCAGACAACATATAGTGCAATGATTGGCTATTTATTATACCTTACAGCTAGTAGACCTGACATAATGTTTGCTACATGCATATGTGCTAGATTCCAAGTGAGCCCTAGAGAGTCACACTTAACCTTAGTAAAAAGGATTCTTAGGTATGTTAAAAGTTGTCCAAATCTAGGTCTCTGGTATCCAAAAGATTCAGCATTTGACTTAACTGGATTTTCAGATCCTGATTATGCTGGATGCAGAATAGACAGGAAAAGCACCAGTGGAACTTGTCAGTTTCTTGGTGACAGACTTGTCTCCTAGTTTTGCAAGAAATAAACATCTGTGTCAAGTTCAACTGCTGAAGCTGAATATATGGCTGCAGGTAGTTGTTGTTCACAAATCTTGTGGATTCAAAACCAACTCCTAGACTATGGCTACAACTTAGAGAAGTCTAAAATATTTTGTGATAATACCAGTGCTATTTCCATTGCACAAAATCCAATCCTCCATAGTAGGACAAAACATATAGAAATTAGGCATCACTTTCTAAGGGATAATGTTGAGAAAAATAAAATTGAACTTCAATATATCCCAATTGATTTGCAAAGGGGAGATATTTTCACCAAACCTTTGGATGAAAATAAACATACATTCTTCCTGAATCAGTTAGGAATGTTAGATGGAGAAAGTTTAAAATAAAATTCCAAGATCTTAAAAATCTAAAAATGACAAAGACTAGGCTAATCAAAATGATTTTTCTAGTGTATAGAGTAAGTTTCTGGTCTCTGAACTGCGCTCGATGATTTTCCCCAAGATCGTCGAACGGAGATCGACGATTTCCGCAATAGTCGACCAGATTTCAGCGCTTCTCAAGATAGTTCTGAGTGCTCTCTTTCTTCAGGTCAATGATTGTCGAACGGAGCTCGAAGCTCTCCAATATCGTCGAACGGAGATCGACGATGTTGAAGATCTTTCAGATTCCTTTAGGAGCCCAGATCGTCGAACAGAGTTCAACGATCTTTCCTTTTCTGTGTCGAACCCTAATGTAAAGCTCATTTTTCGGCCGTCGTTCTGCCTTTGCGATTTCATACTCTCTGCAGAA
This sequence comes from Platanthera guangdongensis, assembly GCA_039583875.1. Lineage (NCBI taxonomy): Eukaryota > Viridiplantae > Streptophyta > Magnoliopsida > Asparagales > Orchidaceae > Platanthera > Platanthera guangdongensis. The sequence goes on along the minus strand of CM077150.1, from coordinate 69,980,730 downwards.
TTTCTCCTTCCCTCCAAACTTTTCTACACTTGGTCTTTTGTTTGTTCATTCTTGCAGGTGAAAATGGCAGTTTCAGTCGCAATTTTGGCAGCCATGAAATTTGATGCTGGATTTGATATAGACATGAATTCTTTCAATAACAGCGATCAAATATTCAAGGACATTATGGAACTCTTTAAGGACCAACAATTAGTTAACATAATGACTACAAGGATCAAGTTGGCCGCAGATGAAATAAAGGAATGTGTGTATACTGCCCACAATCTGGATCAGAACACTATGATCGGAACAATCTCGGGAACTCAGGTACCTTTAACACATGCTGTTTTGACAGAGGTATTTCAACTAAATTCTGGTGAAAATTATGTTGAGCTTTCTGGAGAAGAATTTTCAATTATGCTTGAGAGGATGGGCCATTCAGCAGCTAACCCTAATAAACTGCTTAAGAAGAATCTATCAGTTGAGTACAGATTTCTTGCTGATGTAGTTGGAAAAGTGTTGTTGGCAAAACACTCTGCTCATGATACCATCTCTAGGTATCAGCTCTGTTTGATGGGTGTCTTGGTGGACAAGAAGCAGTTGAACTGGGGAGAAGTGTTTTTTGATTTGATCAAGAAGAAAATTAACAAGAATTTTGTTAATTTTGGGAGAATTTTAGGGCTGTTTCTTCACAATAGATGCCCTAACCTGCTTGTGTCCAATGGAGTGCACATCAATGCCTCCAAAAGGCTTACCTATACCCTATTTGGGAAATGGGATAGGCAGATTGTAAAGCCAAGCAGAGCCTCTGCAATCTCTTCTTCAGGCACAAGGACTATTTCAGTCTCTTCCCCTCAGGTTTCTTCCCCTGCAGAAGATTTGCCTGCCTCATCATCTCCTCCTTCTCCACCTATTGTTTCATCAACAACAATCATATCCACCATCACAATTTCATCCCCCATTTCCATCCCATCTCCAACTGCAATCCCTTCTCCAACTCCAACATCATCTGAAGAAATCTTCCATCCACTACATCACTACTCTCACATGGACATTGATTCATCATCTCATATTCCATCATTCACTCTTCTAGATGATTCCTATAGGGATGATTCTCCTTCATCCCTCTTGAGCCACCATCATCATCCACTTCTTATCAACAATTACTTCAGGACATCATTGCTCAACCATCATTCACAACATCCATCTCCACTCCATTATCTTCCATCTCAACAATTCTAATATCTCAACCATCACTTCCACCATCCATATTTTATCCAACAACAGCTCCTGCTGCTCCACCTTTCATCCCTACCATATCCATCCCTACCTCTACTCAAATCCCTCTTGAGCAAGTAGATCTTCTAGCTATTGCAGACAAGCTATATGAGCTGATAGCTCCAAGACTATCACTACTGCTGGAGACTTCATTGGCTCCACTTCTGAAAACTGTTCAGGAGTTGTCTGCCAGGATATCCTCTTTTATTCCTCCTCAGGAAATCCCTTCTACTGGGTGCCTTCATCCAGTTGTCACTGAATCTAGGCAGGGGGAGATGCCTTATGAAGATGAGAGATTGCCTGTTGCAGTAACTTCAGTTCAAGCTCCAGTTGCAGTCATTACAGTGGACCTCAGGTCACTGCTTTCAGCATTTGATTCTGTATACTTCAGCTGCCTTCCAAACCAGCATATCAGTTGCCTTCCAGACCAGCATATTGAAGACCTTACTAAGGCCATTATGCCAATTTCTTGCTGTGATCCCAACATTTTAGCCTCTTTTATAGATTCTGTCCAGACTGTGAACAATGTTGAAATTGCTGCTGCTACTGTTGATGTTTTATTTAGTTCTGATGTTGCTATTTTAGTTTCAGAGGATGTGCATATGACAGAGGCAATTGATTTTGAGCCTGCTGTATCTGAGCTTATTGTTTCTGAAATTCTGTTTCTGAATCTGCTGTTACAGTTCCTTCTGCCAATGTTATTTCTGTTCCAATTCCTGCTGCTGTTGTTGCTCCTGTTGTTGTTCCTGCTGTTATTTCTTCTGCTCAGTCTCAACAACAGAAAGAATATATCGAAAGGATTGATGCATTGTATGATAATCCACAAAGTTCAGACAGTGATCAGTTTAGAACTGACTCTGATGATTCCTCTGCAACAATTGCAAGGAAAAGGAAAGCAAGAAGCAAGGACATGAAGAGAGTTCCCCAGAGAAGGTTAAAGATACAAATGATGTTCCTTATTATATATTGCATGATTGCCAGATTACAGAACCATGGATGCAGTACTCCAGAAATTAGCTGAAAGCCATGAAAAGAAAAGAAAGTATAACAAAGGTTCATCCCATTTTAATCCTCCTCCTCCTTCACCTGATGCAGGTATAGGTGGAATTTATGCCTTTCAATCTACTGCTAGAAGCCAGAGTTCATATCAATTTCAAGGAAGATCTCAGCAAAGAGGAAATCAGTCTAGTGGTTACCAGTCCAGAAGAGGATAGTACAGAGGAAATCAAAGAGAAATCAGAGTTTATTCCAAAGGATATTTCAGGAAATATCCTTATCCAAGGGAAGGACAAGGCCCTACAGATTCTACTTCTGGTCCTTTCCCTTATAAGCTTAAAGATCTTGTCTCTTCTAGAGCTAATGCTGATGAGTCAACTAATAGATATGAACCTCATGTTCCATTTGAAGACCCTGAAAATAATCCCACTTCATGGACTGCCAGAATGAAAGAGTTTGCTGCATTGAATCAGATCAAGAAAGCAAGAGAACACGAAAAAGATACTTATAATATCACCACTTTATCTTAACAAAGAAAGAAAGAGCTTGAAAGGTACTCCTCCAGTAAGTTTTTTGATTCAGAGAGTTACATGAAGCTGCACCCAGAAGCTGTAGTCCCCAGGCCAAAACAACAAGCTTCTCTAGGTGTAGATGATGATAGAAGATCTAAGAAGGAAGCTCTCAATCCCAACAGAGAAATGGTTTTCAAGAAGAGCAAGGAAAAAGAATGATTTTGTAAGCAGACAATGATACCTAGCTCTGACTATCTGTGATTATATCTGTGTTTCTGCAATATATTTTTTTTATATATTTCTGCATTGTATGTTTTTATTTTTCCTATGTCTGTAAATAGTAATCCTAACCCAAATAGGGGAGATTGTTGGAACACCCTATTACTGATTTGGGCAAGGATCACTATGTCCTTTAGGAAAAAAATTTTGACCTCCTTGTATAGATCTAAAGGTCAATTAGATTAAGTCTAAGGGTTAGTATTTAGGTTTGTAAGCTGCTCTCAAGACCCTCAAGACCAAATATTTCAGTTCAGGAGACTAAGTCATTTCGTCGAGCTCAGGTCGACGAATTGTCGAACTCCATCCGACGATCTCTGAGCTCACTTCGACGAATCATCGAACTACATTCGGTGATCTCTGAGCTCACTTCAACGAGTCGTCGAACTCCGTTCGGCGATCTTCGAGCTTAGATCTACGTTCCTGTATCTAGTTAGTTTCCCTATCTTTGAGCTCAGTTCGACGATAGTTGAGCTCAGATCGATGATTTCTGCTTCAGTCTAAGTCCAGTCGCTGAGCTCAGTTCAACGATAGTTGAGCTCAGGTTGCCGTTTTTCTGGAGAGATCGACGTTTTTCAAGATTCAAATTCAGTCGGTTTTGGTATTCCTTTCTATTTATTCCCAGCATTTATTCCAAGGATCTTGTAGCCGTTTTCATTTAATCTGGAGTAAGTTTCAAGGAGATTTTAAAGGAATGTTTTATTGGACTTTCCTCCAGAAGACAAAATGCACTTAAGGAAGTCATTTATGACAGGCTAACGGCTATCTTGGACAGAGAATTATTCTATTCAGATCTAAGGAATAAAAGATTTTCATTCTGCTGGTTAACAACAATTAGAACAACAATAAGAAAGAGAGACACAGTTGCAGATATTCACAGTCTGTTGGGTCCGGCGTTCCTTCACTTGACCCGTGGCGCTCTTCTACTTATTTAAGAAATTAAGTAGCACCCTTTCCAACAGTCCGGGCTTTTGGAACAGTTGGTTATGCGCTTGATCCTTCAATTGGTATCAGAGCAGGTCACGGGTTCAAGACCGGGGAGCGCTATTAAATCCTGTTTTTTCCCTTCTACCTGTGTGGGTCCGGCGGGTCAGGCAACCGTGGACATGTGGTAACCCCACCTCTGAGCCGTGAAACCATGGACATGTGGTAACCCCACCTCTGAGCCGTGTGGGCCATGTGGTAACCCCACCTCTGAGCCATGTGGGCCATGTGGTAACTCCACCTCTGAGCCGACGGGTTGTGCTGGACGGCGGGGGGGGGGGGGGGGGGGGGGATTGTTCGGTCCGGCGTTCCTTCACTTGACTCGTGGCGCTCTTCTACTTATTTAAGAAATTAAGTACCACCCTTTCCAACAGTCGGGCTTTTGGAACAGTTGGTTATGCGCTTGATCCTTCACAGTCATAGAATTCTTTCAGGAACACAAATCACAGAAGGAGATCAATATACTGAAATTTCTAGATTCCTTTTGATTCCAGTGTTCAAAGGCCTTATCATTCAAGACACCAGACACCACACATTTCAGCTGCTACTGGAATCATCTTTTACTTGAGATCTAATCCTCTGAAGGCCTATCACCCTATTGCAAAGCTTCACTTCCTGAAAAACTCAAGATCTCAGGGGGAGCTTTGACAACATCCACTATCTTCTCTTTGATTGTTGATAGAGAAGATCATCTCACCTCTCTCTCTCTCTACTGTAAAGGGTTTATCAAACTCCCTTCAAAAGTTTGTGTTGGTTTCTGAGACCTTGTCAAAACTCAGTGGTGGTAAGACACCTGACCAAAAAATCTGGTTTGGTTTTTGAGCACCTTATTAAAAACTCATTGGTGCCCAAGACACCTGATCAACTCATCCTGCAGTGGATTCCTACCTAGGGTGGTAGAAGAGTTGATGTACTCAAATTGATTGGGGAACCACTATAGCTCCTTGTGTCCTCTGGTTGCTTCTTTGTGTTTTGTTGTGTGCTGTGCTGTTTTATTTCCTACTTTCATATTTGTTATTTACTGCAAGCACTATACACATATTATTTAAATTAAGTTTTCCACTGCAAAATAGTTTTGACTTTGAAAATTATTTTAATATACTCTATTCACCCCCCCCCTCCTCTAGAGTAAAGGTAGATCTTATCCTCCACTTTCACAGCATACAGAATTCGTCGACCAGGGAATTGATTTCGTCCACCTGAACTCAGAGAATGTCGACCTGAGGAATCCTGTTCGTCGACCTGAGCTCTGCGAAGCAAACACTGAATATAAACAGCTGATTCTGCGCTACAAGAACGTCAACCTGAGAATCTAGTCTACACTCAAAGATCGTCGACCACAGAACTTGAACAAACAGAATTAGTCGAGCTGAGAACTAGTCTGGGAGAAAACGTCGACCACAGAATATATCCTTCTGATGAATATCGTCGACATGATCTCTAAGTTCGTCGGGCTAAGTTCGACGAACGTCGAACTAATTTCCAGACAAATGAAAATCTTCTAAGTCTTGAATCTGAAGTCCACATCAGGTAGGTCCATGAAGTTTGAAACTTGGGGGACTGGCCAAAAACTTAAAAAGAAAAACTAGTGACCCTAACTATACATCATGGGTTAACACAACCTAAGAAGTGAACCTAGCCCAAATCAAAATAGGGGTTCCAATAATCTCCCCCTATTTGGGTGAGGTTACTTCAAAACAAATAGAAACAAAAGCATTCACAAAGCAAAAGAAAAATATATCTGGCAGAAAGATTTAAAACATGCAGCAGATATATATACAATGTAGCTTTGTGTCAGTAAATGAATAAATACTTTAAGACAGTCAGAAACTAAACAACATACACTCATTTCTTCTTCTTCATTATCTCCTTTTGCTTATCCTCCTTTTCATGGAGTATCTCCCCCTTCCTGGGTTCAGTAAGCACTAGAGCCAGGCCCCTGACTAAAGAAGGAGGGACAGAGAAGGCAGAAATTTGAGCAGTAAGAGATGAGATAGAAGAAGCAAGAGGTGAAATAGCCTCTGTTATGAGTTGTTGTAGGAGAGGTGTGATGGATTGCAGAATGGAAGAAATGGAGGGTGAAACTATGTTCATGAATTCAACTGGGGTTTGAATAGAGACAGATGGGTTGAGTGTGGATGATGGATGGAAGGATGTGTAGTCTGGCATTTGCTCATCTGGTGAAGATGGGGTATGAATGAATGATGATAGTAGATTGAATGATGGTAAAGATTACAGATTGAGAATGGGGATGTCAGTAAGATGAGATGGAGGAGGGGATAGAGGAGGAGTAGCATGCTCTGGTGTTGTAGCATGTACTGGAGATTGAGTAGGTGCAGGTTGATGATCTGGAGAAAACGCTGGTGTGGAAATATGAATTGGAGAAACAGGAGGTGTAGGTTGATGTTCTTGGGATGAGGAAGAAGGCTGGAGGGATGTGGAGGTAGTTTGATTAAGAGGAGGTGGAGGGGGAATGGAAATATCCTCAGCAGGGTGGGGAGTGGCTGGATCAGCCCTTGTACGCTCAGAAGGTCTGGAAGAGGAAGCCCTGGATGGCTTAGGGATGTTCCTCTCCCACCTGCTAAACAAGGCGCAGGTAAGCCTCTTGGAGGCATTTATGAATATGGTAGGGGAGACCAGTGATTCAGCATCCTTGGCCTGAAGAAAAATTCCCAAAATCCGTCCAAAACACACTTCCTTCTTTGTGTTTTTCTTCTTAATCAATTCAAACATAATTTTGGCCCAGTTCACGGCTTTCTTGTTTGCCACTGAACTCATCACAAGGAACTGTTATCTAGTTATGTAATCGTGGGTGGTGTGTTTTCCTAGCAGAACGTTTCCACAACATCTACCAGAAACTTATAATCTGCAGATAGATGTTTCTTCAACAATTTGTTAGGGTTGTCACCAGAATAACCATTCGATTCAACATTTCATCAAACTCAGTAGAATCGATTTCTAAGTCCTCTTCTCCATTAAATAAACCAAAAATTTCAGTTAAAACATCAGGAGTAAGTGAAACGGCATTACCCGAAATTGTTTCAATCAGCGTATCAGCATCTGGAGCCGATAGAGTGAAAACCCATTCTCGGATTTCAACGCCGCAATCTTCATCCTAGTAGTCATCAGATTCTTTAACTATAGATCTTCAAACAACTTCAGAATATCAAGGAAGATTTGATCTAAGAATTGAAAAGACTCGAAGTCGATGTCAAAACCCATGTCGAATTTCATTGCTGCGAGAGCGCTTGCTGAAATCGTCATAATCACCTGCAACAAAAAAGAGAGAGATCAAGTGCGAGAGAACTGAAAGCACGGGATGGAGCTCGAAGAAAACCTGGTTATAAGGTTTTTTAGAATATGAAACGTCAAGCTTCGTCCTGCAAAAAGGAAATTCTTCGATCTCAGGTCGGCGATAAATTTCATGAAGAGATAAATTCGTCGATCTCAGACTGAAGATATGGAGATATTTCTTCTTCCTCAGAAATATTTCCTGAAACAGGATTGTCGATCTCAGTTCGACGAAACTGACTTCACAGAGAGATTTCGTCGAGCTCCATTTGACGAACTCCCAACGATAAGTTTGTAAATCGTCGATCTCAGGTCAACGAATTGTTTCCAGATCGTTTACACTAAGGATAGATTTAAAATTAAGTTTTTCAATCTATTATTCCTAACTGATTCAGAAAGAACAAATGTTTAGATTCATCCAAGGTCTTGGTGAGAATATCTACCCTTTGCAAATTAGTGGAGATAAATTCAAGGTTAATTTTCTGTTTGCCCACACAGTGTCTTATGAAATGATGTCTTATATTTATATGCTTTGTCCTACTATGATGCAATGGATTATGTGCAATAGAAATTGCAGTGGTACTATCACAAAATATGGTTGAATTATTTAAGTTATATCCATAATCCAGTAGTTGGTTTTGTATCCATAAAATTTATGAACAACAACTGCCAGCTGTAATGTATTCAGCCTCTGCAGTTGAAGTTGACACTGATGTTTGCTTCTTATAAAACCAAGAGACAAGCCTATCACCAAGGAACTGGCATGTTCCTGATGTGCTTTTCCTATCCACTCTACATCTAGCATAGTCAGCATCAGAAAATCCAGTAAGCTCAAATGTTGACTCTATTGGATACCAGAGTCCTAAATTAGGACAACCCTTTATATATCTCAAAATCCTTTTAATGAAAATAAAATGACATGTAGCAAACATGATGTTTGGTCTAGTTATTGTGAGATAGAGTAGGGATCCAACAATAGCCCTACACTTGGTCTAATCAACTTGTTTTCCATATTCATAAGAGTCAATCACAACATTAGCAGCCATGGGAGTTTTCATAGAGGAGACATCAGCCATCCCAAATTTCTTAATAAGCTCATTTGTATATTTAGATTGGGATATGAATATTCCATCAGGGGATTGCTTCACTTATAGGCCAAGGAAGTATGATAGCTCTCCCATGCTACTCATCTCAAACTTTGAATGCATTAGATCAGAGAATCTCTTGCATAGTTTGGGATCTGTAGAGTCAAAATGATGTCATTTATATATATTTGTACTACCAAAATTTTATCATGATGCATCTTAGTAAAAAGTGTCCTATCTATCATGCCCCTAGAGAACTTATGTTCTAAATGGAAGCTAGCTAAGGTTTTATACCAAGCTCTTGGAGCTTGCTTTAGACCATAGAGAGCTTTATACAATTTAAAAACATATGAGGGATGAGTAGAAGAGATAAAACCTGGGGGTTGTTCAACATAAACCTCTTCCTTTAGTTCTCCATTCAATAAAACACTCTTGACATCCATCTGGTAGACTTTAAACTTCTTAAAAGCAGCATAAGCAAGAAAAATCTCGATTGCTTCTAGCCTGACAATAGGAGCAAAAGTTTGATCATAGTCAATGCCTTCCTCTTGCCTATAGCCTTGAGTAACAAGCCTAGCCTTGTTTCTCACAATTACACCTTGGGCATCAAGTTTTTTCTGAATACCCACTTGGTTCCAATTACTAGATAGCCTTAGGGCCAAAGAACCAAGTCCCAAACTCTACATCTCTCAAATTGATTGAGCTCCTCTTGCACTATAATAGTTCAATGGGATCTTGCTCTGCATCATTTATGGATTGAGGCTCAACTTGAGAGAGAAAATAAGCATGCATCACATTTTGGTTGAGTTGATGCCTTGTCTGTACACCTACTGACATATCCCCAATCACTTGAGATATAGAGTGATCCCTTAGTATGACAAGGTCAGTGGGTGGAGTTGGTTCAGCAACAGTATTTGGAGTTAATTACTCTTGTGGAGTAATGTCTGCTGTTGAAGGATGTTCAACCACTTCCAAAAATTCTTCTTCACTGTCTTCATCAGCTTGTAGAGGAGGATGTGATGTGACCATTTATGTAAGGTTTAACTCACCCAATTTCTCACACAAGTGAGGTACCTGCAATAGATCTGAGGTAGAAGAATTCTTCTCCTTATAATACATGTTAGCATCATCAAATGAAATATGTACAGATTCTTCCATTTTAAGGATGATTTGTTGAAAACCCTATAAGCCTTGCTAACTTGGGAATATCCAAGAAAAATTCCCTCTGTAGCTTTATCTTCAAATTTTCTAATGTGTTACTTATTATTATTATGAAAGAAACATCTACACCCAAAAATTCTAAAGTAATCAATTTTAGGTTTCTTCCCTTTGAGTAATTCATAGGGGTCTTACCCTTAAGTTTGTTTGTCAAACTTCTATTCAGCACATAGTTTGCTGTGCTCACAGCTTCTGCCCAAAAGGATAGGGGCATGTGTGCATCTGCAAGTAATGTTGCTGCAGATTCAATGAGGGTTCTATTTTTCCTTTCTGCTACCACATTTTGTTGAGAAGTTCTAGGAGCAGAGAAACAATGTCTGATACCTTCCTCCTCACAGAATCTTTGCATGGGAGGAGATTCAAACTCAGTACCATGATGAATTCTAATCAATGCAACTGGAGTAGAATACTCAATCCTTATGCTCTTAAGAAAGTCTGTATGGAATTTAAAGTTACCTGACTTTTTTCTCAAGAAGAACACCCAAGAGAATCTAGAGAAGTCATCTATAATAACTAGAGTGTAAGACTTCCCTCCTAAGCTTTGTACATCAATAGGTCTAAAAAGATCCATATGTAGTAAGTACAGAATCTTAGGTGAGTCACTCTTATTAATTGACTTAAAGCTATTTTTAGTTTATTTGCCTTCTTGACAAGTCTTGCATATGCTTTTCTTCTTATAGGGGCCAGAAGGCAATCCTATGACAAGGTTGTCTCTAGATAGCCTAGAGATGTTCTTAAGGTTAACATGACCTAGTCTCTTATGCAAAAGAATATTGTTATTACTAACTTGATTGAATAAACATAGTTCTGAACTAGTAGAGTTAAAGTTTACTAGGTATATATTTCCTTGTCTACAATCTATTAAAACAGTTTGGTTATTTAACGAAATAATACATTTGGAATTAGTAAAGCAAACCTGATAACCTGCATCACATAACTGACTTATGGATATTAGGTTATGTTTGAGACCATTTACATATGCCACTTTTCTGAAAGTGACAGCTCCACTGTTGAAGTCTCCATAGCCTTTAGTTTGTCCAAAGCTGGAATCTCCAAAGATCACTCTTGGACCCAGCTTTGCCTTGAAATTGATTAGGCTATGCTTGCATCCAGTCATGTGTTTTGAGCACCCACTATCCAGATACCACTTATTTTTAGTGATAGGATAGTTCTTCACCTGCAAGGAAACAAGTTAGATGTTCTTAACCCAGGTCACCTTGGGTCCTTGTTTCTTTTCATAGGAAAAATTGGAAATATAAGAACATTCATGTTGGTTTTTATACCATAAGGGGTGAAATCTTCTGGGATCCATTGGGTGAATGGGTTGATATTCTCCCTAGGTTGATTAAGGTGATTATTATACTTTCTGTTAGAGTTGAAGTTTCTGTAAGATTGATCTGGGATCGATGAACTCTGGTACGTTCGTCGACCTGAGGTCGACGAATTGGGATAAGATCTTCGATCTCTGCTCGAAGAATGAAAGTATTCATTCTCAGCGCACCAATATCGTCGATCTCTGGTTGATGAACCAGATTGGTTTCATCAATCGTGGATCGAAGAATAACTATTATTATAGTTGGCATTCGGAGTTCGTTGTTCTGAGGTCGACAAACTGTACATATTTCGTCGATCTGAGTTCGACAGAATCTGTTGAACATTTTTGTAGTTATTTTTCTTCTTGTTCTTATATTTTTGTTTGATTTCCATTTGTTTTAATATTTCATTTACTTTGTCTACTTGTTCAGTATTCTTCTTACCCTTATATGAAATGAAATTTACAGGTTTAGATAAATGATTCTTCTGAATTATTGGTGGTTCACTAGATGATGCACCTAGTCCTAGTTTACTGTTATTTTCCCTAGCATTTAGAGTACTAGTTATGTCTAACAGTTTTAAACTTCTACCATTAAGTGATTCTTCTAATTTCTTGGCTTTTCTTAATTCAGTTTCTTAAAAAGCAATTTGTTCATTTGTTGAGGTAAGTTCATCTGTTAGTTTAGCATTTTCAGCAATGTACTTATCTTGTTCAGTTAATCTTTCTCTGAGAAGTTTGATTTCCTTATCACAGCCTATTAGATCTAAGCATAGTTTTTTAAATTTAGTTTTAAATTCTTCTGAATCAAAATCATATGATGTTATTACCTGATCCTCTGCAGATAGAGATCTTTCATCTTCTGAAGCTTCATCCTATGACTGACTACTGGAATTATCTATTGTCATTAAGCAAACTTCCTTTGCCTTCTTTTCTTCTTCATCATCACTGGAGCTGGAGGATGATGAATCTTACTCAATATCACTACAGGTTTCTGCAACAAACCCTTTCACATTCCTCTTGTGTATGCTGGAGGAGGGCATGCTATGATGTGTTCTTCTGGAATCCTTCTCTCTTCTTCTGTCCTTCTTCTGAGTTTCTGGACATTCTGAGATGAAGTGTCCAGGCTTCTTGCATCCAAAATAAAAAATTTCCTTAGATGGAGTCTTGTCATACCTTGGCTTAACATCTTGCCTTGATGACTTTCTTCTGAAGTCCTTCTTTGTCATCTTGAAGAATCTTTTGGCAAAGAGGCTTATCGACTCTTCATTGACTGGAGTCCCTTCAAACTCTTCAGCAGCCTTGAATGTAATGTTGTGCTCCTTCCTGATAGGTGTTAGAGACTTCTGTTCAGCTGCTGCTTCTCTGGTCTTCATTAATTGCTCATAGGATTTTAGCTTTGCAAGAAGTGATTCAGTAGAGATTTTTGTCATGCTTCTAGCTTCTCTAATTGGCCAGATTCTTGAATCCCATGTACTAGGGAAGCACATAAGGATTTTATCATTGACTTTTGTCAGTGTGATGTACTTGTCCAAGGTATTTAGCTCGTTGATGATTGAGCTAAGCCTATTGTACAAATCACTCACTGACTCAGCTTCATCCTTCTTGAAGTTCTCATATTGTGAGATGAGATTGGATCTCCTATCCTTTCTCTCATCAGCAGATCCATCCACCATCTGATTTAGAGAATCTTAGATGGCTTTGGCTGAAGTGCACTTAGCCACCTTTTGAAATATATCATCAGACATAGTCTGAGCTAGAATGTTCATGGCTCTGGCATCTGCAATCTTAGCCTTCCTTTGTGCATCTGTCCAATCTGGAGGTGGAACAACACTCAGATTTGTTGAAGTGGATGGGGTGGAAGCCACTGGAGTTTGTTGTCCTGTCAAAATTGAATTGAATATGTCTTCATCAATAGAGTTCATATAGAGTTTTATTCTTTCCTTCCAGATGGCAAACTTGGTTAAGTTGCAAACTGGAGGTCTGGTGCTAGCATAATCCTTATTTTGTGCCATGATATAAAGTGTGAAAGGAACAAGAGTTAATCAGAGATTATCTTAGGATCTTGGTTAGTCCAGGTGTTAGCCTGTCAAAATAAAAATGGCTAACCTCGCTTTGATACCAATTGAAAGAAAAGGGAGAGTAATCTCTGGTTAACTCTAGAGGGGGGGGGGGGTGAATAGAGTTAATTAAAAATTCTTTTGCAACTTTTTATAATTATATAGTTAAGTGATAAAATAGGTGATATAATAATAGCTAAGAGAAGTTAACAAAAGCAAAGAAAAACAGCACTAAGCTACCACAACACAAGATAAAAGGAAAACAACAAACACACAGACAGCACAAGAATTATATTGTGATTCTCCAATTGGGTACATCCACTCTTCTACCACCTTGGTAGGAATCCACTAGAGGTTTTGATCAGGTAACTGCCACCACAATATATATTTGAATGGAGATATTGTAACCTTTTGAGCTTTTGATTAGGTGCCCAAAAACAAAACTCAAGTCTTTTGGAAGGTGACTTGTGAACCAGGTTAACTTTTAAAGGGAGTTAAAACCCTATACAGTGGGATGGGAAAGAAAGTGATGTTACTCTTCTCTTTTCTCAAAAACACTTTGAGAAGACTTTGTGTGGATTCCAGATCTTGTCAAAGCTCCCCCTGAGATATAGAGTTGTTCAGGATTAAGAAGCTTTGTTCAGGAGTGTGGAGGTCTTTAGCTTGTGTAAAGCAGATCCAGGAACTTTAGACAGATGGATCTATATTGTCTCTGCAAATTCCTGGAAGGAGAAGATGAAGAAGACTCTCGATCAGCCTGTGTTATTCTTATCTTCTTGAGAACAAAGTGAGAGATGTGGATTTTGAGCTGCTGTGAGGTTTCTGCTCTTGCTTGGAATATCTATCTGTAAGTTTTCTGCTCTGAAAGAATTATGTTGTTATTCTCAGTCTCTGTCTTCTTTTTTCAAATATTATTCTCTCTGTATTTTCTTTGACAACCAATCTTCCTTCAAAATTTGAACAACTGTAATAAATGCCTTGCTGGAAAACTGGGAAGGAAAATGGCTAGCATATCTGTCATTATTCGTTTCCCTAACTGTCCCGAGAAATATGTCAATTAAATCCTCTGATGAATACCATAATCAATGATGCCAGGAATGGCAATATTCTTAGGCGATATAAGCATTGATTACTCAGGGAATTTATGACTTAAAATAATAATAGAGAGGGAACAGATAAGGGAAGAACAAAGAACAGACAACATACAGAATTCATCGACCAGGGAACAGATTTCGTCGACCTGCTCTCAGAGAACGACGATCTGAGGAATCCTGTTCGTCGACCTGAGCTCTGCGAAGCAAACACTAAATATAAACAGCTGATTTTGTCCTCCAAGAACGTCGACCTGAGAATCTGTTCTACACTCAAAGATCGTCGACCATAGAACTTCAACAAACAGAATTAATCGAGCTGAGAACCAGTCTAGGAGAAAACATCGACCACAGAATATATCCTTCTGATGAATATCGTCGACCTGAGCTCTAAGTTCATCGGGCTGATTTCGACGAATGTCGAACTAATTTCCAGACAACTGAAAATCTTCTAAGTCTTGAATCTGAAGTCCACATCAGGTGGGTCCTTGAAGTTTGACACTTGGGGGACTGGCCTAAAACTTAGAAAGAAAAACTAGTGACCTTAACTATACATCATGGGTCAACATAACATAAGAAGTGAACCTAGCCCAAATCAAAATAGGGGTTCCAACACCATCCAACAAGAAGGTGGTCACGGTGACTTTTTGCCACTCTTCCATTTCAGTTACAGTTAGGAACCTCTTTATTCTTGAGAGCCAAACTTCGGCCGGTGTAGGGTCTCAGTATCCACAAACACTGGGGGAATAAAACTCATCATGTGTTTTAATTATTTTGTTGTTGCTCACCTTCCGTCCACTGGCTCAACGGCCAACTATCGCACCGCTATGCGCTCCACCATGCCAACCGGTTCCTGGTTGTGCATTAATCATTACTAACATGGCTTCAAAAACCAACCGTATAGTTTCCGCAGAAGGAGGAGGTGTTGGCACCTCATTTAGTGCACTACTCTCCACTATGCGCTGGGGTTCTTGCTGCCCCACACCACTTCTAGTTGCCTACAATGTGAAACAAACAAATAAGCAACTCAAATATTGCCAAAAGCAATCACAGGAACATACCAATTCTGCAAACATGTGTATTTTCATTCCTAAGTGGACATTCATGGGTTCATTATTATTATAACGGCAGCGCACATACGCGTGCTCACCACCTCTTAAAAGAATTCGACCACGAACTCAAATAAGAAAGACCGAGAATGGAATCTGATACCAATTTTGTAATGCCCTCATCTGTCGTATAGCATATGACAGAAGGTCCGTCCGAGGCCCGACGTCATATACTACGGACAGGTAAGAAGATTACAAGTTGTTTCCAAATCCAATTTCAATTATAAATGCACCCTACCTCAGAGCATTCTAGCGCAAGGATTTTAAGTTAAGAACCCACATATAACGAGAATGTCCACTACACAAAAAGGAATGACATATAAAAATACACATAACATATGTCTCGGTCGTAGCCTTATTACAGCCGTTTCATTTAACAAAAAGTGGTTTCATACATCGGCACACATGCCGGCCACACATGAAAATAGTAAATATTCGCTTTTGGGCCTTCAAGGGCTAGCCAATTGCAGTGCAAGGGCTTCAGCCGGCTATTTTTTACTTGGCTCTCCAGCACCTGCACAAAAGAGCCCACCAAAGCGTGGCAAATAAAGCAACGGTCAGCATTTTGCTGACCCGATTATAACGATCCCATCACTTACTCGAGCGGCTTTTCTCTATCCCAGCAACAAGGCATAGCATATATATATATATATATATATATATATATATATATATATATATATATATATATATATATATATATATATATATATATATATATATATATATATATATATATATATTGGCAACATCAAAGTGCAATTAAGCACCATTCACCACAAATGTTGGCCCAACGACCATACGCCCCGTGCACTCAGGGCAGATTTTTGGTGCACCGGACTCCCCCGTGTAACACCACTATTCAAAGGTTCATGACTTAACGGTAACTTTGTCGTTCAGAGGTACTTAACTTGACGACTACATCGTTCAGAGGTACTTAACTTGACGACCAACTTCCCATTCAGAGGTACTTAACTTGACGACCCAATCATTCAGAGGTACCACAAGCCACACGGCATTGTCCATTTCGGGTTGGCACCCACCACAAGCCAGGCAACTTAAGCACATAGCCTCACATACAATAGATCCCAGGTCTCATCGAGACAGGCCACACAAAATTTCAGCTCACTAGGGGCTATCGCCTGGCGATGCTCACTATCGCCCAGCGACATCAACAGTTCGCAAAACCATGATCTTTCCCGGGTATTTTCCTGGAAATGCTTCTAGTACTTTGATGCAGCATCCTGAACACCCCTAGACTCTGGATTTCACACGTACATCACACCCATATCCACGGAGTCTTCTCTAGCATGCAAACACAAAAACATCACCAATCCATACCAACCTGTCCAGATGAGCTTCACACAACATGCCTATTTCGTACTCTACATTTTCGTATCTATATGCAAGAATATATGGGGATCAAGCCAATCTACCCATTGGAATCCACCCTTTTTCACCTTTTGGTGAGGGGATCCATGCAAGTATGCATATTGAGGACTTCACTTGTCTGGGAGGAACTCATTACCCTTATAGTTCTCTTCCTAGCCATAACGAAGCTTTTCGATGCAGATGGAAGTGAGCGCCTCACTTTCCCCTTTGTGGATCTATCCTCAGATCTGGCTTCCAACCACAAGATCTCCTTCAGTAAGCTTACAAAGCTCAACCCAGCACCTCCTTAGCTTTTTCTTCCTTTTTATTCAAGGAAACTCAAGAGATGAAGAGAGAGAGAGAGAGAGAGAAAAAAAAGAGAATGAAACCTCCTTACTATCCTTATCTGGTTTAGTAGATTCAGGACTAATCCCAGCCACAGGATCTCTCCTCCAAAACAAAGCAAAGGCCAGGATTTTAGCTAAAAGTCAATCGTCACTCACTGGCGGCTCACCAGCCATCTGACACGATCGCCAGTCGGTGATATCTTCTTTCGAGAAGTCATTGCACAGGTTTGAGTTCGTTGAATGAAATTCATCGAACGAGATTGATTTCGTCGAACGGGATTGTTTTTGTTGAGCCAAGCTCGGCGTTTTCGTCGAGACCTGCTCATAGTTTTCGTCGAGCCCTGTTTGGCATTTTCGTCGAGCCCTGCTTGGCGTTTTCGTCAAGCCCTTCTCGGCATTTTCGTCGATCCCTGATCGGCATTTTCGTCGAGCTCTGCTCGATGTTTTCGTTCAGCTCTATTCGACTTGAGCCTGTTACCTCCTCCTTTGTTTGGGGTGTTACACCTTTATGGTGTGAAGGTCGATATCTATACCGACCATACGAGCCTGAAGTATTTGCTAGATCAGAAGAACCTAAACATGCGACAATGGAGGTGGATGGAGTTCCTGGGCGACTACACCTTTAAGATACATTACGTGCCTGAGAAAGGTAATGCAGATGTGTTAAGTTGCAGAGCTCCCACGCAGGTCAATTGGTTATCGATGCATGACGAGCGTTTGGTTTGAGATTTGTAGGCCTTGGAGATCCCTTGTGTTGATAAGAGGTCTAGTGTTGAAGCTCAGTTGTTTGGAAGGACCGTCGATGATGGGTTGTTATGGAAGGACAGTCGTTTGTGCGTCCCAAGGGTGGGTAAGCTACGGGAGGAATTGATGTACGAGGATCAATATACTAAGTACTCGATTCACCCGGGAAGCATAAAGATGTACAAAGATATGAAAAAGCTGTTCTAGTGGCCGGGACTGAAGAGGACATAGCACAATATGCGGCGAAGTTTCAAACGTGCGCCTTGGTGAAGGCAGGGTGTCAGAAGCCCGGAGGATTCTTGAAGTTTTTGCCTATACTGGAGTGGAAGTTCGACGATACTTCCATGGATTTCATGCATGGAATGCCGAGATCATAAAAGGTTAATGACGGCATCTGTGTGGTCGTAGATCGTTTAACGAAAGTGTCACACTTCATCCCAAATAGGAAGGACGATTCAGCGGATAAACTGGCAAAGTTATATGTAGATGACATTGTACGACTGCACGGTTTTCCCTGTAGCATCGTGAGTGACTGAGATGGGCGCTTCGCATCCAATGACTGGAGGTTGGTGCATCAACTGTTAGGGACCAAGCTGAAGTTCAGCACAGCCTTTCATCTGCAGACGGATGGTCAGACCGAGAGGGTCAACAGGACAATAGAGGACATGCTTCGCATGTGTGCCCTGGATTTCGGCAAGAGGTGGGAAGATCACTTGTATATGATTGAGTTTGCTTATAATAACAGCTACCGGGAGAGCATTCAAATGGCGCCCTTCTAGGCCCTATACGGTAGGAAATGTCGTACTTTATTGTCTTGGTTAGAAACGGGTAAGTCAAAGTTGTATAAGCGGAAGGAAGTCGATGATGCTACTTCGATTGTACAAACAATCCATGAGCAGTTTCTGGATGCTTAGGGTAGGCATGCTAAGTACTATAACGCCAAGCACATGAACATTAAGTTTGTCGTGGGCGATTGGATATATTTGATTAAGCCTTTCAATGGTGTCTCAAAGTTTTGACGCTTGAAGAATCTAAGTCCGAGATATCTTGTACCGTTTGAGATACTGGAGCGTATTAGAGAAGCTGTCTATCGGTTGAAGTTATCAATGGAATTGATTGGTCGGCACGACATATTCCACATATCGGTGTTGCGCAAGGCGGTGCAAGAACCTACACAAGTGATTGCTGTAGATCTGGTATTGGTTAATAGTGGGTTGACAACGAGGGTCAAGCCCATTCGAATTGAGGATGTAGAAGTCAAGCGACTTCATAATAAAAAGATCAGCATAGTTAAGGTCCGTTGGGACAAATGTGGCCGGGAGGAGCTTTCATGGGAGCGGGAGCAAACCATGAAGTCGGAGTTCCCCAAGTTATTCAATTGAGATTCACAGTTTAAAATTGATTTAATTCTTTAGTTTCATGCATGATTTAATTTCGGGACGAAATTCTTTAAGTGGGAGAGATTTGTAATGCCCTAAATTTCTTAAGGTAGGAAATGGTTCTCTGGAGGTTATCGCCCGGCGGTAGCAAGTTATCGCCCGACGATAGCTCCAATGATAGCGTCGACATTGTTGACAGCGTTGAGAGCGTTGAGTCAACTCAATGCTGGACTTAGAGCGTAGTGGTGGTGGTACCGTGAGGTGGTAGCTGGGGAATTTAATTGGCAGGGCTCCCGGGAAGCTATCGGCCGACGATAGGGATACCGCTGGCGATAGCTAGGTTGATTTAATTGATCAAGCTCTCGGGATCCTACCGCGCGGCGGTAGCATATATCGCGCGGCGGTAGCAGTTATCGCGCGGCGATAGCATTGGATGTCATATCGTAACCAACAACAGCTGTCGCGCGGCGTTAGCATCCTATCACGTGGTGATAGTGAAATTGTTATGTCGCGCGTACATCAAGGGTAACGATCCTCTTTGTTGGACATGTGAAGTCCTTCGTTTTGACATTTGAGGGTAGATGCTCCACGAACGCGTGTAAAGTGTTCTCCCGATGTGAAGAGCCATGTATCCCTGTTAGTTTGCATTTAGATCCGGAATCGAAGTATGGATTAGGCATGCTGTGTGAAGCCCATCCGGACGGGTTGGTCTGGATTGGTGATGTTTATATGTTTGTATGTCGGAGAAGACCATGGTAAATGCGTAATTTTCGGAGATGCGGGGTGTGCAAGTGACTGTGTTGAGATTACTGGAGGAAGTCTCCAGGAAAACACCTGAAAAAGGGGAAGACATGATAGTCTTACCCTTACCGCTCGGCGGTAGTATTACCGCCAACGATAGCTTCCAGTGCGCAATGTTTGGATGTGAGGCCTGTCTCTGGGATACCTGTGGGCTATTGCTTGTGAAGCCTGTCTCTGGGAGACCTGTGGGCTATAATTTGGATGAGCGTGGTCTTCATTTGCTCAGCTAGTGAGGCCTGTCTCTCGAAGACATACGGTCCAATGTGATGGGTGTGAGCTTATTTGCTATGCCAAGGTATCCATGAGAGCAAACCTAAGATCATAATAGGGTTATGAATATTATGGAAAGGGGAAAGGTGATGCTAACCCGTGTCGTGGATGACGTGCCTGACGAATTGAGCATGGGAAATGGCTGATCTGTACCCAACCCTTGTCGTCCGTTTTGGAGTGAGTCATATTAAGGATCTGCAGATCGTTATGACTTTGCCAGAGGCTTGGGGTGTTGTCTCTGGCTTAGGACCTTGTAAGACTAAAAGCTCAAACATTGTTGACTGTCAAAGGACGGTGGTGTGACCTTTGAGGTCCTACACACTAAGAATGTGCCCTGAGTGCACGGGGCATCTGACCGAAAGTGCATGCGTCTGTGGCGAATGGTTCTTAAGTTGCACGTTATGATGACCAATATATGATTATACTAATGCCTGTAGGGAAGGATCACCACCACTTCGAGTGAGGGGCGGTGTCGTTATATTTTGTTGAGCTAATATTGACCGTTGCTTTTGTTTGTCACCATTGCGGTGGGATGTTGCTTGCAGGTGCAGTTGAGACAAGTGGTAAATAGCGGGTTGCAGCTCAGGATAGCTATGTCGGCCCTCGAAGGCCAAAGAGAATAGCTAGTTTTTACTTTATAGTTCATGTGTGGCCGGCCTGCGTGTCAATGTTTGTAAAACATTAACTTTTGAGTAAACCTTGTAAAGCCTTAAGGCCGTGTCTTTGCTTTTGTATATTTTCAGTACTCATTCCTATTTCTCTATTTAGTGGACATTCATGTTAGTTTGGGTTCTGTTTATAACCTTTAAAATTACTTCCGAAATAATGTGCTATTTGTTAGGATACGTTGTGTTGGGTGATGGTTTCAATTAGTAACTCCTTGGTCTGTCTGTAGAATATGGCGTCGGGCCCCGGCCGGACCTACTGCTATATGTTATGTGATAGATAGGGGTGTTACAATTAAACATATCAATAAATATTTTTCTATACAAGTAATGAAACTGTGAAGCAATATTATAACTGAAATGTTAGTAACCATAAACTAGTATAAGAAGTTATAGAACAATAAACTTCGATAGCTATATACTAGTATCAGTGTAAGAAAGAAAGCTATGTAACAGTGTTAGTGCAAGTATGTAAAGTATATCAATATTAGTGCAAGAAGGTAAGCTATGAGACAATGTAATCATGAAAGTAATGTAACTGTAAAATCATATCAGTTTGCATGTTCATTAGCAATGTATCAGTGTAACTATATAATCTTACGTTCTTATGTTATCTTTTACATTACGTAATGTTAAGGGTAACTATAACAGTATCAGTATTCATATTTCAGTATTCTTTGGGCCCGACCCCTCGGGGTCTACAGTGTCCAAATCAGTACGTTCAACACGTGTCTATGCCTTGCGGCTGACTGATTTGCCAAAACATTGGTATTATTTATGCGCATGTACATTCAGTTATACCCTTAAAATTTTCATGAATCGATGCACTTTCATTTATGTTCGTTGTATGCAATTCTCTAAGATATATAGGGTTCATTTATTTCTTAATCCCCTCATAAACTAATCACATGTTTGCCTTTGTAAAAGGTAATACATAATAGCGATAATCATTATCAATGATATAAAATTATTCCATGCTACCATATGCAAGTACTCAGGTATTTGACATTCTAATACGAGTGTATATAATGAAAAAGAGAGCAATAAAGCATAAAATTAAACAGGTAGCTCTCACCATCAATTATTCTTCCTTTTATAGCATTTCATGTCATCGTCGCGCCTATTTTGAGATGCCATCCTTCGCGGTATCTGAATAAAAATCGTGTCACTTAGGGTCTTTTATACCGGGGTTGCGGCACGTTATAGCTATAACATTGACTATTAGGTTAATATCATTTGGCAGGTACTTATTCAGCCCTCTATTTTTACATAACTATAAAAAAATACAAAGTCAAAGTAAGATCAAAACACAATCCCAACTCACTACTCTTAGCAGCCAACTAAGAAGCACCTAAATGAATACTCAACGCTTTGAGCTAACTGTTACGATGAAACCAACTCAACTCCACTTTAGTAAGGATAAGGAATTCGAAAGTAAATCACAAAGTGTCCACAATAACTCTTTATTAATTTTCTACTATAACAGTCGTCCAAACAATACCAGGCAAGCCCAAGTTTTGGTATTCATTCTCATATCATAACTATGCAAAATAATGTATTTTTAAACTTAGATTAATGCAACAACACCCACAATAAGAGGAGAAGCAGCAACCGGCCAGCTAAAAGTACAAACTGGCCACCCAACCTCAGGTACTTAAATAATAAAAGAACTCCCATATTGGTTTACCATATTCATCCCTCCTTTTATCATAACCAAAAAGAGAGACATGTGCTTTGCACCAAAAATGGTATGCACAACAAGGATCCAAACTGGAAAAGCACAAATTCCCCCCAACCATACAAAAAGCAAATATACGACAATAGGCCAAACATATCCAAAAAAAGAACCCAACAATAAGCCTATGCAAGTAAAACCAAAACGACCGACCACTAACAGCTATAACCAAATCCCAAAATCTAAAAACCCTAACTTGTAACAATATGAAATCTAGACCATATAAGGGGAAAATATGAGAAATCAAAGTGGAAATAATGCTTACAGTGAAATTAGAATGATCTGGGCGATTTAACACGAAAAAAAGAACCCAACTATATGCAGTCCAAGTAAAACTTTTCCAATCTGTGGTTTCAGCAATAGCTGATAGATCCCCTTGAGATTTTGTGGATTTAAGCAAAGGATATAAGGAGAAACGAGGACGAAGAGCAGCTCCATTCAGGGAGCCCTAACAACAATTTGGGTGAGAAAAGGAGAAGGTCGACAACAATACTAAAGAAGATAAATACATCCTTATATTATTGTTGTCGCAACTGCAGAGAACCAACGCCAAACTAAGGCAATCCTTAATAAATTTCTCATGAGTCCCCATAGAATCGGCCCAACAAAAATAATCGCAAAAGTTAATGTTATAGTCAATCATGTAAAACTCTCCAATCATATACTAATAGAACAAAGAAAAACAAAAGCTTATATGAAAATAACCCAAAATCCAATTAAATCTCATTTTATCGTCACTGACTGTACTATTATCATCATAGGGGATATCTAACGATCTCAATTGAATTAACAATTTAAATTAAATTTCATTATCTGTTTGGGTCACTTCACGTTTTGGGCCGTTACATGAAGGACCTCCCTTTTTAACTCCTCCAGCATCCTGACCGTGACACCACTCACCGGGGGTGGCAAGCCGCTCGAGCCAGCTCCTTCATCCTCGCCTCTAGCCATTAAGCTTAGCTCAAGATTTTTGTGTAAGCAACAATCCACGCTCACCGCACCAAAAATGTTGGAACCAAAACTTGGTTCTAACGAGAGTTCGAACTCAAGGGTGTAGCTAACACCTACTTCTTCCGAACTTGAGCTCCTGATCAACCACTTGGAATTAGAAAACTGATCCTGTGCTGCAGCATGGAGGTCTCACCTCAAACCCGAAGATCTCTAGAGTGCTTCCGCTCCCAAGCCAATAGATGAGTTAGGCACTTTGGAGGGCTTACACAGCCAAACCAAAATAACTTAAGGAAGTGGAAGCCAAAAAGACTGGATTCCCTCTAAAGGTGCCCACAAGGTGCATTGTCAGTTTTTCTTTCTCTGTGACTGTGTGTTCACGCTCGACCGCTCTGTGGGTTAAGACGGTCCAATTTAATCTTGTCCATTCGGGGCACTGAGTTTGGTCGCAACAGCTTCCATCGAGGTTCCGTGGACTTAGCAATCTTCCAAGCCAGAGCACTTCCATTGAGCCTCTGAGGACTTAATCTCTTTTTCATCATTTTTCGTATTTTGTACTTGTAACAGAGAGGTGACCTGTCACCATGTTAGGAATCATCCCCAAACTCTTGTAAACCCCAAGGAAATAGTAGATTTTGGCCCGACACAGATCCGACCACGTGTTTTTCAGCGTTTTCGGGTTTTTCACGTAAAAAAAAACTTTTTGTCACTTGCTGCTATTTTCCTTTGACTGTTTGCGTTCGGTCCAATTTCAAGACATGGCGGTCGGATTCTTCGGACTGGGAAAAACCGGGTGACCCGCGACAAAACTATTGGCCATTTGGACCGTTTGCATATAATTATATATATAGTTGATTTACCTGACCATACATTATACCAATATTAGAATTAGTTATTTGATTATTGGCCATTTGTACCCTTTGCATATGGTCAAAAACCCAACCACTGATATTCAAATTAGCTCTCTTGGGCGGCTTGGGTGAACTCTTTTGCCTAGTCGTGACCAGTCTTTTACCCTTCATATGTGCCTCAAAGTAACCGGTCACTCAGCAGTTATCCTCTCATACAGTTCAAACGTTGTAACTTGATTGCACTTTTGGCATCAAAAATCCCAACAATGATATTCACCTCATACCCTGTACACTGCATAGAACTTCTCGCCATGTGCAAAGCATAATGACGAGCTCATGACGGCCCAACCATCATAACCGACAACTTGAAGCTTACTCGGTCGCCTGGCATCATTCCACTCCATGGCCCTAGGACCCCATGTATTCCGCAAATACGAAATCTTGCATCATTCTGATGTCCTAAGGCACAGACGCCATCAATGGATTACGTATGAAAAGGCTCTATCTCAACATTTGATAAGAACAGACACCAAGTCCTTAAGTGCATCCACGTGTGAGTGGGCACCATGTCCTTCAATGTCTTTTAGCTAGAATGGTCCCGCGGGTCCCTCCACGACATTAAGACAAGGTGAAGGATATCCCTCCATGCCACGTCCGAGAAACCTCCACCAGTGCTAATGTCCCGCTGCAACCACACCAGTGCTAATGTCCCGCTGCAACCACACCAGCTAGTGCGCAGCACCATACTCACGCATTCATATGAAAAGAAATGTAAAAAACAGTGCGCTTCCACACTAATTCCGTCCCAGCACGAATTACTATCATATCCCTCCAGAAAGAACTAAATAGGCCCTCGTGCCTTCCTTTGAAGACAATCAACGCTAGAGGCTAGAGAGAGCTCTGAGATTGTCTGGTGAGGACGTGGATTTAGACCGATCGTCCACTCAAGAATTCGCTCCGCTCCCCTTCTAGCAAAAATGCTCCATCAAGCGTCCAAGGCAAGACATTCTTCTCTGCGGGAGCGCTCCCACCAAGGCTCCGCTTTAGCAGGAGCGCTTCCATAGAGGCTCCGTGGACTTAGATATTTCTCTTAGTCGGAACGCTTCCATCGAGATTCAGTGGAATTAGCAATCTTCTAAGCTGAAGCACTTCCATCGAGCCTCCAAGAACTTAATCTCTTTTTCATCATTTTCGTATTTTGTACTTATAACAGAGAGGTAACTTGTCACCCTCCGAGGAATCATTCCCAAACTCTTGTAAATTTCAACGAAATAGTGGATTTTGGCTCGAAACAGATCCGACCACGTGTTTTTTTTCACCCTTTTTGGATTTTACACAAAAACAGTGACATTTGTCATTTGCTGCTGCTTTTCTTTGACTGTTTGCACCCAGTCCAATTTCATGATTAGACGGTCCTATTCTTTAGAGCAGAAAAAAATCGAGTGACTTGTAACAAGTCTATTGGCCATTTGGACCGTTTGCATATGATTATATATATAGTTTATTTACGTGACCATATATTATACTAATATTAGAATTAGCTATTTGATTATTGGCCATTTGGACCCTTTTCATATGGTCAAAAAGTCCAACGCTGATATTCAAATCAAGTGCTCCCAATTTTGAAGAAGTCAAATCAGCTCTCTTGGGCGGTTTGGGCGAACTCTTTTGCCTAGTCGAGAACCGTCTTTTCCCCTTCATATGTGCCTCGAAGTAACGGACCACTCAGCAGTTATCCTCTCAAATAGTTTGAACATTGTGACTTGATTGCACATTTGGCATCAACATGTCCAAAGAAGAAAAACAAAAAATGTTATGGCCAAATTTGAAAGAAGCTTGAAATAAAAAAAGGAGGTAAGAAAAAAGAACAAGTCTTTTCATATGTACCTTAAAAATTAAAAATGCGAAGGACTTAGGAGATTCCTTGCGCGCCTTCGCGCGCGCCGCCTCCATGCACGTGTCTCTTCTTTGCGTACTCCCTCCCGCTTCGCCTCTTTGCATGCTCTCGGGAACACATATTCCCTGCTCGCCTTCACGCGCGCTACCTCCTTGTGTGCATCTTTTCCCCGCGCGCCTTCGTGTGCCCTCTTGCACACATCTCTTCCTTGAGCGCCTTTGCGCGGGCCGCCTCCTTGCACACGTCTCTTCCTCGCGCGCTCCTGCGAGCTACGCCTCCTTGCACGCCCCACGAGCGCGTCTCATTATTGCGAGCCCCGGCATGCTCCCCCTCCTAGCGCACAGACTCCTTTCATGCTCCCACACTCGTCATTTCCTTGTGCTCTTCCGCGCGTGCATTCTCCTTGGGCGCTTTTTCTTATG
Source organism: Platanthera guangdongensis (assembly GCA_039583875.1). Taxonomy (NCBI): domain Eukaryota; kingdom Viridiplantae; phylum Streptophyta; class Magnoliopsida; order Asparagales; family Orchidaceae; genus Platanthera; species Platanthera guangdongensis. Next base: position 69,954,109 of record CM077150.1, on the reverse strand, counting down.
CGCGTCTCTTCCTTGCATGCTCCTACGCGCGCCTTTTCCCTGCGCTCTCTAGCATGTGTTTCTTCCTTCCACGCTCCCGCACGCTCCGCTTCTCATGCGCTCCCGGGAACATTGCTTCCTTGCGTGGGCCTCTTCCCTCCGCACTCCGCATGCTCCAGACTAGTCCCCCCCCGACCGCGCTCACCTCCTACAAGTGCTCCATGAGCTGACCTCCTACAAGCGCTCCGCGTGCTCTCCTCCAATAAGCGTCCTGCACGCTCTCTGCCAGCAAGCGCTCCGCGCGCTCTCCGCCAACAAGCACCCCGCGAGCTCACCTCCTGGAAGCGCTCCTTGCGCTCTCCTCCTATAAGGGTCGTCTGCGCTCTCTGCCGACAAGCGCCCCGCGCACTCACCTCCTGCAAGAGCCCCGCACACTCTCTACCAACAAGCGCTTCGTGCGCTCTCCTCCAACAAGCACCCAGCAAGCTCTCTACCAGCAAGCGCTTCACGTGCTCTCCTCTGGCAAGTGCCCCGCACTCTCTCCTCTAGCACGCGCCCTGCACGCTCTACTCCAACAAACTCCCCACGGGCTCTCCTCCAACGAGCACCCCGTGTGCCCTCCTCCAGCAAGCATCCCACGCGCTCTCCATCAGCCAACTCTCCACGCGCTCTGCCATCAAGTCCGCACTAAGCGCACCTTCTTGTGTCTCGCTTTCAAAACCACTGCAAGTATTAAAAGCCTTCAGCTGAGCAACGAGGCCACTAATCGCCAGCAAGTCAGCAATTCATGTCACCTCTAAGTACAATATGAGACAATCCACCGAGGATAGGATGCGCTCAGCGCGCCATACGAGCTTCCAAGTCCCAGAGATCAGAATAAGTGCAACAAGTTGTTCCTGCCTCCAAGAACTATCAGAGGACTCTAGAATACAATGAGCGTATAGCTCCCCGGAACACACGAATAAATTGTTAGCTCTGCAAACGGTGGTCCGTCACCCTCCGAGCTGTTCTCTCTCCCCCAAATAATTATAACGAGAAACGGTCTGTCGCCCTTGAGTTCTTGGAAAATCCCTATAACAACACTCAGATCTAGTGGAGGTTTGGTCGACACAGATCCGACCATGTGGTTTTTCACCCAGTTGACGGGTTTTCCACATAAAAAATTGTCAGTTTTCTTTCTCTGTGACTGCGTGCACGCTCGGCCGCTCTGTGGGCTAAGATGGTTCAAGTTAATCCGGTCCGACCTATTGAAGTATTAGATCGGGCGGCCTTGCGGTCTTGTCTGGCGGTTTGTTGACCGAGCGGTCTGGCGGTCTCATTCAGAAGCCTGGAGACCGGGCGGTCTATCGATCTCCTATTGCGGCTTGTTCGTATCCTGCTCGAGTTGCCGAGCGGTTAAACCATCTGTCTAACCGCGCGGCCTGTGCGGTCTCTTTAATTTCTAGCCGCTCAGTCCTATACATGTTTAGTCCCACATTATTTGTTTGTACTCTCTCATATCTCCTCTATTCTATAAAAGACAGGTCATACCTTTGTAAATGATATTTTTTTTGGATAATAAAATTTCAATTATTCAAATTTCTGTCCGTTTCTTAGCCGCGTGTTCGCTACTTTTTACATGGTATCAGAGCGATCGGTCCTTTCCACCTGACTTCACTCTCTCTGTGCGTGCGGCTTGTTTCTTCTGTCCGCGCCCTGTTCTCGCGGCTTGTTTTCCCTTCTGCCCCTGTGCTGTTCGCGCGGCCTCCCCCTGTTTGCGCGCCTTTCTTCGGTCTATTCTTGACCTGTTCTCTTTGGTCCTTTGCTTCATCTTCTCTGCTGTTCGCTCGGACTCCTTCAGTTCGCGCGACTTCTTCCCCGTGCCTTGGTCTGCTTCCTAGCCGCTGGTGTTCTGCCACCGTGCCGCTGCAGCTTCTTCTCTTTAGCCCGCTGCGGTTTCATCCTTGTTCGCTGCGGTTTCTTTCTCGTGTCCCGGCCTCTTCCTTAGGCTGTGCGGCTTGCCCTCCATTTTTCTCCCCGCGGCCTCTCTTCTACTCGCGCGGTTTCCTGCCTTCTCTATGACCACTTCCGGTCTCTCAACCCCCGTTATCTCTACCTCCACCACTCCTGCAGCTCCTCCTCCTCCTCCTCCTTCATCCAGGTTCCTCTGCTCTCTCTGTGGTCATACCGGTCATTCTGTTGACCGCTGCTGGCAGAAACATCCTCATCTTCGCCCTTCTGGTGATACTCCTTCCTCGACCTCTGCCTCCTCTCGGTCGTCTGCATCTGTGGTCACGACTTCAGGTAGTGCCCACGTCGTTACCCAAGGTAAATGGCTGATTGACTCGGGTGCTACAAATCATATGACTGGCAACCCTCATTGCTTCTCTCTCCTTGAAACGCATGACCGCCTACCCCCGGTTCATGTGGCAGATGGTTCACCGTCCCCGGTGCTCGGGACGGGCATGGTTCAATTCACCCCGTCGCTTCGCTTGGGGGACACTCTCTATGTCCCAACGTTCCCGTGCAATTTATTATCTGTTACCACTTTATGCCGGAAACTACAGTGCATTGTCTTATTCACTCCTACTTCTTGTTCTTTTCAGGACCCGAGGACCCAGCGGACAATTGCTACTGGGACTGAGAGCGGCGGCCTCTATTTCCTCGACAACGTTTCTGCTCTGTCCGCCTACTCCTCCTCTACAGATCTGCTTCAATGGCATCTTCGCCTTGGACATCCTCCTCCTCGGATTCTTCGACAGCTTCTGCCCCACTTACCTCCGACCAGTCCTCCGTTCAACTGTGATGCGTGTCAGCTTGGCAAATATCATCGCTCCTCGTTCCCGCCGAAGCAAGGTTGTGGCTCCTCTCGCTCGTTTGATCTCATTCATTCTGATGTCTGGGGTCCTGCCCCTACCCTCACCGTTGGTCGGGTTAGTTCCTACTTTGTAACTTTTATAGATGATTTTTCTCGCTGTACCTGGGTGTATCCATTAAAAGATCGCTCTGAACTTTTTTCTATCTGGCAATCCTTTTATTGTATGATTAAGACTCAATTTGATGTTTCTATTAATGTTTTACGCTCTGATAATGCAAATTAATATCTTAGTCATGAGTTCTCCTCTTTCTTTCGGCAACAAGGTCTTCTTCATCAAACCACCTGTGTTTACACCTCCCAGCAGAATTGGGTGGCGGAGCGTAAAAACTGTCACCTCCATGATGTCGCTCGCACACTCATGACGCAGATGCAGGTACCCCGCTGCTACTGGGGCTACGCTGTGCTCCTCGTCTGCTATCTCATCAATCGTCTTCCCTCCATGGTTCTCCATGGCTAGACCGCCTTCTCCATTCTCTACCCCCGCAAGGAATCTTTTCCTCTCCCTCTCCGTGTCTTTGGGTGCATGGCTTTTGTTCACGCTCTGTCCGCTACCCGCGACAAGCTTTCCCCCCGTTCCACCAAGTGTGTCTTTTTGGGGTATTCTACCACTCAAAAAGGCTATTGCTGTTTTGACCCTGTTCTGCACAAACAATTTGTCTCCGCAGACGTGACATTCTTCGAGAATGCTTCCTACTTCTCTCTTGACTCCTCTCTTCCTCCTGGTGTCTCTGCTTCTCCACCACCTCTCTCTGTTCCTTCCACACCTCTCGACGTCTCCACTTTTCCCTCATCTCCTCCTCCGTCTCCTTCCCAGTCCATCTCACACCCTACCCCACCTCCCTCTCGAATCCCGGGCCAGCCTTCTTCGCCACGGATGCTCCAGTCGCTGAGACACCCGTTGATCTGGATCTTCCCATTGCTCTTCGCAAAGGGGTGCGGGCATGTACTCAACACCCGCTTGCGGTCGTTGTTTCCTATGATCGACTTTCTCCTTCTCGCGGGTGTTTTGCCTTGTCTATCTCCGCCGCCTCTACTCCTCGCACCTACCAGGAGGCCCTTGTTATCCCTCATTGGAAGTCTGCCATGGATGAAGAGATGGCTACTCTTACTAAAAGGGGTACCTGGACCCTTGTTCATCCACCAGTGGGTACTGATGTGGTTGGTTGTAACTGGGTCTTTGTTGTGAAATTTTGCCCCGATGGCACTGTGGATCGCTACAAGGCCCGGCTGGTGGCCAAAGGCTTCACTCAGACTTACGACGTTGATTACTTTGATACTTTCTCTTCGGTTGCTCGCCTCAACACCATCCGGGTTCTTCTCTCTGTGGCTGTTAACCGAGATTGGGTTGTTTCCCAGCTTGATGTCAAAATGCCTTTCTCTATGGCAATCTTCAGGAGGACATCTACATGGAGCAACCTCCTGGGTATGTTGCTCAGGGGGAGACACGCGTATGTCATTTGAAGAAGGCCATTTATGGCCTAAAGCAAAGCCCTCGGGCGTGGTTCGACAAGTTCAGTGGTATTGTGGCTGTCATCAACTTTATAAGGAGTTCGGCCGATCACACCTTATTCATTCGCAAAATAGCCTCGGGACCAGTGGTTTTGGCAGTGTATGTGGACGATATTCTCCTTACTGGAGATGACCAAGCTGGGGTGGATTTGACGAAGAAACACCTCCGTCAACACCTAGTCACGAAGGATATGGGCTCCTCGAAATACTTTTTGGGGATAGAAATCTCTCGGTAGCTTGACTCGTTGGTTCTCTCCCAACGGAAGTATGCCCTTGATCTTCTACAACAGGCAGGATTGACAGGTGCCAAACCGACCCGGTTTCCCATGGCTATTGGAGAAGACAAAACTTGGACGGATGACTCGCCTCTTCTGTCTGATGTCACAAGGTTCAAATGCTTGGTGGGCAAACTCATCTATCTCACGGTAACCAGACCCGACATCTCTTATGCTGTAGGCAAGGTCAGTCAGTTTATGCAAGCTCCCAGGGAGTGCCATCTTCAGTCTACCTTGAAGATTTTAGAGTATATCAAAGCAGCACCGGGCAAAGGGCTACTCTTTCGGAGGAATGGTCATCTGAGGGTTGAAACCTACTCAGATTCAAGCTATGCGGATGATAAAGGCGACCGCAAATCCACATCATGTTTTTGTACTTTTGTTGGAGGAAATCTTGTGAGTTGGAAGAACAAGAAACAGTCTGTTGTCTCCAGATCCAGTGCAGAAGCCGAATACCGGAGTATGGTGTCAACCACGTGTGAGTTAAAGTGCTTGCGGGCTCTCGTGCTTGACCTAGGAGAGGTCTATGATTATCCTCTTCCTATGTTCTGTGACAACAAGGCCGCTATATACATATCCAAAAATCCGGTCTTCCATGAGAGAACAAAGCATATAGAGGTTGACTGCCACTTCATTCGGGAGGAGATTTTGAAGAAACAGATTTGTACTCCGTTTGTCACCTCTGAAAAAGAATTGGCGGATATCTTCACAAAACCAGTCTCTACTTCCTTCTTCCACGTTTGTGACAAGCTGAGCATGATTGATATCTATGCTCCAGCTTGAGGGGGACTGTTGAAGTATTAGATCGGGCGGCCTTGCGGTCTTGTCTGGCAGTTTGTTGACCGAGCGGTCCGGCGGTCTCATTCAGAAGCATGGAGACTGGGCGGTCTATCGGTCTCCTATTGCGGCTTGTTCGTATCCTGCTGGAGTTGCCGAGCGGTTAAACCATCTGTCTAACCGCGCGGCATGTGCGGTCTCTTTAATTTCTAGCCGCTCAGCCCTGTACATGTTTAGTCCCACATTGTTTGTTTGTACGCTCTCATATCTCCTCCATTCTATAAAATGGAGGTCATACCTTTGTAAATGATATCTTTTTTGGATAATAAAATTTCAATTATTCAAATTTCTGTTCGTTTGTTAGTCGCGCGTTCGCTACTTTTTACACGACCGGGGCGTCGAGTTTGTTCACAGCATCCTCCATCGAGGTTCTGTGGACTTAACAATCTTCCAAGCCGGAGCACTTCCATCGAGCCTCCGAGTACTTAATCTCTTTTTCATCATTTTCGTATTTTGTACTTGTAACAGAGAGGTGACCTGTCACCCTGTGATAAATCATCCCCAAACTCTTGTAAACTCCAAGAAAATAGTGGATTTTTGCCCGACACGGATCCGACCACGTGTATTTTCAGCCTTTCCGGGTTTTTCACGTAAAAAAAAGTCATTCGTCATTTGCTGCTATTTTTCTTTGACTGTTTGCGTCCGGTCCAATTCCGAGCTATGACGGTCGGATTCTTCGGACCGAGAAAAATCGGGTGACCCGCAACAAAACTATTGGCCATTTGGACCGTTTGCATATGATTATATATTGTTGTTTTACCAGACCATATATTATACCAATATTAGAATTAGCTATTAGATTATTGGCCATTTGGACCCTTTGCATATGGTCGTGACCAGTCTTTTCCCCTTCATATGTGCCTCGAAGTAACCGGCCACTCAACAGTTATCCTCTCATATAGTTTGAAAGGTGCGACTTGATTGCATTTTTGGCATCACATGTCCAAAGAAGAAAAATAAAAACGCTATGGACAAATTTGAAAGATGCTTGGAATTAAAAAAAAGAGGTAAGAAAAAAACAAGTCTTTTTATACGTACCTTAGAATTTCAATTATATATAAAGAGGTTAGATTTATGAGAGCCAACATCCTAAATTCTTCTTCTTCAATAGCACAGTATTTAGGTTCGATCTTTACACCTCGATCACAATTACTCATGGCATTTTTCCGGCGAATGGTTCCGGTTGCAAAACTCCGAATCCTTCTCTTAACCTTAGGTGACAAGTCTAGCTCTTTCTCTCTATCCCTAGCTTAATTTGACTTTTTTTATGTAAATATCCTATTTAGGTAGGACATTTTTGATAAATTGACGTACTTGTTTGTTTATAGAAATCAATTAAAAAGTCTGGATGCTTCTTGTAAGGGCCGTAAGGGAAAGCCCGGATGCAGGGTGGAACAATATCGCTGCCTCGACAGTACTAGATGCTTCTGTCAGATTTGCCTATAGACCAGCCTTAACAGCCTAAGTTCGCCCACTGTTATCGGCCAGTCGGGTCCGGGGGTGGTAAAGTGCGCGAAATCGGATGGACGAGGGCCTCTGCACTTTACCGCGCAGTGCGATCTAGTGGATGCGAGTGCGTTGAGATGCGTGCACATCTCAGTGGACATATCTCAAAGCAGTGCGCGAGAGATCAAAGCGTGCACGCATCTCCGCGCGAGCTGAGATGGATTCGCAGCCGTCATATCTCGCGTGTTGCACCGTAAAGTGCATTTCCTACACTGCACCACCCCCGGACCCCGGCCAGTCCCTCATTGGAAACATAAATATATTGGGCCTTAATATATGCAGCAGTCTGACTTAAAAAGTCTATCGGGAGCTTCCATACCTTACTGCATGTACTCTCTTTTTGAAATAATTTTAGGGAACGCTACTCGCTCCCAGAGGAAGGAGCGCGGGTAACGTTCTCGCCGTTCAATTGAGTCTCAAAATTTGTGTTTTTTTCTTTATTTTTTTGGTGAGATCACCGATGTTGAATTTGTGAGATCAACGGCTTAAATTTTACCCGCTCTCAGAGAAAGAGTGCTACCTATACGTAATTTTATTTCTCTTTTTACTACTTTCTTCTTCTCAGTAACGATGTCGATGATGATGATGATAATTTGAGCAAATTTTTGCTATAGGCTTCTTCCACATGCGCGCCCCCGCCGGTTGCCTCTCCGCCGCCATCACCGCGGCGCGACCGCCACCGCTGTCGTCGCCGCCCTTCTGGAGAGCTTGACCGGGCTGCCCAAGCTGCCCGAATCACCCGAGGGAAAGGTCATCATGTCCTTAAAATTTGTGATCCCGGGGCCCGAATCGTGCATTCTTACTTGCCACATTTGCCATTTGGACCCTTGCACCGACTGCCGGAATCTACGCAAACTGATGATCTCGTGACTGCAAAAAAAGGGGCAATTCACCTAAGCAAGCTCGCAAAAGCAACACGCATGAAAGAATAATTTCAGCTTGTCGATCGAACAAAAAAACTCGCACATCCAAAAATATATGACCGTCAGGAAAAAAAATTATGGCTCATTTTCCTCGAAAAACGATCTCCGAAAATTGATTGGCATTTGACGGGGTTTCCCGAAAAGTCTTCGAAGTGTTTTAGAAGATTTGGTTATATGTCGATGCTCTAAATAAATTTGTTGGATCTACTTGGGCCCTTAGAGGGGGAGGGGTGTTAAGACTTCATTTGGGAGAGCGGTTGGGGTTGTAAAAGAAATTGTTACCAATGCATGTTTGTAAATATAGTTGTTCGGAACTGGTTGTTGAAAATAAAAATGTGATTGGAAATTCTGTGTTTACAGAGCTGTTCAGAACTGAGAACTATTTGAAAAAACAGCAATGACATTTTATAAATATTTTTTTATTATAAAATAATTTCTCATATATAAAATTTTTAATTATTTTTCTAATATATATATTTATTTAAACTGTTGAAACAATTAATTCAAAAAAAATACTAAAAAAATTACTGTTTATATATTATATAATTTGGTACACATTATCTCAGCGCCTCCGCCGTGCCGGAGCCGTGCCCTACCACCTGCTCATCTTGGCTTTTTAAGGTTATCATCAGCGGCCTGCCAGGAGCCCAACGACGAGGTCGCCGGACCCCGATAAACCCATAGACGGTATCCCACCAGGGGGATCCAACGGTGGACCTAATTGTGAGGCCCAGATATAGGCCTCACGGTCAGGGCCACCGCCGGCGGTGGCCCTGCCGGAGCGCTGTCGGGATACGCCCGATGGGTTCGTCGGGGTCCGGCGAGCCCGCCTGGGGGCTCCGGGCAGGCCGCCAGAGGTGGACCTAAAAAGTATTTCAGGTTTACTTCTTGTGGGCAACCCTAATACTGAGGGGCCCACCATTCCAAATTCAAAATTTCTGGCTCCTGAAAATCACCGACCACTTTCTCCATGCCGCCCTTACCTTCGCCGGTTTAAGAGGTTTTATTGCTCACATGGAAAAATATCATCGGACCTCCTCCCTCACCTCCATCGATAGCAGTGGTAGCGGTCACTTCTTTCTCCGCGAACTTGTCCAAGCCCTAAGGCGAGGAAGACGACATCGAAAGGGAATATTTTTTAGGGCCATCTTCTCTCATTTCTGAAGGTAACCAAGGTTTTCGTGTTTGTTCTTCTCTACTCTCTGCATTGTTGTTGTTTGGGTTCCTGATGGTTTTAGGGTTTTATTGTTAATCTTATTTGCTCTCTGATTTTGCAAAACTTCATAGTTGCATTTTAGGGTTTTTTTATATTTCTCTCATTTGTATTTTGTACTCAATTATGAGAAATCAGGAGCATTTTTGCATAATATGCCTTGCACATTCCTTACCTTCAAGACCACTGGTCTGAACAGCCCAGTACCCCAGATTCCCGCCGCCAAGAACCCTCAGGATCTCGCATCGAGTTCTCGGCCCTTGCCCGGAAAGGCAACAGAAAACTCCCAATCGGCCGAGATCCATCACTCGGTACAAACAATGATCCGTCCGGGACGGGGAAAATCACGCCAATCCCTTCCCTAGAAGCTCTTCAAGGAGAGACCCGGTCCTTCTCGTAGGCAATCAAGCGAAGGCACCGTCCCCGCGGCAGGTAAATAAGAAAGCACTTTCCCCTTTTTGCTCTAAATCGATTTTATTAAATACTTCCTCCTTGCCTGGTTATCGGAGGGTCCCGATGACCGACCTTGAGGCCGAAGAAGAGCTATCGCCCACCCTTCCCCTAGCGAGCTTGCGAACTTTCTCGACGATCCGCACGATGCCGAGTTAATGAAGGAGCGAATAGTGGAAGTTATGGGAAAGGTCATCTGGGCACAGCGAAGGCCTCTGATCGGGAGGGCGAACATCAAGCAGCCATGGAGCGTCGGCTTAGCGCTCTTAAGAGGGACTACTCGCATCTCATCTACAAGATGGAGCGACAGGGAGGCAGGTGCGGGGAGTCCTCTCCTGGGAGGAGCCCAGTACCTAGTCTCAGCTGAGTGCCCCAAAGCGGAAACCAGACGCTCCCCCCAACATCCTCCAAGAAAACCAAAACGTCCGCGCTGGACAAGGGCAAGTCCATCGTCGAAGCCCCTACCAAGACCCCGACCACGATGGATACGAGCGTTGTAGCCAAGATCATCGCTGCGATAGAGAAGGCTCCCGCGGGACCGGTGCCAAGAGGGCACCAGAATTTCGGCCTCGGTGAGAAATACATGGACAAGGCATGCCAACCCCTGCTCCAATGGGACCACAAGGCCAACCGGGTCTCCATCTCCATGCTCCTCCCCTCGTGGATAAAACAAGATTATACCTGCAGCGATGCCTTCACACTTGCCTTTGGCATGTATAGCCGCGAGGATGGCAGTATCTTCGACGTTCGAGTAAACTTGTACACACGCGCATGAGACTACGCGGGCCCAGCTGCGTGCCCTCGAGCTCGTGCACATGTCGTCGTGCCACAACCTAAATCTTGAGCGGAACCTGGGTGACATTCAGATGTCGTGCGATCTAGCCTCGGCAGAGGTTGCCTCCCTAAAGGCCAAGCTGAAGGCCTCCGAGGCGCTTCTCGCCAGTCGCCCAGCGTAAGTGGGGAGTGAAACATCCCTAGTATTTCACACTAGTTTTATTTTATACCATCTCCATTTAATAAACTTTATGCAGGACTCCGCAAATGCTGAGCTACTGTGCGCGCGAGTGGCTAAACTTGAGCGCGAGGTCACGGGGTTGAAGGTTGAGAACAAGCGCCTGCAGGAACTCGTCCCGCCACCTCCCGGTGAGAAGGGTAAACTACATCAGTACACCAACCCCGAGATCGAGGTGATGATGCATTAGAATGCACATGGGGCGGCCAAGCACGTGATTGAGGTGTTGCAAGAGGCCGGAATACTGAACGACGACAGCGAGAAGCTCACGGCGCGCAACATTCTCCCTTGGATGTTCACTCCCATCGATGCGCAAGAGGACGAGAATGATCTCTAGCGCGGGAATGACGTCGATTCACCCCTCTGAGGGAGCAAAGGATCCTCAAGCGAGAAACTCGGCGACTCCTCCTGAAGACTTTCTTTCTGCATTCCTTTTCTGACTTTGTATTTTGTTTTTCTTGGTCGTTCATGCCTTGGGTGAGACCCCTAATTGTAAGAATACTTTTTGGAATATATGTAAATTTTTTAAGTTCTCTGTTTCTGTCAAAATTGCTGTTATTATTAATTTTTTGTTTCTCATTTCTTGCCATTTGCAAATGCCCCCACGCGGTCGCACGTCGCCGACCATTAGTTCCTAGGCGGCGACCGAATCGCTCTTGCCCAATGGTTTGATTTCGTTTTAGTATACCTGACATCAACCAGGCACCTTCGCGCCAGCCCTATGCTCTTATGCGGTGACTGTAATGGCCTTGCGCTCGTGTACTGCGCTAGGTGATAAATGACCTCAGTTACTTACCTAGAGAGGCTAGTCTGCCTAGAGGGCCTGCCGGGTGGATTTTGCCGAGTGGGTGTCGCCGAATGGTCTTTACGCTATGCAGACACCACTCACAAATCTAGGTCCCACCTGCCATACTTTGAATAAGCGCCATTATCTTTGGAGATTTCCCTTCCAAAGTGCTTCACAATGTCCACCAAGGGCCTTCCATACCTGCCAGCTAGTTGAGAGCCTGACATCGGGATTGCCTCAGGACTACTTTTCAAACACCACTGAGTGACTTCTAGCCCTGCCAGCTAATGGGAGCTTGGTCGGTGGGATCTTATCGGGGTCAACATTCCCAACACCACCGAGTGACTTCCAGCCCTATCAGCTAATGGGAGCCTGGTCATCGAGTTCTTCTCGGTGTCAACATTCCAAACACCACCGAGTGACTTACAGCCCTGACAGCTAATGGGAGCCTGGTCAGTTGGTTCTTATCGGTGTCAACATTCCAAATACCATTGAGTGACTTCCAGCCCTGCCAGATAATGGGGCCTAGTCAGCAGGATCTTGTCGGGGTCAACATTCCAAACACCACCGAGTGACTTCCAGTCCTGCCAGCTAATGGGAGCCTGGTCAGCGGGATCTTCTCGGGGTTCCAAACATCATTGAGTGACTTCCAGCCCTTCTAGCTAATGAGAGCCTGGTCAGTGAGATCTTCTCAGGGTCAGCAATCTCAACAACACCGAGTGACTTCCATCCCTGCCAACTAATAGGAGCCTGGTCAGCGAGATCTTCTCGGGGTCAACATTCCAAACACCACCGAGTGACTTCCAACCCTGCCAGCTAATGGGAGCAGGATCAGCGAGGTCTTCTCGGGGTCAACATTCCAAACACCACAGTGTGACTTCTAGCCCTCCTGGCTAATGGGAGTCTGGTCAGCGGGACCTTCTTGGGGTCAACATTCCAAACACCACCATGTGACTTCCATCCCTGCCAGCTAATGGGAGCCTGGTCAGCGGGATCTTCTCGGGGTCAACATTCCAAATACCACAGAGTGACTTCCAGCCTTGCCAGCTAATGGGAGTCTGGTCAGCGGGATCTTCTAGGGGTCAACATTCCAAACAACATCGAGTGACTTCCAGCCCTTCCAGCTAATGGGAGTCTGGTTAGCGGGATCTTCTCGGGGTCAACATTCCAAACACCACTAAGTGACTTCTAGCCCTGCTAACTAATTTGAGCCTGGTCAGTGGGATTTTCTAGGATTCAACATTTCAAATACCACCGAGTGACTTCCAACTCTGCCAGCTAATGGGAGCCTGGTTAGCAGGATCTTATCGGGGTCAACATTCCAAACACCACCGAGTGACTTCCAGCCCCGCCAGCCAATGGGAGCCTGGTCAGCAGGATATTCTCGGGGTCAACATTCCAAACACCACCGAGTGACTTCCAGCCCTTCAAGCTAATAGGAGTCTGGTCAGCGGGATCTTGTCACATTCCAAACACCACCAAGTGACTTCCAGCCCTATTAGCTAATGAGAGCCTGGTCAACGAGATCTTCTTAGGATCAATATTCCAAAAACTTCATTGGCTCACACAATTCATTCACCAAAAACCTGGGTAAACAAGAGATTTAATATTGAAAAAGGAATATGTTACATACAATATTCAAGGATAGAAGCGCTTCAAATCATCACCGCTCCAGGTGTGACTTAGGGTCTTCCCCTCCGTATTCCGGAGGTGATATCCCCCCGACTTTAGCACTTCCTAAATGATGTACGGACCCTCCCAATTTGGGTGAAGCTTTCCCACCGTTGCTGATCTTCCCGCGACATCCACCTTTTTTAGGACCAGGTCACCTTCTATGAACTGCTTGATTCTGACATGCTTGTCAAAGTACTTAGCCATCTGCCACTTTATTTCTTCTTTCCTGATGGCAGTCACATCGCAGAGTTCCTGTACCAGATCTAGAGAAATTTTTAGCCCCTTTTCGTTCTCGATCCTCCATTCTTCATCTCCTTCCTTGGCAGCTACTACTCACGGAGACCTGACCCCTAAATCCACGGGTAAGACGGCTTCACAACTGTGGGAAAGTTTGAAGGGGGTTTCTCTAGTGGCCGTGTTGGCGGTTGTCCTCAAGGTCCATAACACCGAGGGGAGTTGTTCTATCTAACTTCCTCTCAGGTTCTCCGCATTAATCTTTAAAAGATTCACAATGATCTTGTTTTCCACCTCCACCTACCCGTTGCTCCGTGGGTGGTGGATGGAGGGGAACCTGAGGTCAATTACCAGCTGAGTGTAGAAGCTGATGAACTCTTCACTGGAAAACTGAGGCCCATTTCCATGACTATGGCCTATGGGAGCCCATGTCGGCATATGATATGTCCCCATATGAAATTACAAATTACCTGAGAGGTCACATTGGCCAACGCCTTCACTTAAAACCACTTTGAGAAGTAGTCAATCTTGATTAAGAGAAATGCCCTCTGCCCACTTGCCTGGGGGAAAGGTCCAACCAAATTCATCCCCCAGATAGCGAAGGGCCAAGGCTCTGTGATGCTCCTAATCCTCTAGGAGTGGAAAAGTTGGAGTGGAGCATACTACTGAAATTTTTGACATTTCTTTGCAAATTCCATCACATCCTTTCCCAAGGTCGGTCAGAAGTATCCTTGTCTGGCCAACCTCGCTTCCAAGGTCCTGCCCCCTGAGTGGCTGTCGCACTCGCCGGAGTGCACCTCTTCCACGACCTTCAGAACCTCCTCCTCCGTCACGCACCGGGCTAGAAGCCCTGAAAGTGTCTTCCGGTGCAACACTCCTTCGTGCATTAGATAATAATCTGATTTGTGTTGGATGCATTTTTCGTCCTTGATCTCCTCTGGGAGTTTGCCTGCAGTTAAAAAGGTTATGAAGGGATCAGGATTGAGCTCACGGCCTTAGTTCCTACCCACAGATATAGAGCTAGATATTCCCAATCCTTGGGTCTCTAGAGGAGTGGGGACTAGGAGAGTTGACTCTTTAACGCCTGGAAAGCCTCTTCGCATTCACTCATCCACTCAAACTTTTTAATTTCCTCGCAGCACCTTGAAGAACGGTGAGCACTTCTCTCCCGCCCGGGAGAGAAACCTACTCAGCCTGGCGAACTTTCCTGTTAAGCGCTGAACCTACTTGGTGTTGCATGGTGATTCCAGCTCCATTATGGCCTTTATCTTGTCTGGATTAGGTTCCACCCTTGCTGGGGTGAGGAGATGGCAAAAGAACTTTCCCATGCTTGCCCCGAAGATGCACTTCAAGCGGTTTAGTCGCATTTTGAACTTTTGCATGGTACCGAATTTCTCCTCCAATTCAAGAAAGTGGGAGTCCATGTCTCTGCTTTTCACCATGAGATCATCTACGTACACCTCAAAGTTTCTCCCCCTCTGCCCATTGAAGACCCGATCCATCATTCGTTGAAATGTATATCCTGCATTTTTTTAGCCTGAACGACACCATCTTATAGCTGAAGCACCCCTCTCTTGTGATGAAGGATACATCCTTAACGTCGGGTGTTTGCATCCTGATCTGATGATAACCTGAAAAAGCATCTAAAAAACTCATCATAGTAAAACCGACGGATGAGTCAACCAGTGCGTTAATTCGAGGCAGAGGATAACAATCATTGGGGCATGATTTATTCAAAAGAGAGATGTCTACACACATTCTCAATCTCCCATCCCCCTTCCTTACCATCACAATGTTGGAGACCCAGCCTGGATACTGGAACTCTGATACAAAACCTTCTTCAAGGAGTTTTTCCACCTCCTACTGGATGGGCTCCTCCAGCTTTGCAACAACGGTCCTTCTCTTTTGTCGGATGGGGCGTGTCTTAGGGTCGAGATTCAGACGGTGGCATGCCACATCCGTGTCGATGCCTGTGTTGGACCCTTAGTAAGATTTGGGCTAGGTTCACTAAGTCACTAAGTTAGGATCATATGACACACAATGTATAGCCAGGGTCATGGTTGTGTCCTACAGTCTAGGCCAAGTCCTTAAAATCAACATCATATGGACCAACTATCAACAAGACTGCTGTAGACTCAAGACTTAGAAGATTTCAAAGGCCAAGTAAAATGAGTTCGACGTTCGTCGAACTCAGGTCGACGATAGTCGTTCTCAACTCGACGATCTCAGAGTAAATTCTCTGAGCTGAGCTCGACGAACTTGGTACTCAGGTCGACGAACTTTGGGCACTATACTTCAACACTTCAAGATCAGAAAACATCTTATTATTCTAAGTCCAGAACCAGAATTTGGTCGACGAACTTGATCCTCAGCTCGATGAACTTGGACCACAGTCTAGATAAGAACTATAAGTTACAGTTAGGGGTGTCCTAAAAAACCGGGCCCACCGGGCCGGACCGGCCCGGCCCGGTGAAAAGCCCGACAGGCCCGGTCGCGGGCCAAGCCCGCCTCGGGCCCGGGCCGGGCCATGGGGCCATTTCGGGCCCCATTGTAGGGAAAATGCCCGGCCCGGTGCCCGGCCCAGGCCGGGCCGGGCAAAGCCCGGTTACCGGGCTTAGCCCGGGCCAAGAAAAGCCCAGGCTAAGCCCGGGCCAAGAAAAGCCCAGGCTAAGCCCGGGCTGGCTCTTAGAGCCGTTGGCTACCAGCATGCCACATGGGCATGCTGGCAGCCATTTTTTTTATTTAAAAAATAAATTTTTTTTTTAAAAATCTATAACCCCCCCCCCTCCTTCTTTTCCTCTTCTACCCCCTCATCCCCGACCCTCTCTCTCTCTAATCTCTATTCTCATTTCTCTCGAATATGTCGTCAACGCAGGCGTCTTCTTCATCATCCATCGCTCACGAAGTGGTGGAGCACAAGCGTACGACGCCGGTTTGGGAATATTTCGACTTAGTGCAAGTCGGCGCGGAGCAAAAGGCAAGGTGCAAAGAGTGCTCGAAATTACTTTCGATCGCTGGCAACTCGACACTCGCAAGACACGTTAAGTCTTGCACAGCCAAACAAGCTCCTCCCGAGTCGACCCAGGCGTAATTATCGGCATCCGGACAAATCTGGACGTACGATCAAGGTCGGCAGCGGGAGCTGCAGGTGAAGAACATCATCAGACGTGGGTTGTCGTTCAGCCACTACGACAACGAAGAAGAAACCGAGTACATCCACCAAGGGCTACAACCCAAATATCACCAAGTAAGTCGATCTTCAATTAGCCACGATGCACTTAAATATTATTTAGAAGCAAAACAAATTTTAATTAATTTTTTTGAAAAATTTGAGGGACGAGTGAGTTTAACGAGCGACGTTTGGACAAGTAGTATAAAATTAGGATTATCGTATATGTCTATAACGTGTCACTGGGTCGATCGTGTTTCCTGGGATCTAAATAAGCGAATAATTTATTTTGAAAGTTTTGAAGTTGCGCACACCGGTGAGGCAATTTATCAAATAATTTCAAAATGTGTGTGCGAATTTAAAATAAAAGATAAAATTATGAGTATTTCTTTCGATAACGCCACAAATAATACCACCTCAATTGAGTGGTTAAAACGTGATTTGAAACCTATGTTAAACGACGCTTTTTTTCATACTCATTGCGCGTGTCACGTTTTAAATTTAATAGTACAAGATAGTTTGTCATATATAGAGCCATACACTAATAAAATACATTTAATGTTACAATTTATTTATAGTTCTAAACAACGACGTCAAGATTTTAAAAAATTCGTAACCGGGCAAGGTCAAAAATTTTTGAAACCTCTATTTGACATGTCAATTAGATGGAACTCTACGTATATAATGTTAAACGAGCGATTCGCCAAAAAACACTACTAATGGAATTTTATACTTTGTTAGGTCAACATTAATTAACCGAATCCGATTGGACAATTTTAGAACATTACATGGATTTATTAGAAGTTTTTTATACGGCGACAAATAGTTTATCGGGTGTATATTATCCTACTAGCCCGCTACTTATTGAAAATATTGTTATTATTTCACAAAAATTAAATTATTTTAAACAACAATCCGGATGGAGCGAATTAATAGAAATAATGGAAAGAAAATTTTTAAAATATTATAGAGAAATCTCAGTTATGTTTTCATGCGCCGCCGCTTTGAATCTGCTTTTCGGCGTAGACGGCGTAGAAAATTTTATTGAAGAAATAAATAACAAAATAGGCATAAATCTATGTGATTCAGATTTAGATAATCTGAGTATTTTAAATTTTAACAATATTTTTACTGAATGTTATAATTATTACGATAATTTATACGGATCGCGGCCCTGAGAGGATGTGTCGCAACCAAAAACATCTAGTAGTTTTAAAAATAAAATGTTAGAGTTAGACTCTAGGAAAAAAGCGCGCACAACATCTAGTAGTTTAAATGAATTAAGGTTGTACACAAAAACACAATTTCGTGATTTTATGTTCACGGACGAATTAGAAAATTTCGATATTTTAAAATGGTGGAAAGGTAAAGTAAATAACTATCCTATTATGTCTATATGGCCCGAGATTTACTAATGATCCAAGCTAGCACGGTAGCTTCGGAGTCTGCTTTTTCTCTTAGTGGCAGGGTTTTGAACGAGCGGAGAAGTCGAGTAAGCGAAGACTCGCTTGAGATCTGCATATGCTACAAGGACCACTTGGATTCGATGAATAGGAAGTAACATATTTCAGCGATCGAAGATAGCTCGTCGGACATGGAAGACGAGATGGACGCGATCAACTTAAACTAGACAACTTCTTGTATTTTTGTCATTTGTAATTTTGTAATTTTTAATAATTTAGAATTTTTGTCATTTGTTATTTTTAATAATTTAGAATTTCCAAATTTTTGTATATTTGCACATTTCTAAATTTGTATAATTTCGTTACATTAATAAAAATTTTATTTTTTAATATTGCGATGTTGTGTTTTTTTATTTTTTTTGTAAATCAAAAACTGAATTTTTTTTATTTTTTTTAAATCAAAACTTGATTTTTTTATGAATTAAAAAAAACAAATTTAAAAAACAAAACCGGGTCGGCCTGGGGGGCCTTACCAGGCCCCCCCAGGGAGCATAGCCCGGCCCGGCCCGGTTACATAATTAAGCCCGGCCCGGGCCCGGTTCGGAAAAGCCTGGGCCCTGCATGCCCGGGCCCGCAGGGCTTTATGCGCACCCCTTGTTACAGTTAGAAGTTCTCAGGTCGACGAACCCTATTCTCAGATCAACGATTTCTGGATTCTCTCTTCAACTTCTTGATTCCAGAAGTTTCTCAATTTTTCTAAGTCCAGAATCATCTCCACTCAACAAGTTTACAATCTCAGCTCGACGAACTTGAGACACAGAATAAGCAAGTCTAGATGATGCAGCTTTCTGTTTTCAACTCGACGATCTTGGAACTCAGCTCGACAAACAGCTATCATCTAGTCGACGAACACAGCTTCTCAGCTCGACGAACTGTGGACTCAGCTCGACGATTTCTATTATTTGTTCGACGATTCCAGACTTAGTCATTTTCCATCCTTCTGTCCCTTTCCAAATGCAATAATTCATGGCTAATTAATGCTCAAACATTCTCTGAATATAACCGTTAGAATGAGCATTAATTATGGTCTTCTCCAGGATTATTTTTTGCCATTTTTCCATGGGGACAGTTGGGGAAATAATTCAATGCAGTTTATTCTCAAGGCCGTCAGCATTGATTGCAGAGAAATTCAAATTTCAAAAGAAAATTTTAGACAGAGAATATTAAAAAGGATTTCAGTCTTCTTCTAAAAAAAGATAGATACAAAGACATACATAGTAGTACATAGAATACAGACGACACATAGTCAGACAATCAAGAATACAATCAGTCTGCATTAAGGATTTCTCTGTCTTTTACTCTTGATAAGAACTCTGATACACAGAGAAATCTGATACAGAAAAGAAGCCCTAGACCAGAATAACATCTGATTCCTGAAGAAGAAGAAGAAGAAGAAGAACAATCAATCAAATATCAAGAGTCTTCCTTCTTCATCTCTGCAGGACACTTCAAAGGGCAACAAGAAAGTCATCTGTCAAAGAAGTTCCTGGAGATCTCTCTGGTCAAGGCTGAAGATTGAAGGCCTATCACCCTAAAGCAATGCTCCAGTTTCCCTGAACCATTCTACATCTCATGGGGAGCCATTTGCTAAAATCATATCCACTTAAGTCTTCTCAGTTGGATATTGAGAAAGAGAATACAATATCATCTCTCATCCCCTCACTATATAAAGGGTTATAACTCCCTTCAAAAGTTATCCTTGGTTGCAAGTCTCCGGACCAAAAGACTTGAGTCTTGGTTTTTGAGCACCTCATCGAAAGCTCATTGGTGTCAGGCACCTGATCAAAAATCTTAGTGGATTCCTACCAGGGTGGTAGAAGAGTGGAAATACCTAGGTTGGGGAACCACTATAAATTCTTGTGTTGTCTGGATGCCCATTTCTTTTGTGTTCTTGTTGTGGCTGTGATTATTTGGAATGCAGTTTATATTTAGTTAGTTTTATTCTGCACCTTTTAAATTACCGCAAAAGCTGTAAAGATTTTAAGGATTTAAGAATACTCTATTCACCCCCCCCCTCTAGAGTATTTCTGATCTAACACCTCACTTTCAATTGGTATCAAAGTAGGTTCCTTTGGTTGTACAAGCTAACCCTTGAACCAAAGATCCTTTATTAGATCTAAATATTATTTTATTTCCATTTAGATTTATATACATATCTATGGCACAGAGCAAGGACTATGCAAGCACTAGACCTCCAGTTTGCAACCTAAATAGGTTTGCCATCTGGAAGGAAAGAATTAAGTTGTACATGAATTCTACTGATGAAGATATCTACAACTCTATCTTGACAGGTCCACCACATGCATGTACCTCTACAACAACCTCTTCAAGCACAACTGAAGTTCCACCACCTGAGTGGACTGAGGCCTAGAAGAAAGCAAAGATTGATGATGCCAAGGCAATGAATATACTGGCACAAATAATTTCTGATGATATTTTTCAAAAATTTGTTGAATACACTTCAGCCAAAGCCATCTGGAACTCCCTAAACCAAATGGTGGCTGGATCAGCAGATGAAAGAAAGGACATGAGTTCCAATCTCATATCCCAATATGAGAACTTCAAGAAAGAGGAAGCTGAGACAGTTGCTGATATGTATAACAGGTTAAGCTCAATCATCAATAAGCTAAAAACCTTGGACAAGGACATCACCCTTACTGAGGTGAATGACAAGATCCTTATGTGCTTCCCAAACTCATGGGATTCAAGGATCTGGCCCATCAAGTAGGCCAAAATCCTAATTAAGATATCCACTGAATCTCTCTTAGGCAAACTAAAGTCCTATGAACAGCTGATTAAATCCAGAGAGGCAGCTGAGCAGAGAACACCCCTCCAACAAGAAAAGAGCATAACATTGCTTTTAAGGCAGATGAAGAGACAAAGACTCCCTCAACAAATGAAGAACTCATGAGTCTTTTTGCCAAAATATTCTACAAGATGGCAAGAAAAGATTTCAGGAGGAAGTCATTCAGACAGGATGAGAAGCCAAGGTATAATAAAACACCAACTAAAGAAGTGGTGTGCTTTGGTTGCAGGAAAGCTGGACACTTCATCTCTGAGTGTCCAGAGAATCAGAAGAAGGACAAGAGAAGAGAAAAAGATACCAGAAGACAGCACAACAACAGACCTTCTTCCAGCAAATACAAGAAAAAGGAGAAAGGTTTTGTGGCTGAAACCTGTAGTTAAACTGAGGAAGAATCAACATTCTCTAGCTCCAGTGAAGATGAGGAAGAGGCAAGGGCCAAAGGGGTTTGCCTCATGGTAATTGATGCTTCCAGGAGACACTCAGAAGAAGAAGATTCAGAAAATGAAGGAGTCTCTGATTCTGAAGATGACAAGGTACTATCTTCTTTTGATTACAACTCTGATTCTTTTAAATTTGAATTTAAAAGAATGTATATAGATTTAATAAATTCAGAAAAGGAAATCAAAACTCTTAGAGAATAATTAGGGAACCTAGAGAATGTTAACTCTGAAAATAATAGGTTAAAGGAGGAATTATGTTTAGCTAATGAACAAATAATGCTGCTAAAAACTGAGCTTTGTGAGGCTAAACAACTTGAGGAAACTCTTAATGGAAGAAGACTCAAGCTGATGGACATCACAAGCACTGTAAATGTCAGACTTAATGGCAAGCTAGGCTTGGGTGCTTCATCAGGTTTGCCCCTATTCTCAAGAAGAACATCCTGACTACCCCCATCAAATTTGTCACTTCTAAGGGAAAAGAAAAATTAAACAATGAACCAACCATAGAAAGTATTCCAAAATCAATAGGTAAAATGACAAAAATCAGAAAACTACAAGTAAAAATAAGATTCAGCAGATTTCGTCGAACTCAGATCGACGAAATGCTGCCAGTTCATCAAACTCCACTCGACGAACTCTGAACGCAAACTCTAGCTATACTTATTCGTCTAACTGCGATCGACGAACTCTGTATGGTTCGTCGAGCAGAGGTCGACGAACGAGGGGCACAGAAAATGAATATGTTCATTCTCTGGGCAGAGATCGACGATCTTAACCCAATTCGCCGAACTCTGATCGACGAACTCACAAAAATTCGTCGAACCCAGAAAGACTTAACAAAAATTGTAATTTCAACAACAACTCAAATAATTCTAGCAAACCTTTTAATCCATTAGCTGATTGGGTAATACCACCTAGAAGATATCACCCATTAGGATACAAGTCTCAGCCCGAGTTTTCTGTAATATCTAACTTTTCATACCAGCAAAACAAAGTACTCAAGGTAACCTGGGTCAAGAACCATTAACTGTTATTTATTGCAGGAGAAGAGCTGTTCAGGTGTGAATCAAACTTGGTACCTGGACAGTGGTTGCTCCAAACATATGACTGGTAGCAAGGACAATCTAATTAATTATAAGTCCAAGCCATGACCAAAGGTAATCTTTGGAGAATCAAAATGGGGCCAGTCTGAAGGCTATGGAGCAGTGAAGATTGGAGCAGTTACTTTCAAGAGAGTGACTTATGTTAGAGGACTCAAACATAATCTCATCTCTATAAGTCAATTATGTGATAAAGGTTATCAGGTACACTTTAACTCATCCTCTTGTATTATTTCTAATAAGGAAAATCAAACTGTTTTAATTGGAAATAGACAAGACAACGTATATTTAGTTGACTTTCTATCTGCCAATTTTGATATCTGCTTACTTAATATAACTAGTAATCAGAATGATTTATGGCATAAAAGGCTAGGTCATGTAAACTTGAAAAACATTGCTAGGCTATCAAAAGACAATCTTGTGAGAGGTATACCTTCTGGTCCCTACAAGAAGGAAGGTCTCTGAAGGGCTTGTCAAATAGGTAAGCAAACTAAATCTAGTTTTAAATCTGTTAATAAAAGTGATTCACCTAGGATATTGTACTTGCTACACATGAACCTATTTGGACCCATTGTTGTACAAAGCCTAGGAGGGAAATCCTACACCATAGTTATTGTAGATGACCTCTTAAGGTTCACTTGGGTATCCTTTCTGAGATCTAAGTCGGATACCTTTAAGGTTCTTACAGATTTTCTCAGTACCATACAGATTGAGTTCTCTACTCATGTTGCATTGATTAGAAGTGATCATGACACAGAGTTGGAGTCTCTTCTTATGCATGAGTTTTGTGAGAAGGAAGGTATCAGGCATTGTTTCTCAGCTCCTAAAACTCCCCAACAAAATGGGGTAGCTGAAAGGAAAAATAGGACACTCATTGAAGCTGCAAGTACATTGCTTGCAGATGCTTACATGCCACTAACCTTTTGGGCAGAGGCTGTAAATACTTCAAATTATGACCTGAATAGAAGCCTGATACATAAACTAAAGAATAGAACTGCCTATGAATTACTTAAAGGGAAGAAACCTAAAATCAACTATTTTAAAGCATTTGGATGTGTATGTTATATTTATAACAACAACAAAAAATATATCAGAAAGTTTGAATCTAAAGCTGAAGAGGGAATCTTTCTAGGATATTCCCAAGTAAGCAAAGCTTATAGGGTTTTTAATAAATCATCATTAAAAATTGAAGAGTCCATTCATGTTTCTTTTGATCAAACTAACATGTCTTGTATGGAGAAAGAGATTTCTACCAATAGCCCTTTGTGGGTGCCTCACTTATGTGAGAGGTTGGATGAACTAAATCTTACCCAAAAGGCTCCAACACATCCCTCTCCATAAGTTAATGAAGAGAGTGAAGATGAAATTATTGAAGTAATTGAACTTCCTCCAACATCTAACATAATTCCACAAGAGGAATTAATCCAAGATGTTGTTGCACAACCAACTCCACCCACTGATTTAGTCACACTTAGGGATCACCCCAGATCTCAAGTGATTGGAGACATATCCATAGGTGTACAGACAAGGCATCAACTCAATCAAGATGTGATGCATGCCTATTTTCTCTCTCAGATTGAACCTCAAACCATACATGATGCTGAGCAGGATCCCCACTGGATCATTGCTATGCAAGAGGAACTAAATCAGTTTGAGAGTTGTAGAGTTTGGTATTTGGTTCCAAGACCCCAAGACTATCCAATAATTGGAACCAAATGGGTATACAGAAACAAACTGGATTCCCAAGGAGTGATTGTGAGGAACAAGGCTAAGCTTGTTGCTCAAGGATATAGGCAGGAAGAAGGGATAGATTATGATCAAACCTTTGCCCCAGTTGCAAGGTTAGAAGCAATCAGAATATTCCTGGTCTATGCTACATATAAGAAGTTCAAAGTCTACCAAATGGATGTGAAGAGTGCATTCCAGAATGGAGTGTTAAAATAAGATGTTTATGTTGAACAACCTCCAGGTTTTGTCTCTCCAACTATCCTTTGCATGTCTTTAAATTGCATAAAGCCCTCTATGGTCTAAAGCAATCTCCAAGAGTTTGGTATGAGACCTTAGCTAGCTTTTTGAAAGAGCATAAATTCATTAGAGGCAAAGTAGATAAAACACTTTTCACTAGACATCATAAGGACCAAATCTTGTTAGTACAAATATATGTGGATGACATCATATTTGGCTCTACTAACTTCAAATTATGTGAAAGTGGGGATAAGATCTACCTTAACTCTAGAGGGGGGGGGGGGTGAATAAAGTATATTAAAATAATTTTCAAGATAAAAACTATTTTGCAGTGAAAGACTTAAATTAAATATATGTGTAAGGTGCTTGCAGTAAATAACAAATATGAAAGCAAGAAATAAAATTGCAGCAGACAGCAAACAAAATATAGCAACCAGAAGACACAAGGAGCTATAGTGGTTCCCCAATCAATCTGGGTACATCCACTCTTCCACCACCCTAGGTAGGAATCCACTGTAGGATGAGTTGATCAGGTGTCCTGGGCACCAATGAGCTTTTGATAAGGTGCTCAAAAACCGAACCAGATTTTTTGATCAGGTGTCTTGCCACCACTGAGTTTTGACAAGGTATCAGAAACCAACACAAATCTTTTGAAGGGAGTTTTGAGAAACCCTTTTACAGTAGAAAAAGAAGGGGGTGAGATGTTCTTCTCTGTCAACAATCAAAGAGAAGACTAGTGGATGATGTTGTCAAAGCTCTCCCTGAGATCTGGAAGTTGTTCAGGAAAAGAAGCTTTGCACTAGGGTGATAGGCCTTCTGTAGATAAGATCTCCAGTAAAGGATGATTCCAGCAGTTGCTAAAATGTGTAGTGTCTGGATTATTGATAGATGAAGCCTCTGAACAATTGAGTAAAAAGAGATCTAGAAAAACTTCTTTTCTGTTTGTTGATCTCCTTCAATGGGTTGTGTTCTGAAAGAATTCTGTAGGTGTGTCTGTTTGCTTTCTCTTTCTGTGTGTAACTATTATGAGTAGCAGAATGAAATGAATAAAAACTTATTGTCTGTCTGAATAATATCCTCTTTTATTCCTTAGACTGAATTGAGAATGAATTGATTCTCTGTCTCCAAGATAGCCGTTAGCCATTCAGTAATGACATCCTTAAATGAATTTTGTCTCTGGAGGAAAGTCCTAGAAAACATTCCTTTAAAACTCCCTTGAAACTTGCTCCAGATTAATTAAAACGGCTACAAGATCCTTGAAATAAATGATGGGAATAAATAAGATAGAATTCCATAACTGTCTTAATTTGAATCTTGAGAATCCTCGATCTCTCCAGAAAATCGTCTACCTGAGCTCAACTATCGTCGACCTGAGCTCAGAGACTGGAACTAGACTGGAAACAGAAATCGTCGATCTGAGCTCAACTATCATCGACCTGAGCTCAGAGTTTGGAAAAATAGCTGGAGACAGAAACGTCGATCTGAGGTCGAAGATCGTCGAACGGAGTTCGACGACTCGTTGAACTGAGCTCAGAGATAGTCGAACTGAGATAGTCGATCTGAGTTCGACGATTCGTCGACCTGAGCTCGATAAAAATGACTTAGTCTCCTGAGTCTTGAAAATCTGATCTGAGGGTCTTGGGGGCAGCTTTCAGGCCTAAATTCTAACCCTTAGACTCAATCTAATTGACCTTAAAAACTATACAAGGAGGTCAAAACAATTTTCCTAAGGACATAGTGATCCTTGCCCAAATCAGTAATAGGGTGTTCCAACAATCTCCCCCTATTTGGGTTAGGATTACTATTTACATGACATTGGAAATAAAATCATATAATGCAGATATAAAATCAAAAACAACATTGCAGAAACACAACTAGAATCACATCAGAAATTCAGAATAGATAATACTGTCAGCTTACATAATCATTCATTTTCCTTGCTCTTTATGAGAACTATTTCTCTATTAGGGTTAAGAGCTTCTTTCTTGGATCTTCTATCATCATCTGCACCTAGAGAAGTTTGATGTTTTGTCCTGGGGACTACAACTTCTGGGTGCAGCTTCATGTAGCTTTCTGAGTCAAAGAATTTGCTAGAAGAATATCTTTCAAGTTCTTTCTTTCTCTGTTCTGATAGAGTGGTGATATTTGATGTATCTCTTCCTTGTTCTCTTGCCTTTTTAATTTCATCTAATGCAGCCAATTCTTTCATTCTTGCTGTCCAAGAAGTAGGATTATTCTCTGGGTCTTCAAAGGAACAGGAGGTTCATATCTGTTTAATAATCATCAGGAGTATCTCTGGAAGAAACTAGACTGGAAACAGAAATCGTCGATCTGAGCTCAACTATCGTCGACCTGAGCTCAGAGATTGGAAAAATAGCTGGAGACAGAAACGTCGATATGAGCTCGAAGATCGTCGAACGGAGTTCGACGACTCGTTGAACTGAGCTCAGAGATAGTCGAAATGAGATAGTCGATCTGAGTTCGACGATTCGTCGACCTGAGCTCGATAAAAATGACTTAGTTTCCTGAGTCTTGAAAATCTGATCTGAGGGTCTTGGGGGCAGCTTTCAGGCCTAAATTCTAACCCTTAGACTCAATCTTATTGACCTTAAAAACTATACAAGGAAGTCAAAACAATTTTCCTAAGGACATAGTGATCCTTGCCCAAATCAGTAATAGGGTGTTCCAACAATCTCCCCCTATTTGGGTTAGGATTACTATTTACATGACATTGGAAATAAAAGCATATAATGCAGATATAAAATCAAAAACAACATTACAAAAACACAACTAGAATCACATCAAAAATTCAGAATAGATAATACTGTCAGCTTACATAATCATTCATTTTCCTTGCTCTTTATGAGAACTATTTCTCTATTAGGGTTAAGAGCTTCTTTCTTGGATCTTCTGTCATCATCTACACCTAGAGAAGTTTGATGTTTTGGCCTGGGGACTACAGCTTCTGGGTGTAGTTTCATGTAGCTTTCTGAGTCAAAAAATTTGCTAAAAGAATATCTTTCAAGTTCTTTCTTTCTCTGTTCTGATAGAGTGGTGATATTTGATGTATCTCTTCCTTGTTCTCTTGCCTTTTTAATTTGATCTAATACAGCCAATTCTTTCATTCTTGCTGTCCAAGAAGTAGGATTATTCTCTGGGTCTTCAAATGGAACAGGAGGTTCATATCTGTTTGAATAATCATCAGGAGTATCTCTGGAAGAAACTAGATCTTTTAACTTATAAGGGAAAGGACCAGATGTAGTGTCAGTGGGACCTTGTCCTTCCATATGATAAGGATGCTGCCTAGAATAACCTTTTGAATAAACTTTGAATTCTCTTTGATTTCCCCTGTACTATCCTCTTCTGGACTGATAGCCTCTAGATTGACATCCTCTTGATTGAGTTCTTCCTTGAGACTGAGAGGTGCTTTGACTCTTAGCAATAGATGACTGATAAGCTGAACTTTCACCAGTACCTGCATCTGGTGAAGGAGGAGGAGGAGGATTGAAGTGAGATGATCCTTTATCATATTTCCTCTTTTTCTTCACTGCCTTTAGTTGATTCCTGGAGAACTACATCCATGGTTCTGTAATTGGGCAATTATGCAAAATATAGTATGGAATATCATTTGAAGATTTAATTTTCTCCTGGGGAACTCTCTTTAAGGCCTTGATTCTACCTTTCCTCTTCCTTGCAATGGTTGCAGAGGAGTCATCAGAATCAGTTCTAAAATGATCACTATCTGAGCTCGGAGGATTGTCATATAGTTCATCAATCCTTTTTAGGTAATCTCTTTATTGTGGGGATTGAACAGAAGAAACAACAGCAGCAGCAGCAGCAGTAACAAAAGAAATTGAAGAAGCACTGACATATGTAACTGGAACAACAGATTCAGAAATAACAACAGAAATAACAGGCTCAGAGTCATTAGCCTTTGTCATAAGCATATCATCAGAAACTAAAACAGCATCAGTAGCAGCAGCAGGAACAACAGAAATAGAAGAAGCACTGTCCACAGCCTTGAAGGAATTTATATAAGAAGAGATTATGCTGGGCTCACAGCTAGAAATAGGCACAATGGACTTAGTAAGATCTTCACTTTTATGCTCTGGAAGACAACTGAGGTAAATATGATCAAATTCTGATAGCAGTGACCTGAGGTCAACTGATATAACTGGAACTGGAGCTGGAATTTCTAAAGCTGGAATCTCTGAAGTAGCTATAACTGGAGTTGAAGCAGGCAATCTCTCCACTTCATATGGCATCTCCCCCTGCCTAGATTCAGTAGTTACTGGATCAAGGCACCCAATAGAAGGGATTGCCTGAGGAGGATATAGGGAAGAGAGTCTGTCATATAACTCCTGAACTGATTTCAGAAGTGGAGCCAGGGAGGTCTCCAGCAGGAGTGATAGCCTTGGAGCTAACATCTCATAGAGCTTATCTGCTATGGATGATAGATCTACTTGCTCAAGTGGTGCTTGAGTAGAGGTAGAGATGAGTGTTGCAGAGATGGATGTAGGAGGAGCTGTAGATGGGGTTGGAGAAGGTGTTAATGAGGATGGTAGAATTGATGGTTGAGATATAGGTATTGTGGAGAAGGAAGTTAATGCAGTGGAGATAGATGGGGTGAAGGATGGTTGAGCAATGATTTCTTGTAGTAGTTATTGATATGTTGTAGAAGAGGATGGTGGCTCAAGAGGTGAGGAGGGAGAATCATCCATATAGGAATCATCTAAGAGATTAAAGGATGGAAGTTTAGATGATGAGTCAATGGTTAAGTGAGTATAATAATGTAATGGTTGGAAAACATCTTTATTGGATATTGGTGTTGGTGAAGGAATTGAGGTTGGAGATGGAATGGATATGGGGGATGAAATTGA
This sequence comes from Platanthera guangdongensis, assembly GCA_039583875.1. Classification (NCBI taxonomy): domain Eukaryota; kingdom Viridiplantae; phylum Streptophyta; class Magnoliopsida; order Asparagales; family Orchidaceae; genus Platanthera; species Platanthera guangdongensis. Next base: position 69,925,030 of record CM077150.1, on the reverse strand, counting down.
GATGGTTATGGTGGATGTGATAATTATTGAGGGAACAGTAGGTGGAGAAGGTGGAGATGAGGAGGCAGGCATTTCTTCTGATGGGGCAGTTACCTGAGGGGAAATGACTGGATCAGTCCTGCTGCCTGAAGATGAGATGACTGCAGAGGTTCTGCTTGGCTTTGCAATTTGCCTATCCCATTTGCCAAAAAGGACAGAGGTTAACCTCTTAGAGTCATTTATATGCATCCTACTGGAAACAAGCAGCTTAAGGCATCTGCTATGAGGAAATAGCCCTAGAATCCTTCCAAAGTTTACAAAGTTCTTATTCACTTTCTTCTTAATTAGGTCAAAGAAAATTTCTCCCCAATTCAAATGTTTCTTATCCATCAAAGCACCCATTAAATAGAATTGATACCTGGATATGGTATCATGGGCAGAATGTTTTGCTAACAGGACCTTGCCAAGAACATCTGCTAGAAATCTGTATTCCACTGATAGATTTTTCTTAAGCAGCTTGTTAGGGTTTGCTGCTGAATGACCCATCCTATCAAGCATACTTGCAAACTCTTCTCCAGACAACTCAAGAGAGTCTTGACCAGTACTTAATTGAAAAACTTCTGTTAATACAGCAGGAGTAAGAGATACCTGATGTCCTGATATAGTTCCAATCACTGTATTTTGATCTTGAGTGTGAGCAGTATACACCCATTCTTTGATTTCATCTACAGCTAGTTTTATCTTTGTGGTCATGAAGTGGACTAGCTGTTGATCTTTGAATAAATCCAGAATGTCCTTGAAAATCTGATCACTGTTCTCAAATGAGTCCATATCGATATCGAATCCTGTGTCAAATTTCATTGCTGCCAACACTGCAACAGAGACGACCATTTTTACCTGCAAAAATGAACAAACAAAAGACCAAGTGTAGAAAGTTTGGAGGGAAAGGGAAATTTTGCAGAGAGTATGAAAGTGCAAAGGGAGAACGACGGTTGAAAAATGAATTTTATATTAGGGTTCGACGCAGAAAAGGAAAGATCGTTGAACTCCGTTCGACGATCTGGGCTTCTAAAGGAATCTGAAAGGTCTTCAACATCGTCGATCTCCGTTCGACGATATTGGAGAGCGTCAAACTCCGTTCGACGATCTCTGACTGGAAGAAGATAGTTGATCACTATCTGGAAAGCGTTGAACTCCGGTCGATGATTTTTAAGAACGTCGATCTCCGTTCGATAATCTTTAGGAAAAACATCGAGCGTGGTTCAGAGACCAGAAACAACCTATAGACACTAGAAAAATCAATTTGTTTTCCTAGTCTTGGTCAATTTTAGAGTTTTAAAATCTTGGATATTATTTTAAACTCCCTTCATCTAACATTCTTAACTGATTCAGGAAGAAGGTATGTTTCTTTTCATCCAATGGTTTGGTGAAAATATCTCCCCTTTGCAAGTCAGTTGGGATATATTGAAGTTCAATTTTATTTTTCTCAACATTGTACCTTAAAAAGTGATGCCTAATTTTTATATTTTTGTCCTACTATGGAGGACTGGATTTTGTGCTATAGAAATAGCACTAGTGTTATCATAGAAAATTTTTGACTTCTCTAAGTTGTGGCCATAATCTAGGAGCTGAGTTTGAATCCACAAGATCTGTGAGCAACAACTACCTGATGCCATATATTCAGCTTCAGCAGTTGATGTGGACACATATGTTTGTTTCTTGCAAAACTAGGAGACAAGTCTGTCACCAAGAAACTGGCAAGTTCCACTGGTTCTTTTCCTGTCTATTCTGCATCCAGCATAATCAGCTTCTGAAAATCCAGTTAAGTCAAATGTTGAGTCTTTTGGATACTAGAGACCTAGATTTGGACAACTTTTCACATACCTAAGAATCTTTTTTACTAAGGTTAAGTGTGACTCTCTAGGGCTCACTTGAAATCTAGCACATATGCATGTAGCAAACATTATGTCAGGTCTACTAGTTGTAAGGTACAATAAAGAGACAATCATTGCTCTATTTGTTGTCTGATCAACAGGTTTCCCATGTTCATCAGCATCTAATACAGCATTAGTAGGCATATGTGTTTTCATACATGATGCTTTAGACATACCAAATTTCTTAACCAGTTCTTTTGCATACTTGGTTTGAGAGATGAATATGCCTTCAGCATGCTGTTTGACTTGCAAGCCTAGAAAGAAGGAAAGCTCACCCATACTACTCATTTCAAATTTAGAATGCATTAGGTTGGAAAATCTTTTGCACAGATTTGAATCAGTAGAACCAAAGATAATGTCATCTACATAGATTTGTACTAGTAAGGTATTGTACTTATGGGTTCTAATAAAAAGAGTTTGGTCTACTGTGCCCCTTATAAAATCATTTTTCAAAAGAAAGCATGCTAGGGTCTCATACCATGCTCTAGGAGCTTGCTTTAACCATATAATGCTTTATGCAATTTGAAAACATAATCAGGATGAGTTGGAGAAATAAAACCTGGGGGCTATCTAACATAGACTTCTTCCTTGATGTCTTCATTGACAAAAGCACTCTTTACATCCATTTGATATACTTTGAATCCTTTGTGTGCTGCATAAGCTAAGAAGATTCTTATGCCCTCTAACCTTGCAACTGGTGCAAAGGTCTAGTCATAGTCTATTCCTTCTTCTTGAGAGTATCCTTGAGCAACTAGCCTTGCCTTTTTCCTTACAATGACTCCTTGATCATCCAATTTATTTCTGAACACCCATTTTGTTCCAACAATGGAATGATCCTTTGGCCTTGGCAATAGTTCCCAAACTCTGTTCCTTTAAAATTGATGTAATTCCTCTTGCATTGCAATGATCCAGTGTGGATCTTGTTATGCATCTTGAATGGATTGAGGCTCAATTTGAGAAAGAAAGCAGGTGTGCATCAGGTTTTGGTTGACCTGAAATCTGGTTTGCACACCAGCTGAGATGTCTCCAATTACTTGGGAGATTGGATGGTCTTTTGATGTTACTAAGTCAACAGGGGGTGTTGATTGTTCACCAACCTATGTTGTTGTCTCCTCTTGTGGAACAACAACTGGCTCTTCAAGAATATTCTCTCGAAGATGTTGAATATCTTCTTCATCTTCACTGTTTTCATCCTTTTGTATAATATCTAACCTGTCCAAATTTTCAGCAAGAGAGTGTACCTGCAAGGATTTTATGGTAGAAGCATTCTTCTCCTTGAAAGACATGTTAGATTCATCAAAGGATACATGAATAGATTCTTCAATTTTAAGAGTAGATTTGTTATACACCCTATAAGCTTTACTGATCATGGAGTATCCCAGAAACACTCCTTAATCAGCTTTAGCTTGAAATTTTGCTATATATTTCTTGTCATTATTGTGAATGTAACAAATGCAACCAAAATTTTTAAAATAATCTACTTTAGGTTTCTTCCCTTTGAGTAATTCATAGGGAGTCTTGCCCTTCAGTTTATGTATCAAACTTCTATTCAACACATAGTTGGAGGTGTTCACTGCCTCTGCCCAAAAGGATAGAGGAAGGTGAGCATCTGACAACAATGTAGTAGCAGATTCAATAAGGGTTCTATTTTTCCTTTCAGCTGCCCCATTTTGTTGAGGAGTTCTAGGAGCTGAGAAATTATGCCAGATCCCTTCACTCTGACAGAACTCTTGCATAAGAAGAGAATCAAACTCTCTCCCATGATCACTTCTGATCAGGGCAATGTGAGTATTGAACTCACTCTGTATGCATTTGAGAAACTCTGTCAAACACTTAAAGTTATCAGACTTCTTCCTCAGAAAGAACACCCATGTGAATCTAGAGAAGTCATCTACAATTACTAAAGTATAAGATTTCCCTCCTAAGCTTTGTACTGTAATGGGTCCAAAGAGATCCATGTGTAATAAATACAAGATCATAGGTGAATCACTCTTATTAATTGACTTGAAGCTATTTTTGGTTTGCTTGCCTAATTGACAAGCCCTGCAGAGTCCTTCCTTCTTGTAGGGGCCAGAAGGTAGTCCTCTAACAAGGTTGTCCTTGGATAGCCTAGCAATGGTTCTAAGGTTTATATGTCCTAATCTTTTATGTCATAGTTCATTAGGTCTACAAATGGAATTAAACAAGCATATATCAACCTCAGTTGAGAGAAAGTATACAAGATAAATGTTACCTTTCCTTTTACCTGTCAACACAGTTGTGTTGTCCTCTGATTTGATTTTGCATGAGGATTTGTTGAAAGTCACTTGGTATCCTTCATCACACAGTTGATTGATACTGATTAAGTTGTGCTTCAGTCCTTCCACATAAGCTACTTTCCTGAATGTGACTGAGCCAATCTGGACTGCACCATATCCTTTTGTTAGTCCAAAGTTTGAATCACCAAATATTACTTTGGGTCCAAGTTTGGCATTGAAGGATGTGAAATTATCCTTGTTTCTTGTCATGTGCTTTGAGCACCCACTATCCAGATACCATTGTTGGTTTGATGTTGGATAGGTCTTCACCTGCACATAAAACAACTTATTTGTTTTTGACCCAGTTTACCTTGGGTCTAGGTTGATAACCTTTAAATTCTGAAAAAAAAGACATCTCTGGTTGACTCTTATAGCCTTCAGGATGATATCTCCTAGGAGGTATTATCCATTCAGTATAAGGGTTAAACCTCTGAGATGTAGAACCTCTAGGATTGAAGTTTGATTTCCCTTTGAAAGATTTTTCAAAACTCTGAGCTCTGTTCGACGATCTCTTAGCTGAGTTTGACGATCTTGGGTTAGATCATCGAGCTCCGTTCGAAGATCGACTATGCCAGAGTTCAGGGTTCAGAGATCGTCGACCTGAGTTCGACGATTCAGCCTGAGATCGTTGAGCTCCATTCGGCGATCGTCGAGCTCCGTTCGACGTTTTCTATTGAACTTTTGTTTTTAAAGGTAAATCAGAATTCTTCCTAGCCACCTCTACAACTCCCTTACCTTTATCTGAGATAAACTTGATTGGGGTTGTTAATACTATAGGTTGGCTAGATAAAGCACCCAAGCACAGTGTACTATTGAATCTTGAGTTCACTGTGCTTATGATGTCCATTAGTTTGATACTTCTCCCATTGAGGGATTCTTCAAACTTCTTGGCCTCTAATAGTTGACTTTTCAGTGAGGCTATCTGCTCCCTACAGCATTCCAACTCCTCAGAGAGTTTGAGGTTATCTGATTTTAAGGTGCTTTGTTCAGACAGTTGATTTCTGAGAGAAATAATTTCTTTCTCAGATTTTAATAGATCTAAACAAAGTGCCTTAAATTCACATTTGAAGTCATCTGAGTTAAAATCAAATGAGTCTATTACCTGATCCTCTTCAGATTGAATTTCTTATTCAGACTCTGACTCTTGTTCTGCATCAGTATTGTGTTGAGAGGCATTGATAGCCATCATGTAGAACTCCTTTTCTTCAACATCATCTTCATCATCACTTGAGCTGGATGAAGCTTCTGACTCTTCTTCTGTTTGACTCCAGGTTTCAGCTACAAACCCCTTCCTGGTATGTTTGTTCTTGCTGGAGGAGGGTTTGTCATTGTTGTTTTTCTTGAAGTCTTTGTCTCTTCTCCTTTCTTTCCTATCCTTCTTGTCTTTATTCTGATTTTCTGGACAGTCAGGCACAATGTGGCCTGGTTTCCTGCATCCAAAACAAATAATTTCTTTGTTATTGGACTTATCATACCTTGGCTTTTCATGCCCTCTGAATGCCTTTTTCCTGAAGTCCTTCCTGGCCATTTTATAAAACCTTTTGGACAGTATGCTTAGCAGCTCTTCATTGTCTGTGACCTTATCTTCAGGCTGATCTTCAATAGCTTTGAATGCTATTGATTTCTCTTTTCTAATTGCTGGTAAAGCATCCTTCTGCTCTTCTTCTCTGTTCTTGATGAGCAGCTCATAAGACTTGAGCTTGCCCAAAAGAGCCTCAGTGGTGATCTCATTTAGGCTTCTGGCATCCTTGATTGACCAGATCCTTGAGTCCCAAGTGTTGGGGAAGCACATTAGGATTTTGTCATTGAGTTCAGTCAATGAGATCTCCTTGTCCAAAGTTTTCAGTTCATTGACTATAAGACTAAGTCTGTTATACATATCAGCAACTGACTCAGTTTCTCCTTTCTTGAAGTTCTCATACTGAGTTATGAGATGGGATCTTCTATCCTTCCTTTCCTCTGGAGATCCTGACACTATTTCAGATAGTTTGTCCCATATCTCTTTTGTTGAGATGCATTCAGCTACTTTTTTAAATATTTCATCAGACATGATTTGTGCCAAAATGTTCATTTTTTTGGCATCTGCAACTTTCCATTTTTTGATTTCTGCATCTGTTCCTAAAGGAGGTGGAACAACACTTGTACTTGTATTTTCTGGGGATCTTGGACACACTGTCAAAACAGAATTAAAGATATCTTCATCAATAGAATTCATGTACAATCTTATCCTTGCCTTCCAAAGTGCAAACATAGATAGATTGCACACTGGAGGTCTGGTGCTAGCATAATCTTTGTTCTGTGCCATGGTTTTATATAAAGATAAATATAATACAAATAATAAAAATAAAAACCCTCTATAAGAGATTGATCTTATCAGAGATCTTTTGGTTCAGGTGTTAGCCTGTAGGATTTTAACCAACTTGTCTCTGATACCAATTGAAAGTGGGGATAAGATCTACCTTAACTCTAGAGGGGGGTGAATAGAGTATATTAAAATAATTTTCAAGATAAAAACTATTTTGCAGTGGAAGACTTAATTTAAATATATGTGTAAGGTACTTGCAGTAAATAAAAAATAAGAAAGCAAGAAATAAAATCACAGCACACAGCAAACAAAATATAGTTACCAGAAGACACAATGAGCTATAGTGGTTCCCCAATCAATCTGGGTACATCCACTCTTCTACCACCCTAGGTAGGAATCCACTGCAGGATGAGTTGATCAGGTGTCCTGGGCACCAATGAGCTTTTGATAAGGTGCTCAAAAACCAAACCAGATTTTTTGATCAGGTGTCTTGCCACCACTGAGTTTTGACAAGATCTCAGAAACCAGCACAAAACTTTCGAAGGGAGTTTTGAGAAACCCTTTTACAGCAGAAAAAGAAGGGGGTGAGATGTTCTTCTCTGTCAACAATCAAAGAGAAGACTAGTGGATGATGTTGTCAAAGCTCCCCCTGAGATATGGAAGTTGTTCAGGAAAAGAAGCTTTGCACTAGGGTGATAGGCCTTCAGTAGATAAGATCTCCAGCAAAGGATGATTCTAGCAGTTGCTGAAATGTGTAGTGTTTGGAGTCTTGATGGATGAAGCCTCTGAACACTTGAGTAAAAAGAGATCTAGAAAAACTTCTTTTCTATATGTTGATCTCCTTCAGTGGGTTGTGTTCTGAAAGAATTCTGTAGGTGTGTCTGTTTGCTTTCTCTTTCTGTGTGTAACTGTTATGAGTAGAAGAATAAAATGAATAAAAACTTATTGTCTGTCTGAATAATATCCTCTTTTATTCCTTAGAATGAATTGAGAATTAATTGATTCTCTGTCTCCAATATAGTCGTTAGCCATTCATTAATGACTTCCTTAAATAAATTTTGTCTCTGGAGGAAAGTCCTAGAAAACATTCCTTTAAAACTCCCTTAAAACTTGCTCTAGATTAATTGAAACGGCTACAAGATCCTTGAAATAAATGCTGGGAATAAATAAGATAGAATTCCATAACTGTCTGAATTTGAATCTTGAGAATCGTCGATCTCTCCAGAAAATCGTCGACCTGAGCTCAACTATCGTCGACCTGAGCTCAGAGACTCGAACTAGACTGGAAACAGAAATCGTCGATCTGAGCTCAACTATCGTCGACCTGAGCTTAGAGATTGGAAAAACAGCTGGAGACAGAAACATCGATCTGAGCTCGAAGATCATCAAACGGAGTTCGACGACTCGTTGAACTGAGCTCAGAGATAGTCGAACTGAGATAGTCAAACTGAGTTCGACGATTCGTCGACCTGAGCTCGACGAAAATGACTTAGTCTCCTGAGTCTCGAAAATCTGATCTGAGGGTCTGGGGGGCAGCTTTCAGGCCTAAATTCTAACCCTTAGACTTAATCTAATTGACCTTAAAAAACTATACAAGGAGGTCAAAACAATTTTCCTAAGGATATAGTGATCCTTGCCCAAATTAGTAATAGGTGTTCCAACATTATGCAAGAGGTTTTCTGATCTCATGCATTCCAAATTTGAAATGAGTAGCATGGGTGAGCTCTCCTACTTCCTTGGTCTCCAAGTGAAGCAGCTCCTTGAGGGCATTTTCATCTCCCAAGCTAAATATGCTAAAGAGCTCATAAATAAGTTTGGGATGGCTGATGCCTTAGCAAAGAAAACACTCATGCTACAAATGTTGTGATAGAAACTGATGCACTTGGCAAACCTGTGGATCAGAAACTATATAGGGGCATTGTTGGGTCCCTACTATATCTCACATCTAGCAGACCTTACATCATGTTTGTCACATGCCTTTGTGCTATGTTCAAGGTGAACCCTAAAGAATCTCACCTAATTTTCTTGAAAAGGATTTTAAGATATATAAAGAGTTGTCCTAGTCTAGGCCTATGGTATCCTATAGAGTCAGAATTTGATTAAACTGGATATTCAGATGCTGACTTTGCTGGATGCAGGTTGGACAAAAAAAGTACCTCTGGAACTTGCCAGTTCCTTGGTATGAGATTAGTGTCCTAGTTTTATAAAAAGCAGTCATCTGTATCTACCTCCACTGCTGAGGCAGAATACAGTGCAGTTGGCAGCTGTTGTTCACAGATGCTATAGATTAAAAACCAACTCCTAGACTATAGTCTCAACTTAAATAATTCAACTCTATTTTTTGATAACACAAGTGCTATAACAATAGCACAAAATTCAGTCCATCATAGTAGGACAAAGCATATAGATATTAGGCATCATTTCATAAGAGAGTGTGTAGATAAAAACAAAATTAAACTTGTCTATATCTACACTGATTTACAAAGGGCTGATATATTCACCAAACCTCTAGATGAGAAAAATCATCTATTCTTTGTGAATCAGTTTGGAATGATCAATGGAGAAGACTTGGTTTAGTTTCTGTCTACACTTGACGAATTTTCCAGAGTTCATCGAACGGAGCTCGACGAACTAGGGATAGTTCGGGAGATATTCGTCGAATGGAGATCGACGAACACTCTGTGATTGAACTAGTTTTCGTCGAACGACGATCGATGAATTTAGATTCAGAAAACTTTCGTCGAACGGAGCTCAACGAAATGTCTTCAAATCTTCAGACTGAGCTCGACGAACTATTTTAACTATTAAACATTTCGTCGACTTCAGATCGAAGAATTCTTAATTTTCGTGAAATGTAGTTTGTCAATTCATATTCCTGAAAACCCTATATCTAGGTTTTCTTCGACCTTCATCCCGCGCTTTCTGTTCCCTTGCACTTGATCATCGTTTTTCTCTCTTGCAGGTAATTTTATGGCAATTCCAGCGGGAACACTTGTTGCAATGAAATTCGACACCGGATTCGATGTCGACTTTGATTCCTTACAGCATTCGGATCCAACCTTTTTGCATATTCTGGAACTTCTGTAAGAGCAGCAACTGAAGACCCTGATGACAACCAGGATAAAACTACATGGAACTGAGATAAGAGAATGGGTCTATACATCATCAACAACAGAGGAGAATACACTGACTGGAACAATTGCGGGTAACACTATAACTCTCTCTCCCGCCGTATTAACTGAAATATTTGGTGTGAATAATGGCGAAGAACTGGAAATCGATACTGAAGAATATGGTATGCCGCTGAGTTTGATGGGTTATACTGGAGATAACCCCAATAAATTGTTGAAGAAACACTTATCTGCAGAGTACAAGTTTCTGGCAGATATTGTCGAGAAAGTCTTGCTAGGCAAGCACACTGCACACGATTACATCACCAAGCATCAAATTTTGGTCATGTGTGCAGTGGTTAATAAGAAGCCAGTCAATTAGGCTCAGATCATTTTTGATCTAATAAAGAAAAAGAATAATAAAAAGGAAGTGTGTTTTGGAAGGATCCTAGGGATCTTCCTGAAGGAGAAGGCTACTGAATCACTAGTCTCCCCGATCACATTCATAAATGCCAGCAAAAAGCTCACATGTGCTTTGTTTGGCAAGTGGGAGAGGACAATAACCAAGCCATCCAAGGCTTCAACCTCTTCCACCCCAGCTTCTGAAGGCACCAGGGCTATAAGAGCCACTCCCCACCCTTCTGATGAGATCATCCCCACACCTCCATCCCATCCAACAACTCAACCTCAACCACAACCACCCTCCACAGTTCACATTCCCTCACCTCCACCACCACAACAACAACTACCTCAAGAACTCCAACAACAACAATCAGCTCATACTCCCATACCTCCCTCATCACCCATACATCAATCTCCACCTCATATCCCAATCTCATCACCTATCCACACTCCTTCTCCCCATGATACACCAGCTCCTTCACCACCCCAATCTCCACTTCCCCCCACTTATCCACCATACCAACTTTCAACTTGCTATCTGCCCTCAAATTTCCCTCTCCTCCAGATACTCAAATGCAAGCTGCACTACCTCCAACAACCATCATCCCTCCAACAGTTCCCCCTTCCTCAACACCATCTACCTCCAACAATCCAACCATGGACACCTCCACAATTACTTCTCTCATTGCTCACCTCACTCCCCTCCTCAGAACGCTAATAATAGAGGCCATTACACCTCTTGCTACTTCAATCTCTACCCTATCTGCCCAACTCTCTGCCCTCACTGCTGCCCCCTCTTCATTTAGGGGCCTGGCTCTAGTCCTTACTGAAACTAGGCAGGGGGAGATGCTTGAGGAAGAAGCTTCAGCAGCTCCAGCAGCAACAGCAGTGTCAGCAACAGCAGCTCCAGCTCCAGCAGATACAGTGGCAGCAGCAACAACAATAATAGCAGTTAATGAAGATTTTATTGATTTCATTCATTTTATTGAGACTGACATGGATATAGATGAGTCAGCTCCAGAAGAAATAATTACTGTTGGTGATTTCATCATTAATCCCACAGTAGATTTAGAATATTTGTTAAAAAATTTTGATACTGCATTCTTGAGGTTCTCTCCAGCTGATCATACTAAGCCATCCTTGGCTATTATCCCATACACCTCTCCAATAAGCCCTAAAGTCGCTAAGCAGCTTAAGGACAACTTTGCTCTTCAAGAGGTTCTTACTTCACCTCTTCCTAAACTTGCTTCCCCAATTGTCTCTTCCCCTTCAGTCCCAACCTTTGTAATGGATGACTCACCCTTGCCTGATCTGGATGAGTTAATCAGGGCTGACATTGAAGAAGAAAATAAGGCAGCTGCTGAAAGCACTGTCACAATCATCTCTCCAGCTCCAACTCCAGCTCCTGCTCCAGCTTCAGTCCCTGCTCCTCCTCCAGCTTCCACTTAACCCAAGACACCCCTCATTTCTGATGAAGCCTTAAAAGCACTAGATGGTTTATATGATAATCCTCAGGGATCTGATGATGATGAGGATTCTGATGAGGATGAGGATTCTGATGAGGATGTTAAGAAAAAGAAGAAGCTAGTATCTAATGTGAGAATAATGCGTCACAATGAGGAGCGGTGATGCTTGCCAAGTTGACATGCTTCACAATGAAGAGGAGGATAATGTGGAGGGAGGTGGGGCAGAAGTTGGTGAAGAAGCCGGGGAGGAGCATGACCAAGGCGAAAATGCCATTGGAGAAGATCTGTAGAGGAGGAGGAGAAGGCGGAGAGAGCAGAGACGTTGTCGAGGAAGTAGAGGCCGCCGCTCTCAGTCCCAGTAGCAATCGTCCGTTGGGAGTCTGGATCCTAAAAAGAATAAGAAGTAGGAGTGAATGTGACGGAGCACTGTAGTTGCTTTCATAAAGAAGTAACCGATAATAGATTGCAAGGAAACTGGGGCACATAAAGGGTATCTTCCAGGCAAAGAGATGGAGTGACTTGAACCATGCATGTCCCATTGACCGGGGAGGGGGAACTATCAGCAGCGATGATCGGGGGCAACCGATCATGTGTGTCTAGATGAGAGAAACAATGAGGATTGCCGGTCATATGATTTGTAGCACCAGAGTCGATCAACCATCGTCCACGAGTAACAGCGTTGGCACGACCAGAAGAGGTGACCGCTAAGGCGGTCAGCTCGAAGGTGGAATCCATTGAAGTGAGACGAAGAGAGAACAGGAAGCAGCGGCGACAACAACAAGTTGCAAGCCAGGCGAACAGAAGCAGGTCGTGCGGCTAGGAAGGCTGCAGGCAGGAGAAAACAAGTCGGACGACAAAAGAGTAGGCCGTAATCGACGTAGGAGCAGGTCGAGGCGAATAGCAACTAGGTCGCGGCGACTACGAAATAGGTCGCGGCGACCAAGAAGAGGAGAGCGGTTAGAACAGGTCGCGACGACTTAAGGACAGGTCGCGGCAACAAAGAAGAGCAGGTAGAGAAGAGAAGCAAGGAGAAACAAGCTACGCAAGCAGGGCAGCGGTTAGAAGAGAAAACAAGCCGGGAAGACAAGACGCGGAAAGCAGAAACAAGCACTACTAGAAAAATGAGTATTAACTACACTTTTTTTTCTAGGGTCAAAATTCGTGGCTAATAGTTAGGTATTATCCACGGTTCATATTTCGTGGCTAATAATTAAGTATTAGCCACGGATAACCAATTCGTGGCAAAAAACTGAATCATTAGCCACGGGCTTGACGAAATCGTGGCTAAACAAATACTATATTAATTTTTTAATTATATGTTAAATTGTATAACATCGGCCTGTTCCCGCACTCATGACTAAAACCTAGGCTATCTGGTACATTCTTCTGCTCGAGCTCTCCCTGTCAGATTTCTGTCCGGCAAACTCGCTGCATTTTTGCAAGCTCTCCAGCGATCCTGTAGGAGAGTTGGCGAGTTGTGATTTCGGGATTTTCTCCTCCTCTACCGACAAACTTCCAGGTTCTCCACTCCGGCGATGGTATCCAGTTCTCCCCCTACAGCGTAGGCAATGTGTGTAGCGATGGGAAAGGAGAATCAACTCTTACCATTGATCGGAGATCCTTATCGCCAGCCCTAAATTGTTACCCTGCATTTTGACAAGCCACCGACTTCCTACCTCCTCCATCCGTATTTTACTGGTTATCTTCCTTGATCGAGCATCAGGTGCGGCGATATCCTTCAGATCCAAAGAATTCGCAACTACCTCATGTTGGATCTTCATTGTCAGCCAGCATACAAGGTAATATCGGACTCATTTTTCCCCATTGCTGAAAGAACTGAGAACCCTATAGGTTCGGGTCTCTCTCCATCTTCAATGTTCAGGAAAAGGGAAAATCCAGAGAGTCGCACAGTTCTGGAATGGAGAAGATCATCCTCCTCTTCATTTCCTAGAGTAGCAGCACTGTGCAAGGATCTGCTGTCCTTGTGAAGATTATTTTTTATAATCTTTAGCTGTTGATGATCAGATATTATTGTGTGAAATAACTACTGATTAATTAGTGTTCCGTTTTAATGTGCTGTCCTTGTGTAATGTTTTGTTTCCTCATAAATCAAGGAAGGGGCTGCTGCATTTGTGAATGTAACTAAACTTAGGCAGCAGGCAACAGTTATTCATTTAAATTTTCAAATGTATTTCCTAAATCCCAATTGGATATGTGAATCCACATCAAATTCAAATTATAAAAGGACTGCATTTGTGAATGTACATCAGGAGGTTTTGTAGAATCAAAACACGTGCATGCATTCATTCTTAATTAGGGCCTAAACAGTTTTCATGATTTTGTTTTTCATGGTCGTCCATTCATTACATTCTTATGCTGCAACCTGGCCTAAACAGTTTACATGATTTGAGGTGCTTGTTTCGTTTTTTTTCAATTTGGTTTTCTTATTAATTAATTAATAATATTGAAATGATTCTCATTCATATGTCCTACCTATTCCAGGTGTGTTTCCCATTTTCTGCTGTTACAGGTGGATTTTTCCCCAACTTGGCCATATTCCATGTTCAGGTATTCGGTGAAATTCTTGAACATTTCCTTCCAAGTTTGAAGACAATGTAAATGATAGTGTATGTGCGTTGTTTGGGTTAATTGAATGGTGGTGAATGGTTTTTTATTACAAATGAATTTAGAAGATAAGTTGTTGGGTAATGACACAAATCATCAACATAATCTTAATTTCCTTTAAGAATACACAGCTACTAATTAAAATTACCTACTTGCATTTGTTCATTTTTTTTTCCAGGAAGCCAGCACTTAACCACCCAATAACAAGGTTTGCATTCACATATTGCTAGTTTATCCATAGATTAATCAACACATAATCTAATGCTTAACACTCCTATCATGTAGAAGTTTCAGCGCACAGTTGCTAGCCAATGCACATGCCGCAACCACTGCTATGGTAAATTTGTCACCATAATTCATATCATCTGCAAGAATTTACTGTGGATTATGTTCGTTGAATCTTTATTTCCAAATAATTTAGAATTCGCAGAACCAAATATCTCTACCTTGCGGCGGAGATGGAAAGAAGAAAGTCACTGTTAAAAAGTCGATTCCTGAAGTTATAGTTATTGATGTCAATGGAGCTGTTGCTAAATAGGGAGAAAGGAAGGAGAAGAAAGGTAGTCATGCTTCATGATCCATTGTTTGTCTAATCAGATTGCTTGCGGAGTTCGAGATATTGGTGCTGAAGATTCTGAGAATGAGCTGTCTATGCAAAAATGAGATCCATACTCTTGGACTGGTTGATAGAATATGTAGACGACTAGAACTGGTGATTATATCAATTATCCCAACTAAAATTATGATTGCTTATCACTCTTATACCCTACGCCAAGTCGATGTTAAAATTATGAGATTATTCACACTGTTCTAAAAATGAGATCCATACTCATGTAGTTCGATGTAGTTGATCTTCAACAGATGTTGAACAAGGAAGACAGCTAGACTGGACAAGGCGTTTCCACATAGTTGAAGGAATAGATCAGGGCCTTCTTTATCATCATAAGCACTCCAGATTAAGAGTCATTCATCGAGACTTAAAGGCGAGCAACATTCTCTTGGACGCTGACATGAACCCCAAAATCTCGGATTTCGGATTGGCAAGAATATTTGATGCTAATCAAACACAAGCAAGTACTCGAAGGATTGTCGAAACCTAGTAAGTATGTTGTCCACATCCCCTTTTCAATTGAATCTCTTATTTGAGCTCGTTTAGTGTCCTTAAATAGAATACAATTTTAGAAAATTAATTAGTTTTTATGTTGTGGATGCTGATTAGTTCTATTTGCATATTTAGCGGTTATATATCTCCAGAATACGCTTTCAAGGGTCTATTCTCAGTTAAATTCGATGTATTTAGCTTCGGCGTCCTGCTTCTCGAGATTGTGAGTGGGAGGAGAAGTGTCGGTCTTCATGAATTTGTCTCTTCATGTAGTCTTCTTGCATATGTAAGTAATCCTTCTCTTCTATTTTTAGAGTTGCTTTGTGTGTCTTGAAAGCTTTCAAAAATAGTTGAAAAAGGAATGCAAAATAACTTTAAAGATATTGAATACTAAATAATTTCATATGGCTTATTTAGGCTTGGGATCTATGGAAAGACGAAGCATGGGCGGAACTAGTGGACCCTGCGTTGGACAAAAAATTTCAACATGATGAGGCGGCAAGGTGCATCTACGCAACCCTTTTGTGCGTGCAAGAGAGCGCAAATGATCTCCCGGACATGTCCGTGTTGTTTCAATACTTGGCAATGAGAATCTTCCCTCTTTTCAGGAGAATCTTTTTGGGCACGAATGTTATAACATGTACACTCTTACAGAGATGTTTTTTTTGTATTTTCAAGAATAAGAGAGGTGCAACTTGTAATTTAACAAACTTAGACGGAGGTTCCAGTAAATGACTAATATATATATATATATATATATATATATATATATATATATATATATATATATATATATATATATATATATATATATATATATATGTTAGAATATATAGTTGCTGAATTTTAATGTATTTTTCCTTACATGAATGAGATGCTGGTATTTTAAATGTGTTTTAAAAAAAACATAAATTAGTATTTGCCACGGCTTGTAACTGTGACAAATACTTTTTTTTTTAAAAATGATGAGTTTACTTTTAGTCAGGGTTTCATACCGTGGCTAATAGTTGGCTTATTTGCCACTGCATTTTTTATCATGGCTAATACTATTTGCTACGGCCAATTCATGGCTTAAAAGTTTTAGTCATGCCGACTTTAGCCACGGAATTTTCCCGTGGATAGACCATGGATAAAACCTTTTAGCCACGGTTTTGGACTTTTTGCCAGGGAAATTTGCCCTGGCCAAAAGTCTGTTTTCTAGTAGTGAAGTCGCGCGAACAGGGCAACGGTCGGAGGAGGAATCAAGCCGCGAGGATAGGTCGCGGAAAGCAGAAACAAGCCGCGCGAATAGGGCAACGGTCAGAGGAGGAATCAAGCCGCGAGGACAGGTCGCGGAAAGTAGAAACAAGCCGCGAGAATCAGAGCGCACACAATCAGGAGAAAAAGGATCGAGTGCTCTGATACCATGTGAAAACAGAAAATAATAGGTCGGAAAAATGGAGTAATGTAAACTTTATTATCCAAAAAAGGTATCTATTACAAAGGTATGGCCTCCCTTATATACAATGGAGGAGAGAAGAGAGAATACAAATAAGAGATGTGAGACTAAAAAATTATAAGACACAAGCGGACTATACAAACATAAACCGCACAAGCCGCGCAGTTAGACAGATGGGCTAACCGCTCGGCTACTACCAGAGAGAGAGAGAGATTGCCATGGGAGACCGCCAGACCGCCCGGTCTCCAAGTCGCCATAGACAAACCGCTAGACCTCTTGGACCTCAGACAGCAACACGCAGCAACCAACCCGCTAAAGGGAAACAGCCAAACTGCGCGGTCATCAACCCGCTGAGCCAGACCGCCAGACCGCCCGGTCACCAACTTCAACATCTAAGAAGAGAAAATCTCCTCCTCCTACTCCTAGGCCATATCCAGCCAATGACACCCCCTAATATATCCTTCAGAAGATAACTCCATATAAAGGGATGTCAGCTTGGATGTGGTTATCCAAGAATGAACAAAAGGAGAGAAAGAGAAGTAGAAGATACTCCTCTTCTCCATCTCATAAGTACAGAAAAGATCCACCTCCTCCTCCTCCTCCAGCTGCTGGTGCTTCAGGCACAACTTCCCAAAGATCTTCCCAATTTCAGACAAATTAGAGACATCAATGGAGATCTTCTTCTGGAAGCAGCCAGCAGAGATCATATTCTTCAGGCAAGCAACATCAACAATAACAAAAATAATCATTCCCTGAATATCAAAAGGCTGAGAGCCCCAAGAGACCAGCTTCTCCTCCTGTACCCTATGAAGATCCTGAAA
Source organism: Platanthera guangdongensis (assembly GCA_039583875.1). Taxonomy (NCBI): domain Eukaryota; kingdom Viridiplantae; phylum Streptophyta; class Magnoliopsida; order Asparagales; family Orchidaceae; genus Platanthera; species Platanthera guangdongensis. Next base: position 69,907,551 of record CM077150.1, on the reverse strand, counting down.
CAGCAAATACAGGTAAAATGGCTAGGTTCCAAGAACTTGTAGGCCTTTCTATGATCAATAAAGCCAGAGCTGAAGAAAAGGATCCATCTAAATATTCCACCATGTCTAAATAAAGGAAAGAAGAGCTCAAGAGATTTGAGAAAACTAACAAGTTTTTCAATGTTGATGAATACATGAAGTTGCACCCAGAAGCAGTAGTCCCCAGGGCCACATCTTTGAAGATCATAGGGGTTGCTGATATGACCATGACTAAAGTGCAAGCTTCAGATCCAAACACAGAAATTGTCTTTACCAAGCCTGAAGATAAAGGTAAAGAAGTAATGCCCAAAGAGAAGAAACAAAAGAAGTGATTCTGAACTGGTATATTTCTGTCATGTTTTTATAACTGCTTTCTATTTCTGAACAAAGCTTATGTATATATATATATCTGTTGCATGTGTTATTGATCTATTCCAGATATATGCTTTCTTGCTTTGTGTTTTTCAATTTTGGTTTAAGTCTGTAATTAGTGACCTCACCCAATTAGGGGGAGATTGTTGGACCCCTAGTAAGATTTGGGCTAGGTTCACTAAGTCACTAAGTTAGGATCATATGACCCACAATGTATAGCCAGGGTCATGGTTGTGTCCCAGAGTCTTGTCCAAGTCCTTAGAATCAAGATCACATGGACCAGCTATCAACAAGACTGCCAGAGACTCAAGACTTAGAAGATTTCAAAGGCCAAGTAAAATGAGTTCGACATTCGTCGAACTCAGGTCAACGAGAGTCGTGCTTAGCTCGACGATCTCAGAGTAAATTCTCTAAGCTGAGCTCGACGAACTTGGTACTCAGGTCGACGAACTTTGGACACTATACTTCAACACTTCAAGATCAAAAAGCATCTTATTATTCTAAGTCAAGAACCAGACTTTGGTCGACGAACTTGATCCTCAGCTCGACAAACTTGGACCACAGTCTAGACAAGAACTATCAGTTACAATTAAAAGTTCTCAGGTCGACAAACCCTGTTCTTAGATCAACGATTTCTTGATTCTCTCTTCAACTTCTTGATTCCGGAAGTTTCTCAATTTTTCTAAGTCCAGAATCATCTCCAGTCGACAAAGTTATAATCTCATCTCGACGAACTTGAGACATAGAATAAGCAAGTCTGGATGATGCAGCTATCTGTTTTCAGCTTGATTATCTTGGAACTCAGCTCGACGAATAGCTATCATCTGGTCGACGAACACAGCTTCTCAGCTCGACAAACTGTGGACTCAGCTCGACGATTTCTGTTATTTGTTCGACGATTCCAGACTTAGTCATTTTCCATCCTTCCATCCCTTTCCAAATGCAATAATTCATGGCTAATTAATGCTCAAACATTCTCTGAATATAACTGTTAGAAGGAGCATTAATTATGTTCTTCTCCAGGATTATTGCTTGTCGTTTTTCAATGGGGACAGTTGGGGAAATAATTCAATGCAGTTCATTCTCAAGGCCATCAGCATTGATTGCAGAGAAATTCAAATTTCGAAAGGGAATTTTAGACAGAGAATATTAAAAAGGATTTCAGTCTTCTTCTAAAAAAAGATAGATACAAAGACATACAGAGTAGTACATAGAATACAGACGACACACAATCAGACAATCAAGAACACAATCAGTCTGCATTAAGGATTTCTCTGTCTTTTACTCTTGACAAGAACTCTGATACACAGAGAAATCTGATACAGAAAAGAAGCCTTATACCAGGAGAACATTTGCTTCCTAAAGAAGAAGAACAATCAATCAAATATCAAGAGCCTTCCTTCTTCATCTCTGCAGGACACTTCAAAGGACAACAAGAAAGACATCAGTCAAAGAAGTTCCTGGAGATCTCTCTGGTCAAGGCTGAAGATTGAAGGCCTATCACCCTGAAGCAAAGCTCCAGTTTCCCTGAACAATTCTACATCTCAGGGGGAGCCATTTGCTAAAATCATATCTGCTTAAGTATTCTCAGTTGTATATTGAGAAAGAGAAGACAATATCATCTCTCATCCCCTCATTGTATAAAGGGTTATAACTCCCTTCGAAAGTTATTCTTGGTTGCAAGTCTCCTGACCAAAAGACTTGAGTTTTGGTTTTTGATCACCTGATCAAAAGCTCATTGGTGTCAGGTACCTGATCAAAAATCTGACTGGATTCCTACCAGGGTGGTAGAAGAGTGGAAGTACCCAGGTTGGGGAACCACTATACATTCTTGTGTTGTCTGGATGCCCATTTCTTTTCGGTTCTTATTGTGGCTATGATTATTTGGACTGTAGTTTATATTTAGTTGGTTTTATTCTGCACCTTTTAAATTACAGCAAAAGCTGTAAAGATTTTAAGGATTTAAGAATACTCTTTTCACCCCCCCCCCCCCCCCCCGCCTCTAGAGTATTTCTGATCTAACACCTCACGTTAAGCCTGACATGTCTGCAGCACTCCAGGCAAAGATGTCGATGTTCTTCTGGATGCATTCTCACATCCTCTCTTGGTCCCCGGGGCTCAGCCTGCCACTGACACACACCCTTTACGTCTTCCCTGACTTGGCGAAGACCTCCATCTCCACCACCTCCTCTACTGGCTCAAACCTAGACTACTCCCGCTCGTTTCACCACTTCTCCCCCTGTGCAAGTACTTCTTCCACTTTTGCCTCCTTAACTTCCATCGCCTCAGCCCAACTCTCTTGCCGCTTCACTCCTCCCTCCTTTTGGACACCAACCATCTCTTCCACTTCTCCCGGCACCTTCTCTGCCACTTCCTCCACCACCTCCAAATTCTCAGCAGCTCCTCCCCCGATCACTTCCACCTCGTCTTTTGCCTCCTCCTGCGCCGCCATCCCTCTCTCCAACTCCTCCGCCTCTACCATCCAAGCTATGGTGTTGGCAGCCGTCACATAGCATTGTCTCGGCACATTCAGGTCTCCTCTGATCCGAACCTGGACCCCCTCCCCCCCCCCCCCCCCCCGCTGTTGAACTTGAGACATTGATAGAATGAGGACGGGACACAACGAAAGGCATTGATGAGAGGGGTGCACGAAGATGGCGTTATAGCTGCTCGGAGCGTCCATGATGACGAACAGGCAATTCCTCGACCCCCCCCCCCCCCCCCCCCGAGTGTCGCATGAAGCCCGACTACCCCTTAAACTTCCTTCCTCTCCCCGAAAAACCTAAACAACAGCCCATCAGAGGCCAACACCATCCTAGCCTCCACCTTCATTTCATCGAAGGCCTTCTTGAAGATCACATTCTCGGAGCTCCGGTTATCAACCAGTATCCGGGAGACCGTGAAATTTTTGATGGCCGTTTGGATCACCAAAGCATCGCAGAACAGATCTTTGTAGTCTGGCATGTCCTTCGATGAGAAGGTGATCTTCTCCTCCGGGGGAGGAGTTTGGATGGTCGAGGCGGCACTCCTTGTATATATGGTCTGGAGGCTCCCCTTTCGGGTGGCCTCGATTCCCACTCCCCCATGGATCACTCTGATCCCCCATGAGCCCCCACGTCGGCCCTATCTTCATACCTATCCTCCTCTCCTCCCTGCAGAACTTCCTCTATCCTCACTGGCAGTTGCTGCTGAACCTGACCTCTATGAAAGTGAGGGTTAGATCTACTATACTCTAGAGGGAGGGTGAATAGAGTATATTTTAAATTTTAAAAGGTCCCTGTAAAGGTGCTATTACAGCTTTTGCTGTAAACTAAAAGTTGCAGTAATTCAAAAATGAAAAACAAAAGTAATAACCTAATCACAGCCACACAACAAAAAATAAAAGAAAAGATAGGCACCCGGAAAACACAAGAAGTTTATAGTAGTTCCCCAACCTGGGTACATCCACTCTTCTACCACCCTTGGTAGGAATCCACTTAGGTTTTTGATCAGGTGCCTGACACCAATGGTTTTTGATTAGGTCCCCAAAAACCAACTCAAGTCTTTTGGTAAGGAGACTTGCAACCAGGAATCACTTTTGAAGGAAGATGACAACCCTTTATACAGGAGGGGGTGAGAGAGTTGATTTTTGTCTTCTCTTTCTTAATCAACGGAGAAGAATTAAGTGGATTGTTGTTAGCAAAAGCTCCCCCTGAGATATAGAATGGTTCACGAAGATTTGGAGCAATGCTACAGGGTGATAGGCCTTCAAGCCGAGTTCTTGACTAGCAGTGATGCAGGATCTTCTTGACTGATTTGATATTTGTTGTCCTTGAAAGTCCTGGAGATAGTGTGGAAGAAGAAGACTCTTGATATTTGTATGAATTTTCTTCTTCTCCTGAATGTTGATCACCGCTGGTCTCTGTTCTTTCACTTTAAGCTTCTGTAAATTTTTGTGTGAAGCTTTTCTGCTACTGTATCAATACTTCCAGTCAGTCTGTATCCATCAATCTTTTTATCTGACTGAATATCTATCTTTTATTCTTCTCTGTCATTTCAAAAATTTGAATCCTCTTCAATTAATGCCGACGCCTTGAGAATAATCGACATTGAATCATTTCCCCAACTGTCCCGTGGAAAATCGGCAGGTAACATTCCTGAAGAAGACCGTAATCAATGCTCCTTCTAACAGATACATTCAGAGAATGTAGGTCATTAATTACTCAGGAATTTCCACATTAGAATGAGGACATAGGGCCGGAAATGGCTAAGTCTGGAATCGTCGAACGAATAATAGAATTCGTCGAACTGAGTTACTAGTTCGTCGAATTGAGTTTTAGTATTCGTCGACCAGACAGCTTCTGTTCGTCGAGCTGAGTTTCAAGATCGTCGAGCTAAAAACTTGATTGTTGTCTTTAGCCAATTCTCTGTCTGAAGTTCGTCGAGCTGACCACTACATTTGTCGACTGGAGTTCAGCAACAATTCTGGACTTAGTCAAATATTTATTGTTGACTGATATTCTGTGTGTCGACATGAATCTTCTGGTGTCGACACAGGTGAGTGTCGACCGATTATTCTTCGTGTCGACATGAATCTTCTGGTGTCGACACGGGTTAGTGTCAACTAATTACTCTTGGTGTCGACATGAATCTTTTGGTGTCGACACAGTTAAGTGTCGACAAATTATTCTTGGTGTCGACATAAATCTTCTGGTGTCGATACAGGTGAGTGTCGAGTGATTACTCTTGGTGTCGACATGAATCTTCTGGTGTCGACAAAGTTGTTGTCGACATATGCCCTAAGTGTCGACACAATTCTTCTGGTTTCAGAATTCGTCGAGTAGAGTACTGGGTTCGTTGACCTGAGAAGTTGACTTCATCGACCTGAGATCTTTTAACTGAAGGTTGTTGTTGAAGTAATGTTGTTGAAGTAAAAGATCCAGAATTCGTCGAGCTGAGAACTGGGTTCGTCGACCTGAGTTCAACATTCGTCAAGCTCAGCTTCTTTCATCATTCGTCAACCTGAGCTTGGAGTTCGTCGAGCTCAGCAACTTGTTCGTCGACCAAAGTCTGTAGTTCGACTCAGAATAATCTGGAGTTATCCTGTCTTTAGTTTGTTGAAGTATCCTAGTTTTTGTCGACCAGAGAATGAAGTTCGTCGAGCTCAGCTCAGAGAAATATCTCAAATTCGTCGAGCTGAGAACACCTTTCGTCGACCTGAGTTCGACGAACGTCGAACTCATTTTACTTAGTCTTGAAATCTTCTAAGTCTTGAGTCTCTGATGGTCTTGTTGATAGCTAGTCCATCTGACGTTGACTTTAAGGACTCAGCCTACACTCTAGGACACAATTATGACCCTGGCTATACATGTTGGGTCACATCATCCTAAGTTAGTGAACCTAGCCCAAATCAACTAGGGATCCAATAATCTCCCCCTATTTGGGTGAGGTCACTAATGGACTCAAAACAAAACACATGAAAATAAACAAAGCAAGAAAAAGATATATCGGGCAGAGAATTACTAACGCATGCAGCAGATATATATATACAAGAGAGCTTTGTTCAGCAACATACAATAGTTATAGAAAAATATGCAGAAAAATAAGATGTTTATTTCAGTTACTTCTTCTGCTTCTTTTCCTTGGGCTTATCTTCCTTTGTCTTTTCTCCTGACTTGGTAAATACAATCTCTCTATTTGGATTTGAAGCCGGTACCTGATTCATTGTCATGTCAGCAGCCCCAATAATCTTATAGAGATGTAGCCCTGGGACAACTGCTTCTGGATGTAGCTTCATGTAATCATCAACATTGAAGAATTTATTTGCTTTGTCAAACCTTTTGAGTTCTTCTTTTCTGTACTTGGACATGGTGGAGTATCCTGATATATCTTTACCTTCAGCCTTTGCTTTATTAATCAACGAAAGACCAATGAGTTCCTGATATCTAGCCATTCTAGCTGTATTAGTTGTTTCAGGATCCTCAGGAGGTGAATATGGTCTTTCAGGACTGTTAGCCTTTTGTTCTACAGAGATATTTGGCTTTTGTTGATGTTGTTGATGCTGTCTTTCGGAAGTATGATGCCTTTGCTGACGACTCCCAGAAGGTCTCCCTTGGTGTCTTTGATAGGTTTGAATCGGAGCAGACCTCTGAGAGCTAGAGTCAGTGGAACCAGCTGCTGGAGGAGGTGGAGGAGGTGGATCTCTTCTATATTTCTGAACTGGTGGAGGAGAATATCTCCTGCTCTTCTTTCTTTCCTTCAGCTGGTTCTTGGACAACCACATCCATGCAGACATCCCTTTGTATGGAGTAATATTTTGGAGGATGTAGTATGGAGTGTCATTCTTTGAGCTTAGCTTGGCAGCAGGAGGAGGAGGGGTTTTCCTTTTCTTTGACAGAAGTTTCTTCTTTTTCTCAGCAGCTTCTTCATCTGAGTCTTCTTCATCATCATCAACATCATCTGAATCTTGAGGATTATCATATAAAGCATCTATTTCTCTCAAGATATCTTCAAATACAACAGGTTTTTCAGTTGGAACCAAAACTGAGCTTTCAGCTGTTTTTGTTTCTTCTTCAATGTCAGCCAAGATCAACTCATCTAGATCTGACATATGGGAGTCATCCATTACATAGGTTGGTGCAGAGATAGCTCGTGGAGGGGATGGAATGACTTCAGGGTCTGGAATCACAAAACTGGATGGAATGACTTCAGGGTCTGGAATCACAATACTGTCCCCAAGTTGCTTAGCAACTGCTGGACTAACCGGAGAGGTATACGGAATAATAGCCAAATGTAGCTTAGTGAATTGTGCTGGCAGAGAATCCATATGTACAATATCAAAAAAATTCAGCAATTCCTCTAAGTTAACTAGGGGATTTAGAATGAAATCACCAACAGTTTCATCAGTATCCATATCAGTATTAATAAAATCAATAAAGTCACTCAAATCTTTATCAAAACATTCTATGTATGCTACTGCTGGAGCTGGAGCTGAAATGTCTGAAGCTATAGCCGAAGCTACTGCTTCATTATCAGGCATCTCCCCCTGCCTGGTTTCAGTGGGGACTGAGGCCATGCCCCTGACTGAGGAGGGAGCAGCAGAGAGAGCAGAGATTTTAGCAGATAAAGAAGTAATGGAGGTAGCAAGAGGTGTAATAGCATCTGCTATAAGAGATTTTTGAAGGGGAGTGAGGATATAGATGAGAGATGATATAATAGAGGGATCCAAAGATGTTGGTTGAGTTGGTGCAGAAGATGTGGAGGGAGCAGTTATGGGAGGGATAGAAGTTGTAGCAGCAAATATTTGAACAGTGGGAGGGATGATAAATGATGATGGGGACGGATGGGTATCTGGTGAGAGATGGTAAGATGGTATGGAGAAACGATGTGGGGGAAGAGGAGATTGAGGTGGTGTGGAAATGTATGTTGCATGAGGAGAGGCAGGAGGTGTGAGTTGTTGATGTCCTTGAAGAGGGGAGGAGGGAATATCAGTGATGGTAATATGGTGAGATGGATCATGTGGAGATGAAGGAGTTGGTGTTGGAGTATAGGCTGGAAGAGAGGATGTGGAGGGGATATTCTCTTCAGTAGGGTGGGGAGTGGCCTTAATGGCCCTGGTGCCTTCAGAAGCAGTGGTGGAAGAGGTGGAAGCCTTTGAGGGCTTAGTGATGGTCCTCTCCCACCTGCCAAACAAGACACAAGTTAGCCTTTTGCTGGCGTTGATGAAGATGGTCTGGGAGACCAAAGATTCAGCAGCCTTCTCCGGTAGAAAAATTCCAAGAATTCTTCCAAAGCACACTTCTTTCTTGTTGTTTTTCTTCTTTATCAAATCAAACAGAAATTGTGCCAATTTATTTGTCTCTTTTTTATAATGGCACACATGGCCAGAAACTGTGGCTTGGTAATATAATCATGGGCGGTATGTTTCCCGAGCAATACTTTGCCAACTAACTTTGCTAAGAACTTATATGGCGCGGACATGTGTTTCTTTAGGAGCTTGTTAGGATTTTCGCCAGTATACCCCATGAGGCTCAGCATCACATCCAATTCCTCTGCTTCAGTCTCTAAGTCCTCTTCTCCATTTTGTAATCCAAAAATTTCAGTTAGAATGGCGGGTGTTAAGGGTATGGGGTTACCCGCTATGGTGCCCGTCATGATGTTCTCTTCAGCTTGCGATTGGGTGTAGACCCATTCCCTGATTTCTATGCGATGCAGCTTAATCCTTCTGGTCATCAGGGGTTTAAGGTGTTGATCTTCTAGAAGTTCCAGAATATATAGAAAGATGGGATCTGAGTGCTGAAACGAGTCAAAGTCCACATCAAAGACAGTGTCAAACTTCATCGCAGCCAAAGCTCCGGCTGGAATCGCCATGAAATCACCTGTAAAAGAGAGAAACGGCGATCAAGTGCAAGAGAATAAAAAGAGCAGGACGGAGGTCGAAGAAAACCTAGATATAAGGTTTTCAAGAATATGAACCGGCAAACTCCGTTCCACGAAAATAAAATTAATTCTCCGAACTGAGGTCGACGAAATAGTTTAGGGTTAAATAATTCGTCGATCTCATCAAAAAAATTTAAGACAGTTCGTTGATCTTAGGTCGACGAATATCTTCTGAAGCAAAGTTCGTCGATCGCTGGTTGATGAAAATTGTTTCACTCACAAAGAGTTCGTCAATCTCTGTTCGACGAATATCTCACAAACCTTCCCTAGTTCGTCGAACTCCATTCGACAAATTCTGGAAAGTTCGTCGAATGCAGATAGAACTTAAACTAAGTCTTCTCTATTGATCATTCCCAGATGATTTAGAAAGAAAGCATGATTTTTCTCATCTAGAGGTTTGGTGAATATATCAACTTTTGTAAATCAGTGTAGATATAGACAAGCTTAATCTTATTTGTGTCTACACACTCCCTAATGAAATGATGTCTTATATCAATATATTTAGTCCTACTATGATGAACTAGATTTTGTGTTATTGCTATAACACTAGTATTATCACAGAATAGGGTTTAATTATTTAAGTTGAACCCATAATCTAGGAGTTGATTTTGTATCCATAGCATCTATGAACAACAGCTGCCTGCTGCAATATATTCTGCTTCAGCAGTTGATGTTGACACTGATGTTTGCTTTTTACAAAACCAAGATACTAATCTCATACCTAGAAACTGGCAAGTTCCTGAAGTACTTTTTCTATCTACCCTGCATCCAGCAAAATCAGCATCAGAGTATCCAGTTAACTCAAACTCTGATTCTGCAGGATACCATAGGCCTAGATTAGGACAACTCTTTATATATCTTAAAATCCTTTTTAAGAAAATTAGATGAGATTCTTTAGGGTTCACTTGGAACCTAGCATAAAGGCATGTTGCAAACATGATATCTGGCCAACTTGCTGTGAGATATAATAGGGACCCAACAATGCCCCTATAAAGCTTCTGATCTACAGGTTTTCCTGATATATCATAATCCATAACAGCATTGGTGGCCATGGGAGTTTTCTTAGCTGAGGCATCAACTATCCCAAACTTCTTTAGAAGTTCTTTAACATATTTTGCTTGAGATATGAAGATGCCATCAGGGAGTTATTTCACTTGGAGACCAAGGAAATATGAAAGCTCTCCCATGCTACTCATTTCAAATTTAGAATGCATGGGGTCAGAAAACCTCCTGCACAATTTTGAATCTGTAGAGCCAAATATAATGTCTTCTACATAAATTTGCACTAATAAAATTTGATCCTTATGATGTCTAGTGAAAAGAGTTTTATCTACTATTCCTCTTGTAAATTTACGCTCTAATAACAAACTTGCTAAGGTCTCATACCAAGCTCTTGGAGCTTGCTTTAGACCATAAAGAGCTTTATTTAATTTAAAAACATGAGAGGTGGAAGTTGAAGAGATAAAACCTGGAGATTGTTCGAAATAAACCTCTTCTTGTAGTACTCTATTTAGAAAAGCACTCTTTACATTCATTTGGAAAACCTTGAATCTCTTGAATGCTGAATAGGCAAGGAATATATTTATGGCTTCCAACCTTGCCACAGGTGCAAAGGTTTGACCATAATCAATTCCTTCCTCTTGCCTATATCCTTGAGCAACAAGCCTAGCCTTGTTCCTCACAATGACTCCTTGGGCATCAAGCTTATTCCTGAAAACCCACTTAGTTCCAATCACTGGATAGCCTTTAGGCCTTGGAACCAAATCCCAAACTCTACATCTCTCAAATTGATTTAGTTCCTCTTGCATTGCAAGAATCCAGTAGGGATCTTGCTCAGCATCAGTTATGGATTAAGTCTCAATTTGGGAGAGAAAGTAGGCATGCATCACATCATGGTTGAGTTGATGCCTTTTCTGCACACCCACTGATATGTCTCCAATTACTTGAGATCTGGGGTGATCCCTAAGTGTGACCAATTCAATGTGTGGAGTTGGTTGTGCAACAACATTTGGAATTAATTCCTCCTATGAAATTGCATTTGCTGTTGGTAGAGGCTCAATTTCTTCAGCTTCATCTTCTTCACTTTCTTCAATTGCTTGTGGAGAAGGATGAGTTGGAACATCTTGGGTGAGGTTTAGTCCATCCAAGGTCTCACACAAGTGAGGTACCTGCAAGTTGCTACTGGTAGAAGTTTCCTTCTCCTTTCAATACATATTAGTCTCATCAAATGACACATGAATAGACTCTTCAACTTTTAAGGTTGATTTATTAAACACCCTATAAGCCTTGCTTACTTGGGAGTATCCTTGAAAAACTCTCACTCCAGCCTTTGCCTCAAACTTTCTAATGTATTTCTTGTTGTTATTATGTATGTAGCATGTACAACCAAATACTTTAAAATAGTTAATTTTAGGTTTCTTCCCTTTGAGCAATTCATAGGGAGTCATATTCTTAAGTTTGTGAATTAAACTCCTATTCAGGACATAATTTGTTGTGCTTACAGCCTCTGCCCAAAAGGTTAGTGGCATGTATGCATCAGCAAGTAATGTACATGCAACTTCAATGAGTGTTCTATTTTTCCTTTCAGCTACCCCATTTTGTTGGGGAGTTCTAGGAGTTGAGAAGCAATGCCTGATACCTTCCTTCTCATAGAACTCATGCATAAGGAGAGACTCAAACTCTGTGCCATGATCACTTCTGATTAATGCAACATGAGTAGAGAACTCAATCTGTATGGTCCTGAGAAAATCTGTAAGAACCTTGAATGTATCTGACTTTGTTCTCAGAAAGAATACCCAACTGAACCTAGAGAAGTCATCCACAATAACCAAGATGTAGGATTTCCCTCCAAGGCTTTGTACTGCAATGGGTCCAAATAGATCCAAGTGTGGGAAGTACAAGATTCTAGGTGAATCACTCTTATTAATTGATTTGAAGATAGTTTTAGTTTGCTTGCCTAATTGACAAGCCCTGCAGAGACCTTCCTTCTTGTAGGGACCAGAAGGTAGACCTATAACAAGGTTGGGCTTAGATAACCTAGCAATGTTTTTCAGATTTACATGTCCTAGTCTTTTGTGCCATAAATCATTCTGAGTGTTAGCTACATTTAGCAAACAGATATCAGTTTTGACAGAAAGAAAGTTTACAAAATAAATATTTCCTTGTCTACTTCCAGTTAAAACAGTTTGGTTATTCTTATCAATAATAAAGCAAGTAGATGGGTTAAAGTGTACCTGATAACCATCATCACATAATTGACTTATGGAGATGAGGTTATGCTTGAGTCCACTTATATATGTCACCTTCTTGAATGTGACAGCTCCTATCCTCACATCTCCAACTCCTTCTGACTGAATACATTTGGAGTCACCAAAGATGACCTTTGGACCCAACTTGGACTTGTAGTTGCATAAGATGTCCTTGCTGCCAGTCATGTGTTTGGAGCAGCCACTATCCAGGTACCAAGTTTCATTTACCCCTGGATAGTCCTTTACCAGCAATACAAATAGTTAATGGTTTTTGACTCAGGTTACCTTGGGCCCTTTGTTTGGCTGATAAGAGAAGCTAGAGATAACAAAAAATTCAGGCTGGGATTTATATCCTAGGGGTGATATTTCCTAGGTGGTATTATCCAGTCAGCTAGGGGATTAAAAGATTTCCTAGAAGTTTTTAAGTTTCTGTTAAAATTATAGTGTTGGTTAAGTCTTCCTGGGTTCGATGAATTTATGTAAGTTCGTCGACCAGAGTTCGACGAAATGGGTTGAGATCGTCGATCTCTGCCCAGAGAATAAATATGTTCATTCTCTACGCCCGGCGTTCGTCGATCTCTGCTCGACGAACCATACAAAGTTTGTCAATCGCAGTTAAACGAATAATGATGACTATAGTTGGCGTTTAGGATTCGTCGATCTGGGTTCGATGAACTGGTCCCTTTTCGTCGATCTGAGTTCGACGAAAATTGTTGAACTTTGTTTTTATTTGGTGTTTTCTGTCTTTCAATTTTATCCTTAGTTTTAATTTGTTCAAGGATTTTATTTACTTTAATTACCTGATTAGTATTCTTCTTTTCTTTTTCAGAAATAAAATTTATAGGTTGTGATAGTTGGTTTTCCTGAATAATCGGTGGTTCACTAGATGATGCATCTAATCCTAACTTACTTCCATTAAATCTAACATTAGATGTGTTAGTGATTTTTGCTAATTGTTTGCTTCTTCCATTTAGTGACTCTTCTAGCTGTTTTGCCTTATTTAACTCATCTTTCAGAAAGGTGATTTGTTCACTAAAAATATCTATTTCATTTTTCAATTTAGTGCTTTCTAATACTAAGTTGTCATAGTTAACTTGTTTATCTTTGAGAAGCTTGATTTCCTTCTCAGATTTGATTAAGTCTAAACACATGATTTTAAAATTTGATTTAAAAGATTCTGAACTATAATCAAAAGATGATAATACCTAATCAGCTTCTGATTCAGAAGCTTCTTCATTGTCTGAGTGTTCCTTTTTTGAATGGCTTCTTGAGGCATCAATTTCCATAAGGCAGACCTCTTTTTCTCTTTCTTCTTCTTCATCTTCACTGGAACTTGAAGATGTTGACTCTTCTTCAGTCTCACTCCAGGTCTCAGATACAAACCTTTTTTTCCTTCTTCTTGTGTTTGTTGGAGGAGGGTTTACTGGTGTACTGTCTCCTGGAATCCCTTTCTTTTTCTCTTCTCTTTTCTTTCTTCTGGTTCTCTGGACACTCAGAGAGGAAGTGTCCAGGCTTTCTGCATCCATAACACACAACTTCCTTTGTTGGTGTCTTGTCATACTTTGGCCTGTCATTCTTTCTTGCTGACTTCCTCCTGAATTCCTTTCTGGCCATCTTGAAAAATCTCTTAGCCAAGAGACTTATAAGTTCTTCATTTGATGCGAAGATTCTGGTTCTTCTGAGGCTTTGAAGGCTATATTTTGTTCTCTTCTGGCTGGAGGAGGTGTTCTTTGTTCAGCAGCCTCCCTTGTCTTGATTAACTGCTCATAAGATTTCAGTTTGCCCAATAGAAATTCTGTTGACATCTCATTCAGGCATTTGGCCTCCTTGATGGGCCAAATTCTTGTGTCCCAAGAGCTTGAGAAGCACATCAGAATTTTATCATTCACTTTAGTGAGAGTGATGACCTTGTCCAGAGTTTTTAGCTCATTAATAATAGAGCTTAATCTATTGTACATCTCAGAGACAGTCTCAGCTTCCTATTTATTGAAATTCTCATATTGGGATATGAGATTTGATCTCCTATCCTTCATTTCATCAGCTGATCCTTCCACCATTTGGTTTAGGCAGTCCCAAATGGCTTTTACTGATGTGCACTCAGCAACTTTCTGAAATATGTCATCAGACATGGTTTGTGCTAGTATGTTCATGGCTTTTGCATCAGCCATCTTTGCCTTCTTGCATGCATCATTGTAGTCTGGAGGAGGTACTTCAGTCATATTTGTAGAAGTGCTTGGAGGAGCAGCAGGTGGTGGAGGTACTCCTGTTATGATGGAAGCAAAGATATCCTCATCAATATAATTCATATATTACTTGATTCTTGCCTTCCAGATTCCAAACTTTTGCAAGTTGCAAACTGGAGGTCTGGTGCTTGCATAATCTTTATTCTGTGTCATGGCTGTGTTTATAATCTAAAGGTTAAATGTGAGTGAAGGTGATGTGTATATCTAATAAGAGATCTTTTGGTTCAAGGTTTAACTTGTACAACCAAAGGAACCTGCTCTGATACCAATTGAAAGTGAGAGTTAGATTATTATACTCTAGAGGGGGGTGAATAGAGTATATTTTAAATTTTAAAAGGTCCATGTAAAGTCGCTGTTACAGCTTTTGCTGTAAACTAAAAGTTGTAGTAATTCAAAAATGAAAAACAAAAGTAATAACCTAATCACAGCCACACATCAAAGAATAAAAGAAAAGATAGGCAACCAGATGACACAAGAAGTTTATAGTGGTTCCCCAACCTGGGTACATCCACTCTTCTACAACCCTTGGTAGGAATCCACTCAGGTTTTTGATCAGGTGCCTGACACCAATGGGTTTTGATCAGGTCCCCAAAAACCAACTCAAGTCTTTTGGTAAGGAGACTTGCAACCAGGAATCACTTTTGAAGGGAGATGACAACCCTTTATATAGGAGGGGGTGAGAGAGTTGATTTTTGTCTTCTCTTTCTCAATCAACTGAGAATACTTAAGTGGATTGATGTTAGCAACAGCTCCCCCTGAGATATAGAATGGTTTAGGAAGATTTGGAGCTGTGCTACAGGGTGATAGACCTTCAAGCCGAGTTCTTCACTAGCAGTGATGCAGGAGCTTCTTGACTGATTTGATATATGTTGTCCTTGAAAGTCCTGGAGATCGTGTGGAAGAAGAAGACTATTGATATTTGTATGAATGTTCTACTTCTCCTGAATGTTGATCACTGCTGGTCTCTGTTCTTTCACTGTAAGCTTCTGTAAATTTTTGTGTGAAGCTTTTCTGCTACTGTATCAATACTTCCAGTCAGTGTGTATCCATCGTTCTTTTTATCTGACTGAATATCTATCTTTTATTCTTCTCTGTCATTTCAAAACTTTGAATCCTCTTCAATTAATGCTGACACCTTGAGAATAATCGGCATTGAATCATTTCCCCAACTGTCCCGTGGAAAATCGACAGGTAACATTCCTGAAGAAGACCGTAATCAATGCTCCTTCTAACAGATACATTCAGAGAATGTAGGGCATTAATTACTTAGGAATTTCAGCATTAGAATGAGGATAGAGGGCCGGAAATGGCTAAGTCTGGAATCGTCGAACGAATAACAGAATTCGTCGAACTGAGTTACTAGTTTGTCGAACAGAGTCTTTGTATTCGTCGACCAGACAACTTATATTCGTCGAGCTGAGTTTCTAGATCGTCGAGCTGGAAACTTGATTGCTATCTTTAGGCAATTCTCTGTCTGAAGTTCGTCGAGCTGACCACTGCATTCGTCGACTGGAGTTCAGCAACAATTCTGGCCTTAGTTAAATATTTTGTGTTGACTGATATTCTGTGTGTCGACATGAATCTTCTGGTGTCGACACAGGTGAGTGTCTACAGATTATTCTTAGTGTCGACATGAATCTTCTGGTGTCGACACAGGTGAGTGTCGACTGATTACTCTTGGTGTCGACATGAATCTTCTGGTGTCGACACAGTTGAGTGTCGACAGATTATTCTTGGTGTCGACATGAATCTTCTGGTGTCGACACAGGTGATTATCGACTGATTACTCTTGGTGTCGACATGAATCTTCTGGTGTCGACACAGTTGGTGTTGACGTATGCCCTAAGTGTCGACACAATTCTTCTGGTTTCAAAATTCGTCGAGTAGAGTACTGGGTTCGTCGACCTAAGAAGTTGACTTCATCGACCTGAGATCTTTTAACTGAAGGTTGTTGTTGAATTAATGTTGTTGAAGTAAAAGATCCAGAATTCGTCGAGCTGAGAACTGTGTTCGTCGACCTGAGTTCAACATTCGTCGAGCTCAACTTCTTTCATCATTCGTCGAGCTGAGCTTGGAGTTCGTCGAGCTCAGCAACTTTTTCGTCGACCAAAGTCTGCAGTTGGACTTAGAATAATCTGGAGTTATCATGTCTTTAGTTTGTTGAAGTATCCCAGTTTTCGTCGACCAGAGAATGAAGATCGTCGAGCTCAGCTCAGAGAAATATCTCAAATTCGTCGAGCTGAGAACACCTTTCGTCGACCTGAGTTCGACGAACGTCGAACTCATTTTACTTAGTCTTGAAATCTTCTAAGTCTTGAGTCTCTGATGGTCTTGTTGATAGCTGGTCCATCTAATGTTGACTCTAAGGACTCGGCCTAGACTCTAGGACACAATTTTGACCCTCGTTATACATGTTGGGTCACATTATCCTAAGTTAGTGAACCTAGCCCAAATCAACTAGGGATCCAACACTCTGGCCTCCCTCATTTCCAGGAACTCTGGGCAGGTAGCCGTCGCGTGACCATCATCCTGATGGAAGTCACAAAAGGGCAACGATACCATGCCCCCTTCTCTCCTTCCTCTTCCAGCTCCTCTTCTCATCCACCTCCCCCGAGCGATCTCCATTGCTTGATGCTGCTGGGGGGATGCCCTCTGACCGTTCCTCCATGTTGGTGGGTTGAACTGCCCCAGATCTCGGCGAAAATTCTCCCCACCCAGGAATCCTCTCACCTGCCCCTGGGCAGGTCCCTCCTGGGGCCTCCAAGCCAACTGGTTGTTCGGCTCCCGGTGCCCCAACCCTATTGTTGCCCCTGTATCCCCTGACCTCAGGGGTTCTTCTCTCCTCATATCTTCTCTCTACCTTCCTACTCCCTGCTCCTTCACCTCCTCGTCAACCGATATTAGCAAGAGAGGCTGCTCAGTTTATTTTGGAGGGAGAGAGGGGGTCGGGTATGGTCTGGAAGGAGGAGGGCTACTTGATTTATTGGAGGGAGAGAGGGGGTCAGTTTTGTTTTTGAAAGGAGGGGGCTGCTCGGGTGGGTGGTGGAGAAGGGTGGCCGAGAGATTGAGGGAAAAGAGGGTGGTTGTTGGAGGAGAAAACTTGAGGAGGGAGGATAAGGAGGAGAGGAGGATGAAATATAGAGAGGGGGAGTAGGAGGTGGCTGGTGGCCAAGAGAGAGGAGAGGGAGAGGGCCGATATTTTGAAGAGAGGGTGGTGGAAAAATCTCAATAGATTTAGGTTTTTTCAATATCATATCTTCTTACAAAATTCTTCATAAGCATGGCATATTATAGGCTACAACACTCAATCTCCACCATTCATGAAATAGAAATACAAAAGATGGTTATAAGCACCAATCATCACATGAAATAAAAATACAATAGGATAATGCATAAAAATAAAATGCATGAAAATAAAATGCATAAAATAAAAAATGCTTAAAAATAATAATGCTTAAAAATATATAATTATAAATATTTAATTTATAATAGTATATTTTTATATGAGGGTAACGACGACGGCGGACGACGTGCATAACATGTAGCGACATTGGCGATGAATGTCGCGGTAGCATCCCATCTTCAAGCTTGCGGCAACGATCGTCCCAATCAACAAACTCTCTATGTCGGGGATCAAAGGTCGCCGCAGCAACGTCATCATGAACCAGTGGCGGGACAGCGTCTCCATCAATCCTCCCCCGCTCAAAATTACTCATAACCAACGAGTGTCCTGTGAGGGGAAAATAGTCGAAACCAGCAACAACTGGGGGAAAATCTGGCCCCACAACCCAAGTCGTAGTAGCGTGATCATCCCTCAAAAATGAAAACCTGCCAGACATAGAAACAACAAAACTTTCGAAGAAACTCGAAAGGTGTCAAGCAAAAGAAAAATAACTTGAATATTATCATCTGGTTCAAGAACCAAGGAACCCACGTTGAAAATAGACACGGTAGGACTAACATTCCCCAACTCAAAAGAACATTTAGTGGAAGAGAGAAAGGAGGAATAAAGCCACTCAGGTGAAAAAGGGACGTACATGAAAAAGTCCGGAAACTTGAAATAAAGGGAAACACCACGTGCATTATAAAGATCCGAAATAAAAGCATCAAATCCGAAGGTCTTCATAACCATGGATGGGTCGGCATTCCTACGTATTAAAGTATTGACGGAGCCAGTAGACATCCGCTCGGGGACTGACCAAACTAATCCCAAATCACCAACTCTAGCGTAGGACAGTCTCGGAATGGAGCGGAAGTGCGTGCGACATAAATTAAAATGTCTAGTTAAAGTCCTAGATGCATGTAAGCGGAGGTCATAAATAGGCGGAGGGAAAGTATGTGCCACTGGATTGGAGGAATAACTATGGCGTGATAAGACTAAATCTAGGGGAACAATCGCCGTGGAATCAGAAACAGTCGATAACGAAACACTAACCACTGACATATAATTCATGATGTGATCCTCCAAATACAATGTGTGGTCAGAACGAGGAAGGGCGGTGAAAAGACAAAATACTAGTGCGCTCAATTTATTAATATCTAAATGCTGAGACAACACCAATGTAGGAACTAATAGAGTGTGTGTGACACAAAAACTCAGACTAGGACTACCGGATCCACGTCCTAAAAAGTCTTCTAATGTAGGCAAATAAACAGGAGGAAGGGTCAATATAATCAATCCCGGGATAAAATCCAAATCAGTATAATTTTCACTCAATGGTGACAACATCAAGGAACTCTCATCCGGGTATACAATAAGAGAATCGTCCAAAAGTACAACTACCTCACTTGGAAATTCTTTCAACATACTGGAGACATCATCCAAATCAGTATCAGTAAAAGTCTCAGACAGGAGCAAAATCGAATCCGACAAAAATTTCTAGTTCATATTGAGCTTCAGGCAATGACGATAACATCAAAGAAATAACTTTCGGATTCTCCGCGCTAAAGTCATCCAAATATAACCTTCCCTCATAAGTTAAATCACCCATAACAACAGTATGGACATCCTCACTCTCAGGCTCCTCAGATAACTCGGATATAATCTCAGCTGGTGCAATTGCAGGCTTTATCATGACGGGGATCGTAGTCTGGAGATGGCACTCAATAATAGGGTGATTAGACACGACACTAGCAGAACAAGTAATAGGCAACTGGATACTCTCACGGAGCGAAATACCATCATCTCATATATCATCTTCCAAATCACTAGGTATCCCATAAATGTCAGAATCATTAGAATTGTCGGGCACTATCGTACATGACCGAACACTCTCATCTAGTTGGTCATCCTCAGAATCAAGAGATGCCACATCTACATTAAAATCCTCATGAGCATCACACAATCTTAGGAGGCTCAGACGTCGAAGCTAAAATAGCAAAATCCTAGTAGTAACATATTTCGAGTCCAAAACATAGGGTCTAAACTTCTCATTTTTCCTAAAGGTGGAAATTGGCACACCTTGGGTAGTCCTATCTTTGTAGGGAAGGAAACTAGCCTGAGACATATGATCACTCCTATAAGCAGATACGGTTCAAGTACTATAACTATTCTCGCTCATGACTGGGTTGCTATTAGTACAGAGGAAGGCGGGGTCAAACTGATAAGTGAGAAGGCTACGCATTTGCAGCCAAGCATATTGATAACCACCCACACGACGCTCTTCCTTTAGCCAAAACACCTGGGCTTGACCTACTAATCTTTCTCTGGCGGCGATAATCTTTTGGTGGTCGTCTCATTTGTGACAATCAAAATAAATTTTCATTCCCTTAAGCCAGCCCCTAAAAATTTGAGAATTCTCATAACTGTCATAAGTGGGTGTCTCTCTTCTAGTGTGGGGACGGTTGGTATTCCTCTGGTATGTAGGCAAGACTGAGGTGTAATTAGCCATAACTCTAGCATACAAATAATCTAATCGGGAAACATAAACATCATGTGTCATATCTAGTAGGGGTAGGACAGAAAAACCTACTGGGATCTTGTGCGCATACAAATAACAGTGATTCAGATCCAAAAAAAATTAAAATAGATGGATTTGTTCCCGCTTAATAACTTTGGTAATAAAAATATTTTTTTGGATTTTCTTGCTGAAAATAAATAGGAGATTATTAAAATAAAATTTTGATTTTTTTTGCAGAAAAATAAAGATTTTAGACCGCTATTGGCAGACCAAAAATAAAAATTTATTTTATTGTTTTGGACAATGGATAGTGCAAATGCGTGTCGGTTTTCTAAGAAAAGGGGGAGGGTGACAATTAGGAAATTGACACGAACCTCCCTCTGATACCAAATTGATGCAGGTCAATGATTCTGACGGGATAATTACTTTTCGCTCTTTTGTTCGACAATTAAACTAGATACGTAGTGTGCGATATCTCTCTAATTACAATACTGTTGAACTGAACCAATTAGAGCACAAACTTTAACAACACACAACGCAAATGGCTGCCACCCCTTTTAATAGATTAAACAAGGATTATATGCCGATGTTTGCTCAAGCGAATAGGACCTACACAATCCGGATAATTAGCTATTCAAATTATTATTATCCGCAAGCATACACAAACCCAATAAGAGAGTATCCATACTAAAATTAGCGATTTCAGCAAAGTACGAACCAATCCCAAAATTAATTAATATGAGGGTATGTCAAATCACTTGAACTCAAGGAGAAATCAAAGGTTAATGAACCTGATTTCTTCTAGCATTCACGAGATCTACCCGGTCCAATTTATACGAAAATATTCGGAGAGTTAAACGCTTGAAATTCAGATTTTATTAACGCACTAATTTCAATATAAATCCGGACTAAATACTAGTCTTCTAATCCACCAAATCTCACAATAATTTAGAAGAAACTCACAAGAGGTGGTTTAGAATTCGTTACCCAAACCAAAAAAAATCCATCCACAAAGATGAGTGGAGGAAAGCACACAACGACGGTGGTTGGATCTATTTTCACGCAAATCCACGGTACCACAACGGACGATGAAGACGCGAGCTGCTTTCCTTTGCAAAAACACTAGGAGAGGGAGAAACCATGATGGCCAAATATATTGACGGAGGACTGAGGAAAGGTGGTGGCCGATATTAGCAAGGGGGGCTGCTCGGTTTATTTTGGAGGGAGAGAGGGGGTCGGGTTTGGTGTGGAAGGAGGAGGGCTGCTCAGTTTATTGGAGGGAGATAGGGGGTCGGTTTTGGTGTGGAAAGGAGGGGGGCTGCTCGGGTGGGTGGTGGAGAAGGGTGGCCGAGAGGTTGAGGGAAAAGAGGGTGGCCGGGTTTTGTGTAGAAGGAGGGCTGCTCGGTTTTTGTGTTGGAAAGGAGGAAGGGCTGTTGGAGGAGAAAACTTGAGGAGGGTGGAGGAGGAGAGGAGGCCAAAATATAGAGAGGGGGAGTAGGAGGTGGCCGGCGGCCAAGAAAGAGGAGAGGGAGAGGGCCGAAATTTTGAAGAGAGGTGTGTGGGGGGGGATCTCAATAGATTTATGTTTTTTTTTTCAATTTCTTATCTTCTTAATAAATTCTTCATAAGCATGGTCTTTTGTAGGCTGCACCACTCAATCTCCATCATTCATGAAATAGAAATACAAAAGATAGTTATAAGCACTCATCATAATATGAAATAAAAATACAATAGGATAATGTATAAAATTAAAATGCTTAAAATAAAAAATGCTTAAAAATAATAATGCTTAAAAATATATATTTATAAATATTTAATTTATAATCATATATTTTTATATGAGGGTAATGGCGACGGCGGACGGCGTGCATAACATGTAGCGGCGTTGGCGATGAATGTCGCGGTAGCATCCCATCTTCAAGCTTGCGGCAACGATCGTCCCAATCAACAAACTCTCTATGTCGGAGATCAAAGGCCGCCTCAACAACGTCATCATGAACCAGTGGAGGGATCGCGTCGCCATCAGGTACTCCAGTGGCAAAGGAGACTGGATCCGGAGCAACTGTTCGGCGAGACCCAATTATATGTTACACTTGTGATAAGCCGGGACATATAACCCGTGACTGTTGGAGAGGGCTTCCAAAGACCAAGAAAGAGACTGGAGGCCATAAACAAAAAGACGAGATGATAGGTACTGTTTAGTTTATAACTGTTATACCTATGACATGATTAGTTTCTGATCTATGACTTGTTTATAGTAGGCTTTGCTATACTCTTGATTGTAGAGAGCACTGTTCGTTGCAGGGGCTTCTCGCTCCTTAGCAACGAAGGTCTTAGTGTGGTTTGTCCAATTGCTTTTCGTTGTATCGATTATGTATATATAAACCAAACGAAAATATGGTCGTTAAGGATAGTAGGTAGTGTTACACCAAGGGATCACACTAGGACAGAACACCGAACGCGAAACTAAGTTAGCAGCTCTTGAGGGTGCGGAGTTGTTATTAACTATATTAGAGGCTACTAATCCCAAGCCTGGTTTTGGTCGGTGTTCTGGTGGTGTCGGAGTTTGCCGATGTATTCCCTGAAGATCTCCCTAGAGCTGCACCTTAGAGAGAGATCGATTTCACCATCGTGTTGGTGCTAGGTGCCAAACCAGTGTCGCGGTATCCTTACTGCTTAGCACCAAGAGTGATGGCAGAGTTGAAAGTGCGGCTTCAAGTATTGATAGAGCAGGGGTATGTGCGTCCAAGTTTGTCATCTTGGAGTGCCCGAAACCTCTTCATGAAGAAGAAGGAAGGAAGTTTGCGGCTATGAATCGATTACCGGGAGTTGAATAAGTTAACAGAGAAAAACAAGTACAGGATACCGAGGATCGATGATCTGTTCGACCAGCTAGTTGGGTCGATAGTGTATTCGAAGTTGGATTTGAAATCTTGTTATTGTCGACTAAGAATCAGGGAAAGTGACATTCCCAAGGCTGTGTTCAATACACGTTATGGGCATTATGAGTTCACAGTCATGCATTTTGGGCTGACTAATGCGTCATCCGTGTTTATGGACATGATGAACCAGACGTTCAGGCAGTATCTGGATCGCTTCGTGATAGTGTTCATTGATTATATCCTCGTGTAATCCCAGTCCGAATTTGATCATGCAGAACATTTACAGATTGTTCTAGAGACATTGAGAAGCAGTCAGCTATATGTCAAGTTCTCGAAGTGTGAGTTCTGGCTTTCTTTGGTGGCATTCCTTCGTCATATTGTTAGCAGTGAGGGAATCGCAGTGGATCCGGCGAAGATTGTTGTGATACAAGAGTGGCCTGTATTGTCTTCGGTGGCGGAAGTCCGGAGTTTTCTAGGGCTTGTCGGCTACTACAGACGCTTCATGGAGAACTTCTCGCAGATAGCATTACCCCTCACGACCTTGACAAGGAAGGATAAGAAATTTGTCTGGGCGTCAGCGTACGTGCAAACCTTTGAAGAGCTGAAAAGTCATCTGACCACGAAACCTATTCTATGTTCGCCATGTGGGACAGAAGGCTTTGAGATATATAGCGACGCCTCTGGCCGCGGCATAGGCTGTGTTCTGCTACAACATGGGAGTGTAATAATGTATGGCTCGCACCAGTTGAAGGTGGGTGAGAGAAATTATCCGGTCCACGACTTGGAGTTAGCGACCGTGATATTCGTTCTAAAGCTTTGGAGGCACTACCTTTTGTAACTCACCCATCCATCGTATAATATATGACAGAATGTCCGACCGGGGCCCGACGCCATATACTACGTACAGGTAAAGAGATTAAATGTTGTTTCCAAATCCAAGTTCAATTATAAACGCACCCTACCTCAGAGCATTCTAGCGGAAGCATTTTAAGTTAAGAACTCACACATAATGAGAATGTCCACTACACAAAAAGGAATGACAAATAAATATACACATAACACATGTTTTGGTTGTAGCCTTATTACAACTGTTTCATTTAACAAAAAGTGGTTTCATAAATCGGCATGTAGGCCGGCCATACATTAGAATAGTAAATGTTCGCTTTTATACCATCAAGGGCCAGTCAATTTCAGTGCATGGTCTTCAGCCCGCTATTTTCCACCTGGCTCTCCAGCACCTGCATAGAAGAGCTCACCAAAACGTGGCAAACAAAGCAACGGTCAGCATTTTGCTGACCCGATTATAACGATCTCACCCCTTACTCAGGGCGGCTTTTCTCCATCCATGTAACAAGGCATATCATATATATATATGTATTGGTAACATCAAAGTGCACTTAAACACCATTCACCACAGACGTTGGTCCAACGATCACACGCCCCGTGAACTCATGGCACATTTTCGGTATACCGGACTCCCCCGTGTAACACCACCGTTCAGAGGTCCATGACTTAATGGTAACTTTGTCATTCAGAGGTACTTAACTTGACGACTACGTCATTCAAAGGTACTTAACTTGACGAACAACTTCTCATTTAGAGGTAATTAACTTGATGACCCAGTCGTTCAAAGGTACTTAACTTGATGGCCCAGTAGTTGTCCTTCACTGCTCAACTCATCACAAGCCACACGGCTTTGTCCATTTCGGGCTGGCACCCACCATAAGCCAGGCAACTTAAGCACACATCCTCGCATACAACGACCACCAGGTCTCGTCGAGACATGCCACACAAAATTTCAGCTCACTGGGAGCTATCTCCTGTTGACACTCACTATCGCCCGGTGACATCAACAGTTCTCAAAACTATGATCTTTCCCGGGTATTTTCCCAGAAATGGTTCCAGTACTTTGATGCAACATCCTGCACACCCTAGACTCCGGATTTCACACGTACATCACACGGATATCCATGGAGTATTCTACGGCATGCAAACAGAAAAACATCACCAATCCAGACCAACCTGTCTAGATGGGCTTCACACAGCATGCCTATTCCGTACTCTACATTTTCGGATCTATATGCAGGAATATATGGGGATCAAGCCGATCTACCAATTGGAATCCACCCTTTTCACCTTTTGGTGAGGGGATCCATGCAAGTATGCATATTGAGGACTCACTTTTCCGGGAGAAACACGTTACCCATGTAGTTCTCTTCCTAGCCATGACGAAGCTTTTCGACGTGGATGGAAGTGAGCGCCTCACTTTCCCCTTTACGGATCTAGCCTCAGATCTGGCTTCAGACCACAAGATCTCCTTCGTAAGCTAACAAAGCTCAGTCCAGCACCTCCTTAACTTCTACCTTTTTACTCAAGGAAACTCAAGAGATGGAGAGAGAGAGAAAAAAGAATTAAACCACCTTCCTATCCTTCTCTGGTTCAGTGGATTCGGGACTAATCCCAGCCACAGGATCTATCCTCCAAAACAAATCAAAGGCCAGGATTTGAGCTAAAAAGTCAATCGTGGCTCACTGGCCGCTCACCAGCCATCTGACATGAGTCGCCAGTCGAGGATATCTTCTTTCGACAAGTCGTCGCACGGGTTTGAGTTCGTCAAACAAAATTCATCGAACGATATTGATTTCGTCGAATGGGATTGATTTCGTCGAACTCTATTTGACACTCGCCAAACTCTGCGCAGCGTTTTCATCGAGCCCTGCTCGGCATTTTCGTCGAGCCTTGCTCGGCATTTTCGTCGAGCTTTGTTCGACTTTAGCCTGTTACCTCCTCCTGCGCCTGGAGTGTTACAATCCTCCCCTCCTTATAGAAATTTTGTCCCGAAATTTGCATACAATGTTAAAAAGGCAGTAACAATCATGTTACAACATACATTCTCTTCAAAAAATGTTACAACATTTTATACAAACAACTCGGGAAATTCAGCACACATGGTTTGCTCCCACTCCCATGTTAGCTCCGAACGGCCACAGTTACCCCACCGGACCTTGACCATCCTGATTTTCTTGTTCCGCAGCTGCTTAACCGCCTTATTCTCAATCCGAATGGGCCTAACCTTCGTCTTTAGCCCAGATTCGACCAGTACGCGATCATTCACAATCAATTGAGCTGGCTCTTTTATGGATTTTTGAAGCACAGATAAGTGGAACAAATCATGCAAGTCACTCAGTTCTGCCGAAAGAGCTAGCTGATAGGCAGCTTCTCCAATTTGCTCCATCACTTCAAACGGGCCATGATATCTTGGACTTAGCTTTTTCAAGCGTCAAATCCTGGATACGCCTATGAATGGCTTGATCTTTAAATATACCCGATCGCCCACCGTAAACTCCACATTTTGGTGTTTGGCATTGTAGTATTTCTCCTGCCTATCTTGGGCCATCACTAGTTGCTCTCGAATAGAGTGTATCGTCGAATTAGCCTCTTCGACTTCCTTACGCTTATACAACTTAGACTCGCATGTTTCCGCCCAAGCTAATGGTGTACGACACTTTCTACCATACAAAGCTTCAAAAGGCATCATATTGATACTAGCTTGATAGCTATTATTGTAGGCGAACTCTGCCGTATAGAGATGGTCTTTCCACCTCTTCCCGAAATCCAAGCCGCACATTCAAAGCATATCCTCCATCGTTCTATTGGTCCACTCAGTCTGGCCATCCGTTTGAGGATGAAAGACCGTACTGAATTTTAATTTTGTCCCCAATAATTGATGGATTACGCTCCAATCATTCGAAGTGAATCGCCTATCTCGATCACTTACGATGCTACAGGGCATACCATGCAGTCGTACTATTTGTTCGATGTAAAGCTTAGCCAAAACTTCCACTTTTTCGTCCCTCTTGTTCGGAATGAAATGAGCTACTTTAGTCAACCGGTCCACGATCACCCAAACAGAATCATTCCCATGTTGTGATCTCGGCAAACCGTGCACGAAATCCATTAAAATGTTGTCAAACTTCCATTCTGAAATAGGTAGCGACTTCCGAAAAACTCCAGGCTTCTGGGATTCAACTTTTACTAAGGCGCAAGTGTGACACTTTGCCATATAGTGGGCTATATCTTTCTTCAGACTTGGCCACCAGAACAATTTCTTCATGTCCTTAAAAAACTTTATGCTCCTTGGGTGGATTGAATACTTCATAAAGTGTGCCTCATACAACAATTCTTCACGTAATTTACCCACATTCGGGACGCACAAACGATCACCTTTCCTCTATTAGATGCTCATCATGCATCTGCAACCAACTTGCTCTTGCCTGAGTCCTACGAGTCAGGGCATCTGCGACCACATTTCCCTTTCTGAGAGTATAATGAATCTGGAAGGTGTAGTCTCCAAGGAACTACGTCCCCCTCCGCTGTCGCGTATTTAGATCCTTATGGTCTAGTGGATATTTCAGGTTCTTATGGTCCGTGAAGATATCAACTTTCACGTCATATAAGTAATGATGTCATAGCTTAAGTACAAATATCACCGCCACCAACTTCAAGTCGTGAACGGGATAGTTCCGCTCATGAACTTTCGACTAGCGTGAGCCATAAGCAATTACCTTTATAAACTAAAGAAGAACGCAGCCTAAGCCGCTTCCTGATGCATCACTATAAATTTCAAAGCCGTCTGAACCACATGGCGATGTCAAAATTGGAGTCGTGGTCAAGCGACTTTTCGACTCTTTAAAAGCTTGCGCGCAATCTGCAATCCAAACGAACTTCTGATCCTTTCTCGTTAGTGTGGTATGAGGCAAGGCTATCTGCGAAAAGTTCTCTACGAAGCGCTAGTAGTAATGCACTAGTTCAAGGAAACTCCTAACTTCGGCTACAAAAGACAACACCAGCCACTATCGTATCACAACTATTTTTGCTGGATCTACCGCAATGATCTCTCCACTAACCACATGGCCAAGAAAGGCCACTGATGACGACCAGAACACATAATTTGAGAACATGGCATGGAGCTTGTTTCTTCTCAGGGTGTGCAACACCAGCCGTAAATGGTTTGCATGGTCTTCTTCATACTGAGAGGACACTAATATATCGTCAATAAATACGATTACAAATAAATACAAGTACTCTCGAAATGTTCGGTGCATTACGTCCATGAATACTGAAGGCGCATTTGTTAGCCCAAACGACATTACAGTGAACTCGTAGTAACCATAGCGTGTCCCAAATGCTGTCTTGGGAATATCACATTCCTGAATCTTCAACTGATAATAGCCAGACTTCAAGTCTAGCTTCGAGTAAACAATTGATCCCACTAGCTGATCGAATAACTCATCAATCCGTGGAATCAGATACTTGTTCTTTTTCGTCAGTTTGTTCAACTCTGGATAGTCAATGCATAGCCACAAGCTTCTGTCCTTCTTTTTCACAAATAGAACCAGAGCGCTCCAAGGTGACATACTTGGACGTACAAAGCCTTGCTCCAACAATTCTTGCAATTGGACCTTTAATTCCTCCATCTCCTTTGGCGCAACACGACATGATAAGAGGGCCACAGGTTTCACACATGGAACTAACTCAATATCGAAGTTCATCTCCCGCTAGGGCGGTAACCTCGGAAGATCCTTAGGAAACACATTAGCGTACTCCGATACAATAGGAAAATCACTCACACTGGGCTTCAGCTCAACAGCCTCCAACAGCGTGAAGAACAACTTCGCGCCCTTCTAAACTGCCTTGACTACTTGGACAGCATACAACAATGTCTTGCTCGATCCTCGCATACAAATGAATTTAGTCTCTTGTTTGGTGTTCTGCCCCAGTGTGACTTCCTTAGAGTTGCAATCTATATAGGCACGCTGCTCCGAGATCCAGTCCATACCAAGGATTACATCAAACTCCAACACCGGGAGCACAGATGCTTCCAATCCAAAATCCCGACTTCATATCCGCACCTCAGCACAGCAGGCTTGATCCGCGCGCATCAAGCACTCGTTAGGTATGTAAGACCCCACCCCTTACCAAGGAGGCTCCTGTTCTTATGCCCAGAACTATCGCCTAATGGTGGCACTAACTCACGGGTTAGTCGACACCGCAACACACCGATCCTGCCGGCTAGTACAGTCATATAACCTGTTCGGACAAATGAGAGATAGAAGTAAAAAAGCAGTATATAGAAATAGCTAGTCCAGAAGTCATATCACTATCATCTATAATAAAAATGAAAGTACAAGATTCCAGAATGAGTACATTCAAAGAGAATAAGGGCTTATGCCCTGTACATGATATCAAATCTCTCTCTCACAAAATGACAACAAAGCGAAAGCTAAACTGTCATCAAAAACTCGTCCCACCTGACGATGGGCTGCAGTAGTAGTAGTAGGTGGGGGTGATATCAGCTCCTCACGTCCTGCCACCTCGTCCAGTTGGTACTCCATCTCCTCGAGCTCCTAAAATGATTTGGTCACAACCGACCATTAGTTATAAAGACTAAGCCGTTCCCTCCACACCTCCCCCCGCAACTCCGAGGCACCGGGCGGGAGGACGAAGCGGAGGACAATACGGGGTATAGCAAAAGAAGCATGTGACAGTGGTGCTATACTAACAAGTGCATATAGTAATAACTATTTCTACTCTTGCAGTTATATATATAACACATGTAAGTAAGGAGAACTGTACAGAAAGCAAGTAAGGTGTCGTAAGTAAACAAAGTACTTAAAGTAAACGGAGTATAGAATAACAAGTAGAATATGCTACCATTAAACTACCATCACAGAAGTACCTTAACTTATATGAATGCCCATACAAACTTATAAGTTAAGGTTTCCAAAAATATAAATTATCATATAAAAGAGTCCATACTAATTTATATGATAAGGATCTATGGTGCGTATGACCTAGTTATGAATGTATGATATGCATGCGTTTTATGGTTCATGCAAGTGCAACTCACCGACATGACTCTTTGATCACAGACCTTTAGTTCCCGCTTTTTGGAGCTAGCATCACTCTCTGGTACCACCATTGTGGCTACAGCAGCAGTAGAGCTGGCGTCTCCACTCCTAGGCGGGTATACACACTACCAGGCCTAGACCTCTCATACGCCTCTATACACATCCTAGGTGTACTCTAAAGTCTTTGCAAACTATTTGCTGGCCACCAACCAGTCTTTTTGGTCGAGTGTGCGTTTTTGGGGATCGTCCTCCAGACCGCAGTGTAAAACAACCCACTGGCCCCTCAAATCATCACACCTCGCCAGAGTCACTATACTGTCATCGGTGTGACGATTGGCCTAGTACCGCATGACCCGCCACAAGTTCATTTCTATGCACATGCAAGATATTCCAACCCGAGCCTCCAGCTCACAGGACCAAACCTGTCCTGACATCAAACTCTCGAGCCTCCAGCTCGCAGGTCCAACCCGTCCTGATATCAAACTCCCGAGCCTCCAGCTCGCAGGACAAATCCGTCATGAATCCCTCCAACCCATCACGGTTGAGATTGCACATCAGTGCCTTTATTCTGGATCCCTCCAACCCTTCACGGGTGAGAATGAACATCAATGCCTTAGCATATTAGACTACTCTTGTCTAATGTTTGTTATACCTAGCGGTTTAGGATTAATCCCAGGACTGCCTAGGTTATGCCTGTTGAAGGGCTCTCAAGGGCACTAGGAACTACGATGGGTTGAAGCCCAAAGCTCCCTTTCTCAAGGATATTTATTTTTGTTAATGTCTACCCATGATCCATACCCAGCTCTCGTTGTTACTCTGGAACGAACCTAATGACTTAAGTTATTATTGGGGAATCGGCGGTCTTCTGCCGGTCTCCGTTCTAGTTACTGTCCTTGGGGTCTTGCACTCTATCGCTTGATACTATGAAGTGACCTACTAGACACCAATCAGGGGTTGTCTTCCCAATATAGTTATCAACTCAACCTTCTATCGTATCCCCTGTGAGTCCCAGTGACATGTGCTATATTTTGCTAAGCACACTCATGACCTAATGTTGACCCGTATGATATATCATCCAAACTCTTGGGTCAAATGTCCCTAATTATTTATCATGGTTATTATGGCGTATGATAATGATCGAACTAGGTTTCATTATTTTTTCTAAGAGATTAAGGGCCTAAATTAATTCTTTTAATTGTGTGACCGGAGTCACCTTGAACATGATGTACTATATATGATGGTTCAACCAACCTAAGGAATTTACTAGGTGTTCCATGAGGTTAAATATTACTGTCTATCAGGTTTCATAATTTTCCATACAAATTTCTATTTATTTCTCATTTAATATTAAAATTCCAACTTGACCACTTTTCAAATAAAGTACCTCAACTACACAACCAAAAATTCTAAGAAAATTAGTGGGTATTCATGTTGATATAATAAGGCGAAGTACATAATTTTCAAATCTTAAAGAATGATCTGACCTATCTTATATACATTTAAACAATATTACTAAAATTTCATGATTAGGGTTATCAACATATAGAGACATCCAACAATTCTCAAATAATTTATCAGGAATCTACTCACAGATACAAACTATTGTAAATTTTTCCATAATTTTAATACACTAATTTCCCTTATTTTTAATTAATTTTCATAAGGGGCAAAATGGTAAAATCTACTTAAAATCCAAGTAATCATTATTTAACAGTCCATAAATTTTCTAGAGGTGAACTATGTCGTTCTAGTACTTGTGACAAAATTTCAGAATTTAATAAACTCATTTGCCCTAGTTTCCAAATTTATTTCCTAACTAGGCATATTTTCCAATAATTCCAAATAATGGGATTTTTTATCCCAAAAATCCCAAACTTCCCATGGGAGGTATATTCCATTCTTATGAGCCTCTGTTCAGAGTTTGATGGACATTCAATGATCCAATTGGGCAAAATTCACATTTTTCTATTTTTACTATTGGCACCCCAAATTTGAATATGCCAATTCTCATGCATGTGGGATTTCACAAACATGCAAATGTCAAAATGAAGTGAAATCTCTACCATGGTTTTATCTTAACCTAATGAACATCCCACCAAAATTTGGGAGCATTTGGAGTCATATGTCTCCAAAAATACACTTAATTTAATTATTAGTACTTCATCAAATACTATAGAAACATTCTAACCAAAAATTCTCATTTTTGGTCAGAGACTAGTTTTACTCTTAACACAAGACTGGCCAAATTTTCAGGTCATGGTGACTTATGGTTTGACTTGGGCATTTATTTTAATATTTTCCCTAACCTAGGACCAGCCATGGCAGAATGGTCCTACAAGGAGTTCTACTTTACCAACATATGACTTTAGGGTGTCATTTTAAAGGTAAGGTCAAGGCATACATTTTTCATGTTGATATCTACCTCCGAATATGCCTCTAGAAGGCCTAAAATGGACATGCAATATCACTGTAAAAGTGTGATAGAATTTACACTATTCATAATAATCATTTTAATTATATTAACTGGAATTAAATAGACGGTATCGGGTCATCGTCCCCATCAGCCAACGGTTGAGATTGAACCATCCTGGGCCAAGTTTGCTGGCTTATTCCGGCCACCTGGGTCGGCGCCACCTACGACGATTATCGTCACCACCTCCGTTGAGGTGGTGGCTAGCATTTCCCCACGGTGAGGCTGCCGAAGGCGGCTCATCCGGCGATCCCGAGCTAGAAGAAAAGCTTGGAAAAATTCACACTTGCTCTCATAGTATCGGGCTCAATTGAGCCCGATGTCTCGCCTAATTAAGCTAGAAAGCTAGCATATGGTGAGGTGAGGCGAAACGGACCTGTAGCCGGGCTTGACGGCATGTGCGGTGGCGGTGCTCCATGGCCGCAGCTTGCTCCGGCGAACTAGCCCGATTCTCCATTTCTTCGGGAAAGCTTTGCTCCAGAAATCAAACTCCACTCATTTCAACCTCCTGAAGCTGATGGTGGGCTAAGATTTGGCTGGGAGTGACTGTGGGAGTAGTTTTGATTAAGAGGTGGTCGGCCATGGCTTTGGAATCTCCTCCTAGCTACCAAGTGTCCACCAACAATTCAACCTTGCTAGAATGAACCTTGGAAGCTCAGCCAAGAGCTTGGGCAGAGGGAAGGAGGGTCACATGGCCTCCATCCCCTCTTTCCCTCTCTTCTCTCTCCTCATTTTCTCCAAAATTTATAAATTACCCTCATGCATGCATTCTCCTAATTTTGGGGGTTAGGGGCTGACATTAACCTCTTGGGATGGTCATGGGCCTTGACTCATGGGCTTAGCCCATGAGGGTGGGCTTGGTTTCTTCTTTTCTCTTTTAGGTCACTTTGTTGACTTGTTGACTTTTAGGTTGACTTGGTCAACATGGTGAGTGGGCTGACCCCACTTGAGGGTCATGGACCCTATGGTACCACCCAACTTGGGTTGGGCCAAGGTGATGCCCTACTTGGGCTAATTGGGCCTTTAAGTGTGGGCTTGACCAATTTATGGTTTAGGGTTGACTTGGGTCAACTTGGGTCAATAGGTTACCCAATGATGTGACTTATAGTTCACTTAGATTGTTATTAGGGTTAGGTGTACAACCTCGGGCTCACGAGAGGCCCTCAACATGCGAATAGAATAAAGTTGGCGAGAGATGCTGATAGGCGAGTGGAACCAGATGGACCACTCGCAGGAGGCGAGATGGGTGGTCTCAGAAATGGGCGAGACACCACCTTTTGAGACGCGAGTAGGCTCTTAGCAGCAAGAGTATCCCATAGCAAAGGATACCTGCGAGACGAGCAGGAAGGCCCGTCCCGCCGATGGGTGCTCCCCCACTCGCCACATGGAAAGAATGTCGTTTTTATATTTCTACACCCATGTGGGATTTTACTCTTCTACCCCGGGCAATTTTACCCTTTTGCCCCTGGTGGTCTGCATATAACTCTTCAGAAGAGCGGAGTTTGGCTGTTGGCAGACCCGACCAGGGGTACTCTAGTAATTTCAGGTCAGCTCAGTATGGTTATTGGCAGTTCAGGCTCAGAAAACTATAAATAGACCCATAGGGGTTCTTCAGAAGCACATTTTCCCAGGACTTAAGAGTTTCTTTCTGTGCTTTCTGAGGAGCTCTAAGCCCAGTTTTTGGCTTTGGAGGGGAAGCTCTCAGAGATCTTTCGGGTAAGCGGTGGGAACTCCCTGCTGCGGCTTAGGGTCGGTTTCTAGTCCTTCACGACCAGTCGGAGGTCAGAGCTTGGGACGAGTAGGTGTTGATTGCACCCCTATTTTCGAACTTTTGTAGAAGTCAAATTTTGGCTTCAACAGTTCTGGTGTGGTGAGCGTGGAAGGTAGCCGATACAAGAAAAGCTTGAGTTTAGTCCTATGGCAGGAGGTGATGGTCAAGGATCTGGTTCTGGAGGTTCCCCCTCCCGGGGAGAGGAGGCGGCGAGGAAGATGCTCGAAGACTTCAGGCGAGAGGTCCTGCAGACCATCGGCTTGGCCTTCTCGGCGAGGAGCGAGTGGGCGACGCCTCACGTTCCGATAGAGGAGGTCCCGCTCTTGGGCGAGAATGCCCATGGACAGCGCCCGGGGAAGGAAGTCCCGGCGGAGGCTGGTGAGAGGGACGGGGCAGCGCGAGAGCTCTTCCCAGGCCAGAGCCCCGGGATGGAGATTCCGGCAGAAGTTGGCGAGAGGGAGGCGGCTGTGCGAGAGCTCTTCCCTGGGCATGGTCCCGCGGATCGGGCCAGCCAGCTGAGGCCGCGAGACGTGCCCTCTCAGCAGGTAGGTGGAGTGAGCCCATTCAGTGAGCTCATCATCTCGGCCCCAGTGCCGAAGGCGTTCCGAGAGCCTGACATGCCCTACTACTATGGAAGGATTACCCTATACAACACATGCAGTGGTTTGAAGATGTTGTTTCGATAAGGCAGACGACGGATGCCTTCAAGTTTCGGTTGTTTGCCATCATGTTGAAGGAGAAGGCACGAGACTGGTTCTACCAGTTACCGGCAAGGTCGATCTACAGTTTTGAGGATCTGTGTCAGGGTTTCCTGTTGAGGTTCTCAACATCGAAGAAGCGTAAGAAGGAGGCGGAGTGCCTGTTCCAGTGAGGCAGAAGCAAGACGTGACATTGGGACATTATGTGGATCAGTTTCAGGAAGAGGTCCTCCTGGTCCAGGAGGTCCCAGGGTATACGCTGATGTTCGCTTTTACTCTGGGACTGAGGCCGGGTTTATTTAGCATGGAGTTGAAGAGAGTGCCCCCCTCTCTTTTGAGGAGCTCATGGACAGGGCGGCGAAGGAGACAGATTTCAAGAGGGCCAATCCGGCGTTTGCAAGGAAGCTGGCCAGGTTGGCGGAGGATGATGTGAAGGAGCCAGAAACAGGAAGGCGGAGGGAGCAGAGGGAAGAGAGGAGAAGGGAAGAGCCCCGAGGATAGGGGCAGTAAGGACTGCATCAAGGACGGGAGGCCCGGGATCCGAACAACCGGTTAGGTTGGAGGTCTCAGGAGGGTCGCCCCCAGGAGCCAGGAGGAGGTTTTCAGGGAAGAGACCACTTTTGCGAGCCGAGCAGGTTCGATCAGCCGGCACGGAGGCAGGATTTGAGGGGTCATTTCCCACATCAGCAAGAGACGATGGAGGTCGGTCGAGGTAGAGGAGGAAGGAGAGGAGCTCGAGGAGGAGCTGGAAGGAGAGATGGTGGAGAAGGGAGAAGGTGCAGGGTGGTGTTGCCTTTCTGTGACTTCCATCAAGAGGAGGGCCACGCAATGTCCACCTGCCTAGAGTTCTTAGAAATGAGAGAAGCCAGGGGGCGAGGAGGCAAGCTCCGCCAGTAAGGATCGAGGAGGTGCAGCGGGAGGAGACGGGAGATAGATGCGAGGACCAGGTAGATGTAGGAACCAGGGGAGGGATCGGAGTGATCCACGGAGGAGTTGGGATTGAGGCAACATAAATGGGAGCCTCCGGACCATGTTCCGAAGGGGGGTAGCCTCGACCTCCCAAGACCCCCCTCCAAAAGAAAAAATTACCTTTTCTTCAACGGACAAGCCAGATTATGAGGACCCGTTCTGTGATGCCTTGGTGACCAGACGTCAGTCGAAAACTTCACGGTCTCCAAGATCCTGGTGGACAATGGGAGTTCCATGAATGTGATCTTCAAGAAGGCTTTCGATGAGATACAGGATGAGACCAATAGGGTCATAGCTTTGGATGGGATGTTGTTTGGTTTGTTAGGAGAAAGGAAGGAAGTAAAATGAGGGGTGGGGCTGCATGTGAAGTTAGGGGGCGTGTCACGGAACTGCAGGTTCGTGATCGTGGATGCCCCGAGCATCTGTAGCTGTTGGGTTTCTCTATGAAGATGGCACAACACTTGTGCACGCAGCGGAAGGATAAAAAAAACAAGAAAACCCAAAAGAGATGGGATCGGGACATGGAAGTTGAATAAAGAAGTTAACAAACAACTAGGCAAAAATTACCTCGGTGGCGTTGAGTCACAACTCAACGGAGATGCTCCAAGCTTTCGATTCTTGCTGGTGGCGAGTTCTACGTGGAATAATGTCCACGTCTCTGTAGAAATCCACACGAGCGGGAGAACGCTGATCTTTCCGTTGCACGGAAAATCGGGAAGGAGAAAGACCGCACCTTGCTTCTCCACGGACTGCTAGGTCCGCGCCAGGAAGAGCAACACCAGCGACGATCGCCGGAGAGGAGGAGGTCGACGGAGCGAACACGGCGGTGGCGGAACACTTCCGTCGGCGGCGGGATTCGGGATCGGCGGAACGAACGTAACGGCAGAACGTTTCCGTCGCGGGATTCTGATCAATCAGCTGCCAGGATGCCTACCCGAAAAACCCTAAGTGTTCTATTTATACCAAAAGTATAAAATAGACTTAGGAGTGTCGCTATCCGCAGACCACCCAAGAATAAGGGTTCCAGAATCGGCGAGAATCACCAGCCGATCGGTGAGAATCGATCGTCGAGAATCACTATGGATCGGCGAGTATCGTCTAGGATCGGCGAGAACCAGTCAGCGAGAATCGGTCGGCGAGAATCACCAGCAGATTCGGCGAGAATCAATCGGCGAGAATGCCCGATGATTCATGTCGAATCGTAGGTTGACGATTCTCGTCGATCGTCGAGAATCACCGACGATACACATCGAACAGGGTCGACGATTCTCGTCGATCGGTGAGAATCAGAGTACACTACTCGACGATTCTCGTCGATCGGTGAGAATCCGAGCACCAATCCACCAAGGCAGCACTTTGCCCAACCCGACTCTCCTTTAAGGCAACACTTTGCCCACAACCCTATTCAGGTCGGTGATTGGTAACCTTTACCAACACAGTCAATCATCCAACTTCTCCACATCTCTTATGTGTGACCATGCAGGCTCATATCGCGTTGGCAGTGAGATTACATGTTTGACCACTTCTAGATCACCATGGTAACTCCAACAGACTCCCACTTGATCTTGAAAGTATCAAACCAAAAACCTCACAAACAATGAGCGGCATCTAGCAATGCATCATTGCTCCCCAAGCAATAAGAGTTTATAACTCATAAGACTTTATGACCAATGTATCAGCGTTGTCTTTGTCCCTTTGTCCCTTACATCCGGAAAGAACTAGAGGCATGGACCGTGTCACCCTCGTAATAGCTCAATCCAAGTTTTCTTGATCCAGGACGGACTTCCAGAGAATGGTGAGTCCAATATCACATATTGACTCAACCAAGCATGTCCATGCATTTCTCAGTCCAGTTCCATCAAGCGGCCCATGGATGCAACTCCTGTCATACAGGAGGACAAATTCCATATCTGCTCACACACAAACACCCAAATGATTCGTAACATGCCCAACAACCACCCTTATCATCAACCTTTCTCAAGGAGGACTTTAGATGGCATCAAAGCACGCTCTTCCTCACTTGATGAATGCTGTGACTTCAGGTCAAAGGACCACAACACCATTGTCAATTGAGACCTACTCGTGACACGATTGGATGACAATCCACAGAGTAGTCTCAGGTTGGGTCTGTCTAGTACAACTTGTTCACTAACAAGCACCCACGTGATGACTTGATATCACAATATCATGACCTGTGAGAACCGATCATCAGTCAACGCACATGCTAGCCTTTATGTACCATCATCACCCTTAGCTTCTATGATGATACTCGACCAGGGACCTTTTAAGAATGAAGCTTCAAATAAATCATAGGCTCTCACATTCAAGTCACGTACTTGATGTCCCATGGAAGCGAACATTCTAAGGGTATCTATTATGTTAACATTTAACTATCAAATAGAAAAACTCATAATAAAAGAACTTGCCATTAATTGTAAGAGAAAAAACTAGGTACACAGTTCATCATATGAACAAATAGCCAACAAAATACATGTTTACATGCAATCCACAAGATTCTCGTTAGAGTTGATCATTTAGGTATCGTATACCCATCGATCTAGTATGACCATCATGGTTTCTCTGCGCGAGAGGCATTGTCAGTGGATCCGCAATGTTTTCCTCAGTCGACACTCTGCAAATGTTCACATCTCCTCGTTCGACAATCTCACGAATAAGATGAAACCGCCGAAGTATGTGCTTGGAGCGCTGATGGGATCTAGGTTCCTTAGATTGTGCAATTGCACCATTGTTATCACAGTAGAGAACTACGGGACCAACAATGCTAGGAACTACATCAAGCTCGCCGATGAATTTCCTAATCCATACAACCTCCTTCGCCGCATTAGCTGCGGCGATATACTCGGCCTCTGTTGTAGAATCAACAACTGTCTCTTGCTTGGAACTCTTCCAGCTCACAGCTCCTCCATTCAGGCAAAACACAAAACCTGACTGAGACTTGGAGTCGTCTCTATCAGTTTGGAAGCTAGCATCCGTGTAACCACTTACAACGAGCTCTTCCTCTCCACCATACACCAAGAACACATCCTTAGTCCTTCTTAAGTACTTCAGGACATTCTTGACTGCAATCCAGTGACACTCACCATGGTCTGACTGATACCTGCTAGTCATGCTCAAAGCAAAGGAGACATCGGGTCGAGTACATAACATCGCGTACATGATTGATCCAATTGCCGAAGCATATGGAATCAACTTCATGCGGTCCTTATCTTCACAAGACTTTGGACACTGGTCCTTAGAGAGATTCACACCATGAGACATGGGCAAAAATCCTTTCTTGGACTCAAGCATGTTGAACCGCTTCAACACCTTTTCGATGTACATACTCTGGGTCAAACCCAGCAACTTCTTTGATCTATCTCTATAGATCTTAATACCGAGTATATAAGTCACTTCACCCAAATCCTTCATTGAAAAGCAGTTCCCTAGGTTGTTCTTAACAACTTTCAGGGTAGGAATGTCATTCCCAATCAACAGTATGTCATCTACATATAATATTAGGAAGACAACAATGCTCCCACTGATTCGCTTGTAAACACAAGGCTCATCTTCATTCTTGATGAAACCAAACTCTTTGATTTTCTCATCAAAACGAAGATTCCAACTTCGAGAGGCCTGTTTCAGTACATAAATGGACTTATTCAGCTTGCATATTTTAGTGGCTTCATCTGGGGATACAAAACCCTCGGGTTGTGTTATATACACTTCCTCAAGGAGGTTTCCATTAAGGAAAGCCGTTTTGACATCCATCTGCCAGATCTCGTAGTCATAATACGCAGTAACAGCAAGCAATGTCCTTATGGACTTTACCATGGCAACAGGGGAAAAGGTCTCATCATAGTCAATACCATAAATTTGCTTGAAACTCTTAGCCACCAGTCGCCCTTTGAATGTCTGTACACTCCCATCCATGTCGGTCTTCTTCTTTAAGACCCACTTGCACCCTATGGGTCGTACCCCTTCAGGTGGTTCCACCAAGTTCCAAACTTGGTTTGCATACATGGAGTCCATTTCGGATTTCATAGTCTCAAGCCATTTGTCGGAGTCCGGTCCATTCATAGCCTCTTGGTAGGTTGCTGGTTCATCATCATGATCCATAAGCAACACAGTACCTATTTGAGACACGAGAAATCCATATCTCTCAGGCTCAAACCTTGGTCTACTAGATCTACGCAGGACTTGTATTCCTTGAGCAGGTTCTCTAGCTACAACATCTTGTAGTCCTGTCTCAGAATCCAATTCCGGTTAATTCACTAAATGTGGTTCTTGAACTTCTTCAAGCTCTACCTTTCCAGTCTTTCTTGATAAGAACTCTTTCTCCAAGAAGACACTAGTCCTTGCGACAGACACTTTGCCCTCAGACTGTAGGTAAAAGTAATACCCTTTCGTTTCCTTAGGATATCCCACCAGATAACATTTATCCGATTTGTTTTCCAGCTTGTCAGGCATTTGACGTCTCACGTATGCCTCACAGCCCCAAATTTTAATGAACGACATACTAGGACGCTTCCCAGTCCATATCTCATATGGTGTCTTCAGAACCGTTTTTGTTGGAGCGCGATTCAATGTCATTGCAGCAGTCTCTAAAGCAAAACCCC
Source organism: Platanthera guangdongensis (assembly GCA_039583875.1). Taxonomy (NCBI): domain Eukaryota; kingdom Viridiplantae; phylum Streptophyta; class Magnoliopsida; order Asparagales; family Orchidaceae; genus Platanthera; species Platanthera guangdongensis. The sequence continues at coordinate 69,867,035 of CM077150.1, read as the reverse complement.
AAAAGGAAACAGGCAAGTCTGCATGACTCATCATCGAACGTACCATGTCTAATAATGTACGATTTCTCCTCTCAGATACACCATTATGTTGTGGTGTTCTAGGTGGAGTGAGCTGTGATACAATACCACACTCTTTCAGATGATCACGGAACTCATGACTCAGGTATTCTCCACCTCGATCAGATCGGAGTGCTTTAACCCTTTTACCCAACTGGTTTTCTACTTCATTCTTGAACTCTTTGAACTTTTCAAAGGTCTCGGATTTGCACTTCATGAGATACACATATCTGTATCTACTGAAATCATCAGTAAATGTAACAAAGTAGAAATACCCACCTCTAGCCATGGAACTCATGGGTCTGCATACATCACTATGTACAACACCCAAGAGATCCTCAGCCCTCTCAGTATTACCAGTGAAAGGAGCTTTAGTCATCTTGCCTAACAAACAAGATTCGCATTGCTCAAATGATTCATAATCAAATGAGTCCAAAAGTCCATCTCTATGGAGCTTGGATATGCGCTTCTCGTTGATATGGCCCAAACGACAATGCCAGAGAAAAGTAGGGTTCAAGTCATTTGTTCTTAGTCTTTTATTATTTTCTACATTACAGATCAGATGGTCCAAGTTCAAAACATAAAGACCATTAAACAATTGGGCTACAGCATAACAAACATCATTCTTAAATATAGAACAACAATTGTTCTTAATTATAAAAGAAATCCAATCATGTCCTAACATGAAATAGATATAATGTTTCTAGTTATGGCCGGAACAAAATAACAATTATCAAGTTCTATTACAAGCCCACTGGGCAAAGAAAGACGGTAAACTCCTACGGCTACAGCAGTAACTCTTGCTCCATTGCCGACGCGGAGGTCCACCTCCCCTTTACTCAGCAATCTTCTCCTTTCCAGTTCCTGCACATTTGTACAAATGTGAGAACCATATCCGGTATCCAATACCCAAGATGAAGGAGCAGAAAGGTTTATCTCCATAACGTAAACATTAGAAGCGGAAGTCATACCTCCCTTCAATTTCTACAGACCCTCAATGTACGAAGGACAGTTCCTCCGCCAATGACAAGCCTTGCCACAGTGGTGGCATTTCCCTTCCTTCACCGTGCTTTTCTTTTTCATCAGTGCAGAAGACTTGGGCTCAAGATATGACTTAGGTCCCACCTTCGTCTTCTTAGAGCCCTTGGCCTTGCCCTTGCCCTTATGCACCATCAGTATGGGGCTGGCAGGCTTGTCCTTTTTCATATTGATTTCGGCAGTTCTCAACATGCCTAGGAGTTCGGGCAGTGTCTTGTCTATTTCATTCATGTTGTAGTTCAAGACGAACTGCTCATAACTGTCCAGCAATGATTGCAGGATCAGATCTGTGGCCAACTCTTGACCAAGAGGAAAACCCAGCCTTTCAAGGTTCTCTATATACCCAATCATCTTGAGTACGTGAGTCCCTACTGAGTCTCGAACTCCCATCTTGCACTGAAACAACGCTTTTGTGATGTCGAACCTCTCTTGACGAGCCTGCCCTTGAAACATTTTCTTGAGATGCTCGTCAATCTCCTTGCACCCCATGTTCTCATGTTGCTTCTGAAGCTTAGAGTTCATAGTGGCAAGAATAAGGCATTCGACATCTAAAGCATCGTCAGTATACTTCTTATAAGTATCCTTCTCAGCACGGGAAGAGTTCCCGGTCGGCACCTCGGGGGCTTCTTCTTCCAAGACATATAGCTTTCGCTCTTGCCTGAGAACAATTCTCAGGTTCCTGTACCAGTCCATGTAATTAGTCCCACTGAGCTTATCCTTCTCAAGGATGGCTCTCAGAGACAACGTGGAGTGTGACACACTTGCCATGGAATTCTACAAGAATTTATGCAGAATAAAATCAGTACCAAAATTTCAAATACAATTTATTTTAATTTGGACTACAATTAAAACACTCCCACTATTTAATTCGAAATGGTAGCCCTCACTAACAATTCGGAGAGTTCATGCGAGCTACCCTCTTAGTGGACAAGATCCGTATTTCACCAACACAATGAGTCGCGGCTGGAGCCGACTGAGGAGGTGGTGGAGATGGAAGTCTTTACCAGCGTCGGTCAAGTACAGAAGGTGCGGATCAGCGAGGGTCTGAGTCTTGAGGACCAGGAGCGAGTGCGTGCTTGCATCCAGAGCAATGTCGACATCTTCACTTGGAGTACGGCTGACATGTCGGGCATCGACTTGGATGTGTCCTGCCACCGCCTGAACCTGGATCCCCGGACGCGCCCCATACACTAGAAGATGAGGACCATCACAACCAAGCTGGAAGAGCCAATCCCCGAGGAGGTCAAGAAGCTTCTGGAGGCCGGCATCATCTCGGAGATCCATTACCCATGTTGGGTATCCAACGTGGTGATTGTAAAGAAAGGGGGAGGGAAGTGGCACATGTGTATTGACTTTTCTTTATTAAATAAATCGTGCCACAAGGATTGCTACCCCTTTCCTCGAATCGACGCGCTGGTTGATTCTGCCGCTGGTTTTTCAATTATGAGTTTTTTGGATGCTTTTTCAGGTTACCACCAGATTCGAATGCACCCTCCCGACGTCAAGGACGTCTCCTTCATCACAAGGGTGATGTTTCAGTTATAAAATGATGCCCTTTGGGTTGAAGAATGCAGGGTCTACATACCAGCGCATGATGGATCGAGTCTTCCAAGGTCAAAGGGGGAGGAACCTGGAGGTCTATGTTGATGACCTGATGGTCAAGAGTAAATGTGTAGACTCGCATTTCCGAGACCTGGAGGAAACATTTGGCACCTTGCGGAGGTTTAAGATGAGGCTGAACCCCTTAAAGTGTGTTTTTGGGGAGAGCCGTGGGAAGTTCCTTGGGCATCTCCAGACCCCGGCGGGGGTGGAACCCAACCCAGATAAGGTGAAGGCTATCCTAGAGCTGGAGTCACCACACAATGCTAAGGAGCTCCAGCGCTTGACAGGCAAGCTGGCCGGCCTAAGTAGATTCCTCTCCAGGTCGGGAGAGAAATGCTCATCATTCTTCAAGGTGCTGCGGGATAACCAAAGGTTCGAATGGACCGCCGAGTGTGAAGAAGCTTTTCAAAGGATGAATAAGCAGCTCTCCCTGGCTCCCATACTTCGAAGCCAAAAGGAGGGGGAGTGTTGGGTACATTGGTCAAATGTACCTGATTTGAAGAAGCCTCACTTAACTCAATGATATGCATCATAGTGTATTTGATGTTTGTTTGAGTTACTTGTGCAGGTTAGGAATACACTGGACTGAAGCTAAAAATTCTAAGTCCATGTGTCGACACCCAGAGGGAAAGTGTCGACACTTGAGAAAGCTTGTGTCGACACCCAGACAAGCAGTGTCGACACTTGGAGTCATTGTGTCGACACCTGGGAAGAAGAGTCGACACCAGTCAGAAAGTGTCGACACTTGGAGCTGTGTCGACACTCAGTGAAGAAGAATGCAGAAAAGCTGTGTCGACACTTAGCAGAAGTGTCGACACCTAGAAGAGCTGAGTCAACACCAGAAAGTGTCGACACTTGGAGTTGTGTCGACACTCAGCAAAATTCTGCAGAGACTAAGTACAAGTGTCGACACTCAACACAATGTGTCGACACTCAATCAGCAGAGTCAACATATGAAGAATGTGTCGACACTCAACACAATGTGTCGACACACACTCAAAGGAGTCAACACTTGAAGGAAGTGTCGACACTCAGCACAATGTGTCGACACACAACCAGAAGAGTCAACACTTGAAGGAAGTATCGACACCCAGCACAATGTGTCGACACTTAGTTGAAGACTCTACACTTGAAGAAAGTGTCGACACAAGGAGCTGTGTCGACACTTAGCAAAGATCAGAAAAGTTACAAAATATTCTAAGTACAAGTGTCGACACTAAAGGAATGTGTCGACACTCAGCTGAAGAAACAAAAGTGAAGACTTGTGTCGACACCAAGAAGCAGTGTCGACACTTGACAGTTTCAACACATAAAGTTGTGTCGACACAAAGGAGATGTGTCGACACTTAGAAGAATACAGTTGCAGAATGAAGTACAAGTACTTGTGTCGACACTCAATTTCAGTGTCGACACATGCAGAAGAAACTGTGTCGAGACATACAAGGAATTGTGTCGACACCTTGTAGACTTGTGTCGACACTTACACAACATGTGTCGACACTTGGCCTATAAGTGTCGACACTTAAGAACAGAAAGTCTCGACACTATCTGACAGTTAGAGGAATTTCAAGAAGTGACTGGTTGACAAGACAGCTGCCGATCCAGCCGGTCTACATCAACTGTCAGTGATATCAGAAGTCTGTTATGAACCGGACCAGTCGGTTACCATGAAGGAAGCCTATAAATAGGCACCCATAGTTTACAGATGAAGATTGATTGTTGAAATAGTATAGAAGTGGTTGAAAAAGTTTTTACAGAGAGAGTTCAGATCTTTGTAAAAGTGGTATATTGAGTATCAACACAAGAAGATCTTGCTGTGCATCAGCAGATCTAAGAAGTTGGAGAGAGAGAGCTCCAACCAAGTATTCAGTCTTTGGAACTAAGGCTGAGAAGAAGAATTCAGAGTCATCTGGATTTCAAGAAGCAGAGGTCAAGGAACAACTGCAGAAGATTCAGACTAATTCAGTTCTAATCAAGAAGCTTTGAAGGAAGCTAAGTCAGTTTGGATCTAACTGAGTTCTTCCAAGAACTCTTCAAGAATCTCTCAACTCCTCTCCTATTTTCTGAGTTGTAGAGTTAACTATTGTACTTTCTATTTTAACCTGTAGGATCCATTGGATCTGAGAGAATTGTAAGCCTATTTTATAAAGGCTGAGGGTAGGGCTTGGTTGCCTGAGTGTAGGAGTTGAAGAACTCTGAGTGTAGGCCTTAATTGGCTGAGTGTAGGCCTGGGTGGCTGAGTGTAGGCCTTTTGGCTGAGTGTAAGGCTTTGGGCCTGAGGTAGGAACCTAGTTTGGTTCTGAGTTAGTGGAGAAGTTTGGCCGAATCTAGTACACTGCTAGATAGGCGAAGGGGGAAAGTGGATGTACCCAAAGATTGGGGAACCACTATAAATTAGTGTGTCTGCTGTGGTGTGCTGTGCTGTGCTGTGGATTACTTGTTTGATTTCTGTAATTGCTGTTAGCTGTAATAATTGTTGTGCTGCCAACAAAGTTTTAAAAAGGTTTAGGTCACCTATTCACCCCCCCCCCCTCTAGGTGTTTAGGTACCATATCTTTCAAGTAGTATCAGAGCCAGGTTCCTCAAAAAGGACTAACTGTCTGAGGAGATCCAGTTTGGCAGATTCAGTATAAGTCAGGAAACAGTTTCAAGAAAATCAAGAAACATGGGGTCTTCAGAGAATCACAAGGAATTGGGTTCAATGAAACTGCCCATTTGCAGAAAGGAGATTTTTGGAATCTGGAAAGAAAGGGTAAGGCTGTTCATGGAGGCCTCTGACCCTAGGATCTACATCACAGTCAAGGAAGGGCCTTATGTGCCCATGAAGATTTCAGTCTTGGATGCTACACAGAGAACTCCAAAGGATTTTTCTGAGATGACCAAGGATGAGATTGTCCTAGCTACAATGGACAAAAGGGCACAGAACATCATAGTTAGTGCAATTGATGATGCCACCTTCCAGAACCTTATTCACTGTAAAACAGCAAAAGAAATGTGGGATACCCTCATTGTCTACATGGAAGGTTCTGAAGAAGTAAGACAAGATAGGAAATCCTTGCTTAATCAAGAATATGAGAGCTTTAGGCAAGGAAGAGGAGATAGCATCACTGAATGCTACAAAAAGTTCTACAGAATTGTTAATGAACTCATGTCCTATGGAAGGGAGTTCACAAACTATGAATTGAATGATAAGTTCTTGAGGTCCCTAACCAAAGATTGGGACACTAAGATCTGTGCCATCAGAGAAATGGCAAAGTTGGGAGAAATTCCTCCTCCCACACTGTTTGGCAAGTTGTTATCTTATGAGATGCAATTGTCAGTAAGAAAAGAGGAGGAAAAGTCAACAAGGACTGAACACAGGGAAAGGACTGTTGCCTTTAAGTCAGAAGTACCTAGAAAGAACAGGACTAAGTCATCAACTCCTCCTCCAGAGGTAGTTGAATCAGATTCTGATGAGTCTGTTAGCACTAAATCTACAAGCAGTGAAAGTGATGAAGACTTTGCTGCATTTACCAGACATTTTCAGAAATTCCTGAAGAAGAAACAGTGGAAGTCCAGACCTTCTTTTTCCAAAGGGAAAGAAGTTCAGTATCAGGAGAAGAAGCCTTCAAAGAAGGACAAGCAAAGGACAAAGACTAGCAAGGCAACTGGGTCTAAGATTGTGTGTTACTGCTGCAATAGACAGGGTCATGTAATTGCAGATTGTCCTGAAAGAAGGAAAGAATCCAGTGACAAAAAGAAGACTCACTTCAAAGGAAAGAAGGAGAAGTCCTTTGTTGCAAAGAATGAGAAGACTCTTTCAGATATTTCTTCTTCAGACACTGAGACAGATGCTGAAGCCTATATAGGGCTATTTGCTGAAGAAGAAGAAGAGTTTATGCAGATCATGGAATCAATCTATGAACAAGAAGAGGTTCAGTGCCAAGGACTAATGGCATTGACTGAAAGTACCAAAATCCTGGAGCAGCCAGGACCTAGTCAGGTACAAAGTCCAACTCCAAGTTCAGATTCCAGTTCTAGTTCAGAGTCAGAATCATCTTCATCAAGTGATGGAAGTGATTCTGAATCTGAGGGAGATATTCATCAGCTCTTAGATGAATACCAAGTACTGTTGCAAGCCTATAAGAAAAGCAAGATCTTAGCCAAAAGTCAGGCAAAGGAGATTGCTGATCTCAAGGCAGCTGCAACAGATTTTGAGAAGGAGTATGATCAAAAACTGAATGAAGTAGCCAGGCTGAAACACATTACTGTGATTCAGATGGGTACTATTACATTTAAAAATGATCAAATTAAGTTGCTGGAGATCAATCTCCAGAAGGAAAAAGAGCTAGTTGCTAGGTTTTCAAAACCTAAATCAGTGCTACCCTTGATTGATGAATTTGTTCATCATAAAGGAAAGGCTGGATTGGGTTTTGTTAAGCCTGTGAGGACTGTTCAGGATCAGTCTAAGTCCAAGGGCAAAGCCCCAACATTCAACAAGGCTGCTGTGGTCAAGACAGCAAAGGTTGTACCTAAGCAAAGGTACAACAAGTTTGAATGCTGGTGTTGTGGCAAGGTTGGCCACTTTGCCTTGGATTGTTGGCACAATGCCAGTGCCAAGTTGAGTAGCAAGTTACCTGTTGGAAAGCCAGCAGGTAGCTATGTCAAATTACAAACTAACAATCACCAAGGACCCAAGTTTACTTTGGGTTCTAAGGTTCATTAATTTGTTTTGCAGATGAATCCAAGTGACCATACCCCTACATGGTACTTGGATAGTGGTTGTTCCAGATACATGACTGGAACTAGGGGACTACTGAAGGACTACATCCCAATCAAAAATGGTCCAAAGGTGACCTTTGGTGGTTCTGAAAAAGGAATCATCAAAGGGTTTGGTAACATTTCTTCTAACCTTGTTACCATTACTCAAGTGGCTTATGTTAAAGGTTTGAAACACAACCTCATTAGTATAAGTCAATTAAGTGATGTAGGGTATGACATCTCATTTGTTAAAAATGGTTGTCATATCAAGAGGTCAAGTGATCAAGAGATCATTTTGACTGGATATAGAAAGAGAAATGTCTACTGCTTAGACATTATGGTTGAGAACAATTGTTCTCCAGTCTGTCTTGTAGCTGATGAGACAGTCTCTCAATGTGTCAAATGGCACAAGAGGCTTGCTCATCTTAATTACAAGACTATTGGCAAACTCTTTAGTAAAGAGTTAGTGAGGAATGGTCCTCAAGTTAAGTGTGTCAAAGATGGCATTTGCTCAGCTTGTCAAAAGGGCAAGCAGACTAAATCCACCTTTAGAAGCTTAGACAACAAAGATGCTGTGAGGTGTTTATACCTCTTGCATATGGATCTATTTGGTCCAATGCCAGTTCACAGCTTAGGTAGGAAGGTCTACACCTTTGTAGTTGTTGATGACTACTCAAGGTTTTCCTGGGTGTTCTTCTTAAAGCAGAAATCTGAAACACCTAGTGTCTTCTATAGTTTTGTTAAGCAAATTCAGAATGAATTGAACTGTACAGTGGTCAAAATTAGAAGTGACCATGGTACTGAGTTTCAGTCTGAAAGCATGACAAAGCTGTGTGAAGACTATGGGATATTTCAAGAATTCTCTTCACCTAGAACACCTCAGCAAAATGGCATTGCTGAAAGGAAAAATAGGACCTTGATAGAGGCTGGTAGAACCCTATTAAGTGATTCATCACTGCCAGAATATTTCTGGGCTGAAGCAGTTAACACTGCATGCCATGTGATAAATAGGGCTACCATCACTAAAAGGTTAAACAAGACCCCCTATGAAGTAGTGAAAGGCAGGAAACCAAATCTGTCCTATTTTAGGATCTTTGGTTGTAAATGCTTCATACTTATCAATGGGAAGTCTTACTTAACTAAGTTTGCTGCCAAGTCCCAAGAGGGAGTGTTTGTTGGGTACAGCAATAATAGTAAGGCTTATAGAGTCTACAACTTGACCACACAAGTTGTAGAGGAGTCTGTGCATGTAGTTTTTGATGAAACACAACTAATTAACAATGAGTTGTCTAGTAGTGTGTGCAGCCCTACAGGTCTTACTAAGAAGATGGACAAGCTAACCATAGAAGATGTACCTGCTGCAAGACAGCAAGTAGAAGAAGATGGCTTATGTCCAGGGGGAGAACTACATGTACAAGGAGCTGTTGAAGTACAAGGAACTCAGCTTGATGAAGATGCTGAAGAAGTTCAACCAGAAGTAAGGATGCCTCCAGCCAACAGGCATCTAAGAGATCATCCAGTAGAGCTGATCATTGGAGATCCAAGACAAGGTGTTCAGACAAGGAGCAGAAATCAGAATGCTGTAGTATATTCAAGTTTTCTGTCTCAAATAGAACCAAAGAAATTTGAAGAAGCTATACAAGATCCACAGTGGACTGAAGCAATGCAAGAGGAGCTTAATCAGTTCAAAAGATGCAAGGTGTGGGATCTGGTTCCTAAGCCTAAAGATCACAATGTGATAGGAACAAAGTGGATCTACAGGAACAAGTTAGATGAACAAGGTGTCATCATTAAGAATAAGGCAAGACTGGTTGCAAAAGGATATAGGCAAGAAGAAGGTATTGATTTTGATCAAACCTTTGCTCCAGTAGCCAGACTGGAAGCCATAAGGATGTTCTTGGCCTATGCAACCTACCAAGGATTCAAAGTATACCAAATGGATGTGAAGTCAGCATTCCTTAATGGTAAGTTAAAAGAAGAAGTATATGTGGAGCAGCCTTCAGGTTTTGTTGATCCTACTCTTCCACATCATGTCTATAGACTTAGGAAAGCATTGTATGGGTTAAAGCAAGCTCCTAGAGCTTGGTATGAAACCCTATCTAGTTTCCTCATTGAGAACAAGTTCACAAGGGGGAAAATAGATAAGACTCTATTCCTTAGGGAATCTAGAGGCAAAGTAATACTTGTCCAAATATATGTAGATGACATTATATTTGGGTCTACTGAAAGTAGCCTTTGCAAAAAGTTTGCAAAGCTTATGCAAAGTCAATTTGAGATGAGTAGTATGGGAGAGCTGAAGTTTTTCTTGGGTCTCCAAGTTAAACAGACTGAAAGTGGCTTGTCCATATGTCAGTCAAAGTTCACCCTGGAACTCATAAGGAAATATGGTATGGATTCATCCAGTACCATGAAGACTCCTATGGGGTCAAGTATGTCTCTAAGCAAGGATGATGCAGGGAAACCTGTAGATGAAACCTTGTATAGAGGGATAGTTGGCTCCCTACTATACTTGACTGCAAGTAGGCCTGACATTATGTATGCTACATGTGTTTGTGCCAGGTATCAAGCCTGCCCCAAAGAATCTCACTTGACTGCAGTCAAGAGAATCTTGAGATATCTAAAGGGCACACCCTATCTAGGCCTCTGGTACCCTAGGAATGGAGATTTTGATCTAACAGGCTATTCAGATGCAGACTTTGCAGGATGCAAAGAAGATAGAAAGAGCACAACTGGATCCTGTCAGTTCCTAGGTGGAAGACTCATTTCATGGAGTAGTAAGAAGCAAACCAGTGTGGCCATCTCCACAGCTGAGTCAGAATATGTAGCTGCAGGAAGTTGCTGTGCTCAACTTCTGTGGATTCAACATCAGCTAGAAGACTATGGATGTCAGGTAAGTAGAACTCCACTTTATTGTGATTCTACTAGTGCTATTTCAATAGCTAACAACCCTGTATCACATAGTAGAACTAAACATATTGAGATTAAATATCACTTTCTTAGGGAGCATGTAGAAAGAAATGATATTGCACTTGAATATGTTAGAACTGATAATCAGATAGCTGATATGTTCACTAAGCCCTTAGATGAAGCTAAGTTTAATAGGTTCAAAATTGAACTAGGTATGATAAACTTAGATTAAGTATACAGAACAAAAATTGGCTAAGTAAAAAGGTGTCGACACATAGACAAGTCTATGTCGACACAGAATAATAAGTGTCGACACTTCAGGAAAATGGTGTCGACACATCTAGGAAGTTAGTGTCGACACTTCAGAATGTTAGTGTCGACACATGTCGAGTAGGTGTCGACACATCCAATAAAGTGTCGACACTTAAGTTTTACTCAGAATTTTTCTAAGTAAAGTCTCGACTACATGTCGAGTATAGTGGTGTCGACACTTAACCAAGTGTCGACACATAAAATCTGTTAACTAAACTTGTGTCGACACATGTGTGTCGAGACATTATAAGTCAGTGTCGACACTTATTGACAGCGTCGACACATCTTTAGAAATTCATCCCGCCTGTTCGTCTTCAAACAAGAAAGGTATAAATAGGGTTCTGTTTGTGTTTGTCGACACGCTTTCAGAGTTTCGAGACTAAACTCCTGTGTCGACATTTCTCTTCTCTAAAGACTAATTCTCAACACCCTAATGGCTCCCAAGCTGGAAGAGAACGTTCACGAAGGCTATGAGCTCGTGCGAGGTGCATTCGACGACGGTGATCAGGAAATCAAATCAGTGATAACCCTAGTCAGCGATTCAGGACTGGAATACTTGGTTTCAGAGCCAACCAAGATATGGAAGAAAGAAGTGATTGAATTTCTTACTGGAGCAACTGTGGACGACTCTGGATACAGAATCAAATCCAGAGTGCATGGAACCAAGGTCAAGGTTTCACCCAAGTCCTTGAGAAAGGTACTTCTGCTACCTAAGATTCAAAAAGAAGAGGAAGTGACTACATCTAAGACCAGAGAAGCACTCACTTGGTGTGGTCTTGATTCTAAGATGAGAATAGGTTCTGTCTTCAACAGAAAAGGCATGAACACTCAAGGCAAATTCCTGTCTGAAGTAGTAGGCAAGGTCATTCTTAGTAAAACTGGAGGGCATGACAGGGTGTCAGCCTCTATGTTCAGTATTATGACCAGAATCATCTTCAACATCAAAACAGACTGGTCTATGATTGTCTTTGAGAAAGTAAAAGAAAGTCTGAAGAAGCCCAATCTGGGCAGGATACTAAGTCTCTACCTGGCTGGATCAATTCCAGAGGTAATGAGCTCTGTTGCAGGAACAAAAATCAATCACATGAGGCGAATGGACTCAAGGATATTCTCTCGATGGGAAAGGGTGTTGTCAAAGTAATTGACCACCCCTGAGAAACAAGCTTCTAAGAAAGACTCTCCTCCCAGGAAGAAGAGGAAGACTGCTGCTGTGCTTCAAGAGTCCTCCAGCAGCTCAGGCAATGAAGAACATGTGGTCTTCACTCCTGATAGTCCAATGAATAAGGCTGCAGAAAAGTCACCTGCTCCTCAGGAGCCAGCTGACATCCAGGGGGAGCTTCCAGGTGTAGCAGAACCATCTACACTGGAGAGTGAGCAAGCCACCCTCCTCATTCAAGAGGTACTTGTTGACCTTAATACTTTGAATTTTTCTATAATAAATTCTGATTTGTCTGATGACCATCAGCAAAATCAGCCAGCAACTCAAGAACCAGATGTTGTTCTCCAAGACACATCTGTTGTAGCTGATGAAACCAGTACATCTCCTGCACAGTCTCCAGCAGAATACACAATGGAAGATCTATTTCTGAATTTAGATCAAGATGATTTTGATATGGAAAAGAATGCTGCTGATGCAGTGAAGGATGCTGCTGCTGAGGGGGAGAATTTGGATATTCAAGAAGAGCCTATAAGGCTAGATACTGAGAAGGCACAAGATGTGCACACTGAAAAACCATCAAGCCCTAAGGATAGGGTGAATATTGCAAGTACATCAGAATCTGAAGATGATGAAGCTGAGCAAGATAAGAAGAAGAAGTTCTTTGTTTTCAAAAGAAGGAGTCAGAGCTATAAGAAAGCTCTACAAACTGTTGCACAACACTCCTTAGTTCAACAAGCTCCATCAACTGATTACAGTGCTCTACTGCTTGCCATGCAAATCAAGATGGATGAACAAAGGAAGGCTTTAGAAACTTATGTTGATGAAGGGCACAAGGCACTACAATCTGATCTGGGACAGGAAATCAAGTCCATAAGGTTTGAAATGAACCTTAATAAAAAGGAGATGACTGATTGTTTTACAAAGGGTGCTCATGCAGTGGTCTATCTGGCTAAACATCAAGAAACCATCAAAGAGAAGGTAGAAGATATTGCACTAAAGCAAGGATATGTGTTGGAAAATCAATTGAGGATGAATGATAATTTGACTGCATCTCACAATGCAATAGTCACTGAAATCAAGAATAAGTCTACTGAACCATCAACCTCCTCTGCTGCTGCCAAAGCTGATTTTGATAAACTCTTTCAAGCTGAACTAACTGCTGTCAAGACTGCCATCAAGGATTCCCAGAAGGTCATTTCTGAACAGCTTACCAAGCTAAGACCTTTCTTTAAAGAGGGCATAAGGTATTTGGACAGCCAAATCAGGTTCCAGAAAGATGATGTGAGAGATCATGTTGAACAAGAAGTCATAAAGGGGGAGAGGGTGTTAGTCAAAGCCAGTTCTGACCATGCAAAATGGATATCCAATTCCATCAGGGCTACACTGGGCTATCCTCCCCTGTGTGATGATGACAATGTAGCTGAATCTGGTATTCAAGGAACATATCTTGGAGGTGAGCAACAGGCAGTGGCTGATGTAATCTATCCACCTCCAGATTTTGAAATGGTTCATGCTGATGTAAGCACAATGTATAGTCCAACTGCTGGCAAGCCCAATGTTATTCTGGAAAAGGTTGTTCAACCTATCACAGCTGCTATGCAAGAGGCTTTGGACAAAGAAGAAGAGACTAGGCTATCAAAGAAGAAGTTCAGGGAACTTGCTGAACAAAAACCAGATTTTGAACAGTGGAGCCCTACTTCTAGGAACATCATTCTCACAGCCTGGAAAGCAGCCAAGGACAATGCCCATGAGAGGAACAAGTGGTTCTCAGAGGCTGAATGGAGGAAACATGAGAGTAGGCAGGAAGCCATTGTCCAACATAGAAGGAAGGCTAAGTTAGGAAAGCTACCTCCAACAGCTGTGGAGCCTAGCAAGTACTTTCCTAAGCCCTATCATTATTTTGAAAGGCAAAAGATCAAGGCTGAAGAACAGAAGAAGAAGGACTCCAAAGGGAAGAAGACTGCTGAAGCTGAGCCTGCTGCTGCTGCTGCTGTGAAAGCTAAAGTACAAGCTGGAAAAGGCATAGTCATTAAGGAACCAGAGCAGAATTAGATTAAGATTAAACTGAAGAATGTTGTAATCTGTTACATCAAACATTTTGTGTAAATCATTGAAAATGTATTAAATGTATGAACAATTTTTGTTAAACAAATTTCATGATTGTTCTGATGAATGTGTCTAATTCTTGTTTGTTCTGTAATGCTGAATGAGTATACATGTGTGCTTTATTACATGTTAAAGTTTAACTCTGTTGTCATATATCTGTTTTACTTCATTTTATAATTTTTAATTATGAGTGATGTATATCATTGACTAAGGGTTATGACTTCTCCAAATAGGGGGAGATTGTTGGGTACATTGGTCAAATGTACCTGATTTGAAGAAGCCTCACTTAACTCAATGATATGCATCATAGTGTATTTGATGTTTGTTTGAGTTACTTGTGCAGGTTAGGAATACACTGGACTGAAGCTAAAAATTCTAAGTCCATGTGTCGACACCCAGAGGGAAAGTGTCGACACTTGAGAAAGCTTGTGTCGACACCCAGACAAGCAGTGTCGACACTTGGAGTCATTGTGTCGACACCTGGGAAGAAGAGTCGACACCAGTCAGAAAGTGTCGACACTTGGAGCTGTGTCGACACTCAGTGAAGAAGAATGCAGAAAAGCTGTGTCGACACTTAGCAGAAGTGTCGACACCTAGAAGAGCTGAGTCAACACCAGAAAGTGTCGACACTTGGAGTTGTGTCGACACTCAGCAAAATTCTGCAGAGACTAAGTACAAGTGTCGACACTCAACACAATGTGTCGACACTCAATCAGCAGAGTCAACATATGAAGAATGTGTCGACACTCAACACAATATGTCGACACACACTCAAAGGAGTCAACACTTGAAGGAAGTGTCGACACTCAGCACAATGTGTCGACACACAACCAGAAGAGTCAACACTTGAAGGAAGTATCGACACCCAGCACAATGTGTCGACACTTAGTTGAAGACTCTACACTTGAAGAAAGTGTCGACACAAGGAGCTGTGTCGACACTTAGCAAAGATCAGAAAAGTTACAAAATATTCTAAGTACAAGTGTCGATACTAAAGGAATGTGTCGACACTCAGCTGAAGAAACAAAAGTGAAGACTTGTGTCGACACCAAGAAGCAGTGTCGACACTTGACAGTTTCAACACATAAAGTTGTGTCGACATAAAGGAGATGTGTCGACACTTAGAAGAATACAGTTGCAGAATGAAGTACAAGTACTTGTGTCGACACTCAATTTCAGTGTCGACACATGCAGAAGAAACTGTGTCGAGACATACAAGGAATTGTGTCGACACCTTGTAGACTTGTGTCGACACTTACACAACATGTGTCGACACTTGGCCTATAAGTGTCGACACTTAAGAACAGAAAGTCTCGACACTATCTGACAGTTAGAGGAATTTCAAGAAGTGACTGGTTGACAAGACAGCTGCCGATCCAGCCGGTCTACATCAACTGTCAGTGATATCAGAAGTCTGTTATGAACCGGACCAGCCGGTTACCATGAAGGAAGCCTATAAATAGGCACCCATAGTTTACAGATGAAGATTGATTGTTGAAATAGTATAGAAGTGGTTGAAAAAGTTTTTACAGAGAGAGTTCAGATCTTTGTAAAAGTGGTATATTGAGTATCAACACAAGAAGATCTTGCTGTGCATCAGCAGATCTAAGAAGTTGGAGAGAGAGAGAGCTCCAACCAAGTATTCAGTCTTTGGAACTAAGGCTGAGAAGAAGAATTCAGAGTCATCTGGATTTCAAGAAGCAGAGGTCAAGGAACAACTGCAGAAGATTCAGACTAATTCAGTTCTAATCAAGAAGCTTTGAAGGAAGCTAAGTCAGTTTGGATCTAACTGAGTTCTTCCAAGAACTCTTCAAGAATCTCTCAACTCCTCTCCTATTTTCTGAGTTGTAGAGTTAACTATTGTACTTTCTATTTTAACCTGTAGGATCCATTGGATCTGAGAGAATTGTAAGCCTATTTTATAAAGGCTGAGGGTAGGGCTTGGTTGCCTGAGTGTAGGAGTTGAAGAACTCTGAGTGTAGGCCTTAATTGGCTGAGTGTAGGCCTGGGTCGCTGAGTGTAGGCCTTTTGGCTGAGTGTAAGGCTTTGGGCCTGAGGTAGGAACCTAGTTTGGTTCTGAGTTAGTGGAGAAGTTTGGCCGAATCTAGTACACTGCTAGATAGGCGAAGGGGGAAAGTGGATGTACCCAAAGATTGGGGAACCACTATAAATTAGTGTGTCTGTTGTGGTGTGCTGTGCTGTGCTGTGGATTACTTGTTTGATTTCTGTAATTGCTGTTAGCTGTAATAATTGTTGTGCTGCCAACAAAGTTTTAAAAAGGTTTAGGTCACCTATTCACCCCCCCCCCCCTCTAGGTGTTTAGGTACCATATCTTTCAGGGAGGACTTGGCCTTGTATCTCGGAGTGGGAGCAGAGGCAGTGAGCACTGTTCTGGTTAGGGAAGAGGGTAGGAAGCAGTTGTCAATCTACTATGTTAGCAGGATCCTAAAGAAGGCAGAGCTTCCTTACCCTATCTTAGAAAAGTTGGCATACGCCTTGATCATTTCGGCCAGGAAGCTCTGGCCATATTTCCAAGCACATTCGATCAGGGTGGTGACAGACCACCCCATCCGTAAGATTTTTGAGGGAGTGGAGCACTCGGGTAGGCTGGCCAAGTGGTCTATCTAGTTGAGTGAGTTTGATATCTCATTCGTACCAAGGCTCTCCATTAAGGCACAGGTGGTGGCTGACTTTTTGGCAGACTACGAAGTGGAGGTCGGGGCCGAAGAGTCGCGGCCGTAGGAGGCGTGGAAGATGACGGTTGATGGAGCCTCGGGAAAGCACTCCCTCGGAGCAGGGGTGGTATTGACTAGTCCTCAAGGGGTCACCATAGAGCAAGCTGTGGACTTGTACTTTCCAGCAACTAACAACCAGGCAGAGTACGAGGCAGTGATAGTCGGCCTTCGTTTGGCAAAAGAGCTTGAAATCCAGGATGTGGAGGCTTTCACGGACTAATTAATGGTAGCATCATAGATTCAAGGAGAGTTCGAAGCTCGGGAATGCACCCTTGTGAAGTACTTGTCCAAGGTAAGGGCAATCATCGGGGGGTTCCGGACATTCTCTATCCAACACGTTCCCAGAGAGGAGAGTACAACCGCTGATCGGTTGGCTAAGTTTGGACCTCGGGGAGGGGGAACCTTGATCGATCTGTTCCGTCCAGCGATCGAGGAAGGGGAGCTCATGGAAGTATATCAGCGACCCTCATGGGTGGACCCCTTCGTGACCTTCTTTGTCACGGGCAACCTCCCTGAGTGGATCAAGGAGGCAAAGAACTTTCGGTATAAAGCGGCTCATTATCTCATGCATGAAGGAAGCTTACATCAGAAGATGCTTTCGGGCCTTCTGGCACGACGTGTGGCGGAAGAAGAGACCCGGCGGATTCTGGAGGAGGTGCACTCTGGGGAATGTGGTAACCATTCCAGAGGTAGAATGTTGGAGGCAAGGTTGGTCAGACAATTGTAATTCTGGCCCACCCTGAGGAAGGATGCCGCGGAGTTTGCGAGGAGGTGCCAAAAATGTCAGCTCTACGCCCCCTCCATCTCTTGCCCGCTCAGAGGCTCCGAAGCATCACGACACCATCGTCATTCGCTATCTGGGGGATGGATTTAGTTGGGCCTTTCCCTCCGGCTAGTGGGCAAAGGAGGTTCCTCTTGGTTATGATCGACTACTTCTCTATGTGGCTGGAGGTCAAGGCGCTGGCCAAAGTAACCTCGCAGGTCATCAGGAACTTCGTTTGGGGAGATCATCTACAGGCACGGGCTGCCTCAGGCCATTGTCACGGACAATGGTCCTTAATTTGCAAATGAGGAGTTTATAAGTTTCTACACTCAGCTGGGCATCGAGCTCAGGTTTGCCTTCGTCCACCACCCAAGGAGCAACACTCAGGTGGAGGCGGCGAACAAAATCATCATGAATCTGCTCAAGAAGAAGGTAGAGAACTGGAGGGGGAGTTGGGTGGAACAGCTCCCCTCAGTATTGTGGGCCTTGCAGACAACTCCGAACACGGCTACTGGCGAGACCCCATTCAAACTTTCCCATGGGCGTGAGGCGGTCCTGCCCGAGGAATTTGAGGTACGGTCCCCACGAGTTGCAGCTGCAGGTGATGGGGACGAGGCTTGGAGGCTAGAAAATGAAGAGGGCTTATGCTTCTCGCTGGACATGGTAGAAGAGCTACGCAATGTCGCGGCCATCAAACAGGAAGAGATCAAACGACGGATGGCAAGATACTTCGACAAGCATATCAGGATCAAGCAATTCGTGGAAGGAGATCTGGTGCTGAAGAAAGTTGATGCTGCGGGGAGATCCGCCCCCATGGGTAAGCTCAACCGAAATTGGGAGGGACCTTATATTGTTGAGAGGGTCCTGAGAGCAGGAGGTTACCACCTCCAGGATGTGGAGGGTAGGACCATGAGCCACACTTGTAGGGCGATGACTTGAAATGCTTCTTGTCTTGGTTCTGCACTACCCCGAGCACGGCTCGGCACCAGGTAGACCCGTTGCACAGACTCTCATTAGCTGGCAGGTCCGAAGGTTCGCCTGTGGGGGAGAGGTCTGGTTCTTGGTCCTTGGTTCTGCACTACCCCCAGCGCAGCTCGGCCCCAGGTAGACCCACTGCGCAGGCTCTTATTATCTGGCAGGTCCGATGGCTCGCCTGTGGGGGAGAGGTTTGGTTCTTGGTCCTTGGTTCTGCACTACCCCGAGCGCGGCTCGGCCATAGGTAGACCCACTGTGCATGCTCTCATTAGCTAGCAGGTCCAAAGGCTCGCATGTGGGGTAGAGGTATGGTTCTTGGTCCATGGTTCTGCACTACCACGAGCGTGGCTTGGCCCCAGGTAGACCCGCTGCGCAGGCTCTCATTAGCTGGTAGGTCCGAAGGCTCGCCTGTGGGTGAGAGGTCTGGTTCTTGGTCCTTGGTTCTGCACTACCCCGAGCGCGGCTCGGCCCCAGGTAGACCCGTTGCGCAGGCTCTAATTAGTCGGAAGGTCCGAAGGCTCGCCTGTGGGGGAGAGGTATGGTTCTTGGTCCTTGGTTCTGCACTGCCCCGAGCGCGGCTCGGCCCCAGGTAGTCCCGCTGTGCAGGCTCTCATTAGCTGGCAGGTCCAAAGGCTCACCTGCGATTGGAGGCACTTGCAGCTGGTAATTACGAGGACGGTCTCGCCTACAGCGAGCAGGCAATCACGTGAGATGGAAGGCTCGCTTTAATAATAGTTAAGCAGGCTACATCACTTAAAGCCGCTCGCGCCGGGAATATCCTGAGCCAAGTCGAGATGGTTATACCAGTTAGATCTCACAAACAAATATGTTAAGTGACGACTCGCGCTCCAAAAAAGGTCACTCTCCAACGAAGTTGCGAGACATGACATATCACTCTCTCGCGGTGTGAGCGCATCGCAGGGTCATCTCGTAGTAAACGAGATTGAGCAAAGTGACAAATAAAGCAAAGTGAAGAAAGTGAAAGTGAGTTGGTGAGATGAAGGGATAAAATCGTTTAGCGAGTAAAATAAAAGGACAGAGCAAAAATACACATTTGATCAAGTCAGTGTTTTTTTATCACAAAAAATAAACTTAAAAAAGTGGTTTGTTTTACAGCAACACAAAAGAGGAGGAGAGAGAGATTCTTGATCTTGGAGGAAGCATGTCATTTCTTCTCATCGGAAGAAAAATCCTCACTCTCCTCGTCGTAGATCTGGGGAACCAAATCGTGAACGGTCACCGACTCGGAGCCATCCTTCATAACCCCCAGCTCCTTCATCATCTTTAGGACCAGCTCCGCCGCCCTGATGCTTGTGTCTCGGCACTGCTCCTCGACTTCGTCAAAAGAATAGTTTGGCGGCGCCTGGAAGGGTTCGCGGCGAGACGATGACGCGGCGTTATCCCGAATACGAGCATTCTGGGCTTTTAATTCCTTGACCTCCTCCTCCAGGGCCGTCACGCGCGAATGCAACCGCTCCGCCGTCTCGGCATCCTGCGAGACACCCAGACATTAGTAAAGTGTATTGAAGGAAAATCCAAGGATAAGGCTAAGACGTACCACGCCTCCTTGAGCTTTCGCGAGGAGGGTCTCAGCGACAAATAACCTTTTGCAAGGTCTTCTGATCTCTCTCGCTCAGTCGCCAGGCTCGTCTCGCAGTCTTTCCACTTTTTGATGATATAAATCAAGCGGCACGAGGCGCGATGCGAGAACTCCAAGGATCACATTTGGGCATGGGAGGACTTCAGGACGAGGTCTCGCGTAGACTCGCTCTCAGGGGAGACTGCGTCGAGACCGCCATAAAGACCATACCCCACGGTGAAAGCATGGCTGGTGAGGAGCTCCTGCTCCTTCCAAGGGGAAAGGAGGGTGGAGATGGACACGCGATTGGCATCCCGCCCCCACAGCAGAACAGGGTCGCCAGCGGCATCTGAAACCATGGGGCCCAAGTTGAAGTTCATGTGGGAAGAGGGGGCGGGACGGCTGGAGGAGTCGCCTTCGCGAGAGGTGGTGGCAGCAGGTTGATTGGATGTGGCGGCAGGCTGATCGGGAAGAGCCGTCTAGCAAATGGGCGAGACGGCCTGATGGGGAGGCGAGCGGGGGAACTGGGACTCCCCCACAAAGATGGGGCTGAAGGACCCCGATAACTCCTTCTCCTTCAAGATCCTCTTTTTTTCCCCTTGGAGATAACCACCGCTTTTCTCATCCTCTTTGGATGGCTGGAGCGAGAGGGGGCCATCTCTCCTGCAAGCCTCTTCAGAGGGGCGGGAGTCAGGCACTCTCTCACCGCCTCAGCCGCCGCACTGGAGAGATTGAGGCCCTTGGATGGATGGAAATTGCTTTTGTAAGGAGGATGGGATGGTACGACTCGCTCCCATAGAAAACAAAACAAGAAAGAAATAAAACAAGAAAGAAATAAGATGGCTAGCTGGGAAATAACGAAGCACGAGACAAGAGAGCGAGAATACCTTCACCAGGGAGCTCTAGAGGCAGCGAGTCGAGGGCTCGCCGCAAGTAGTTAACTTCAAAGTTCTTGTCGACGAAGAAATCAAACAACAACTTATCCGTGTCGCCGACCTGCGCGGTCGCGTAGAAACTCTCGTGGGGAGACACAGGCGGGAGCGGGAGGCCCCCAAAGTAAGCACGGTCGCCATGGGTGAAGAAGAACCTCGTTAGCCAGCGGTTATTTTTTTTGGCGTCTCGCACACCTTGAGCCCTTGCCCGGTGAAGTACGAGACGCCGTCGGCATTGGCATGATAAATGAAGAGCTTGCGGAAGACCGTCCAGCAGAACTCAATACGCTCCTCGGCGCATGTAGCAGGCATAGGCGATCAACACTGAAATGGCGTTCGGGTTGAACTGTACTGGGAGGACGCCGAAGTAGTTGAAAACCTACTTCACCTCAGGCCATAGAGGCAACCTCAACCCCGCCTCAAAGTGCGAGATGGGGAAGGCGTGCTCTCCCGGATAATACATGTTGATCGACTCGCCAACCTTGGGGGGTCGCGACTCGAACCCCTCCTCCATATACTGATGGACAAAACTGTGGTAGACTTCTTCTGAGAGCCTGCCGAGCGGAGTCATGGTCAGTGAACTGCTTCCCGCAGCGACCGCTCCCCTCGCCTTCCTCAACTCTCTTCTTGCCCATTCTTGGAGAGACGGTTGTAGGCGAGACGGCGAAATAAAGGAAGTAGTGAGGAAGAAAATCGGAAAATGGCCGAGGGAGAACAGCGAGAAGAATCGGCGAGATGGAAGAAGCAAAGGGTCAAGAGATTAGGCACGGCATGAAAAAAGGGTGCGGGTATCCTTCTGATCCAGGGCCGGGGCATTTATAGCTGATATGGTAAAATGATTAATGAGCGGGAGAACATACAGGGGGAGGGGAAGAGTCGGCTGGTGTTTTACTCTCTCTCTCTCTCTCTCTCTCTCTCTCTTAAAAAACCTTGATTTGTGTGGTCAGTCACAATCACGAGACAATGATTAAAAGAAATTAATGAAAATGATGAAATTAAAGCAGCAACAATAAATGTTTAAAAAATACCATCTGGCATACGACGGGCAGCAAGTCCTCTGACATTAATGGCGAGACGGCACCACAAGGCATTAATTATTATTACAGCACTCAAAAACAAAATAAAGAAGAAGGGGCGAGACGGACGGCCTTCAGTACGGGTGCCATTGCCAGCGGCCACCGCGAGCTCCCGCGCAAGAAGGCCTACTGCGCGAGTGGAAGGCGCGAACAGACTCAAGCCCACGGCGAGCGAGACGAAGCTGTATATCGACCACGCTGATGATGGCGTCAGGGTTGGTTCCATGGACATCTAACTCAGCATCAACTTCGGAAGATGAACGAGCGCACTCATTCTACAACCATTTGATGCACCTATCCGCCGCCTGCTTATCCTGCGCCAGCGAATGAATGATGCGCGCGTGCTTCTGGAACAACTCGGTCGTCTTACGCTTCATCTCCGTCGGGTTCAAAGGGTCGCCCAGGTAGTCTTCAATCCCGTCAATAGGAGGGGGAGGCGAGATGACGAGTCGCTCAGGGTGCTCCTCGGCAGGAGAGTCGGTCTGGGCGCCTACGCAAGGAGTAGAGGGACACGGTGAGAGAGGCTCCCGCAGGAGGGTGTGGGAGTAGCGAGTGAGGCAGAGAAGTGCGAGGGAAGGTTTCTTACCAGGAGGACGGGAGGTCTCGGCGGCCTGGGAAGGGTCATCCCTTCTCTCACTGGGTGGAGTAGATGGAGGAGTGGAAGGTGGTTGCGAGTTGGAATCCTCGCGATGGAGGGCAGTATCGTCTCGCGGACTTTCCTGTCATTGTAGGGCTGCAGAGGCTCCCTGAAGAAGCAAATAATTAAGAAGGCAGATACAGATATTGAAGGAGTAATAAAGAAGCAAGAGCTCACCTCTTTTTCCCTGGGAGATACGGGAGGAGCAGTGGGGCAGGTTTCCAGGCCAGCGCAAGATGGCTCCTCGGCAGAAGGAGAGGGGCCACATGTTCTTACCTCCTTCAGGCGAGACGATGAGGGTGGTAAAGAGGGTAGAGGGCGAACTAAAGTTTAGGTAAAGGCGGTCACGTTGGCCTTGTTCTGCTTATGCTCCAGAGCAAGGCGCTCACGAAAGCTCGGGCTATGAGACATGATGAACAGTTCAAGCCAAGGAAAGAGAGTATGCAATGGGGGATCCTATATTCGGGGCAGGAATCCTATATTTATAGGCTCTGGTGGGGGGCCTTACAAAATATTCCCTCATAAATACACCCATAAATACGCCTTAATAAGAAGCCTCGGTTGGATATTCTTTCAGAGCTTAGAATAATCTCGAAAAGAGCGGGGATTATGTACAACCTCGGGCTCGCGAGAGGCCCTCAAGATGCGAATAGAAGAAAGTTGGCGAGAGATGCTGATAGGCAAGTGGAACCAGATGGACCACTCGCAGGAGGTGAGGCGGGTGGTCTCAGAAATGGGCAAGACGCCCCCTTTTGAGACGCGAGTAGGCTCTTAGCAGCGAGAGGATCTCATAGCAAAGGATACCTACGAGACGAGCAGGAAGGCCCGTCTCGCCGATGGGTGCTCCCCCACTCGCCACATGGAAAGAAGGCCGTTTTTATATTTCTACACCCAAGGGGGATTTTACACTTCTACCACGGGCAATTTTACCCTTTTGCCCCTGCTGGTCTGCATATAACTCTTCAGAAGAGCAGAGTTTGACTGTTGGCAGACCCGACCAGGGGTACTATGGTATGTTCAGGTCAGCTCAGTATGGTTATTGGCAGTTCAAGCTCAAAAAACTATAAATAGACCCATAGGGGTTCTTCAGAAGCACCTTTTCCCGGGACTTGAGAGTTTCTTTCTGTGCTTTCTGAGGAGCTCCAAGCCCAGCTTTTGGCTTTGGAGGGGAAGCTCTCAGAGATCTTTCGGGTAAGCGGTGAGACCTCCCTACTGCAGCTTAGGGTCGGTTTCTAGTCCTTCACAACTAGTCAGAGGTCAGAGCTTGGGACGAGTAGGTGTTTGCTGCGCCCCTATTTTCGAACTTTTGTAGAAGTCAAATTTTGGCTTCAACATTAGGGTTATAGTGGTGGGACCAATGTGAAAGTGAGGGTTATACCTGAAATACTCTAGAGGGGGGGGGGGTGAATAGAGTATCTTTGAACCTTAAAAACATTTTGTTGTAAATAATCACTACAGAGTTTGGAAACTATTTGATACTAGATTTTGGCTGTAAGTAAAAAGCAGTCCTAATATAAATTTATCTACCACATCCACAATAGAAATTAAACTAAATAATTCAAGCACAGCAAACCTAACTAGCACAGGCATAGCAAGAACAAAAGAAAACGATGACAACAAGACAACACAAGAATTTTATAGTGGTTCCCCAACCTGGGTACATCCACTCTTCTACCACCCTGATAGGAATCCACTAGCAGGTTTTTGATCAGGTGACTGCCACCAATGATCTTTTGATCAGGTGCTCAAAAACCAAATCCCAAGTCTTTTGATCAGGTGACTTGCAACCAGGAATAACTTTTGAAAGGAGTTAAAGAACCCTTTTTATAGTGGGGGGATGAGAGAGTGATAATGTCTTATCTTTCTCAAATACAACCGAGAAGACTTAGTGAATCTTTGATGTTAACAAAGCTCCCCCTGAGAGATTGATGTTCAAGAAGACTAGAGCTTTACTTCAGGGTGTGTAGGTCTTCAATCTCTGGCCTTGATCAGAAGATCTCTAGGAACTTCTTGACTAATGTAGGTTTGTTGTCCTTGAAGAATCCTGGAGTGAAGAATGAAGATGTTTCTTGATTTTGATTGGGTGTCCTCTTCTTCTTCAGCAGTGTCAAGGTAAAGACCAGATTCTCTTTTTGCACAGAGAAGATTTTGAATGAATGTTGCCGTGTCTTCTCTGCGTGTTGTGTCTTCTTGTTCTTCTGTGTGTCTCTATCATGTGCTCTTCTTTTTCTCTTATGTTCTCTATCTTTATTGCTGTCGAGAAGGAAGAAGAAAAATACTTTTATATTTCCTGTAAATTCTTCCTTCTGAATTTTGAATTCCTCTGTGCATTAATTGTTGATGGCCTTGAGAATGTAATTCGGCTGGGGAGAATGTCTGCATTGATTGGATTTCCCCAACTGTCCCATTGAAACACGACATGTAATAAACCTGATGAAGGCCATAATCAATGCTGCTTCTAACGGTAATATTCAGTGAATATTATGCATTGATTACTCATGAATTACTGCAATAAATTGAGGACAGAAGGAGGGAAAATCCATATCTGGATCTGCACAGAAATCGTCGAGCAGAGAACAGAATTCATCGACCTGAGTCCTGAGTTTGTTGAGCTGAGAAGTCATGTTCGTCGACCAGATAATTATTGTTCGTCGAGCTGAGATCCAAGATCGTCGAACTAAGAACTCCTGACTACTTTCTTGTTAATACTTGCCAATTCTGTGCATCAAGATCGTCGAGCTAAGAATCTAACTTCGTCGACTAGAGTTCCGAGAAGTGTTCAGAGAAATGATTCTTGGACTTTAGAATGTTGAAGTAGTGTATCCAGAAATCGTCGACCTGAGAACTATGTTCGTCGACCTGAGAACTATGTTCGTCGTCCTGAGAACTGCTAACTGCTACTTGATAAACTTGTCAAGACTGTGGTCTAAGTTTGTCGAGCTGAGAATTTGGATTCGTCGACTGGAGTTCAGAGAAGTGATTCTGGACTTAGAATGTTGAAGTGGAGTGTCAAGAAATCGTCGACCTGAGAGTCAAGTTCATCGAGCTCAGCTCATAGAATTTTCTCTGAGTTCGTCGAGCTGAGGACGACTTTCGTCAAGCTGAGTTCGACGAACGTCGAACTCACTTTCCTGAGTCTTTGAAATTTCTCTAAGTCTTAAGTCTTCTGCAGTCTGTTGATGGCCGGTCCAAGCAATGTTGACTCTAAGGACATGGCCTAGACTCTAGGACACAAACCTGACTCTGGCTATACATGTTGGGTCAAACATCCTAGTTTAGTGAACCTAGCCCAAATCCAACTAGGGATCCAACACAATGTGTGGCTAAGACCCCAATTAGGGCTAGTTTTACTTGGGTTAACTTGGGCCCTGTAATGGGTCTCATGTGACTACACCCTAACTCCAAGGTTCAAACCTAGCCAAAACTCATGCTCTTAACCCAATCCAAGTAGAGGGGTCTAATTGGAAATGAGATGTTACAAGGTAGCTGCACATTCACTTGATCTGTCGGCGAAAATGAAAGCACTCTGATACGCCCTACGAAGTCCTCTGACAGAAAAGAATGAGAAGCTCCCGTATCAAATAGTGCTCTCGCCGGATGCTCTGATATCAGGACAAAGCCTAATTCAAACCAATTACACACAAGCAACGCATAAGGTACTATGTATGGAAAGCAGTAAAAACTAAATCTCAACTCATACGCATTACGACGTCACTCTGTTTCATGGCCTCCTGTTGGCTAAGATTATAAAGTCGGGGTTGCGCTTGGGATGTAGTTGATTCCACCACTGTCTTTCAATTTTCAGCATAAGACACGCCCGTCTTTTTATCACCTTTTGGACCACTCTAGCAGTCTCGAGCAATATGGCCCACCTTTCCACATGTATAACATGTGGGAGGACCTCTCTCAGATCTTGCTCTAGATGCGGGAGAAGAAGGAGCCGGTACATAAGTTTTAGGCTTCTTTTTTCACCATCGAAACCCAGACTTTGGAGAACTAGGTACTTTAAACTCTGTCTTCTTCCCTGCCAAGTCATTTTTACGCTGCACTCGCTTCATGTCCAGCTCAAGGGAACGGGTCGTATTAACCAAGGTAAGGAAACCCTGCGTCATCGGTCCTGAGAGCAGCAATCGCAGGCCATCTCTCAGCCCTTCATAGAATCGATTTGTTTTTCGTTCCTCATCTACAAACGTAAAGCTTGCATATCTTCCCAATCTCGTAAACTCATGCATGTAGTCATCCACCGACCTCTTGCCTTGAGTTAGCGGTTGAAATTGGTTCTCCGTCGCAATCCACTGTGCCGATAGAATGTATCTTGCCAGAGAATACCTTGAGAACTCCTCCATTGAGATCTCAATCAGTGCCCGACCAGTAAACTGGTGCAGCTCTAGCTCATCCCACCATAATCTTGCCTCACCATCTGAAAGAAAAGGGAGAGTAATCTCTGGTTAACTCTAGAGGGGGGGGTGAATAGAGTTAATTAAAAATTCCTTTGCAACTTTTTATAATTATAAAGTTAAGTTATAAAATAAGTGATATAATAATAGCTACGAGATGTTAACAAAAGCAAAGAAATACAACACTAAGCTACCACAGCACAAGACAAAAGGAAAACAACAAATATAGAGACAACACAAGAATTTTATAGTGGTTCCACAACTGGGTACATCCACTCTTCTATGACCCTGGTAGGAATCCACTATAGGTTTTGATCGGGTGACTGCCACCATAATATCTATTTGAAGGGAGATATTGTAACCCTTTGAGCTTTTGATCAAGTGCCCAAAAACCAAACTCAAGTCTTTTGGAAGATGACTTGTGAACCAGGTTAACTTTTGAAGGGAGTTAAAACCCTATACAGTGGGATGGGAAAGAAAGTGATGTTAGTCTTCTCTTTTCTCAAAAACACTTTGAGAAGACTTTGTGTGGATTCCAGATCTTGTCAAAGCTCCCCCTGAGATGTAGAGTTATTCAGGATTGAGAAGCTTTGTTCAGGAGTGCGTAGGTCTTCAGCTTGTGTAAAGCAGATCCAGGAACTTTAGACAGATGGATCTATATTGTCTCAGCAAATTCCTGGAAGGAGAAGATGAAGAAGACTCTTGATCAGTTTGTGTTGTTCTTCTTCTCTCTTCTTAAGAGCAAAGTGAGAGATGTGGATATTGAGCTGCTGTGAGGTCTCTGCTCTTGGTTGGAATATCTTTCTGCAATTTTTCTGCTATAAAAGAATTATGTTGTTATTCTCAGTCTCTGTCTTCTTTTTTCAAATATTATTCTCTCTATGTTCTCTTTGACAACCAATCTTCCTTTGGAATTTGAATAACTACAATAAATGCCTTGCTGGAAAACTGGGAAGGAAAATGGTTAGCATATCAGTCATTATTCGTTTCCCTAACTGTCCCGAGAAATATGTCAATTAAATCCTCTGATGAATACCATAATCAATGCTGTCAGGAACAGCTATATTCTTAGGGAATATAAGTATTGATTACTCAGGGAATTTATGATTTAAAATAATAATAAAGAGGGAATAGATAAGGGAAGAACAAAGAATAGACAGCATACAAAATTCGTCGACCAGGGAACAGATTTCGTCGACCTGCACTCAGAGAATGTCGACCTGAGGAATCTTATTCGTCGACTTGAGCTCTGCGAAGCAAACAATGAATATAAATAGCTGATTCTGCGCTCCAAGAACGTCGACCTGAGAATTTGTTCTACACTCAAAGATCTTCGACCACAGAACTTGAACAAATAAAATTAGTTGAGCTGAGAACCAGTCTGGGAGAAAAGATCGACCACATAATATATCCTTCTGATGAATATCGTCTACCTAAGCTCTACGTTCGTCGTGCTGAGTTCGATGAACGTCGAACTAATTTCCAGATAATTGAAAATCTTCTAAGTCTTTAATCTAAAGTCCACATCAGACAGATCTATGAAGTTTGTCACTTGGGGGACTGGCCTAAAACTTAGAAAGAAAAACTAGTGACCCTAACTATACATCATGGGTCAACACAACCTAAGAAGTGAACCTAGCCCAAATAAAAATAGGGCTTCCAACAAATGTAGGTGAATCACTCTTATTTATTGATTTAAAATTAGATTTATTTTGCTTGCCTAGTTGACAAGCCCTGCAGAGGCCTTCCTTCTTGTAGGGAACAGAAGGCAAACCTCTTACAAGGCTGTCTTTAGATAGCCTAGCAATGTTTTTCATATTAACATGTCCTAATCTTTTATGCCATAGATCATTTTGATGGCTAACAATATTAAGTAAACAGATATCTGAGGTTGCAGAATGAAAATCAACTATATATATGTTACCTTATCTATTTCCAATTAAAACAGCTTGTTTTTCTTTATTAGAAATAATACAAGATCTTGAGTTAAAATGTACCTGATAACCTTCATCATATAGTTAACTTATGGAGATGAGGTTATGCTTGAGTCCACTTACATATGTCACCTTTTTGAAAGTGACTTCTCCAATCTTTACTTCTCCAAAGCCTTCAGACTGACCATAATTTGAATCACCAAAGATCACCTTTGGTCCCATCTTGGACTTGTAGTTATTTAAGTTGTCCTTCCTGCCAGTCATATGCTTGGAGAATCCACTTTCCAGATACCATTTTTGATTAATAGCTAGACAGCTCTTTTCCTGCAAAGAAAATAATTAGTTATTCATGACTCAGGTCACCTTGAGTCTTTTATATTGCTGATAAGAAAAGCATGATATAATTGAAAATTTAGGTTGGTATTTATATCCTAAGGGATGATATCTTATGGGAGGAATTATCCAGTCAGCAAGTGGATTAAAGGGTTTTTTAGGTTGATTAGAGTTGCTATGAAAATTATGATTTTTATTAAGTCTGACTAGGTTCGACGAAAAGTTGTAAGTTCGTCGAGCAGAGTTCGACGAAGTGGGATGAGATCGTAGATCTCTGCTCAGATAGTGAACATATTCATTTTCTGTGCCCCAAGTTCATCGATCTCTGCTCGACGAACCATACACAGTTCGTCGATCGCAGTAAGATGAATTATTATAGCTAATATTGGCGTTCATAGATCGTCGATCAGAGTTCGATGAACTAGCCACATTTCGTCGACCTGAGTTCGACGAAATCTGATGAACTTTGTTTTTACTTAAAATTTTCTGGTTTCTGTTATTTTGATTTTTAGATTTAGGTAATTCTTCTGTGATTTGTTTGTTTTTCATTTTGTCTTTACCCCTAGCTGAAACAAATCTAATGGGGGTTAATAATATGTTCTTCTTAATTTTGGGGGGCAAACTTGATGATGCACCCAAGCCCAGTTTGTCATTCAGTCTGGCATTGACTTTGCTTGTGATGTCCATCAGCTTAAGGCTTCTCCCATTGAGAGATTCCCCAAGTTGCTTAGCCTCACATAGCTCAGTTTTTAAAGAAATGATTTGTTCATTAGCTAGAGTTAGTCAATCTTTTAACTTAGTGTTTTCAGAAATCAGATTTTCTTGATTAGATAATCTTTCCCTAAGTATTTTAATTTCTTTTTCATAATTGATTAGGTCAATACACATGGTTTTAAACTCAGTTTTGAAACTATCAGAACTATAATCAAATTATGAAAGTACCTGATCAGTTTCTAATTCTGAAGCTCCTTCATTATCAGATTCTTTCTCATCATCTGATTGACTGCTGGAGGCATTGATGGCCAAGATGCAGACTTTCTTGGCCCTTGCCTCTTCTTCCTCTTCAATGGAACTGGAAGATGTGGATTCATCTTCTATGTCACTCCAGGTTTTAGCTACAAAGCCCTTCTCCTTCTTTTTATATTTGCTGGAGGAAGGCCTGCTACTTTGTTGTTTTCTGGAGTCCCTTTCTCTTCTTCTGATTCTCTGGATACTCTGAGATAAAGTGTCCAGGTTTCCTGCAGCCAAAACATACTACTTCTTTAGTAGGAGTTTTCTCATACCTTGTCTTATCATCCTGCCTGGATGATTTTCTTCTGAAGTCCTTTCTTGCCATTTTGTAAAATCTCTTGGCAAAGAGACTCATTAGTTCTTCATTTACTGTTGAAGCTTCAGTCTCTTTAGCAGTCTTGAATGCAAAGTTGTGCTCCTTTCTTGTTGGTGGAGGAGTCCTTTATTCATCTGCTTCTCTGGACTTTATTAGCTGCTCATAAGACTTGAGCATTCCCAATAGAGATTCTGTGGAAATCTCATTTAAACTCCTGGACTCCTTGATTGGTCAGATCCTTGAATCCCATGAGCTTGGGAAGCACATGAGGATTTTATCATTTACTTCAGTAAGAGTGATGACCTTATCTAAAGTCTTCAGCTCATTGATTATTTAGCTCAGTCTGTTGTACATGTCAGCAACTGAATCTGACTCATCCTTCTTGAAATTTTCATACTGGGATATAAGATTTGATCTTCTGTCTTTTCTCTCATCAGCAGAGCCAACCACCATTTGGTTGAGAGAGTCTCAAATAGCTTTGGCTGATGTGCATTCAACCACCTTTTTGGAAAATATCATCAGACATAGTCTGAGCCAGAATGTTCATAGACTTTGCATCAGCAATCTTTGCTTTCTTCTATGCATCTATCCACTCAGGTGGTGGAACAGCCTGTGTGCTTAATATTGTTGTAGTTGTAGTGGCAGTTGATTGAGGAGGACCTGTCAAAATAGAGTTGTAGATATCCTCATCAATGGAATTCATATAAAGTTTTATTTTTGCCTTCTAGATGGCAAACTTATTTAAGTTGTACACTGGAGGTATGGTGCTTGCATAATCCTTGTTATGTGTCATGCTGTGAGTATGATCCTAAGAGAAATAAAAAGTCAGATCCAACACAGGATTTTTGGTTCAAGGGTAACCTTGTACAACCAAAGAAATACTGCTCTGATACCAATTGAAAGTGAGGGTTAGACCTGAAACACTCTAGAGGGGGGTGAATAGCGTATCTTTAAAATTTTAAATCTTTTTGTTGTTAATAAAAGCTACAGAGTAGGGCAGCTATTTGATACCAATTTTGCTGTAAGTAAAAGAGCAGTCCTAAGATAAACTAATCTATCACAGGCACAACAAACTAACTAGCACAGGCACAAAGAACAAAAATGAAAGAGAGCAACCAGACAACACAAGAATTTTTATAGTGGTTCCCCAACCTGGGTACATCCACTCTTCTACCACCCTGGTAGGAATCTACTTATAGGTTTTGATCAGGTGACTGCCACCAATGAGCTTTTGATCAGTTGCTCAAAAACTAACCCAAGTCTTTTGATCAGGATACTTGCAAACAAGGAATAACTTTTGAAGGGAGTTAAAGAACCCTTTGTACAGTGAGGGGGTGAGAGAGTTATGGTGTCTTCTCTTTCTCAAATACAACTGAGAAGACTAGTGGATCTTTGATGTTAACAAAGCTCCCCCTGAGTTATTGAGTTGTTCAGGAATATTGGAGCTTTGCTTCAGGGTGAGTAGGTCTTCAATCTTTAGCCTTGACCAGAAGAGATCCAAGAACTTCTTGATTGATAAAGATTTGTTGTCCTTGAAGAATCCTGGAGTGAAGAATGAAGAAGAATCTTGATTTGGATGGATGTTCTTCTTCTTCACCAGTGTCAAGATGAAAACAAAATTGTTTTCAATACGGAGAAGAATGAGAATGTTGTTGATGATGATCTTCTTTGTAGGCCTTGTGTTATTTTTCTGGTCTTGGCTTCTTGTTTCTTACCTCTATTACTGTGTTATTGCTCTTTGTGTTGCTGCTCTGTCCTGAAGAAGGAAGAAAATCACTTTTATATGATCAATGGAATTTCTCCTTTGAATTTTCGAATTCCTTCCTGCATTGATTGCTCACGGGCTTGAAAATGTCCGCATTAATTGATTTCCCAACTGTCCCATTGAAAAGCGGCAAGTAATAATCCTGATGAATGTTATAATCAATGCTGCTTCTGACGGTAATATTCAGAGAATATTAATGATTGATTATTTAGGAATTACTGCAGTAAAATAAGGACAAAAATAGGGAAATATCCAAGTCTGGATCTACACAGAATTCGTCGAGCAAAAGACAGAATTCGTCGACCTAAGTCCAGAGTTCGTCGAGCTGAGAAGTCATGTTCGTTGACCAGATAATTGTTGTTCGTCGACCTGAGATCCAAGATCGTCGACCTGAGAACAACTAACTGCTACTTGATAAAACTTGTCAATACTGTGGTCTAAGTTCGTCGAGCTGAGAACTTAAATTCATCGGCTGGAGTTCAGAGAAATGATACTGAACTTAGAATGTTGAAGTAGAGCATCCAGAAATCATCGACCTGAGAAAAAAGTTCGTCAGGCTGAACTCAGAGAATTGTCTCTGAGTTCGTCGAGCTGAGCACGACTTTCATCGAGCTGAGTTCGACGAACGTCGAACTCATTTCCTTAATCTTTGAAATTTCTCTAAGTCTTGTGTCTTCTGCAGTCTGTTGTTGGCTGGTCCAAGCAATGTTGACTCTAAGAACATGGCCTAGACTCTAGGACACAAACATGACCCTGGCTATAAAAAGGTGGGTCAATAATCCTATTTTAGTGAAACTGGCCCAAATTCAACTAGGGATCCAACAAACCCAACAATAAGCATATGCAAGTAAAACCAAAACGACCTGTCACCCTGCAAGGAATCATCCCCAAACTCTTGTAAACCCCAAGGAAATAGTGGATTTTGGCCCGACACAGATCCGACCACGTGTTTTTCAGCGTTTCCGGGTTTTTGACGTAAAAAAATTTTTTTGTCACATGCTACTGTTTTTCTTTGACTGTTTGCGTCCGGTCCAATTTTGAGCTATGGCGGTCAGATTCTTCGGACCGGGAAAACTGGGTGACCCGCAACAAAACTATTGGCCATTTGGACCATTTTCATATAATTATATATATAGTTGATTTACCTCACCATATTTTATAGCAATATTAGAATTAGTTATTTGATTATTGGCCATTTGGACCCTTTACATATGGTCAAAAAGCCCAACACTGATATTCAAATCAGCTCTCTTGGGTGGCTTGGGCGAACTCTTTTGCCTAGTCGCGACTAGTTTTTTCCCCTTCATATGCGCATCAAAGTAATTGGTCACTCAGCAGTTATCCTCTCATATAGTTCAAACATTGTAACTTGATTGCACATTTGGAATCAAAAAGCCCAACAATGATATTCACCTCATACCCTGTACACTGCATAGAACTTCTCGCCATGTGCAAAGCATAATGACGAGCTCATGACGGCCCAACCATCATAACTGACAACTTGAAGCTTACTCGGTCGCCTGGCATCATTCCACTCCATGGCCCTAGGGCCCCATGTATTCCGCAAATCGGAAAGCTTGCATCATTCTGATGTCCTAAGGCACAGACGCCATCAATGGATTACGTATGAAAGGGCTCTATCTCAACATTTGATAAGAACAGACACCAAGTCTTTATGTGCATCCACGTGTGAGTGGGCACCATGTCCTTCAATATCTTCTAGCTAGAATGGACCCACTGGTCCCTCCACAACATTAAGACAAGGGGAAGGATATCCCTCCACGTCATGTCAGAGAAACCTCCACCAGTGCTAATGTCCCGCTGCAACCACACCTACTAGTGCGCAGCACCATACTCACGCATTCATACGAGAAGAAATGTAAAAAATGGTGCGCTTCCACACCTGTGCAGCACATAAAGTGCAATGCGAAAGGACGTTCCTGCATAGTGCTGCAGGCATCACACAACAAGCAAGGACGATATACGCGCGGTAACCCCAAGGCAAGATAGTCAAGGTTTGAAAAATTTGCAGGAATCACACAACAAGTGCTATTTGATTATTGGCCATTTGGACCCTTTTCATATGGTCAAAAAGTCCAACACTGGTATTCAAATCAAGTGCTCCCATTTTTGAAGAAGTCAAATGAGCTCTCTTGGGCGGTTTGGGCGAACTATTTTGCCTAGTCGAGACCCGTCTTTTTCCCTTCATATGTTCCTCGAAGTAACAGACCACTCAGCAGTTATCCTCTCACATAGTTTGAACGTTGTGACTTGATTGCACATTTGGCATCAACATGTCCAAAGAAGAAAAATAAAAATGCTATGCCCAAATTTGAAAGAAGCTTGAAATAAAAAAGGGAGGTAAGAAAAAAGCAAGTCTTTTTATATGTACCTTAAAAACTAAAAATGCTAAGGACTTCGGAGATTCCTTGCGTGCTTTTGCGTGCGCCACCTCCTTGCACGTGTCTCTTCTTTGTGTGCTCCCGCCCGCTTCGCCTCCTTGCACGCTCTCGAGAACACATATTCCTTGTGCGCCTTCGCGCGCGCCACCTCCTTGCGTGCATCTTTTACCCGCGCGCATTCGTGCACGCTCTTGCACGCATCTCTTCCTTGCACGCCTTCGCGCGCGCCGCCTCCTTGCGCGTGTCTCTTCCTCATGCACTACGCCTCCTTGCACGCCCCACGAGCGCGTCTCTTTCTTGCGCACACCGGCATGCTCCTCCTCCTAGCGCGCAGCCTCCTTTCATGCTCCCACGCTCGTCGTTTCCTTGTGCGCTCCCGCGCGCGCCTTCTACTTGTGCGCTTTTTCTTATGCGTGTCTCTTCCTTGAATGCTCCTGCGCGCCTTTTCCCTGCGCTCTCTAGAGCGTGTTTCTTCCTTCCGCGCTCTCGCACGCTCCACTTCTCATGCGCTCCCGTGCACGTTGCTTCCTTGTGTGAGCCTCTTCCTTCCGCACTCCATGCGCTCCAGACAAGTACCCCCCCCCCCCCCCCCCCCCCCCCCCCCCCCGCGCTCACCTCCTACAAGCGCTCCACACGCTCTCCTCCAATAGGCATCCTGCACGCTCTCTGCCATCAAGCGCTCTGCGCGCTCTCCGCACTCTCCGCCAACAATCGCCCCGTGCGCTCACCTCCTGGAAGCGCTCAGTGCGCTCTCCTCCAATAAGCGCCCTCTACGCTATCTGCCGACAAGCGCCCCACGCACTCACTTCCTGCAAGCGCCCCACGGACTCTCTACCAACAAGCGCTTCACGCGCTCTCCGCCAACAAGCGCCCCACAAGCTCTCTACCAACAAGCGCTTCACATGCTCTCCTCTGGCAAGCGCCCCACGCGCACTCCTCTAACAAGCGCCCTACACGCTCTACTCTAACAAATGCCCCACGCGCTCTCCATCAGTCAGCGCCCCACACGCTCTCCTCCAACGAGTGCCTCGCGCGTTCTCCTCCATCAAGCCCCCCACGCACTCTCCATCAGCCAGTTCTCCATGCGTTCTGCCATCAAGTCCGCGCCAAGCGCACCTTCGTGTGTCCCGCTTTCAAAATCGCTGCAAGTATTAAACGTCTTCAGCTCAGCAACGAGACCACCAATCGTCAGCAAGTCAGCAATTCATGTCTCCTCTAAGTACAATATGAGACAATCCACTGAGGATAGGATGCGCCCAGCGCGCCACACGAGCTTCCAAGTCCCAGAGATCAGAACAAGTGTAACAAGTAGTTCCCGCCTCCAAGAACTATCAAAGGACTCCAGAATACAACGAGCGTATAGCTCCCCGCAACACACGAAGAAATTGTTAGCTCTGCGAATGTTGGTCTGTCACGCTCCGTGTTGTTCTCTCTCCCCCAATAATTGTAACGATAAGTGTTCTGTCGCCCTTGAGTTCTTGGAAAAGCACTATAACAACACTCAGATCAAGTGGAGGTTTGGTCGACACAGATTCGGCCATGTGGTTTTTCACCCAGTTGACGGGTTTTCCACATAAAAAATTGTCAGTTTTTCTTTCTCTGTGATTGTATGTGTGCTTGACCGCTCCGTGGGCTAAGACGGTTCAAGTTAATCCGGTCTGATCGGGGCGTCGAGTTTGTTCACAGCAGCTTCCATCGAGGTTCCGTGGACTTAACAATCTTCCAAGCCGGAGCACTTCCATCGAGCCTCCGGGGACTTAATCTCTTTCTCATCATTTTCGTATTATGTACTTGTAATAGAGAGGTGACTTGTCACCCTGCGATCAATCATCCCCAAACTCTTGTAAACTCCAAGGAAATAGTGGATTTTGGCCCAACACAAATCCGACCACGTGTTTTTTCAGCCTTTCCGGGTTTTTCACGTAAAAAAAAGTCTTTCGTCATTTGCTGTTGTTTTTCTTTGACTGTTTGCGTCAGGTCCAATTCCGAGCTATGGCGGTCGGATTATTCGGACCGGGAAAACCGGGTGACCCTCAACAAAACAATTGGCCATTTGGACCATTTGCATATGATTATATATTGTTATTTTACCTGACCATATATTATACCAATATTAGAATTAGCTCTTAGATTATTGGCCATTGGGACCCTTTGCATATGGTCGTGACAAGTCTTTTCCCCTTCATACGTGCCTCGAAGTAACCATCCACTCAACAGTTATCCTCTCATATAGTTTGAACGGTGTGACTTGCATTGATTGCATTTTTGGCATCACATGTCCAAAGAAGAAAAATAAAAATGCTATGGACAAATTTGAAAGATGTTTGGAATTAAAAAAAAGGAGATAAGAAAAAAAGAACAAAGTGTCTTTATAAGTACCTTAGAATTTCAATTGTATATAAAGAGGTTAGATTTATAAGAGCCAACATCCTAAATTCTTCTTCTTCTTCTTCAATAGCACGGTATTTAGGTTCGATCTTTACACCTCGATCACAATTACTCATGGCGTTTTCCCAACGAATGGTTCCGGTTGTAAAACTCTCAATCCTTCTGTTAATCTTAGGTGACAAGTCCAGCTCTTTCTCCCTATCCCCAGCTTAATTTGACTTTCTTTTTTATGTAAATATCCTATTTAGGTAGGACATTTTTGATAAATTGACGTACTTGTTTATTTATAGAAATCAATTTTTCATGTGCATTTACTTTGGGCCAATGAACTAACAATTATAATTAATAATAATGTGTTGATCAGTATTTTTTGAAGCGACTGCCGCATGGACCCCATTAACCTCATCAAATAAGGTCGTTGATTTAAAAAATGGCTGCAAAAAATAACACATACCATTCGGTGGGGTGTTACATGTACGATATCTAATTGCAGAGGTTATTGCTATGAAAAGCGCCGTAAGGGAAAGCCCGGATGCAGGGTGGAACAATATGGCTGCCTCGGCCGTATCAGATGCACCTGTCAGATTTGCCCTATAGACCAGCTTTATCAGCCTAAGTTGCGCCACTGTTATAAGCCAGTCCCTCAATAGAACTATAAATATATTGGGCCTTAATATATGCAGCAGTCTGAATTAAAAAGTCTACCGGGAGCTTCCATACCTTACTTCATGTACTCTCTTTTTGAAATCATTTTAGGGAACGCTACTCGCTCCCAGAGGAAAGAGCGCGGGTAGCGTTCTCGCCGTTCAATTGAGTGTCAAAATTCGTGCTTTTTCCTTTATTTTTTTTGCGAGATCACCGACGTTGAATATGTGAGTTCAATGGCTTAAATTTCACCCACTCTCAGAGAAAGAGTGCTACATGTACGCAATTTTATTCCTCTTTTTGCTACTTTCTTCATCTCAGTAACGATGTAGATGATGATGACGATGATGATAATTTGAGCAAATTTTTGCTATAGGCTTTTTCCACAGGAGCACCCCCGTCGGTTTCCTCTCCTTCGCCATCACCGCGGCACGCCATGCACCGCTGTCGTCGCCGCCCTTCGTCGAGCTTGACCGGGCTGCCCAAGCTGCCCGAACCACCCGAGGGCAAGGTTGTCATGTCCTTAAAATTGGTGATCTGAGGGACCTGAATCATGCATTCTTACTTGCCACATTTGCCATTTGGACCCTTGCACTTACTGTCGGGATCTACGCAAACTGATGATCTCGTGACTTCAAAAAAAGGGCAATTCACCGAAACAAACTCGCAAAAGCAACACACATGAAAGAATAATTTCACCTTGTCGATCGAACAAAAAAACTCGCACATCCAAAAATATATGACCGCCAGGAAAAAAAATTATGGCTCATTTTCCTCGAAAAACGACCTCCGAAAATTGATTGGCATTTGATGGGGTTTCCCGAAATGTCTTCAAAGCGTTTTAGAAGATTTGGTTATATGTAGATGCTCAGAATAAATTTGTTGGATCTACTTGCGCCCTTAGAGGGGGCGGGGGGTGTTAAGACTTCATTTGGGAGAGCGGTTGGGCTTGTAAAAAATTGTTACAAATGCATGTTGGTAAATAGAGTTGTTCGGAACTGGTTGTTGAAAATAAAGATGTGTTTGGAAAGTCTGTGTTTACAGAGCTGTTCAGAACTGAGAACTATTTGAAAAAACATCAATGACATTTTATAAATATTTTTAATTATAAAATAATTTTTATTAGATAAAATTTTTAATTATTTTTCTAATATATATATATATTTAAACTGTTGAAACAATTAATTTAAAAAAAATACTAATAATATTATTGTTTATATATTATATTATTTGGTACACATTATCTCAGGGCCTCCGCCGTGCCGGAGTCGTGCCCCGCCGCCTGCTCATCTTGGTTTTTAAGGTTGTCATCAGCGGCCTGCCTGGAGCCCAACGATGGGGTCGC
This sequence comes from Platanthera guangdongensis, assembly GCA_039583875.1. NCBI lineage: Eukaryota > Viridiplantae > Streptophyta > Magnoliopsida > Asparagales > Orchidaceae > Platanthera > Platanthera guangdongensis. The sequence goes on along the minus strand of CM077150.1, from coordinate 69,827,881 downwards.
CGGACCCTGGTAAACCCACAAAGGGTATCCCACCAGGGGGATCCGACGGTGGACCTAACTGTGAGGCCCATATCTAGGCCTCACGGTCAGGGCCACCGCTGGCGGTGGCCCTACCGGAGCACTGTCGGGATACCCCCGACGGGTTCGTCAGGGTCCGACGAGCCCGCCTGGGTGCTCCGGGCAGGCCGCCGGAGGTGGACCTAAAAAAGTACTTCATGTTTACTGTCTGTGGGCAACCCTAATGCTGAGGGGCCCACCATTCCAAATTCAAAATTTCTGGCTCCCGAAACATTTCGTAAACCTTCCGTCATCACCGGCCACTTTCTCCACGCCGCCCTTACCTTCGCCGGCTTAAGAGGTTTTATTGGTCACAGGGAAAAAAATAGTCGGACCTCCTCCCTCACCTCCTTCGATAGCAGTGGTAACGGTCACTTCTTTCTCCGCGAACTTGTCCAAGCCCTAAGGCGAGGAAGACAACATCGAAAGGGATTTTCTTAGGGTCATCTTCTCCCATTTCTGAAGTTAACCAAGGTTTTCGTGTTTGTTCTTCTCTGCTCTCCGCATTGTTGTTGTTTGGATTCCTGATGGTTTTAGTGTTTTATTGTTAATCTTATTTGCTCTCTGATTTTGCAAAACTTCATAGATGCATTTTATGGTTTTTTTATATTGCTCTCATTTGTATTTTGTACTCAATTATGAGCAATCAGATAAGGTATTTTTTCATAGATTGCAGTTACATTTCTGTGTGCCTTTCTGATAGCTTTTAGGGTCACCTTTTCCACAGGTCATCTTTTCGCATTTCCTAGCTTACTTTCTTCTGCACATAATATGTCTTGCGCAGTTCTTCCCTTCAGGACCACTGGTCTGAACAGCCCAGTACCCCAGATTCCCGCCGCCAAGAAACCTCAGGATCTCGCATCGAGTTTTCGGCCCTCGCCCGGAAAGGAAACAGAAAACTCCCAATCGGCCGAGATCCATCACTCTGGACAAACAATGATCCGTCCGAGAGGGGGAAATCATGCCAATCCCTTCCCTAGAGGCTCTTCAAGGAGAGACCTGATCCTTCTTGCAGGCAATCAGGCGAAGGCACCGTCCCCGCGCCAGGTAAATAAGAACGCACTTTCGCCTTTTTGCTCTAAATCGATTTTATTAAAGACTTCCTCCTTGACAGGTTATCGGAGGGTCCCGGTGACCGACCTTGAGGCTGAAGAAGAGCTATCGCCCCCCCCCCCCTGCCCTAACGAGCTTGCGAACTTTCTCGGTGATATGCACGATGTCGAGTTAATGAAGGAGCGAATGGTGGAAGTTATGGGAAAGGTCATCTGGGCGTAGCGGGAGACCTCTGATCGAGCGGGCGAACATTAAGCAACCATCGAGCGTCGGCTTAGCACTCTTAAGAGGGACTACTCGCACCTCCTCGACAAGATGGTGCGGCAGGGAGGCAAGTGCAAGGATACCTCTCATGGGAGGTACATTGCAAGAGCGAGGGACCAGATGTTGCGGCGAATTACAGGCCTCCCACACTCAGGGGCCACAAGACTGCCTTGCATGCCTTTTTCAGCACAAAGAACTTCAACGTTAGGCATCTGCGGAGGAACCTTGACTCCATACTACCCGTTCTCGCCGGAGAAGGTAATATTATGCCCCTTAAAATTTTGAATTCTCGCTTCGGATTGGTAAAGCTTACCCTAACTCTCTGAAAGAAATAGTACCTAATCACCTAGAGGGGGGGTGAATAGATGAACTTAATCTTTTTAAACTTTAAGGCAGAAATACTGAATAATATGACCTGTATTTGCAAATCTCTACAGCAATTCAGCACAAACAATACAACAACAACAAAATTAATCACACACAGAGTACACACAGATTTTATAGTGGTTCCCCAAGGTCTGGGTACATCCACTTTCCCCCTTCGCCTATCTAGTAGTGTACTAGATTCGGCCTAACTTCTCCACTTCTTCTCAGATCCTCAGATCTTACAGCTCAGAACCCCAAACAGGTTCCTACAACTCAGAGTGATCCCACTAATACAACTCAGGCACACAGCCCTACCACTCAGTCTTCACAAAGACCTACACTCAGCCTTCAACAAGGCCTACACTCAGCCTTCAACAAGGCCTACACTCAGAGAATTGTATCTCCTACACTCAAGCACATAAGCCCTACCACTCAGCCTTTATAAATATAGGCTTACAACTCAGATCCCTTAGGATCCTACAAGAAATTAAAAAGTATAAAGATAATAACCACAACTCTGATTGAGAGAGATGATTTGACTGGCTTCTTGAAGAGTTCTTGGAAGAACTTTGCAGAGATCAACCTCCATTGGCTTTCTTCAAAGCTTCTTGAATTAGAACACAGTAGGGTTGTATCTCTATGCAGATGATCTTCAATCAACTGCTTACTTAAGAATCAGATCTCAATATGAAACTTTCTTAACAGCCTGGTTCAATAGCTGTCTACTTAGAAGGAGCTCTCTCTCTCCAACTTCTTAGATCTTCTCTTGAAGGACTTCTTCTTTGTTGTGTTTTGATTCCTCAATTAATCGATTCTTCAATCTTCTTTTTCTGTCAAAGGAGAAAGGTCTTTATATAGACTTCCTCGAAGGTGACCGGCTGATCCGGTTTCTAACGATCTTCTGACAGCTCTGACAGTTGCAGTAGACCGGCTGGAATTGCAGCTGTCAAGTCATCCAGTCACTTCTTGAATTCTCTATCACTATCTGAAAGTGTTGAGACAGACAGTCTTTAAGTGTCGACACAGATAGACTAAGTGTCGACACAAGTAGACTAAGTGTCGACACTAGCCTTGTTGATGTCGACACAACTCCTTGTGTTGTTGTAACAGCTTCTCGACACTGCTTCTTCAGAATGTGTCGACACTGATTCTGTGTGTCAACATAAGCACTCTGTTGAATATGTCGACACTGATTTAAGGTGTCGACATAAGTACTTCTTCTTCAATACTTAGTTGATTTCTGCTGAGTGTCGACAAAACTCCTTTGTGTCGACACAAGCCTTCTTGTGTTGAACTTTGTTGAGTGTCGACACATCTCCTTTGTGTCGACACATACTTCATGTGTTGAAACTTTACTGAGTGTCGACACAACTCCTTTCTGTCAACACATATACTTGAACTTTGTTGAAGTTTGCTGAGTGTCGACACAGCCTCCTAGTGTCGACACTTTTGATGTCGACAAAGTTCTTCTGGGTGTCGACATTGCTTCTAAGTATCGACACTGCTTCTAAGTGTCGACACTGATTATGTGGACAATTCTTCACTGTGTGTCGACACTTCCTGTATGTGTCGACACTTTGCTTCTGGTGTCGACTCTACCTTCCTGGTGTCGACACAATTACTTCAAGTGTCGACACGGTTTCTCTAGGTGTCGACACAAGCCTTCTTAAGTGTCGACACTTTTCTTCTAGGTGTCGACACATGGACTTAGAATCTTTTATGCTTTCCCTGCAATTACTTAACCTGCACACATAAACTCAAAATACATCAAATACACCTTGATGTATATCATTGAGGAGGGTGAGGCTTCTTCAAATCTGGTATATATATTCCAATGTACCCAACAATCTCCCCCTATTTGGAGAAGTCATAACCCTTTGTCAATGATATACACCATACATAACAAATACTCAATATGATGTATAATAATATTAAATGACAGGGTAAGTACTAAACATGTATAAATAGAACATGTATAAACAATTATCTCAGAAGAGTAATATAATAGATTGAACATATAACACTGTTCTTACAACTTCAAACATTTTCATTAATCAAAAGTTTACATAGAGTTAAAAGCAAATAACTACAAGTAGTAAACTTAAGAAAAATTTCTATCCTAAGGCTGCACAGGTTCCTTGATAACAATGCCCTTTCCAGATTGAATCTTTCCTTGGACTGGAGCATCATTGTCATCAGCAGGCTTCTTCCCTTTAAGATCTTTCTTTTTCTGCTCTTCAGCCCTTATCTTCTGCCTTTCAAAATAATGATAAGGCTTAGGAAAGTACTTGCTAGGATCCTGTGCATTAGGAGGTAGCTTTCCCAACTTAGCCTTTCTTCTATATTAAACAATGGCCTCTTGCCTATTCTCATGTTTCCTCCACTCCTGTTCAGAATACCATTTGCCTCTATCAAGGATATTATCCTTAGCAGCCTTCCAAGCAGTCAATATGATATTCCTAGATGTGGGGCTCCATTGCTCAAAATCTGGCCTCAATTCAGCTTGCTCTCTGAACCTTTTCTTAGATAATTGGGCTTCTTGTTCTTTTCATAAGGCTTCTTGCTCTTTTAGTACTGCCTCTGGCACAGGTTGTACAACTTTATCAAGTATAATATTCAGATTACCCTCAGGAGGACTATACATAGACTGTACCTCCTGATGTATCATATCAAAATTTGTAGGAGGGTATATCACTTGAGCCACTTCAGCCTGTTCTCCTCCAAAATAAGCAGGATTGATTCCAGATTCTGCCACATGATCATCATCACATAAAGATGGATATCCAAGGGTGGCTCTGATGGAATTTGAATTCCATTTTGCATGATCAGAGCTTGCTTTGACTAACACCCTCTACCCCTTTATGACTTCTCTAACAATGTGATCCTTAAGATCATCCTTTTGAAATCTGATTTGGGCATTCAGATAGTTAACTCCATCCTTATAGAAAGGTTTAAACTTCTGAAGCTGTTCTGTAATAGCCTTCTGAGAATCTTGAAGAACAGTTTCAAAAGCAGTTAGGCTTTCATGGAACTTCTTATCAAAATCTTCTTTGGCAGTTGTACTTTCTCTAGGTTGTGCAGTGGCTATGGTTTTCAGTTCAGTGACAATGGCATTATGAGATGCTGTCAGATTATCATTCATTCTGATTTGATTCTCTAATACATATCCTTGTTTGACAGCCATGTCATCCACTTGAGTCTTAATCTTCTCTTGATGAGTAGCCAAATAGACCACTACATTCCCTCCTTTATTAAAACACTCAATCATCTCCTTCTTGTTTTGATTTACTTCAAATCTGATAGACTTGATGTCTTGGGCCAGATCAAATTGAAGGGATTTATTTCCTTCATCCATATACTTCTCTAGAGCTTGCCTTTTCTCATCCATCTTAATCTGCAATGCCACCAACAAAGAACTGTAACCAGTAGTTGGCGCAGGCTGTGGTGCAATTGTTTGCAATGCCTTTTTGTATGTCTGGCTCCTTCTCTTGAAGACCTTGAACTTCCTCTTCTTGGCTCTAACAACCTCTTCATCTTTAGAAGCAGATGTGCTGGCTATGTCTACCCTGTCCTTAGGGCTAGGAGGTAAATCCTTCCTAGGTAGCTCCTCAGCATTCTTTTGCACCTCAGGTTCTTTTCTTGCTGTCTCTTCTTGAGACCTAACCTGCTCCCCCTGAAAATCTACCTGCTCCCCCTCAACAACTGTTTTTTCTCCCTCAAAGTCAGTCTGTAACAAATCTGGGAACAACTCTTCCATTGTAAACTCTTGTTGAGGTTGGATTGGTGAATCTCTGTGCTCAGGAGAATCTAATACCTCTCTATCAGCAACAGATGTGACCTCCATGAAAACATCCTGGGGTTGACTATGTATATGTGGTTGCTGATTAACATCAGGTAATGAATCATTCAAAACTTCATCTTTAATAGGAAAATTTAATTTATTAACTTCAGTTATTACCTCAAGTATTGTTTGGGTAACCCTTTCACTCTCTAAGGGAGTTGGCTCATCGACAAGTAGAGGCTCCCCCTGGAGTGGATCCAGGTGAATTGGGCTAGCTGAGGGTAGCTCCCCCTGCCTCTGAGCATCTTCTTGTCTTGCTGGTGACTGTCTAGCATTTCTTCCCTCTTCATTAGAACTGAATTCAACTTGCTCCTCTGAGCTACTTGAGGTTTCAGGAGCCACAATGGCTTTCTTCTTCTTCTTCTTTGGTGTTTCCTTTTCTAGAGTTGGTAGTTCTTTGGTCAAGACTCTATCCCACCTTGAGAAAATTCTCACATCCATTCTCCTCATGTGGTTTATCTTTGAACCTGCAGCTTGGTTCATTACTTCAGGTATACTCTCAGCTAGGTATAAACTAAGAATTCTACCCAGATTGGGCTTCTTCAGGCTCTCTTTTATCTTATCAAACAGTACTACAGACCAATCAGTTTTCAGTTTGAATATTATCCTTGTCATCAGACTGAACATGTGAGCTGAAATTCTATCATGCCCACCAGGCTTGCTCAGTATGACCTTGCCAACTATCTCAGATAAGAACTTGCCCTGCATGTTCATTCCTTTTCTGTTGAACACTGATCTTATCTTTAGGTTTGAATAAAGTCCACACCATGTCAGTGCCTCCCTAGTCTTAGAAGCAGATACATCTTCTTCCTCTTTTGTTCTTGGTAGTTAAAGAACTTTTCTTAGTGTCTTAGGGGAGACCTTCACTTTTGTCCCATGAACTTCGAACTTAATCTTGAGTCCAGATTCATCAAGAGTTGCTGCATTCAGAAATTCAAGGACCTCCTTCTTCCAGATCTTAATTGGTTCTGATACAAGAAACTCTAACCCAGTCTCTACTAATAGGGTTACCACATCTTTGATTTCGGGTTCTGCATCATCAAAGGTGTGTCGCACGAGCTCATATCCTTCATTAATGTTCTCTTCGAGCTTGGGCGCCATTAGGGTTTGAAGAAATTTTGAACTTAGAGAAGAGAGTTGTCGACACACAAGTTTGGTCTCGAAATTTTGGTGAGCGTGTCGACAACCAATGGGGAAATCCTATTTATACCTTTCTTGAATCGAAGGTGAAAAGGCGTGTCAAAATACTTGAAATGTGTCGACATTGTTGATAAGTGTTGACACTTACTTCTAATGTCTCGACAACTATGTGTCGACACCAATATAGTCGACAGAATATATGTGTCGACACTTACATATCTCAGCTCGACGATTAGTCGAGACCTTACTCGACGAATTCTATGTAAATCCTAAGTGTCAACAATACCTTGGATGTGTCGACACCTACTTTTCATGTGTCGACACTAATTCTCTTAAGTGTCGACACTAACTGTCTAGATGTGTCGACACCATTTCTCTGAAATGTCGACACCACTTCTATGTGTCGACACAGACAACTCTGTGTGTCAACACCATTTTACTTAGCCAATATTTGTAAACTATTCTAAGTTTATCATACCTAATTCAATTTTAAACTTATCGAATTTGGTTTCATCTAAGGGCTTAGTATACATATCAGCAAACTGATTATCTGTATTAATATACTCTAAGGAAATGTCTCCTTTTTCTACATGTTCTCTTAGAAAATGGTATTTTATTTCTATGTGCTTAGTCCTACTATGGGAGACAAGATTATTTGCAATAGAAATGACACTAGTAGAATCACAAAATAAAGGTGTTCTACTTACTTGAATACCATAATCTTCTAGATGATGTTGAATCCATAGAAGTTGAGCATTGCAACTTCCTACAGCCACATACTCTGACTCTGCTGTGGAGATAGCCACACTGGTTTGCTTCTTGTTACTCCATGACACCAGCCTTCCACCTAGAAATTGGCAGGTTCCAGTTGTACTCTTCCTGTCTTCCTTGCAGCCTGCAAAGTCTGCATCTGAATAACCTGTCAGTACAAAGTCTCCATTCCTAGGGTACCAAAGGCCTAGATATGGTGTGTCCTTTAGATATCTCAAAATTCTTTTGACTGCTGTCAAATGAGATTCTTTAGGGCAAGCTTGGTACCTAGCACAGACACATGTAACATACATGATATCTGGTCTACTAGCAGTTAGATATAGTAGGGAGCCAACTATCACTCTATACAAAGTCTCATCTACAGGTTTCCCTACATCATCTTTGCTTAGAGACAAGTTTGACCCCATAGGAGTTTTCATGGTACTGGATGATTCCATACCATGCTTCTTAATCAACTCTAGGGTGAACTTAGACTGGCATATGGATAATACATCTTCAGTCTGTCTAACTTGGAGACCCAAGAAGAACTTAAGTTCCCCCATACTGCTCATTTCAAATTGTCCTTGCATACGTTTTGCAAACTTTCTGCAAAGACTACTTTATGTAGACCCAAATATAATGTCATCTACATATATCTGGACTAAGATAATCTTGCCTCTAGATTCCCTAAGGAATAGAGTGAAAGATTTAGTACCCAAACACCTAGAGGGGGGGGGTGAATAGGTGACCTAATCCTTTTCTAAACTTTAATGGCAGCAAACAGTTATATCACAGAATCTACTCTACTGTTTCACAGCAATCACAAAGCATATACAGCAAATCACAACACAGCACAGCAGACACAGTGTTTTATAGTGGTTCCCCAAGATTTTGGTACATCCACTTTCCCCCTTCGCCTATCTAGCAGTGTACTAGATTCGGTCAAACTTCACCACTATCTCAGAACCCAAATTGGTTCATACACCTCAGGCCCAAAGCCTTACAACTCAGCTTTATCCCAAAGCCTACACTCAGCCACAAAGGCCTACACTCAGCCACCCAGGCCTACACTCAGCCAATCAAGGCCTACACTCAGAGATAACAATCTCCTACACTCAGGCCAAAAGCCCTACCCTCAGCCTTTATAATTATAAGCTTACAATTCACTCAGATCCAAAGGATCCTACAAGATAAAAATGATTATAGAAATAATAACTCAACAACTCAGAAACTAGAGAGGAGAGTTGAGAGTTTCTTGATGAGTTCTTGGAAGAACTCGGCTGGATACAATCTGACTTAGCTTTTTCCAAAGCTTCTTGAAAATAGAACTGAATAAGATTGTCTCCGTCTGCAGTTGATCCTTGACCTCTGCCACTTAGAATTCAGAATAAATCTGAACCCTTCTTCTCAGCCTAGTTCCAGAGGCTGATTTCTTGGATGGAGCCCTCTCTCTCCAACTTCTTAGATCTGCTCTTGGATGGCTAGATCTTCTTGATTTGATACTTGATCAATAACTTGAATAATAATCTGAACAACTTTTGTTTCTCTTTTGAACAACAATCTGAACAACAGTTTCTGTAAACTGTATGAGCCTATTTATAGGCCTTCTTCATGGTAACTGGCTGGTCCGGTCCATAACTGAATTCTGACATCTCTGACAGGTGCTGTAGACCGGCTGGAACGGCAGCTGTCAAGTCATCCAGTCAATTCTTGAAAATCTCTAACTGTCTGAAAGTGTCGAGACTTTCTGTCTTTAAGTGTCGACACTTATAGACCAAGTGTCGACACAAGTTGTGTAAGTGTCGACACAAGTCTACAAGGTATCGACACAACTCCTTGTGTTGTAGATACTAAGTCTCGAAACAGATTCTTCTTCAGGTGTCGACACTGAAATTGAGTGTCGACACAAGTACTTGATCTTCTGTCTTTTACTGAATTCTTCTAAGTATCGACACATCTCCTTTGTGTTGACACATCTTCATGTGTTGAAACTGTTAAGTGTCGACACTGCTTCTTGGTGTCGACACATAGTCTTCAATGTAGATACTTGCTGAGTGTCGACACAGCTCCTTGTGTCGACACACCTTCTTCTTGTTGAGACTTCAGCTGAGTGTCGACACATTCCCTAAGTGTCGACACTTGTACTTAGAATAATTTGTTGATCTTTCTATTATTTGCTAAGTGTCGACACAGCTCCATGTGTCGACACTTTCTTCAAGTGTAGAGTCTTTAGCTGAGTGTCGACACATTGTGTTGGGTGTCGACACTTACTTCATGTATTGACTCTTCTGGTTGAGTGTCGACACATTGTGCCGAGTGTCGACACATACTTCAAGTGCTGACTCTTCTGTTGAGTGTCGATACATTGTGCTGGGTGTCGACACATACTTCAAGTGCTGACTCTTCTGTTGAGTGTCGACACATTGTGCTGGGTGTCGACACTTGTACTTAGTCTCTGCTATCTTTTGCTGAGTGTCGACACAGCTCCAAGTGTCGACACTTTTTGGTGTAGACACAGTTATTCTAGGTGTCGACACTGCTGTTAAGTGTCGACACAGCTTTACTGCACTTTTCTTCACTGAGTGTCGACACAGCTCCTTGTGTCGACACTTTGTGTCTGGTGTCGACTCTGCATCCCAGGTGTCGACACAATGACTCCAACTGTCGACACTGCTTGTCTGGGTGTCGACACAAGTCTTCTTAAGTGTCGACACTTTCCCTCTGGGTGTCGACACATGGACTTAGAAACTTTTTGCTTCAGTCCAGTAATTACGTAACCTGCACAAGTAAACTCAACATACATCAAATACATTATGATGTATATCATTGAGTTGGGTGAGACTTCTTCAAATCAGGTACATTTAACCAATGTACCCAACATAGAGTCTTGTCTATTTTTCCCCTTGAGAATTTGTTCTCAATGAGGAAACTAGACAGGATTTCATACCAAGCCCTAGGGGCTTGTTTTAACCCATACAAAGCTTTCCTAAGTCTATAGACATAATTAGGTTTAATAGAATCAACAAAACCTGATGGGTGTTCTACATAGACTTCTTCCTTCAGATTTCCATTCAGAAAAGCTGACTTAACATCCATTTGGTATACTTTAAACCCTTGATAGGTTGCATAGGCAAGGAACATCCTTATAGCTTCCAGTCTGGCTACTGGAGCAAAGGTTTGATCAAAATCAATACCTTCTTCCTGCCTATATCCTTTTGCAACCAGTCTAGCTTTGTTCTTTAAAATAAGTCCATTCTCATCCAACTTATTCCTAAAGATCCACTTAGTTCCAATAATATTGTGGTCCTTGGGTTTAGGAACTAGCTCCCAGACTTTGCATCTTTTGAACTGGTTCAGCTCCTCTTGCATGGCCTTAATCCAATGAGGGTCTAGGATTGCTTCTTCAAATTTCTTTGGCTCTACTTGGGATAGAAATCTGGAGTAGAGAACTGAACTGAGATTGCTGCTCCTTGTTTGTACCCCTTGTTTGAGATCTCCAATAATTTGATTGGTTGGGTGATCCTTTAGATGCATATTTGCTGGTGGCAACCTGTCTTCAGGTTGTACACCTTCAATCTCTTCAACTTACTGCACCCCTTGGTCTTCTTCAGCATCAGGAGTATCAAGTACTCCCCCTGGACAGCAGCCACCTTCTTCCTGATTTGCAGTGGAGTCTTCTGTAATGGTTAGCTTGTCCATCTTCTCAGTTACACCTGTAGAGTTGCATACACTTCTTGGCAACTCACTGTTAATTAATCTAGCTTCATCAAAGACCACATTAATAGACTCTTCTACAACTTGAGTAGTCAAGTTGTAGACTCTATAAGCCTTACTATTGTTGTTGTACCCAACAAAGATCCCCTCTTGGGATTTGGCAGCAAACTTGGTTAAATAAGACTTTCCATTATTAAGTATATAACATTTACAACCAAAGATCCTGAAATAGGATAGATTTCGTTTTCTGCCTTTGACAATCTCATAGGGGGTCTTATTGTGGCTCTTGGTGATAGTAGCCCTATTAATTACATGACAAGCAGTGCTTACTGCCTCATCCCAGAAATATTCTGGAAGAGATGTGTCACTTAATAGGGTTCTACCAGCCTCTATCAAGGTTCTATTTTTCCTTTCAGCAATACCATTTTGCTGAGGTGTTCTTGGTGAGGAAAATTCCTGAAATATCTCAAACTCTTCACATAGCTTTGTCATACTATCAGAATGGAATTCTGTACCATGGTCACTTCTTATTTTGACCACACTACTGTCTAACTCATTCTGAATTTGTTTGACAAAACTATAAAAGATACTAGGAGTTTCAGATTTTTGCCTTAGGAAGAACACCCAGGAAAACCTTGAATAATCATCTACAACCATAAATGTGTAGACCTTCCTACCTATGCTGTGAACTGGCATAGGACCAAAAAGATCCATATGCAAGAGGTATAGGCACCTCACAGCATCTTTGTTCGCAATGCTATTAAAGGTGGATTTGGTCTGCTTGCCCTTTTGACAAGCTGAGCATATCCCATCCTTTATACACTTAACCTGAGGACCATTCCTCACTAACTCTTTGCTAAAGAGTTGACCAATTATCTTATAATAAAGATGGGCTAGCCTCTTGTGCCATTTGACACAATGAGAGACTTTCTCATCAGCTACAATACAAACAGGAGAAACATTGTTCTCACTCATAATGTCTAGACAATAGACATTTCTCTTCCTATAACCTGTCAGAATTAACTTTTGATCACTTGACCTCTTGATATGACAATCATCCTTGACAAATGAGATGTCATATCCTATATCACTCAGCTGACTTATACTAATGAGGTTATGTTTCAAACCTTTAACATAAGCCACTTGAGTAATTGTAATTAGGTTGCTAGAAATGTTACCAAAGCCTTTGATGATTCCTTTTTCAGAACCACCAAAGGTAACTTTAGGACCATCCTTGATTGGTGTATAGTCCTTCAGCAATCCCCTAGTTCCAGTCATGTGCCTGGAACATCCACTATCCAAGTACCATATTGGGGCATGGCCACTTGGACTTACCTGCAAAACAGATTACTTAACCTTAGAACCCAAATAATTCTTGGGTCCTTGGTGCAAGTTAGTGTGACTCTTGACAAAACTACCTGTAGCTTTTCTAGCAGGCAGTTTGTTACTCTCCTTGACACTAATATTGTGCCAACAATCTATGGCAAAGTGGCCTACCTTGCCACAACACCAGCACTCAAATCTATTGTACCTTTGTTTAGGTACAACCCTGGCTGTTTTAACTACAGCAGACTTCTTGTGGAGTACTGGGGCATTGCCCTTAGATTTGGACTTTACTGTCCAGACAGGTTTTGTAAACCCCAATCCAGTTTTAACCTTATGAGGTACAAACTCATCCATCAAAGGTAGAACAGATTTAGGTTTAGAGAAACTTGCAACAATATCTCTCTCTTTCTGAAGACTAATCTCCAGATTTCTAATTTGATCATTTTTAAATGTAATAGTCCCCATCTGAATAACAGTAATGTGCTTCAGTCTGGCTATTTCATTTAATTTCTGATCAAGCAACTTGTCAAAATCTGTTGCAGCCACTTTGAGACTAGCAATCTCCTTAGCCTGAGTTTTGTCCAAGAGTTTGCTTTTCTTCAAAGCCTGCAACAATACTCTATATTCATCAATCAACTGATGAATGTCTCCTTCAGATTCAGATCCACTCACATCACTTGATGCTGATGTATCTGAATATGACTCAGTACTAGAAATTGAACTATCAGAACAATGTTGTACCTTACTTGGTCCAGGCTGATCCTGGATTTTGTCTCCTTCTGATAAGGCCATCAATCCTTTACACTGATTGTCCTCATGCTCATAAATTGAATTCATTAACTGTATGAACTCATCTTCTTCTTCTTCAGCAAACAATCCAATATAAGCTTTAGCTTCTATATCTGTTTTTGAAGATGATATATCAGTCAGGCTTTTGTCCTTCTTAGCAACAAAGGACCTTTCCTTTTTGCCCTTGAACTGAGTCTTCTTCTTGTCAGTTGACTCTTTCCTCTTCTCTGGACAATCAACAACTACATGTCCTTATCTATTGCAACAATAGCAAACTATCTTTGAGGATGTAGTTTTACTTGGCTTGGACTTCCTTCTGTCCTTCCTTGATGACTTCTTGTTCTAATAATAGTCATCTTTTGTCACTGAAGTGGATGGCTTTGACCTCCACTGTTTCTGGTTTAGAAACTTCTGAAAATGTCTAGTGAAAGCTGCAAAGTCTTCATCACTCTCACTGCTTTCAGAATTCTTGCTTTCTAACTCATCTGTCTCAGCCTCTGCAACTTTTTGTGGTGGAGATGGAGACTTACTTTTATATTTCCTAGTGGCTTCAGTCTTGAAAGCCACAACTCTTTATTTATGCTCAACTCTAGTTGTCTTTTTTCCTCCTTCCTTACCATTAACTACATCTCATAAGATAACAGTTTTCCAAACATGGTTGGAGGAGGTATATCAGCTAATTTGGCCATTTCCCTTATGGCACAGATTTTGGTTTCCCAGTCCTTAGTCAGGGATCTCAAGAACTTATCATTCAACTCATAATTGATGAACTCTCTTCCATAAGACATCAACTCATTGACTATCCTATAGAATTTCTTGTAGCACTCAGTTATGCTATCAGACCTGCCTTGTCTAAAGCTTTCATACTCCTGATTTAACAAAGACTTTCTGTCTTGTCTTACTTCTTCTGATCCCTCCATATAGACTATCAGTGTGTCCCACATTCCTTTTGAAGTTTTACAGTGAATTAAGTTCTGAAATGTGGCATAATCATTTGCACTTACAATAATATTCTGAGCCCTCTTGTCCATAGTGGCCAGAATTATTTCATCTTTAGTCATCTCTGAATAGTCCTTAGGAATTTTCTGATTTGCATCTAGAATGGAGATCTTCATAGGCACATACGACCCTTCTTTGACTGTGATGTATATTCTTGGGTCAGATGCTTCCATAAAGAGTCTAACCCTCTCTTTCCAAATGCCAAAAATCTCCTTTCTACAGATTGGCAGTTTCATGGACCCTAACTCCTTGTGATTCTCACCAGAACCCATCTTCTTGATTCTTGATTGCACTGAATCTGCCTACAGGATCTTACTCAGACTGTTATGTCCTTTTTGAGTAACCTCCCTCTGATACCACTTGAAAGAAATAGTACCTAATCACCTAGAGGGGGGGGGGTGAATAGGTGAACTTAATCTTTTTAAACTTTAAGGCAGAAATACTGAATAATATGACCTGTATTTGCAATTCTCTACAGCAATTCAGCACAAGACAATACAACAATCACAGAATTAATCACACACAGAGTACAAACATATTTTATAGTGGTTCCCCAAGGTCTGGGTACATCCACTTTCCCCTTTCGCCTATCTAGTAGTGTACTAGATTCAGCCTAACTTCTCCACTTCTTCTCAGATCCTCAGATCTTACAGCTCAGAACCCCAAACAGGTTCCTACAACTCAGAGTGATCCCACTCCTACAACTTAGGCACACAGCCCTACCACTCAGTCTTCACAAAGACCTACACTCAGCCTTCAACAAGACCTACACTTAGCCTTCAACAAGGCCTACACTCAGAGAATTGTATCTCCTACACTCAGGCACACGAGCCCTACCACTCAGCCTTTATAAATATAGGCTTACAACTCAGATCCCTTATGATCCTACAAGAAATTAAAAAGTACAAAGATAATAACCACAACTCTGATTGAGAGAGATGAGTTGACTGGCTTCTTGAAGAGTTCTTGGAAGAACTTTGCAGAGATCAACCTCCCTTGGCTTTCTTCAAAGCTTCTTGAATTAGAACACAGTAGGGTTGTATCTCTATGCAGATGATCTTCAATCAACTGCTGACTTAAGAATCAGATCTCAATCTGAAACTTTCTTAACAGCCTGGTTCAATAGCTGTCTACTTAGAAGTAGCTCTCTCTCTCTCCAACTTCTTAGATCTTCTCTTGAAGGTCTTCTTCTTTGTTGTGTTTTGATTCCTCAATCAATCAACTCTTCAATCTTCTTTTTCTGTCAAAGGAGAAAGGTCTTTATATAGACTTCCTCCAAGGTGATCGGCTGATCCGGTTTCTAACGATCTTCTGACAGCTCTGACAGTTGCAGTAGACCAGCTGGAATGACATCTGTCAAGTCATCCAGTCACTTCATGAATTCTCTGTCACTGTCTGAAAGTGTCGAGACAGAAAGTCTTTAAGTGTCGACACAGATAGACTAAGTGTCGACACAAGTAGACTAAGTGTCGACACTAGCCTTGTTGATGTTGACACAACTCCTTGTGTTGTTGTAACAGCTTCTCGATACTGCTTCTTCAGAATGTGTCGAGACTGATTCTGTGTGTCAACATAAGCACTCTGTTGAATGTGTCTACACTGATTGAAGGTATCGACACAAGTACTTCTTCTTCAATACTTAGTTGATTTCTGCTGAGTGTCGACACAACTCCTTTGTGTCGACACAAGCCTTCTTGTGTTGAACTTTGTTGAGTGTCGACACATCTCCTTTGTGTCGACACATACTTCATGTGTTGAAGCTTTACTGAGTGTCGACACAACTCCTTTGTGTCAACACATGTACTTGAACTTTGTTGAAGTTTGCTGACTGTCGACACAGCCTCCTAGTGTCGACATTTTTGATGTCGACAAAGTTCTTCTGGCTGTCGACACTGCTTCTAAGTGTCGACACTGATTATGTAGACAATTCTTAACTGTGTGTCGACACTTTGCTTCTGGTGTCGACTCGGCCTTCCTGGTGTCGACACAATTACTCCAAGTGTCAACACAGTTTCTCTAGGTGTCGACACAAGCCTTCTTAAGTGTAAACACTTTTCTTCTAGGTGTCGACACATGGACTTAGAATCTTTTATGCTTTCCCTGCAATTACTTAACCTGCACACATAAACTCAAAATACATCAAATACACCTTGATGTATATTATTGAGTAGGGTGAGGCTTCTTCAAATCCGGTACATATATTACAATGTACCCAACACTGTCCGTGCAGGTGAGCGAGAGGTCCCCCTCTGGCAACCGTATGAGGAAATCGAGGTTCTTGCCCACGGTCTGTCTCTCGTCTTATCCGCGGTCGCGATCTACAGGGAGGAGTCAGGTACCTCGTCTCTGCCGAGTGCCCCAAAGAGGAAGCCAGATGCTCCCCCCAACATCATCCAAGAAAACCAAAACGTCCGTGTTGGACAAGGGCAAGTCCGTCGTCGAAGCACCTGCCAAGACCCCGACCATGATGGAAAAGAGCGCTGCCGCCAAGATCGTCACTGCGACAGATAAGGCTCCCGCGGGAACAGTGCCAGGAGGGCACCACAATTTCGGCCTCGGCGAGAAATACATGGACAAGGCAGGCCAACCCCTGCTCCAATGGGATCACAAGGCCAACCGGGCCTCCATCTCCATACTCCTCCCCTCGTGGATAAAAAAAGGTTCTACCTGCAGCGATTCCTTCACACTCTCCTTTGGCCTGTATAGCCGCGAGGATGGCAGTATCATCGACGTGGAGTAAACTCGTACACTCGCGCATGAGACTACTCATTCCTATTTCTCTGTTTGGTGGACATTCATGTTAGTTTGGGTTTTGTTTATAACCTTTAAAATTACTTCTGCAAGAATGTGATATGTGTTAGGCTATGTTGTGTTGGATGATGGTTTCAATTAGTAACTCCTTGGTCTGTCTGTAGAATATGGCATCGGGCCCCGGCCGCACCTAGTGCTATATGTTATGTGACGGATATGGGTGTTACAATTAAACATATTAGTAAATATTTTTCTATACTAACTTGTTTCTGTACCAGTAATGAAACTGTGAAGCAATATTATAACTGAAATGTTAGTAACCATAAAATAGTATAAGCAGTTATAAAACAATAATCTTCGGTAGCTATATACTAGTATCAATGTAAGAAAGAAAGTTATGTAACAGTGTCAGTGCAAGTATGTAAAGTATATCAGTATTAGTGCAAGAAGGTAAGTTATGAGACAATGTAATCATGAAAGTAATGTAACTATAAATTCATATCAGTTCACATGTTCATTAGCAATGTATCAGTGTAACTATATAATCGTACGTTCTTATGTTATCTTTTACGTTATGTAAAGTTAAGGGTAACTGTAAAAGTATCAGTATCCATATTTCAGTATTCTTTGGGCCCGACCCCTTGGGGTCTACAGTGTCTAAATCAATACGTTCAACACGTGTCTATGCTTTGCGGCCGACTGATTTGCCAAACCATTGGTATTATTTATGCGCATTTACATTCAGTTATACCCTTAATATTTCCATTCATCGATGCACTTTCATTTATATTTTTTGTATGCAATTCTTTAAGATATATAGGGTTCATTTATTCCATGCTAGCATATGCAAGTACTCAGGTATTTGACATTCTAATACGAGTGTATATAATGAAAAAGAAAGCAACAAAGCATAAAATTAAACAGGTAGCTCTCACCATCAATTATTCTTCCTTTTATAGCATTTTATGTCATCGTCGCGCCTATTTTGAGAAGCCATCCTTCACGTTATCTGAATAAAAATCATATCACTTAGGATCTTTTATACCGGGGTTGTGCCACATTATAGCTATAACATTGACTATTAGGTTAATATCATTTGGCAGGTACTTATTCAGCCCTCTATTTTTACATAACTATAAAAAATACAAAGTCAAAGGAAGATCAAAACTTAATCCCAACTCACTACTCTTAGCAGCCAACTAAGAAGCACCTAAATGAATACTCAACGCTTTGAGCTAACTGTTATGATGAAACCAACTCAACTCCACTCTAGTAAGGATAAGGAATTCGAAAGTAAATCAAAAAGTCTCCACAATAACTCTTTATTAATTTTCTACTATAACAGTCGTCCAAACAATACCAGGCACGTCCCAAGTTTTGGAATTCATTCTCATATCATAACTACGCAAAATAATGTATTTCTAAACTTAGATTAATGCAACAGCACCCACAATAAGAGGAGTAGCAGCAACCGGCCAGCTAAAAGTACAAACCGGCCACCCAACCTCAGGTACGTCAATAATAAAAGAACTCCCATATTGGTTTACCATATTCAGCCCTCCTTTTATCATAACCAAAAAGAGAGACATGTGCTCTGCACCCAAAACGGTATGCACAACAAGGATCCAAACTGGAAAAGCACAAATTCCCCCCAACCACACAAAAGACAAATATATGACAATAGGCCAGACATATCCAAAAAAGAACCCAACAATAAGCATATGCAAGCAAAACCAAAACGACCGACCACTAACAGCTATAACCAAAACTCAAAATCTAAAACCCCTAACTTGTAATAATATGAAATCTAGACCATATAAGGGGAAAATACGAGAAATCAAAGTGGAAATAATGCTTACAATGAAATTACAATAATCTGGGCGATTTAACACGAAAAAAAGAACCCGACTATACCCAGTCCAAGTAAAACTTTGCCAATCTGTGGTTTCAGCAATAGCTGATAGATCCCCTTGATATTTTGCGTAGTTAAGCAAAGGATATAAGGAGAAACGAGGACGAAGAGCAGCTCCATTCCGGGAGCCCTAATAGCGATTTGGGTGAGAAAAGGAGAAGGTCGAAAACAAACTAAAGAAGATAAATACATCCTTATATTATTGTTGTCGCAACTGCAGAGAACCAACGCCAAACTAAGGCAATCCTTAATAAATATCTCATGAGTCCCCACAGAACCGGACCAACAAAAATAAATGCAAAGTTAATGTTATCGTCAATCATGTGAAACTCTCCAATCACATACTAATAGAACAGAGAAAAACAAAAGCTTATATGAAAATAACCCAAAATCCAATTAAATCTCATTTTATCGTCACTGAGTGTACTATTATCATCATAGGGGATATCTAACGATCTCAATTGAATTAACAATTTAAATTAAATTTCATTATCCGTTTGGGTCACTTCACGTTTTGGGTCGTTACATGAAGGACCTCCCTTTTGAACTCCTCCCGCATCCTGACCGTGACACCACTCGCCGGGGGTGGCGAGCCGCCCGAGCCAATTCCTTCATCCTCGCCTCTAGCCATGAAGCTTAGCTCAAGATTTTCGTGTAAGCAACGGTCCAAGTCACCGCACCAAAAATGTTGGAACCAAAACTTGGTCCCAACGAGAGTTCGGACTCAAGGGTGTAGCTAACACCTACTTCTTTCGAACTTGAGCTCCTGATCAACCACTTGGAATTAGAAAACTGATCCTGGGCTGCAGCATGGAGGTCTCACCAAAAACCCGAAGATCTCTAGAGTGCTTCCACTCCCAAGCCAATAGTTGAGTTAGGCACCTTGGAGGGCTTACATAGCCAAACCAAAATAACCCAAGGAAGTGGAAGCCAAAAATACTGGATTCCCTCTAAAGGTGCCCACAAGGTCTATTTATATAATTATGAGTATGGTATGCAAACAGCGTAACTCCGCTACTCTAAAAGGCATACGTAGCCCAATTGGGTCTGCCAAAAGCATAACTCCGCTATTCTGAAAGGCTATTTGCAGGCCTCCGAGGGAACCCAGATAATTTTACCTCTGGATCCCACCGTTGGCGAGTGGTCCATGAAGGCACCACTTACCAGAAGAAGCGAATGCTAGGGTGAGTCGAGCACTCGTCTCGGCAGCTCCCCAAAGGGTGAGTGTGGGGTTTCCCCATTCACCTGACTTGGTGAGAGCTTTCCCTCCTGCTTTGGCAGAGGCCCTGAGTCCCCTTCTCGGCGAGAGCGGGTCTGCCTACTGCACCCGCCTACTCTGGCCAACTTGATCCTGAGGATCCTTGGCCTCGTCGGGGACCCAATCATCGAATACGGTGTTGTACACAATCCCGTCTCTTATCGAACTAGTTCTACGCTCGGAAAGAAGTGTCCAACCCCAGGTATTTGGTGAGTGCTTTCTGACCTGGAAGAGAATCTTTGGTGGGACCCTTCATGTCTCTATATATATCCCAGGACCTGGCCTTAACATGATACCGTCTGATCATCCACCGCTCGTCCTCTGAGCTCTCACCGCTCTGCCGATGTTCACCAAACCGGTCACGAATCCACTCAAACAAGATCTGCCGGATCGTCTCGCCGCTGCACAGGCAAAAAACAACTCCAAAACTTCCAGATATGCCTCGTGTCTTTCATCCAAGTGGCCCGCGGAGATGCCACATCGGTCGAGAAAGGCCAAGATGGTTCAATGGAACCTCACGACGGACGAGTCTGCTTCTCCGACTACAACCCCTCACTATGAGAACCACGCAATCCTGACGGAGATACTTTACTCTCCACCCTGTCGATAATCCCAGAAAAGCCTGTTATACTGAGTGGGTGGTCCACTCGCAGGAGCCACTGACGGGAAATGATGCGGGGCCCCCTGGTGAATGTTGAGGTGTCTCGGCTCTCCGATGGGAATGGGTAGCCGATCTAGGATCCCGCCACACAATTGCCGAGGTCGAACACCCACTTGCCTCCGGTAATCCACTGGTCACCTTTTAGCATTTCCTAGCTTACATTCTTTTGCTCACAATATGCAGCTCTTCCCTTCGGGACCACTGGTCTGAACAGCCCAGTAACCCAGATTCCCGTTGCCGAGAACCCTCAGGATCTTACATTGGATTCTCGGCCCTCGCCCGGAAAGGCAGTAGACAACTCCCAACCGACCGAGATCCATCAATCGAAACAAATGTTGATCCTCCCGGTACGAGGAAAACCACGCCAATCTCTTCCCGAGAGGCTCTTCGAGGAGAGATCCGGTTCTTATTGCCGGTAATCAGTGGAAGGCATCATCCCCGCAATAGGTAAATAAGAACGCACTTTCCCCTTTTCGTTCTAAACCGATTTTATTAAAGACTTCCTCATTGCCAAGTTATCGGAGGGTCCCGACGACCGACCCTAAGGCTGAAGAAGAGTTATCCCCCTCCCCTAGTGAGCTTGTAGGGAGGCGGGCGCGAGGAGACTACCAGGAGGAACCGGGCGAGATGGACTGGCAGGGAGGCAGGCGCAGGGAGAGGCATGGACTACTCGCTCTTGAGAGGGACTACTCGCCCCACACGCACTCCATCAGCCAGCTCTCTGCGCACTCTGCCATCAAGTCCACACCAAGCGCACCTTCGTGTGTCCCGCTTTCAAAACCACCGCAAGTATTAAACTCCTTCAGCTCTGCAACGAGCCCACCAATCTTCAGCAAGCCAGCAATTCATGTCTCCTCTAAGTACCACAGGAGACAATCCAGAGAGGATAGGACGCGCCCAAGGCGTCACATGAGCTTCTAAGTCTCAGAGATCTGAACAAGTGCAACAAGCTGTTCTCTCCTCCAAGAACTATCAGAGGACTCCAAAATACAACGAGCATATAACTCCTCGCAGCACATGAAGAAATTATTAGCACTGCGAACGGTGGTCTGTCACCCTCCGAGCTCTTCTCTCGCCCCCCCCCCCCCACCCAATAATTGTAATGAGAAGCGGTCTTTCGCCCCCAAGTTCTCGGAAAAGCCCTGTAACCAGTGGCGGAACTAGGATTTGAGAGTCTCCATGGCACAATATATTTTAACATACATTCTTTTATTGAAAATAATACTATTTTTTTGTTATTACTGCTATATAAAATCATTACACATGTAACACATCATAAAAAACAAAGTCATGTATTGAAACAAAATCTCATCCATATTCAGAACTTCATGCATTAAAAATTTCAATCATAAAATAATGTTTATTTGTACTTTTACTAATTTATCTCGCACCTTTTTGAAGCGTTCACTGTTCAAATTTAACTCCATTCATGTTTTCTTCTTGAGAATCCAAGTATTTTGGTTGAGAGATTAACTAGCATGGTGAGAGATCCTTTCCTACTTGTTTATTATAATTGATCCCTCTAATTAATTCTAGATAGAAACAAGGTTCCAGATTCGAAGGTGATGATTTTCTTCTTCACCATTGGAGATTTTTGACAAAACAACTTCCCCTTTCAACACCCAATTCATCCATCCACAAATCTGATCTCAAAAAACCAAATAAGAATCGGGAATCCGGAGATCGCTACCTGCATCGAGTATTTGAGGGCGAGGGCTGTGACGGCGTCCCCGCGTAAAAGGCAGTGGGAGATGGCGAATTGATTGAGGCCGGGGTAATGCCAGAAACTGGCGGAGGAGGGAGAACCTAGAAGCTTCCGAACTTTCCAAGGCTACCGGAAAGCCCACTCCCGCACTTTGCAATCGGACGCCACCTCCTTCCAAACCTTGCATACGCAGGCGACACGAGCAAGGTTCGACGGCCGGAGAAGCTCCAAAATTGCAGAGGGTCGAGGTCAAGCCGTCGAAGAGGAAAACGAAGAGGGATAGACAAAGCACACCGCGTGCAGCGTTGGCCGCTGGAAGGGGGAAACGAATCGCGAGACAGAGGAAATACCCTTGCCCCCGGCGGGATTAAGCGAAATTTATGGTCGGGCACGTGCCCGACCATGCCTTAACCTAGACCCGCACGTGCCTGTAACAACACTTAGATCTAGTGGAGGTTTGGTCGACACAGATCCAGGTATGTGGTTTTTCTCCCAGTTGACGGGTTTTCCGCAAAACAAATTTGTCCTGTCAGTTTTTCTTTCTCTGTGACTGTGTGTGTGCGTGCTGACCGCTTCGTGGGCTAAGATGGTCCAATTTAATCCGGTCCATTCGGGGCACCGAGTTTGGTCGCAACAGCTTCCATCGAGGTTCCGTGGACTTAGCAATCTTCCAAGCCGGAGCACTTCCATTGAGCCTCTGAGGACTTAATCTCTTTTTCATCATTTTCATATTTTGAACTTGTAACAGAGAGGTGACCTGTCACCCTGCGAGGAATCATCCCCAAACTCTTGTAAACCCCAAGAAAATAGTGGATTTCGGCCCGACACAGACCCGACCATGTGTTTTTCAGCGTTTCCGGGTTTTTCACGTAAAAAAAAACTTTTTGTCACATGCTACTATTTTTCTTTGACTGTTTGCGTCCGGTCCAATTTCGAGCAATGGCGGTCGGATTCTTCGGACTGGGAAAAACTGGGTGACCCGCAAGAAAACTATTGGCCATTTGGACCGTTTGCATATAATTATATATATAGTTGATTTACCTGATCATATATAATACCAATATTAGAATTAGTTATTTCATTATTGGCCATTTGGACCCTTTGCATATGGTCAAAAAGCCCAACACTTATATTCAAATCAGCTCTCTTGGGCGGCTTGGACGAACTATTTTGCCTAGTTGTGACCAGTCTTTTCCCCTTCATATGTGCCTCAAAGTAACCGGTCACTCAGCAGTTATCCTCTCATATAGTTCAAATGTTGTAACTTGATTGCACTTTTGGCATCAAAAAGCCCAACAATGATATTCAC
Organism: Platanthera guangdongensis; assembly: GCA_039583875.1. Lineage (NCBI taxonomy): Eukaryota > Viridiplantae > Streptophyta > Magnoliopsida > Asparagales > Orchidaceae > Platanthera > Platanthera guangdongensis. The sequence continues at coordinate 69,803,986 of CM077150.1, read as the reverse complement.
CTCATACCATGTACACTGGATAGAACTTCTCGCCATGTGCAAAGCATAATGACGAGCTCATGACGGCCCAACCATCATAACCGACAACTTGAAGCATACTCGGTCGCCTGACATCATTCCACTCCATGGAGCTAGGACCCCATGTATTCAGCAAATGTGAAAGCTTGCATCATTCTGACGTCCTAAGGCACAGACGACATCAATGGATTACGTATGAAAAGGATCTATCTCAACATTTGATAAGAACAGACACCAAGTCCTTATGTGCATCCACGTGTGAGTGGGCACCATGTCCTTCCATATCTTCTAGCTAGAACGGACCCGCTGGTCCCTCCACGACATTAAGACAAGGGGAAGGATATCCCTCCACGTCACGTCCGAGAAACCTCTACTAGTGCTAATGTCCCGCCGCAACCACACCAGCTAGTGCGCAGCACCACATTCATACAAAAAGAAATGTAAAAAACGGTGCGCTTCCACACTAGTGCAGCACATAAAGTACAATGCGAAAGGACATTCCTGCATAGTGCTGCAGGCATCACACAACAAGCAAGGACGATGTACGCGTGGTAAAACCCAAGGCAAGGTAGTCAAGGTTTGAAATTTTTGGGCTCGTCGCTTTGCGGTTTACGACCTGCAAAAAATTGGGGGGAATTTGATGGGGTTTCCCCTGAAATATCTGAGCCAAACCAGAAAGACTGAGATCCAGGACACATGGGGAAAGTCCCTCCCGATCGGACAAGTCGTGCGCAAAAAGCGGCGCTCCCCCCAAAGGCTCGAAAACACCAAAGAAGATGGCAAAGCCAAACATGCACTCACGCAAGCGCACGCTTTGCACATGAGCATCATGATCACATGTGACTCGCGGGGGGGGGGGGGGGGGGGCAAGTGCGCCTTACAGGAACGTAGCGCACAAGCGCTCGCGCGCCCGTGTAGAACGCTCGTTGTCGCGCGCACGCCGCCCCCGCCTCCGCCCTCCTCTTGTCATCTCCGCCTCCTCCGGCCGCCTCGGCCGCCACCGACCATCGCCATAGCCGAGCAACCTAATCAGGCCTCCCGAACCGTCTGGCAGTCACTTTTATCATTTCATTAAAATTTGTGAACCAAGTGACCAAAACGGAGCGACGTCATTCACCAGCAAGAATTCCGTCCCGGCGCAATTACTGTCATATCCCTCCAGAAAACACTAAATAGGCCCTCATGCCTTCATTTGAAGACAATCAATGCTAGTGGCTAGAGAGAGCTCTAAGATTGTCTGGCGAGGACGTGGATTTAGACCGATCGTCCACTCAAGAATTTGCTCCGCTCCCCTTCTAGCAAAAATGCTCCATCAAGCGTCCAAGGCAAAACGTTCTTCTCCGCGGGAGTGCTCCCACCAAGGCTACGCTTCAGCAGGAGCGCTTCCATCGAGGCTCCGTGGACTTAAATATTTCTCCCAGCCGGAACGCTTACATCGAGATTCAGTGGACTTAGCAATCTTCTAAGCTGAAGCACTTCCATCGAGCCTCCGAGAACTTAATCTCTTTTTCATAATTTTCGTATTTTGTACTTGTAACAGAAAGGTGACCTGTCACCCTCCGAGAAATCTGTTGGAACACCCTATTACTAATTTGGGTCAGGATCACTATGTGTTTTAGGAAACCTGTTTTTGACCTCATTTTATAGATCTAAAGGTCAATTAGAATTGAGTCTAAGGGTTAGTAGTTAGGTTTGGAAGCTGCCCTCAAGACCAAGGTTTTTCAGTTTGGAGACTAAGTCATTTCGTCGAGCTCACTACGATGAATCGTCGAACTCCAATCGACGATCATTGAGCTCACTTCGACGGATCGTCGAACTCCATTCGACGATCGCTGAGCTCAACTTCAACAAATCGTCGAACTACATTCGACGATCTTCGAGCTCAGTTCGACGATCTTGACTCCAGTATTGATTCTCTATCTCTGAGCTCAGTTTGACGATAGTTGAGCTCAGATCGACGATCTCTGCTACTGTCTAAGTCCAAATTGCTGAGCTCAGTTCGATGATAGTGGAACTCAGTTCGACGTTTTCTAAAGAATTCAACGATTTTCGGATTCAAATTCAGAATAGTTAAGGAATTACTGTCAGCAATTAATTCAGAAGATTTTGTAGCCGTTTTCATTTATTCTGGAGCAAGTTTCAAGGAATTGTCAAGAAATGTTTCATTGGACTTTCCCCTAGAAGACAAAAGCAATTAAGGAAGTCATTTATGACAGTCCAACGGCTATCTTGACAGTGGATCATTTCTGTTCAATCAACAAGAGAATAAAAGAGAAGAGAACAAGAGAAGAACAAGAGAGAGACACATATTCTGCAATTTTTCATTCTCTGCAAATCTTCTTCTGCAACAACTCTCACAACCACAGTAACACAAGAGAAAGAAAAAGAGTTGCAGACATTCTTAGTCTAAAAGAATTCATACAAGAACACCAACACCAAAAGGAGATCAACAAACTGAAATCTTCAGATCTCTTTTGATTCAAGTGTTCAAGGCCATCATCATCCAAGACTCCAAACATCTCACATTTCAGCTGTTGCTGAAATCATCATTTGCTGGAGATCAATTTTCTGAAGGCCTATCACCCTACTGCAAAGCTTCAATTCCTGAACAACTACGATCTCAGGGGGAGCTTTGACCACATCAATATCCACATAATCTTCTCAGCTGCTTTGAGAAAGAGAATACTTCCATCACTCTCTCATCCCCATCTCTGTAAAGGGTTTTTCAAACTTCCTTTAAAAGTTTGTGTTTGGTTTTTGAGCACCTTATCAAAAGCTCATTGGTGGCAAGACACCTGATCAAAAAATCTGGATTGGTTTTTGAGCACCTTATCAAAAGCTCATTGGTGCCCAGGACACCTGATAAACTCATCCTGCAGTGGATTCCTACCTAGGGTGGTCGAAGAGTGGATGTACCCAAGTTTAGGGGAACCACTATAGCTCCTTGTGTCTTCTGGTTGCTTGTCTTTATTTTTGTTTCTGGCTGCGCTTGTTTTGTGATTACATAGTTTCTGTGATTAGATTTACTATTTGCTTCCCTGTTCACTCAGATTACAACAACTGTTGTAAAAAGTTTTTAAGCACCATACTCTGTTCACCCCCCCCCCCCCTCTAGAGTATATCAGATCTAGCTTGCACTTTCAATTGGTATCAGAGCCAGGTTGGTTAAACATACCATACCTTGGTGGTTGCACAGGCTAACACCTGAACCCAAAGATTCCTAGTTAGATCTGCTTTATATAGATTTTGTTACTAGATTATTCCCTCACAAATCATGGCCCAAAACAAAGATTATGCTAGCACCAGACCTCCAGTGTGCAATCTATCTAAGTTTACACTTTGGAAAGCAAGGATTAGACTCTACATGAATTCTATTGACGAGGACATTTTTAATTCTGTTTTGACAGTTTGTCCAAGACCTCCAGAGAACAGAAGCACAAATGTTGTTCCACCTCCATCAAGAACAGATGTTGATATCAAGAAGTGGAAAGTAGCAGATGCAAAGGCTTTGAATATCTTAGCCCAGACTATGTCTGATGACATTTTCCAAAAGGTGGCTGAATGTAATTCAGCAAAGGAAATCTTGGATAAGCTCTCTGAAATAGTCTCAGGATCAGCTGATGAAAGAAAGGAAAGGAGATCCCACCTCATATCCCAATATGAGAATTTCAAGAAAGGAGAAGCTGAGCCAGTAGCTAAAATGTATAACAGGCTCAGTCTGATAGTCAATGAACTCAAGACTTTGGACAAGGAGATATCACTGACTGAACTGAATGATAAAATCCTAATGTGCTTCCCAAGCACTTTGGACTCAAGGATCTGGCCAATCAAGGATGTCAGAAGTCTGAATGAGATTACCACAGAAGCTCTCTTGGGCAAGCTCAAATCTTATGAGCTGCTTATTAAGAATAGAGAATAAGAGCAGAAGGCTGCCTCACCACCCACAAGGAAAGAAAAGACAATAGCTTTCAAAGCAACTGAAGATCAGCCTAAAGTCAAAGTCACAGGCAATGATGAGCTGCTTAGTCTATTGGCCAAAAGATTTTACAAGATGGCCAGAAAGGACTTCAGAAAGAGATCATACAAGGAGCATGATAAGCCAAGGTATGATAAGTCAAATAATAAATAAATTGTTTGCTTTGGTTGCAGGAAACCAGGGCACATTGTGCCTGACTGTCCAGAAAACAAAAACAAGGACAGAAGGGACACGAAAGAAAGAAAAAAGGACAAAGACTTCAAGAAGAATGGAAATGGCAAACCCTCCTCAAGCAAGAACAAACACACAAGGAAGGGATTTGTTGCTGAATTTCGAGTGAGACTGAAGAGGAGTCAGAAGCTTCATCCAGCTCTAGTGGTGATGAAGTTGATGCTGAAGAGAAGGAGTTCTGCATGATGGCAATCAATGCCTCTCAACACAATTCAGATGCAGAAGAGTCAAAGTCAGACTCAGAGACTCAACTTGAAGAGGACCCGGTAATTAGTTCTTTTGATTTCAATTCTGAGGACTTTAAGTCTGAGTTTAAAGAATTATGTTTAGACTTACTAAAATCTGAGAAGGAAATTATTTCTCTCAGAAATCAATTATCTGAACATAGTATCTTTAAGTCAGAAAACCTCAAACTCTTTGAGGAGTTGGAGTGATGTAGGGAGTAGATAGCTTCACTGAAAGGTGAGCTATCAGAGGCCAAGAAGCTTGAAGAATCCCTTAATGGGAGAAGTATCAAGTTGATGGACATCACAAGCACAGTGAACTCCAGATTCAATAGTACACTGGGCTTGGGTGCTTCATCCAGCCAACCTATAGTTCTAAAAACCCCAATTAAGTTTATTTCTGATAAAGGGAAGGCAGTTGTAGAGGTAGCTAGGAAAAATTCTGCTCTGCCTAAGAAAACCAAGTTCCAGCAGAAATCGTCGAACGGAGCTCGACGATCGCCGAACGCATGATCGACGATCTCAGGCAAAATCGTCGAACTCAGGTCAACGATCTCTAATTCCTGAACTCTGCCTCAGTCGACCATCGAATGGAGCTCGACGATCTGACCCAAGATCGTCGAACGCAGCTCCACGATCGTTGAACAGAGATCAGAGCTTTGGAAATTATTTCAAGGGCAAATCAAAATCCAATCCTAGGGGTCCTTCATCCCAAAGATTTAACCCTTATACTGAATGGATAATACCTCCAAGGAGATATCATCCTGAAGGTTATAAGAGTCAACCTGGGATGTCTTTTATTTCTGAGTTTAAAGGTTATCAACCTAGGCCCGAGGTAAACTGGGTCAAAAACAAATGAATTATCTTATGTGCAGGTGAAGACCTATCCAACATCAAACCAACAATGGTACTTGGATAGTGGGTACTCTAAGCACATGACAGGAAACAAGGACAACCTCAAATCCTTTAAAGCCAAGCTTGGACCCAAAGTCATATTTGGTGATTCAAACTTTGGACAAACTAAAGGATATGGTGCAGTCCAGATTGGGACAGTGACATTCAAGAAGGTAGCCTATGTGGAAGGACTAAAGCACAACTTGATAAGTATCAGTCAGCTATGTGATGAAGGATACCAGGTGACTTTCAGCAAAGCCTTATGCAAGATAAAGTCAGAGGACAACACAACTGTGTTGACAGGTAAAAGGAAAGGTAACATCTACTTAGTAGATTTTCTTTCAACAGATGTAGACATTTGCCTGTTTAATTCTGTCTGTAGACCTAATGTTTTATGGCATAAGAGACTAGGACATTTAAACCTTAGAACCATTGTTAGGCTATCCAAGAACAACCTTTTTAGAGGACTACCTTCTGGCCCCTATAAGAAGGAAGGACTCTGCAGGGCTTGTCAATTAGGAAAGCAAACTAAAAACAGTTTCAAGTCACTTAATAAGAGTGATTCACCTAGGATTTTGCATCTGTTACACATGGAACTTTTTGGACCCATTACAGTACAAAGCTTAGGAGGGAAATCTTACACTTTAGTAGTTGTAGATGACTTCTCTAGATTCACATGGGTGGTCTTTCTGAGGAAGAAGTCTGATAACTTTAAGTGTTTGACAGAGTTTCTCAAATGCATACAGATTGAGTTCAATACTCACATTGCCCTGATCAGAAGTGATCATGGGATAGAGTTTGATTCTTTTCTTATGCAAGAGTTCTGTCAGAGTGAAGGTATCAGGCACACTTTCTCAGCTCCTAGGACCCCTCAACAAAATGGGGTAGCTGAAAGAAAAAATAGAACCCTTATTGAATCTGCCACTACATTGTTGTCAGATGCTCACCTTCCTCTATCTTTTTGTGCAGAGGTAGTGAACACCTCCAACTATGTGCTGAACAGAAGTTTAATATATAAACTGAAGGGCAATACTCCCTATGAATTACTCAAAGGGAAGAAACCTAAAATAGATTATTTTAGAATTTTTGGTTGTATTTGTTATATAAATAATAATGACAAGAAGTATTTATCAAAATTTCAAGCTAAAGCTAATGTAGGAGTGTTTCTAGGATACTCCATGATCAGTAAGGCTGATAGGGTTTATAATAAATCAACTCTTAAAATTGAAGAATCTGTTCACATATCTTTTGATGAATCTAACATGTCTTTCAAGGAGAAGAATACTTCTACCATAGAACCTTTGCAGGTACATTCTCTTGCTGAAGATTTGAACAGGTTACAGATTACTCAAAAAGAGGAAAGCAGTGAAGATGAAGAAAGCACTCAACATATTGAAGAGAAACTTCTTTAAGAGCCAGTTGTTGTACCACAAGAGGAAACAACAACACAGGTTGGTGAACAATCAACACCCCCTGTTGATTTAATAACATCAAGAGACCATCCAATTTCCCAAGTAATTGGAGACATCTCAGCTGGTGTGCAAACCAGAAATCAGGTCAACCAAAACCTGTTGCACACTTGCTTCCTATCTCAAATTGAACTTCAATCCATTTAAGATGCTGAGCAAGATCTACACTGGATCATTGCAATGCAAGAAGAGTTGCATCAATTTGAAAGGAATAAAGTTTGGGAACTAGTGCCAAGGCCTAAGGATCACTCCATTGTTGGAACAAAGTGGGTGTTCAGAAAAAAATTGGATGATCAAGGAGTAATTGTAAGGAACAAGGCAAGGTTAGTTGCTCAAGGGTACTCACAAGAAGAAGGCATATATTATGACCAGACTTTTGCACCAGTTGCAAGATTGGAAGCTATCAGAATCTTCTTAGCTTATGCAGCACACAAAGGTTTCAAAGTATACCAGATGGATGTAAAAAGTGCATTTCTAAATGGAGACACAAAGAAGAAGTCTATGTCAGACAACCTCCAGGTTTTATCTCTCCATCTCATCCTAATTATATGGTCTCATACCCTACTAGTACAGATCTATGTAGATGATATTATTTTTGGTTCTACTGATTCAAATTTGTGCAGAAGGTTCTCCAACCTAATGCATTCTAAATTTGAAATGAGTAGCATGGGTGAGCTATCCTTCTTTCTAGGACTGCAAGTCAAACAACATGCTGAAGGCATCTTTATTTCTCAAACCAAATATGCAAAAGAATTGGTTAAGAAATTTGGTATATCTGAAGCATCATGCATGAAAACACCTATGCCTACTAATGTTATATTGGATGCTGATGAACATGGGAAACTTATTGATCAGACAACATATAGAGCAATGATTGGCTCTTTACTGTACCTTACAGCTAGTAGACCAGACATAATGTTTTCTACATGCATATGTGCTAGATTCCAAGTGAGCCCTAGAGAGTCACACCTAACATTAGTAAAAAGGATTCTCAGGTATGTTAAAAGTTGTCCAAATCTAGGTCTCTGGTATCCAAAAGGCTCAGCATTTGACTTCACTGGATTTTCTGATGCTGATTATGCTGGATGCAGAATTGACAGGGAAAGCACCAGTGGAACTTGTCAGTTTCTTGGTGACAAACTTGTTTCCTGGTTTTGCAAGAAACAAACATTTGTGTCAACTTCAACTGCTGAAGCTGAATATATGGCTGCAGGTAGTTGTTGTTCACAAATATTGTGGATTCAAAACCAACTCCTAGACTATGGCTACAACTTAGAGAAGTCTAAAATCTTTTGTGATAATACCAGTGCTATCTCTATAGCTCAAAATCCAGTCCTCCATAGTAGGACAAAACACATAGAAATTAGGCATCACTTTTTAAGGGATAATGTTGAGAAAAATAAAATTGAACTTCAATATATCCCAACTGATTTGCAAAGGGGAGATATTTTCACCAAACCCTTGGATGAAAAGAAACACACCTTCTTCCTAAATCAGTTAGGAATGTTAGATGGAGGAAGTTTAAAATAATGTCCAAGATTTTAAAACTCTAAAAATTGACCAAGACTAGACAAACATCTTGATTTTTCTAGTGTTTAGAGTGTATTTCTGGTCTCTGAACTGCGCTCGACGATTTTCCCCGAGATCGTCGAACGGAGATCGATGCTTTCCGAAATCGTCGACCTGAGTTCAGCGCCTCTCAGATAGTGCTCAACTATCTCTCCAGGTCAACGATCGTCGAACGACGCTCGACGATTTTATTTTGTGAACTATCATCGAACGGAGTTCGATGCTCTCCAATATCGTCGAACGGAGATCGACGATATTGCAGACCCTTCAGATTCCTTTAGAAGCCCCGATCGTCGAACTGAGTTCAACGATCTTTCCTTTTTTGCGTCGAACCCTAATATAAAATTCATTTTTCGGCCGACGTTCTCTCTTTGCGCCTTCGTTCTCTCTGCAAAAATTCTCTTTCCCTCCAAACATCTCTACACTTGGTCGTTTGTTTGTTAATTTTTGCAGGTAACAATGGCCGTCTCAGTTGCCGTTCTAGCCGCAATGAAGTTTGATGCAGGATTTGATATCGACATGGATTCCTTCAACACCAATGATCAGATCTTCCAAGACATTCTGGAACTGTTCAAGGAGCAAAAGCTCGTCACCATCATGTCCACCAGAATCAAGCTACCTGCTGATGAAATTAAGGAGTGGGTGTATACTGCTCACAACCAGGACCAAAATACAGTGGTTGGTTCAATTTCTGGAACTCAGGTACCTCTGACACCTACCATTCTGACAGAGGTTTTTCAATTAAATTCTGGAAGAGATTCTGTTGAATTGTCTGGAGAAGAATTTTCTGATTTACTTGCTAGAATGGGTCATTCTGAAGCAAACCCTGGCAAGCTGTTGAAAAAGAACTTAGCTGTTGAATACAGATTTTTAGCTGATGTAGTGGGAAAGGTTCTGTTGGCCAAACATTCAGCACATGATACCATCTCCAGGTATCAGCTGTGCTTGATGGGAGCCTTAGTGGATAAGAAACAGTTAAACTGGGGAGAGATCTTCTTTGATCTGATTAAGAAGAAAATAAATAAGAATTTTGTGAATTTTGGAAGGATTCTAGGGCTGTTTCTCCAAAACAGATGCCCTGCACTTCTTGTCTCATCTGGGATGCACATCAATGCCTCTAATAGGCTGTCCTGTGACCTCTTTGGCAAATGGGACAGGCAGATAGTGAAGCCCAACAGGCCCTCTACAAGCACCACTTCAGGCACAAGGACTATTGCAGTCTCTTCCCCTCAAGTCTCTGCCCCTGCAGAAGACTTGCCTGCTGCTTCCTCTCCTCCTCCACCTCTCATTTCCTCTCCACCAGCCACTTCCACCATTCAAACTTCATCCACAATCATTATTTCCAGCCCCTCTCCTACTTCAATTCCATCTCCAATTCCTACTCTAATAGAAGAAATCTTCCACCCATTACATACCTACCCTCATCCAGATCTTGACACATCCTCTCCCATTCCATCATTAAATCTGATAGATGATTCCTTCATGGATGACTCTCCTTCATCCCCTCCTGAACTACCATCCTCTTCCACATCTTACCAACAGCTTCTGCAAGTCATCATTGCTCAACCCTCCTTCACACCTTCTATCTCCATACCACTTTCTTCCATTTCCATAATCCCCACACCTCAACCTTCCCTTCTACCATCCACCAGCTCTCCACCAACATCTCCAGTTGCTCCACCATTCTTCTCTAACCCTGCTCAAGTCCCTACTGCGCATGTAGATATTCCTGCCTTAGCTGACAAACTATATGAGCTGATAGCCCCCAGGCTCTCACTTCTGTTGGAGACCTCCTTGGCTCCACTCTTAAAGTCAGTTGCAGACTTATCTGCTAGGCTCTCTTCCATCTTTCCTCCTCAAGCAATCCCTTCATTTGGGTGCCTTGATCCAGCAGTCTCTGAATCTAGGCAGGGGGAGATGCCTCGTGAAGATGCTAGATTGCCTGTTGCTGCCATTTCTTCAGTCCCTGCTGCTGCTGCTGATGTTACTTCAGCTCAATCCCCAGTTTCAACACCTTCATAGGTTGCAGTCTTCTCAGTGGACATCAGGTCCTTATTATCAGTTTTTGATTCAATATATTTTAGCTGTCTTCCAGTAAGCAATGCAGTCCAGCCATCTGAAGACCTCTCCAAGGCCATTGTGCCCTTCTCAAGCTGTGACACCAGTGTTATCCATTCATTTGTAAATTCAGTTTATGCTGCTGCAAATGTTGTTGTTTCTGTTTGTTTTGTTGTTGCTGCCCCTGCTGTTGTCAGTGATGATACTGCTGATGAGTTAATCTCTAAGGATATACATATGACAGAGGCACATGACTTTGAGCCTGCTGTCACTGCTGATGTTTCTGTATCTGAAAGTAGTGTTTCTGAAATAGTTTTCTCTAAATCTGTTGCTGCCCCAGTTGCCGCTGTTACTACTGCTGCTATATCTTCTGAAAGTAGTGATCCTGTAAGTACTGTATCTGCTTCTATTGCTGCTGTTACAACTGCTGTCACCACTATTTCATCTTCTCCAACCCAACAACAGAAAGACTATTTGAAAAGGATTGTTGCTTTATATGATGAGCAAAGCTCTGAAAGTGATGAATATAGGACTGATTCTGATGATTCCTCAGCCACTATAGCCAGGAGGTCCACCAGCCAAAGACTTCCACCAGCTAAAGTCAAAGATACAAATGACATACCTTATTACATTGTTCATGACTACCCTATTACTGAACATTGGATGCAATATTCCAAGAATCAATTGAAAGCCATGAAGAAAAAGAGGAAATATGAGAAAGGTTCCTCTCAGTTTCATCATCCTCATCCTCCTCCACCACCTCCTCCTGATGCAGGTGCAGGTGGTAGCTCTGATGTTCATCCCTCTCCTAGAAGCCAAACCCCCTATCAGCCTCATGGAAGATCTCAATATAGGGGAAGCCAATCCGGAGGTTCTCAATCTAGGAGAGGAAATTATAGAGGAAATCAAAGGGAATTCCAAGTTTACTCCAAAGGCTATTCTAGACAGCATCCATACTCAAGGGAAGGACAAGCTTCATCTGATACAACTTCAGGCCCTTTTCCCTACAAGCTGAAAGAAGTAGTATCATCCAGAGCTCCTCAAGATAATCCTTCCAACAGATATGAGCCTCCAGTGCCCTTTGAGGATCCAGAGAATAATCATACTGCATGGACTGCTAGGATGAAAGAATTAGCTGCCTTGGATCAAATTAAGAAAGCTAGAGAGCAAGGCAAGGACACCTCCAGCATTACTACCTTGTCAGAACAAAGAAAGAAGGAACTTGAAAGATATGCCTCCAGCAAGTTTTTTGATTCTGAAAGATACACGGAGCTGTACCCTGAAGCTGTAGTACCAAGGCCTAAACATCAAACATCTCTAGGTGCAGCTGATGACAGAAGATCAAAGAAGGAAGCTCTTAATCCAAATATAGAAATTAAACTTATTAAGAGCAAGGAGAAAGAGTAATTGTGTAAGGTGACAATTATTCTGATTTCTGATCTGTCTGAGATATTTTATCTGTGATTCTGCAATGTTGTTGTTTGTTATTCTTTTGCTTTGTATGATGTTTTTAATTTCTCCAATTTCTGTAAATAGTAATCCTAACCCAAATAGGGGGAGATTGTTGGAACACCCTATTAGTAATTTGGGTCAGGATCACTATGTGTTTTAGGAAACCTGTTTTTGACCTCATTGTATAGATCTAAAGGTCAATTAGAATTGGGTCAGGATCACTATAGCTCCTTGTGTCTTCTAGTTGCTTGTCTTTATTTTTGTTTCTGGCTGTGCTTGTTTTGTGATTAGATAGTTTCTGTGATTAGATTTACTATTTGCTTCCTTGTTCACTCAGATTACAACAACTGTTGTAAAAAGTTTTTAATCACCATACTCTATTCCCCCCCCCCCCCGCTAGAGTATATCAGATCTATCTTGCACTTTCAAAATCATTCCCGAACCCTTGTAAATTTCAAGGAAATAATGGATTTTGGCTAGACACAGATCCGACCATGTGTTTTTTTCACCCTTTTGGGGTTTTCCATGTAAACAATGATATTTGTCATTTTCTGCTGCTTTTTTTATTGTTTGCACCCAGTCCAATTTCAAGATAAGACTGTTTGATTCTTCAGAGCAGAAAACAATCGGGTGAGCTGCAACAAGTCTATTGGCCATTTGGACAGTTTGCATATGATTATATATAATTATATATAGTTTATTTACGTGACCATATATTATACCAATATTAGAATTAGCTGTTTGATTATTGGCCATTTGGACCCTTTTCATATGGTCAAAAAGTCCAACGCTGATATTCAAATCAAGTGCTCCCAATTTTGAAGACGTTAAATCAGCTCCCTTGGGCGGTTTGGGCGAACTCATTTGCATATGGTCGAGACCCGTCTTTTCCCCTTCATATGTGCCTCGAAGTAACGGACCACTCAGCAGTTATCCTCTCATATAGTTTGAATGTTGTGACTTGATTGCACATTTGGCATCAACATGTCCAAAGAAGAAAAATAAAAATGCTATGGCCAAATTTGAAAGAAGCTTGAAATAAAAAAAAGGAGGTAAGAAAAAAGAACAAGTCTTTTTATATGTACCTTAAAACTTAAAAATGCTAAGGACTTAGGAGATTCCTTGCGCGCCTTCGCGCGCGGCGCCTCCTTGCACGTGTCTCTTCTTTGCGTGCTCCCTCCCGCTTCGCCTCCTTGTATGGTCTCGAGAACACATATTCCCTGCGCGCCTTCGCGCGCCCCACCATCTTGGGTGCATCTTTTCCCCGCGCGCCTTCGTGCGCGATCTTGCACGCATCTCTTCCTTGCGCGCCTTCGCACACGATGCCTCCTTGCGCGCGTCTCTTCCTCGTGCGCTCCCGCGCGCTACGCCTCCTTGCACGCCCCACGAGCGAGTCTCTTTCTTGTGCGCCCCGGCATGCTCCGCCTCCTAGAACGCGGCCTCATTTCATGCTCCCATGCTCGTCGTTTCCTAGCACGCTTCTGCGCGCGCCTTCTCCTTGTGCGCTTTTTCTTATGAGCGTCTCTTCCTTGCAAGCTCCCGCACGCTACACTTATCATGCGCTCCCGCGCACTTTGCTTCCTTGCGTGAGCCTTTTCCCTCCGCACTCCGCGCGCTCCTCATTACCGTTTGCTCCAGACAAGTGCCCCCCCCAGCGCTCACCTCCTATAAGCGCTCCGCGCACTCTCCTCCAATAAGCGTCATGCACGATCTCTGCCAGCAAGCGCTCCGCGCGCTCTCCCCCAACAAGCGACCCGCGCGCTCACCTCCTGGAAGCGCTCCGTGCGTCCTCCTCCAATAAGCGCATCTGCGCTCTCTGCCGACAAGCGCCCCGCGCACTCACCTCCTGCAAGAGCCCCGCGCACTCTCTACCAACAAGCACTTCACGCACTCTCCGCCAACAAGCGCCCCGCAAGCTCTCTGCCACTCTACCAACAAGCGCTTCGCGTGCTCTCCTCCGGCAAGCGCCCTGGGCACTCTCCTCTAGTAAGCGCCCTGCGCGCTCTACTCCAATAAATGCTTCACGCGCTCTCCATCAGTCAGCGCCCCACGCGCTCTCCTCCAACGAGCGCCTCACGGACTCTCCTCTAGCAAGCGCCCCACGCGCTCTCCACGCACTCTGCCATCAAGTCCGCACCAAGCGCACCTTCGTGTGTCCCGCTTTCAAAACCGCTGCAAGTATTATACTCCTTCAGCTCATAAACGAGACCACCAATCGTCAGCAAGTCAGCAATTCATGTCTCCTCTAAGTACAATATGAGACAATCCACCAAGGATAAGATGCGCCCAGCGCGCCACACGAGCTTCCAAGTCCCAGAGATCAGAACAAGTGCAACAAGTTGTTCCCGCCTCCAAGAACTATCAGAGGACTCCAGAATACAATGAGTGTATAGCTCCCCGCAACACACCAAGAAATTGTTAGCTCTACGAACGGTGGTCTGTCACGCTCCGAGCTGTTCTCTCTTCCCCCACCGCAATAATTGTAACGAGAAGCGGTCTGTCGCCCTTAAGTTCTTGGAAAAGCACTATAACAACACTCAGATCTAGTGGAGGTTTGGTCGACACAGATTCGGCCATGTGGGTTTTCACCCAGTTGACGGGTTTCCCACATAAAAAATTGTCAGTTTTTCTTTCTATGTGATTGCGTGCGTGCTCGACCACTCCTTGGGCTAAGACGGTTCAAGTTAATCCGGTCCGACCGGGGCGTCGATTTTTTTCACAACAGCTTCCATCGAGGTTCCGTGGACTTAACAATCTTCCAACCGGAGCACTTCCATCGAGCCTCCGGGGACTTAATCTCTTTTTCATCATTTTCGTATTTTGTACTTGTGACAAAGAGGTGACATATCACCCTGCGATGAATCATCCCCAAACTCTTGTAAACTCTAAGGAAATAGTGTATTTTGGCCCGACACAGATCCGACCATGTGGTTTTTCAGCCTTTTCGGGTTTTTCAGCCTTTCCCGCGCAGGGAGGCCTACTGCGCGAGTGGAAGGCGCGAACAGACTCAAGCCCATGGCGAGCGAGACGAAGCTGTATATCGACCTCGCTGATGATGGCATCAGGGTTGGTTACATCGACATCTAACTCAGCATCAACTTCGGAAGATAAACGAGCGCACTCATTCTACAACCATTCGATGCGCCTATCCGCCGCCTGCTTATCCTGCGCCAGCGAATAAATGATGCGTGCATGCTTCTGGAATAACTCGGTAGTCTTATGATTCATCTCCGCCGGGTTCAAAGGGTCGCCCAGGTAGTCTTCAATCCCGTCAATAGGAGGGCGAGGCGAGACGACGAGTCGCTCAGGGTGCTCCTCGGTAGGCGAGTCAGTCTGGGCGCCTGGGCAGGGAGTAGAGGGACGGGGTGAGAGATGCTCCCGAAGGAGGGTGTGGGAGTAGCGAGTGGGGCAGAGAAGTGCGAGGGAAGGTTTATTACCAGGAGGACGGGAGGTCCCGGCAGCCTGGGAAGGGTCGTCCCTTCTCTCGCTGGGTGGAGTAGATGGAGGAGTGGAAGGTGGTTGCGAGTCAGAATCCTCGCGATGGAGGGCAGTATCGTCTCGCGGACTTTCTTGTCGTTGTAGGGTTGCGGAGGCTCCCTAAAGAAGCAAATAATTAAGAAGGCAGATACAAATATTGAAGGAGCAATAAAGAAGCAAGAGCTAACCTCTTTTTCCCTAGGAGATACGGGAGGAGGAGTGGGGCAGGTTTCCAGGCCAACGCAAGATGGCTCCTCGGCAGAAGGAGAGGGGCCACCTGTTCTTACCTCCTTCAGGCGAGACGACTAGGGTGGTAAAGAGGGTAGAGGGCGAACTAAAGTTGAGGTAAAGGCGGCCACGTTGGCCTTGTTCTGCTTACGCACCAGAGCAAGGCGCTCGCGAAATCTCGGGCTATGAGACATGATGAACTGTTCAAGCCAAGGAAAGATATTATGCAATGGGGGATCCTATATTCGGGGCAGGAATCCTATATTTATAGGCTCCGGTGGGGGGCCTTACAAAATATTCCCTTATAAATACACCCATAAATACGCCTTAATATTCGCTTAAAATAATCTCGAAAAGAGCGGGGATTGTGTACAACCTCGGGCTCGCGAGAGGCCCTCAAGATGCGAATAGAAGAAAGTTGGCGAGAGATGCTGATAGGCGAGTGGAACCAGATGGACCACTCGCAGGAGACGAGGTGGGTGGTCTCAGAAATGTCCAAGACGCCCCCTTTTGAGACGCGAGTAGGCTCTTAGCAGCGAGAGGATCCCATAGCAAAGGATACCTGCGAGACGAGCAGGAAGGCCCGTCTCACCGATGGGTACTCCCCCACTCGCCACATGGAAAGAAGGCCGTTTTTATATTTCTACACCCAAGGGGGATTTTACACTTCTACCACGGGCAATTTTACCCTTTTGCCCATGGTGGTCTGCATATAACTCTTCAGAAGAGCGGAGTTTGGCTGTTGGCAGACCCGACCAGGGGTACTGTGGTATTTTCAGATCAGCTCAGTATGGTTATTGGCAGTTCAAGCTCAGAAAACTATAAATAGACCCATAGGGGTTCTTCAGAAGCACCTTTTCTCGGGACTTGAGAGTTTCTTTCTGTGCTTTCTGAGAAGCTCCAGGCCCAGCTTTTGGCTTTGGAGGGGAAGCTCTCAGAGATCTTTCGGGTAAGCGGTGGGACCTCCCTGCTGCAGCTTAGGGTCGGTTTCTAGTCCTTCACGACCAGTCAGAGATCAGAGCTTGGGACGAGTGGGTGTTGGCTGCGCCCCTATTTTTGAACTTTTGTAGAAGTTAAATTTTGGCTTCAACATTAGGGTTATAGTGGTGGGACCAATGTGAAAGTGAGGGTTAGACCTGAAATACTCTAGAGGGGGGGGGTGAATAGAGTATCTTTGAACTTTAAAAACTTTTTGTTGTAAATAATCACTACAGAGTTTGGAAACTATGTGATACTAGATTTTGGGTGTAAGTAAAAAGCAGTCCTAATATAAAATTATCTACCACAACCACAACAGAAATTAAACTAACTAATTCAAGCATAACAAACCTAACTAGCACAGGCACTGCAAGAACAAAAGAAAAGGATGGCAACAAGACAACACAAGAAATTTATAGTGGTTCCCCAACCTGGGTACATCTACTCTTCTACCACCCTGGTAGGAATCCACTAGCAGGTTTTTGATCAGGTGACTGCCACCAATGAGATTTTGATCAGGTGCTCAAAAACCAAATCCCAAGTCTTTTGATCAGGTGACTTGCAACCAGGAATAACTTTTGAAGGGAGTTAAAGAACCATTTTTATAGTGGGGGAATGAGAGAGTGATAATGTCTTCTCTTTCTCAAATACAACCGAGAAGACTTAGTGGATCTTTGATGTTAACAAAGCTCCCCCTGAGAGATTGATGTTCAGGAAGACTAGAGCTTTGCTTCAGGGTGTGTAGGTCTTCAATCTCTGACCTTGATCAGAAGATCTCCAGGAACTTCTTAACTAATGTAGGTTTGTTGTCCTTGAAGAATCCAGGAGTGAAGAATTAAGAAGTTTCTTGATTTTGATTTGGTGTCCTCTTCTTCTTCAGCAGTGTCAAGGTGAAGACCAGATTCTCTTTTTGCACAGAGAATATTTTGAATCAATGTTGTCGTATCTTCTCTGCGTGTTTTGTCTTCTTGTTCTTGTGTGTGTCTCTATCGTGTGCTCTTCTTTTTCTCTTCTATTCTCTATCTTTATTGCTTTCGAGAAGGAAGAAGAAAAATACTTTTATATTTCCTATAAATTCTTTCTTCTGAATTTTAAATTCCCCAACTGTCCCATTGAAACATGACAAGTAATAAACCTGATGAAGGTCATAATCAATGTTGCTTCTAACGGTAATATTCAGTGAATATTATGCATTGATTACTCATGAATTACTGCAATAAATTGAGGACAGAAGGAGGAAAAATCCATGTCTGGATCTGCACAGAAATCGTCGAGCAGAGAACAGAATTCATCGACCTGAGTCCTGAGTTTGTTGAGCTGAGAAGTCATGTGCGTCGACCAGATAATTATTGTTCGTCGAGCTGACATCCAAGATCGTCGAACTGAGAACTGCTGACTGCTTTCTTGTTAATCCTTGCCAATTCTGTGTATCAAGATCGTCGAGCTAAGAATCTAACTTCGTTGACTAGAGTTCAGAGAAGTGTTCAGAGAAATGATTCTTGGACTTTAGAATGTTGAAGTAGTGTATCCAGAAATCGTCGGCCTGAGAACTATGTTCGTCGACCTGAGAACTATGTTCGTCATCCTGAGAACTGCTAACTGCTACTTGATAAACTTGTCAAGACTGTGGTCTAAGTTTGTCGAGTTGAGAATTTGGATTCGTCGACTGGAGTTCAGAGAAGTGATTCTGGACTTAGAATGTTGAAGTGCAGTGTCAGGAAATCGTCGACCTCAGAGTCAAGTTCATCGATCTCAGCTCAGAGAATTTTCTCTGAGTTCGTTGAGCTGAGGACGACTTTCGTCAAGCTGAGTTCGACGAACGTCGAACTCACTTTCCCGAGTCTTTGAAATTTCTGTAAGTTTCAAGTCTTCTACAGTCTGTTGATGGCTGGTCCAAGCAATGTTGACTCTAAGGACATGGCCTAGACTCTAGGACACAAACATGACCCTGGCTATACATGTTGGGTCAAACATCCTAGTTTAGTGAAGCTAGCCCAAATCCAACTAGGGATCCAACACAATGTGTGGCTAAGACCCCAATTTGGGCTAGTTTGACTTGGGTTAACTTGGGCCCTGTAATGGGTCTCATATGACTACACCCTAACTCCAAGGTTCAAACCTAGCCTAAACCCATGCTCCTAAACCAATCCAAGTAGAGGCGTCTAATTGGAAATGATATGTTACAAGGTAGTTGTACATTCACTCGATCTGTCGGCGAAAATGAAAGCACTCTGATACGCCCTACGAAGTCCTCCGACAAAAAAGAATGAGAAGCTCCCGTATCAAATAGTGCTATCGTCAGATGCTACGATATCAGGACAAAGCCTAATTCAAATCAATTACACACAAGCAACGCATAAGGTACTAAGTATGGAAAGCAGTAAAACTGAATCTCAACTCATACATGTTACGACGTCACTCTGTTTTATGGCCTCCTATTGCCTAACATTATAAAGTCGGGGTTGCGCTTGGGATGCAGTTGATTCCACCACTGTCTTTCCATTTTCAGCATAAGATGCACCCGTCTTTTTAACACCTTTTGGACCACTCCAGCAGTCTCGAGCGATATGGCCCACCTTTCCACATGTATAGCATGTGGGCGGACCTCTCCCAGATCTTGCTCCAGATGCGGGAGAAGAAGGAGCCGGTACATAAGTTTTAGGCTTCTTTTTCCACCGTCGAAACCCAGACTTTGGAGAACTAGGTACTTTAAACTCTGTCTTCTTCCCCGCCAAGTCATTTTTACGCTGCACTCGCTTCATGTCCAGCTCAAGGGAAGGGGTCGTATTGACCAAGGTAAGGAAACTCTACGTCATCGATCCTGAGAGCAGCAACCGCAGGTCATCTCTCAGCCCTTCATAGAATCGATTTGTTTTTCGTTCCTCATCTAGAAACATAAAGCTTGCATATCTTCCCAATCTCGTAAACTCATGCATGTAGTCATCCACCGGCCTCTTGCCTTGAGTTAGCGGTTGAAATTGGTTCTCAGTCGCAATCCTCTGTGCCGATAGAATGTATCTTGCCAGTGAATACCTTGAGAACTCCTCCATTGAGATCTCAATCAGTGCCCGACCAGTAAACTGGCGCAGCTCCAGCTCATCCCACCATAATCTTGCCTCACCATCTGAAAGAAAAAGGAGAGTAATCTCTGGTTAACTCTATCGGGGGGGGGGGGGGGGGTGAATAGAGTTAATTAAAAATTCCTTTGCAACTTTTTATAATTATAAAGTTAAGTTATAAAATAGGTGATATAATAATAGCTAAGAGAAGTTAACAAAAGCAAAGAAATACATCACTAAGCTACCACAGCACAAGACAAAAGGAAAACAACAAACACACAGACAACACAAGAATTTTATAGTTGTTCCCCAACTGGGTACATCCACTCTTCTACGACCCTGATAGGAATCCACTATAGGTTTTGATCGGGTGACTGCCACCACAATATCTATTTGAAGGGAGATATTGTAACTCTTTGAGCTTTTGATCAAGTGCCCAAAAACCAAACTCTAGTGTTTTGGAAGATGACTTGTGAACTAGGTTAACTTTTGAAGGGAGTTAAAACCCTGTATAGTGGGATGGGAAAGAAAGTGATGTTAGTCTTCTCTTTTCTCAAAAACACTTTGAGAAGACTTTGTGTGGATTCCAGATCTTGTCAAAGCTCCCCCTGAGATGTAGAGTTGTTCAGCATTGAGAAGCTTTGTTCAGGAGTGTGTAGGTCTTCAACTTGTGTAAACCAGATCCAGGAACTTTAGACAGATGGATCTATATTGTCTCAGCAAATTCCTGGAAGGAGAAGATGAAGAAGACTCTTGATCAGTTTGTGTTGTTCTTCTTCTATCTTCTTGAGAGCAAAGTGAGAGATGTGGATATTGAGCTGTTGTGAGGTCTCTGCTCTTGCTTGGAATATCTTTCTACAATTTTTCTGCCCTGAAAGAATTATCTTGTTATTCTCAGTCTCTGTCTTGTTTTTTCAAATATTATTCTCTCTGTGTTCTCTTTGACAACCAATCTTCCTTTGGAATTTGAATAACTACAATAAATGCCTTGCTGAAAAACTGGGAAGGAAAACGGCTAACATATCAGTCATTATTCGTTTCCCTAACTGTCCCGAGAAATATGTCAATTAAATCCTCTGATGAATACCATAATCAATACTGTCAGGAACAGCTATATTCTTAGAGAATATAAGCATTGATTACTCAGGGAATTTATGATTTAAAATAATAATAGAGAGGGAACAGATAAGGGAAGAACAAAGAACACACAACATACAAAATTCATCGACCAGGGAACAGATTTTGTCGACCTGCACTCAAAGAATGTTGACCTGAGGAATCATGTTCGTCGACCTGAGCTCTGCGAAGCAAACAATGAATATAAATAGCTGATTCTGCGCTCTAAGAACGTCGACCTGACAATCTGTTCTACACTCAAAGATCTTCGACCGCATAACTTCAACAAATAGATTTAGTTGAGCTGAGAACCAGTCTGGGAGAAAACGTCGACAACAAAATATATCCTTCTGGTGAATATCATCTACCTGAGCTCTATATTTGTCGGGCTGAGTTTAATGAACGTCGAACTAATTTCCAGACAACTGAAAATCTTCTAAGTCTTTAATCTGAAGTCCACATCAGGCAGGTCCATGAAGTTTGACACTTGGCGGAATGGCCTAAAACTTAGAAAGAAAAACTAGTGACCCTAACTATACATCATGGGTCAACACAACCTAAGAAGTGAACATAGCCCAAATAAAAATAGCGGTTCCAACAAATCTAGGTGAATCACTCTTATTTATTAATTTAAAACTATATTTAGTTTGTTTGCCTAGTTGACAAGCCCTGCAGAGGCCTTCCTTCTTATAGGGACCAGAAGGCAAACCTCTCACAAGGCTGTCTTTAGATAGCCTAGCAATGTTTTTCATATTAACATGTCTTAATCTTTTATGCCATAAATCATTTTAATTGCTAACAATATTAAGTAAACAGATATCTGAGGTTGCAGAATGAAAATCAACTATATATATGTTACCTTGTCTATTTCCAATTAAACAGTTTGTTTTTCTTTATTAGAAATAATATATGATCTTGAGTTAAAATGTACCTGATAACCTTCATCATATAGTTAACTTATGGAGATGAGGTTATGCTTGAGTCCACATACATATGTCACCTTTTTGAAAGTGACTTCTCCAATCTTTACTTCTTCAAAGCCTTCAGACTGACCACAATTTGAATCACCAAAGATCACCTTTGGTCCCATCTTGGACTTGTAGTTATTTAAGTTGTCCTTGCTGCCAGTCATATGCTTGGAGCATCCACTGTCCAGATACCATTTTTGATTAACAGCTAGACAGCTCTTTTCCTGCAAAGAAAATAATTAGTTGTTCTTGACACAGGTCACCTTGGGTCCTTTATATTGCTGATAAGAAAAGCTTGATATAACTGAAAATTCAGGTTCGTATTTATATCCTAAGGGATGATATCTTCTGGGAGAAATTATCCAGTCAGCAAGTGGATTAAAGGGTTTTCTAGGTTGATTAGAGTTACTATGAAAATTATGATTTTTATTAAGTCTGACTAGGTTCGACGAAATGTTGTAAGTTTGTCGAGCAGAGTTCGACGAAGTGGGATGAGATCGTCGATCTTTGCTCAGAGAGTGAACATATTCATTTTCTGTACCCCAAGTTCATCAATCTCTGCTCGACGAACCATACACAGTTCGTCGATCGCAGTAAGACGAATTATTATAGCTAATATTGGCGTTCATAGATCGTCGATCGGAGTTCGATGAACTAGCCACATTTCGTCGACCTGAGTTCGACGAAATCGGATGAACTTTGTTTTTACTTAAAATTTTCTGGTTTCTGTTATTTTGATTTTTAGAGTTAGGTAATTCTTCTGTGGTTTGTTTGTTGTTCATTTTCTCTTTACTCTTAGCTGAAACAAATCTAATGGGGGTTGATAATATGTTCTTCTTAAGTTTAGGGGGCAAACTTGATGATGCACCCAAGCCCAATTTGTCATTCAGTCTGGCATTGACTGTGCTTGTGATGTCCATCAGCTTAAGGCTTCTCCCATTGAGAGATTCCTCAAGTTGCTTAGCCTCACATAGCTCAGTTTTTAAAGAAATTATTTGTTCATTAGCTAGAGTTAGTCTATCTTTTAACTTAGTGTTTTCAGAAATCAGATTTTCTTGATTAGATAATCTTTCCCTAAGTATTTTAATTTCTTTTTCATAATTGATTAGGTCAATACACATGGTTTTAAACTCAGTTTTGAAACTATCAGAACTATAATCAAATTATGAAAGTACCTGATCAAAATCTAATTCTGAAGCTCCTTCATTATCAGATTGTTCCTCATCATCTGATTGACTGCTGGAGGCATTGATGGCCATGAGGCGGACTTTCTTGGCCCTTGCCTCTTCTTCCTCTTCAATGGAACTGGAAGATGTGGATTCATCTTCTATGTCACTGCAGGTATCAGCTACAAAGCCCTTCTCCTTCTTTTTATATTTGCTGGAGGAAGGCCTGCTACTTTGTTGTTTTCTGGAGTCCCTTTCTCTTCTTCTTTCTTTCTTATGATTCTCTGGATACTCTGAGATAAAATGTCCAGGTTTCCTACAGCCAAAACATACTACTTCTTTAGTAGGAGTTTTCTCATACCTTGTCTTATCATCCTTCCTGGATGATTTTCTTCTAAAGTCCTTTCTTGACATTTTGTAAAATCTCTTGGCAAAGAGACTCATTAGTTCTTCATTTACTGTTGAAGCTTCAGTCTCTTTAGCAGTCTTGAATGCAAAGTTGTGCTCCTTTCTTGCTGGTGGAGGAGTCCTTTGTTCATCTGCTTCTCTGGACTTTATTAGCTGCTCATAAGACTTGAGCTTTCCCAATAGAGATTCTGTGGAAATCTCATTTAAGGTCCTGGCCTCCTTGATTGTTCAGATCCTTGAATCCCATGAGCTTGGGAAGCACATGAGGATTTTATCATTTACTTTAGTAAGAGTGATGACCTTATCTAAAGTCTTCAGCTCATTGATTATTGAGATCAGTCTGTTGTACACGTCAGCAACTGATTCTGACTCATCCTTCTTGAAAATTTCATACTGGGATATGAGATTTGATCTTCTGTCTTTTCTCTCATCAGCAGAGCCAACCACCATTTGGTTGAGAGAGTCTCAAATAGCTTTGGCTAATGTGCATTCAGCCACCTTCTGGAAAATATCATCAGACATAGTCTGAGCCAGAATGTTCATGGCCTTTGCATCAACAATCTTGGCTTTCTTCTATGCATCTATCCACTCAGGTGGTGGAACAACATGTGTGCTTGATGTTGTTGTAGTTGTAGAGGCAGTTGATTGATGAGGACCTGTCAAAATAGATTTGTAGATATCATCATCAATGGAAATCATATAAAGTTTTATTCTTGCCTTCCAGATGACAAACTTATTTAAGTTGCACACTGGAGGTCTGGTGCTTGCATAATCCTTGTTATGTGTCATGTTGTGAGTATAATCCTAAGAGAAATAAAAAGTCAGATCCAACACAGGATTTTTGGTTGAAGGGTAACCTTGTACAATCAAAGAAATACTGCTTTGACACCATTTGAAAGTGAGAGTTAGACCTGAAATACTCTATAGGGGGGTGAATAGAGTATCTTTAAAATTTTAAATCTTTTTGCTGTTAATAAAAGCTACAGAGTAGGGCAGCTATTTGATACCAATTTTGCTGTAAGTAAAAGAGCGGTACTAAGATAAACTAAGCTATCACAGGCACAACAAACTAACTAGCACAGGCACAACAAGAACAAAAACGAAAGAGGGCAACCAGACAACACAAGAATTTTTATAGTGGTTCCTCAACCTGGGTACATCCACTCTTCTACCACCCTGGTAGGAATCCACTTACAGGTTTTGATCAGGTGACTGCCACCAATGAGCATTTGATCAGGTGCTCAAAAACCAACCCAAGTCTTTTGATCAGGAGACTCGCAACCAAGGAATAAATTTTGAAGGGAGTTAAAGAACCCTTTGTAAAGTGAGGGGGTGAGAGAGTTATGGTGTATTCTCCTTCTCAAATACAACTGAGAAAACTAGTGGATCTTTGATGTTAACAAAGCTCCCCCTGAGTTATTGAGTTGTTCAGGAAGATTGGAGCTTTGCTTCAGGGTGAGTAGGTCTTCAATCTTTAGCCTTGACCAGAAGAGATCCAAGAACTTCTTGACTGATAAAGATTTATTGTCCTTGAAGAATCCTAGAGTGAAGAATGAAGAAGACTCTTTATTTGGATGGATGTTCTTCTTCTTCTTCACCAGTGTCAAGATGAAAACAAGATTGTTTTCAATACGGAGAAGAATGAGAATGTTGTTATTGATGATCTTCTCTGTAGGCCTTGTGTTATTTTTCTGGTCTTGGCTTCTTGTTTATTGCCTCTATTACTGTGTTATTGCTCTCCTTGTTGCTGCTCTGTCCCGAAGAAGGAAGAAAATCACTTTTATATGATCGATGGAATTTATCCTTTGAATTTTCGAATTCCTTCCTGCATTGATTGCTGACGGGCTTGAAAATGTTTGCATTAATTGATTTCCCAACTGTCTCATTGAAAAGCGGTAAGTAATAATCCTGATGAATGTCATAATCAATGCTGCGTCTGACGGTAATATTCAGAGAATATTAAGCATTGATTATTCAGGAATTACTGCAGTAAAATAAGGACAGAAAGAGGGAAATATCCAAGTCTGGATCTACACAGAATTCGTCGACCTGAGTCCAGAGTTCGTCGAGTTGAGAAGTCATGTTCATTGACCAGATAATTGTTGTTCGTCGACCTGAGATCCAAGATCGTCGACCTGAGAACAACTAGCTGCTACTTGATAAAACTTGTCAATATTGTGGTCTAAGTTCGTCGAGCTGAGAACATAAATTCGTCGGCTGGAGTTCAGATAAATGATTCTGAACTTAGAATGTTGAAGTAGAGCATCCAGAAATCA
The DNA here is from genome assembly GCA_039583875.1 of Platanthera guangdongensis. Lineage (NCBI taxonomy): Eukaryota > Viridiplantae > Streptophyta > Magnoliopsida > Asparagales > Orchidaceae > Platanthera > Platanthera guangdongensis. Next base: position 69,778,419 of record CM077150.1, on the reverse strand, counting down.
TCGACCTGAGAACTAAGTTCGTCGAGCTCGACTCAGAGAATTGTCTCTGAGTTCGTCGAGCTGAGCATGACTTTCATCGAGCTGAGTTCGACGAACGTCGAACTCATTTCTTTAATCTTTGAAATTTCTAAGTCTTGAGTCTTCTACAGTCTGGTGTTGGCTGGTCCAAGCAATGTTGACTCTAAGAACATGGCCTAAACTCTAGGACACAAACATGACCCTGGCTATACAAGGTGGGTCAATAATCCTATTTTAGTGAAACTAGCCCAAATCCAACTAGGGATCCAACAATAAGCATATGCAAGTAAAACCAAAATGACCTATCACCCTGCAAGTAATCATCCCCAAACTCTTGTAAACCCCAAGAAAATAGTGGATTTTGTCCCGACGCAGATCCGACCACGTGTTTTTCAGCGTTTCTGGGTTTTTCACGTAAAATTTTTTTTTTGTCACATGCAACTATTTTTCTTTGACTGTTTACATCCGGTCCAATTTCGAGCTATGGCGGTCGGATTCTTCGGACCGGGAAAACCGGGTGACCCGCAACAAAACTATTGGCCATTTGGACCATTTGCATATAATTATATATATAGTTGATTTACCTAACCATATATTATACCAATATTAGAATTAGTTATTTGATTATTGGCCATTTGGACCCTTTGCCTATGGTCAAAAATCCCAACACTGATATTCAAATCAGCTTTCTTGGGCGGCTTGGGCGAACTCTTTTGCCTAGTCGTGACCAGTCTTTTCCCCTTCATATGTGCCTCAAAGTAATTGGTCACTCAGCAGTTATCCTCTCATATAGTTCAAACATTGTAACTTGATTGCACTTTTGGCATCAAAAAGCACAACAATGATATTCACCTCATACCCTGTACACTGCATAGAACTTCTCGCCATGTGGAAAGCATAATGACGAGCTCATGACAGCCCAACCATCATAACCGACAACTTGAAGCTTACTCGGTCGCCTGGCATCATTCCACTCCATGGACCTAGGGCCCCATGTATTCCGCAAATATGAAAGCTTGCATCATTCTGACGTCCTAAGGCACAGACGCCATCAATGGATTACGTATGAAAGGGCTCTATCTCAACATTTGATAAGAACAGACACCAAGTCCTTATGTGCATCCACGTGTGAGTGGGCACCATGTCCTTCAATATCTTCTAGCTAGAATGGACCCGCTGGTCCCTCCACGACATTAAGACAAGGGGAAGGATATCCCTCCACGTCACGTTCGAGAAACCTCCACCAGTGCTAATGTCCCGTTGCAACCACACCTACTAGTGCGCGGCACAATACTCACGCATTCATACGAGAACAAATGTAAAAAATGGTGCGCTTCCACACCAGTGCAGCACATAAAGTGCAATGCGAAAGGACATTCCTGCATAGTGCTGCAGGCATCACACAACAAGAAAGGACGATGTACGCGCGGTAACCCCATGGCAAGATAGTCAAGGTTTGAAATTTTTGGGTTCGTCTCTTTGCGGTTTACGACCCGCAAAAATTTGGGGGGAATTTGATGGTGTTTCCCCTGAAATATATGAGCCAAACCAGAAAGACTGAAATCGAGAACACGTGAGGAAAGTCCCCCCGATCGGACAAGTCATGCGCAAAAAGCGGCGCTCCCCCCAAAGGATCGAAAACACCAAAGAAGATGGCAAAGCCAAACACGCACTCACGCAAGCCAACGCTTTGCATATGAGCATCATGATCACATGTGCCTCGCGGGCGGGCATGCGCGCCTCACAGGAACGTAGCGCACAAGCGCTCGCGTGCCCGTGTACAATGCTCGTTGGCGCGCACACACCGTCCCTGCTTCCGGCCGCCTCTGGTCATCTCCGCCTCCTCTGGCTGCCTCGGCCGCCACCGACCATCGCCGTAGCCGAGCAACCTACCCGCGGCAACCAGAACGCCCGGCAGGCACTTTCATCATTTCATTAAAATTTGTGACCCAAGTGATCAAAACGGAGCGACGTCATTCACTAGCACGAATTCCGTCCCGGCACAATTACTGTCATATCCCTCTAGAAAACACTAAATAGGCCCTCGTGCCTTCATTTGAAGACAATCAACGCTAGAGGCTAGATAGAGGTCTGAGTTTGTCTGGTGAGGATGTGGATTTAGACCGATCATGTTTGGTACATTGGAATATATGTACCAGATTTGAATAAGCCTCATCCTACTCAATGATATACATCATGGTGTATTTGATGTGTTTTGAGTTGATGTGTGCAAGTTAAGTAATTGCAGGGAAAGCATAAAAGATTCTAAGTCCAAGTGTCGACACCTAGAAGAAAAGTGTCGACACTTAAGAAGACTTGTGTCGACACCCAGAGAAACTGTGTCGACACTTGGAGTAATTGTGTCGACACCAGGAAGACAGAGTCGACACCAGAAGCAAAGTGTCGACACATACAGGCAGTGTAGACACACCGTGGAGAATTGTCAACAAGTACAAGTGTTAACACTTAGAAGTAGTGTCGACACCCAGAAGAACTTTGTCGACATCAAAAGTGTCGACATTAGGAGGTTGTGTCGACACTCAGCAAACTTCAACAAAGTTCAAGTACAAGTGTCGACACAAAGGTGATGTGTCGACACTCAGCAAAGCTTCAACACATGAAGAAAGTGTCGACACTAGGAGACTGTGTCGACACGCAACAAAGTTTCAAGACATGAAGCATGTGTCGATACAAAGGAGATGTGTCGACACTCAACAAAGTTCAACACAAGAAGGCTTGTGTCGACACAAAAGAGTTGTGTCGACACTGTTGGGTACATTGGTCAAATGTACCTGATTTGAAGAAGCCTCACCCAACTCAATGATATACATCATATTGTATTTGATGTATGTTGAGTTTACTTGTGCAGGTTAAGTAATCACTGGACTGAAGCAAAAAGTTTCTAAGTCCATGTGTCGACACCCAGAGGGAAAGTGTCGACACTTAAGGAAGCTTGTGTCGACACCCAGACAAGCAGTGTCGATACTTGGAGTCATTGTGTCGACACCTGGGATGCAGAGTCGACACTAGACACAAAGTGTCGACACAAGGAGCTGTGTCGACACTCAGTGAAGAAGAATGCAGAAAAGCTGTGTCGACACAAGGAGATGTGTCGACACCCAGTCAAGCTGTGTCTACACCAGAAAGTGTCGACACTTGGAGCTGTGTCGACACTCAGCAGAAGTTAGCAGAGACTAAGTACAAGTGTCGACACTCAGCACAATGTGTCGACACTCAACAGATGGGTCAGCACTTGAAGTATGTGTCGACACTCAGCACAATGTGTCGACACTCAACAGATGAGTCAACACATGAAGTATGGGTCGACACCCAGCACAATGTGTCGACACTCAACAGAAGAGTCAACACATGAAGTATGTGTCGACACCCAGCACAATGTGTCGACACACAACCAGAAGAGTCAACACATGAAGAAAGTGTCGACACCCAGCACAATGTGTCGACACTCAGCTAAAGACTCTACACTTGAAGAAAGTGTCAACACAATGAGCTGTGTCGACACTTAGCAAAGAAAAGAATTATCAACAAAATATTCTAAGTACAAGTGTCGACACTTAGGGAAAGTGTCGAAACTCAGTTGAAGTCTCAACAAGAAGAAGGTGTGTCGACACAAGGAGCTGTGTCGACACTCAGCAAGTATCAACATAGAAGACTATGTGTCGACACCAAGAAGTAGTGTCGACACTTGACAGATTCAACACAAGAAGTTGTGTCGACACAAAGGTGATGTGTCGACACTTAGAAGAATTCAGCTAACAATAGAAGATCAAGTACTTGTGTCGACACTCAATTTCAGTGTCGACACCTGAAGAAGAATCTGTGTCGAGACATACAAGGAATTGTGTCGACACTTTGTAGACTTGTGTCGACACTTACACAGCATGTGTCGACACTTGGTCTATAAGTGTCGACACTTAAAGACAGAAAGACTCGATACTTTCAGACAGTTATAGATTTTCAAGAAATGACTGGATGATTTGACAGCTGCCGTTCCAGCCGGTCTACAACACCTGTCAGAGATGTCAGAAGTCAGTTATGAACCGGACCAGCCGGTTACCATGAAGAAGGCCTATAAATAGGCTCATACAGTTTATAGAAACTGTTGTTCAGATTATTGTTGAGGTGGATCACATTGTTAAAGAACAAGTTATTAAAGTGGTACACAGAGTATCAACACAAGAAGATCTTGCAGTCCAAGTGCAGATCTAAGAAGTTGGAGAGAGAGGGCTCCATCCAAGAAATCAGCCTTTGGAACTAGCTGAGAAGAAGGATTCAGATTCATTCTGGATCTTAAGTGGCAGAGGTCAAGGAACAACTGCAGGAGGATTCAGTCTTATTCAGTTCTACTCAAGAAGCTTTGAAGAAAGCTAAGTCAGATTGAATCCAGCTGAGTTCTTCCAAGAACTCATCAAGAAACTCTCAACTCCCCTCTTTTATTTCTGAGTTGTTGAGTTAATATTTGTAATACATTTTTAACTTGTAGGATCCTTTGGATCTGAGTGAATTGTAAGCCTATAATTATAAAGGCTGAGGGTAGGGCTTGAGAGCCTGAGTGTAGGAGATTGAGATCTTTGAGTGTAGGCCTTGGTTGGCTGAGTGTAGGCCTTGGTTGGCTGAGTGTAGGCCTTTGTGGCTGAGTGTAGGCTTTGGGATAAAGCTGAGTTGTAGGGCCTTGGGCCTGAGATGTAGGAACCAATTTGGGTTCTGAGACAGTGGAGAAGTTTGGCCGAATCTAGTACACTGCTAGATAGGCGAAGGGGGAAAGTGGATGTACCCATATCTTGGGGAACCACTATAAACCACTGTGTGCTGTGCTGTGCTGTGATTGTTGTTGTGTATGCTGTGTGTTTGCTGTGATAGAATTGTTAGAATTCTGTGATATTAACTGTTGGCTGCCATTGAAGTTTAAAACGGATTAGGTCACCTATTCACCCCCCCTCTAGGTGTTTAGGTACCATATCTTTCAAGTGGTATCAGAGCGAGGTTCCTCAAAAAGGACTAACAGTCTGAGGAGATCCTGTTTGGCAGATTCAGTGTAAGGCAAAACACAGATTCAAGAAATTCAAGAAAATCAAGAAACATGGGTTCCTCTGAGAATCACAAGGAATTGGGTTCCATGAAATTACCCATATGCAGGAAAGAGATCTTTGGGATCTGGAAGGAGAGGGTAAGGCTGTTTATGGAGGCCTTAGACCCTAGAATCTACATCACAGTAAAGGAAGGGCCTTATGTGCCCATGAAGATTTCAGTTTTAGATGCAAATCAGAGAACTCCAAAGGATTTCTCTGAGATGACTAAGGATGAGATTGTCCTAGCCACCATGGACAAGAGGGCACAAAACATTATTGTAAGTGCCATAGATGATGCAACATTTCAGAATCTTATACACTGTAAGACAGCCAAGGAGATGTGGGACACTCTTATAGTGTATATGGAGGGATCTGAAGAAGTTAGACAAGATAGAAAATCCTTGCTAAATCAGGAGTATGAGAGTTTTAGACAAGGTAAAGGTGACAGCATAACTGAGTGCTATAAGAAGTTCTACAGAATAGTTAATGAACTCATGTCTTATGGAATAGAGTTCAGTAACTATGAACTAAATGATAAGTTCCTAAGGTCCCTAACCAAAGATTGGGACACAAAGATCTGTGCCATTAGAGAAATGGCTAAGTTAGGAGAAATTCCTCCTCCTACACTATTTGGCAAGTTGTTGTCATATGAAATGCAGTTAACAGTAAGGAAAGAGGAGGAGAAGTCAACAAGAATTGAACACAAGGAAAGATCAGTTGCTTTCAAGACAGAAGTTCCCAGAAAGTGCAGGAATAAGTCATCAACTCCACCTCCAGAGGTAGTTGAATCAGAGTCTGATGAGTCTGTCAGCACAAAGTCTAAGAGCAGTGAAAGTGATGAAGACTTTGCTGCCTTCACTAGACACTTTCAGAAATTCTTGAAGAAGAAACAGTGGAGGTCAAGACCTTCTACTTCCAAGGGAAAGGAAGTCTTTTATCAGGAGAAAAAGCCTTCAATAAAAGACAGGAAGAGGACAAAGTCAAGCAAGGCAACTGGATCTAAGATAGTGTGCTATTGCTGCAATAGACAAGGCCATGTTATTGCAGATTGTCCTGAGAAGAGAAAGGAATCTGGTGACAAGAAAAAGGCTCACTTCAAAGGCAAGAAAGAGAAGTCTTTTGTTGCCAAGAAAGAGAAGACTCTATCAGATATCTCTTCTTCAGAAACTGAGTCTGAGGATGAAGCCTACATAGGGCTGTTTGCTGAAGAAGAAGAGGAAGAATTCATGCAGTTAATGGAGTCTATTTATGAACAAGAAGACTATCAATGCCAAGGGCTAATGGCTTTGACAGAGAGTGCCAAAATCCTGGAGCAGCCAGGACCCAGTCAGGTACAAAGTTCAAATTTAAATTCAGTTTCTTGTTCTAGTTCAGAATCAGATTCATCTTCATCAAGTGATGAAAGTGCATCTGAGTCTGAGGATGATATTCATCAGCTTATAGATGAATATAATGTGCTGTTGTAAGCTTACAAGAAAAGCAAGTCCCTAGCCAAAAGTCAGGCAAAGGAAATTGCTGATCTTAAAGCTGCTGCAACAGATTTTGAGAGGCAGTTTGATCAAAAGCTTAATGAGATAGCTAGGCTGAAACACATAACAGTGATTCAGATGGGCACTATATCATTTAAGAATGATCAAATTAAGAGTCTGGAGATCAATCTTCAGAAGGAGAAGGACTTAGTTGCTAGGTTTTCTAAACCTAAGTCAGTGTTACCTTTAATTGATGATTTTGTTCATCATAAACGCAAGGCTGGACTGGGCTTTATTAGACCTGCAAGGACTGAGCAGTCCAAGTCCAAGTCCAAGGGCAAAGCCCCAGCATTCAACAAGTCTGCTGTAGATAAGACAACAAAGGTTGTACCTAAGCAAAGGTACAATAAGTTTGAATGCTGGTGCTGTGGCAAGGTTGGCCATTTTGCAATGGACTGTTGGCACAATGCCAGTGCCAAGCTGAGTAGCAAGCTACCTGTTGGAAAGCCTGCAGGGAGTGTTGTCAAGTTGCAGACTAACAAGTACCAAGGACCAAGAATTCTTTGGGTTCTAAGGTTCATTAATCTGTTTTGCAGGTGAGTACAAGTGGCCATACCCCAACATGGTACTTGGACAGTGGATGTTCCAGACATATGACTGGAACAAGAGGATTACTAAAGGACTATATTCCAATAAAAGATGGTCCAAAAGTAACCTTTGGTGGTTCTGAAAAAGGAATCATCAAAGGATTTGGTAACATTTCTACAAACTTAGTTACCATTACTCAAGTGGCTTATGTTAAAGGGTTGAAACACAACCTAATAAGTATAAGTCAATTAAGTGATGTAGGGTATGACATCTTATTTATTAAAAATGGTTGTCATATCAAGAGGTCAAGTGATCAAGAGATCATTTTTACAGGTTATAGGAAGAGGAATGTCTACTGCCTAGACATTATGGTTGAGAACAATGGTTCTCCAGTTTGTCTTGTAGCTGATGAGACAGTCTCTCATTGTGTCAAATGGCACAAGAGGCTTGCCCATCTTAACTACAAGACTATTAGCAAACTCTTTAGCAAAGAGTTAGTGAGGAATGGTCCTCAAGTTAAGTGTGTTAAAGATGGTATTTGCTCAGCTTGTCAAAAGGGCAAGCAGACTAAATCCACCTTTAGAAGCATAGAAAACAAAGATGCTGTGAGGTGTTTATACCTCTTGCATATGGATCTCTTTGGTCCAATGCCAGTTCACAGCTTAGGTAGGAAGGTCTATACCTTTGTATTTGTAGATGACTACTCAAGGTTTTCCTGGGTGTTCTTCTTAAGACAGAAATCTGAAACACCTAGTGTCTTTTATAGCTTTGTCAAGTAAATTCAGAATGAACTAAATAGTACAGTGGTCAAAATTAGAAGTGACCATGGTACTGAATTTCAGTCTGATAGCATGACAAAACTGTGTGAAGACTTTGGGATATTTCAAGAATTCTCTTCACCTAGAACACCTCAGCAAAATGGCATTGCTGAGAGGAAGAATATAACCTTGATAGAGGCTGGTAGGACCCTACTAAGTGATACATCACTGCCAGAATATTTCTGGGCTGAAGTAGTTAATACTGCATGCCATGTTATAAATAGGGCTACCATCACTAAAAGGCTTAACAAGACCCCCTATGAAGTTGTGAAACGCAGGAAACCAAACCTATCCTATTTTAGGATCTTTGGTTGCAAATGCTTCATACTTAACAATGGGAAGTCTTACTTAACTACGTTTGCTGCCAAGTCCCAAGAGGGAATTTTTGTTGGGTACAGCAATAATAGTAAGGCTTATAGAGTCTACAACTTGACTACACAAGTTGTAGAAGAATCAGTGCATGTAGTTTTTGATGAGACTAAACTTATTAATAATGAGTTGTCTAGCAATGTATGCAGCCCCACAGGTTTGACAAAGAAAATGGACAAGCTTACTATAGAAGAAGTGCCAGCTGCAAGACAGCAAGTAGAGGACAGTAGCTGTTGTCCAGGGGGAGAACTACATGTGCCAATTGCTGAAGAAATACAAGGAGTACAGCATGATGCAGATGCTGAAGTGGTTCAACCAGAAGTTAGGATGCCTCCAGCCCACAGGCATCTTAGAGATCATCCAATAGAGCAGATTATTGGAGATCCAGGACAAGGAGTTCAAACCAGGAGTAGAAACATGAATGCAACAATCTACTCCAGCTTTCTATCACAAGTTGAACCTAAGAATTTTGAAGAAGCAATACAAGATCCACAATGGACTGAAGCAATGCAAGAAGAGCTTAATCAGTTCAAGAGGTGCAAGGTTTGGGAACTTGTTCCTAAACCTAAAGACCACAATGTAATAGGAACTAAGTGGATCTACAGGAATAAGATCGATGAACAAGGGGTCATCATTAAGAATAAAGCAAGACTGGTTGCTAAAGGTTATAGGCAAGAAGAAGGTATTGATTTTGATCAAACCTTTGCTCTAGTAGTCAGACTAGAAGCCATAAGGATGTTCTTGGCCTATGCAACCTATCAAGGATTCAAGGTATACCAAATGGATGTCAAGTCAGCATTCCTAAATGGTAATCTTAAGGAAGAAGTCTATGTGGAGCAGCCTTCAGGTTTTGTTGATCCAACTCTACCTCATCATGTCTATAGACTTAGGAAAGCTTTATATGGGTTAAAGCAAGCCCCTAGGGCTTGGTATGAAACCCTATCTAGTTTCCTCATTGAGAACAAATTCTCAAGGGGGAAAATAGATAAGAATCTATTCCTTAGGGAATCTAGAGGCAAAGTTATACTAGTCCAAATATATGTAGATGACATTATATTTGGGTCTACTGAAAGCAGCCTTTGCAAAAAGTTTGCAAAACTTATGCAAGGTCAGTTTGAGATGAGTAGTATGGGAGAGCTGAAGTTTTTCTTGGGTCTCCTAGTTAAACAGACTGAAAGTGGTTTATCCATCTGTCAGTCCAAGTTCACCCTAGAACTCATAAGGAAGTATGGTATGGATTCATCCAGCACCATGAAGACTCCTATGGGGTCAAGTATGTCTCTTAGCAAGGATGATGCAGGGAAACCTGTGGATGAAACCTTGTATAGAGGGATAGTTGGCTCCCTATTATACTTGACTGCTAGTAGACCTGACATTATGTATGCTACATGTGTTTGTGCCAGGTATAAAGCCTGCCCTAAAGAGTCTCATTTGACAGCAGTCAAAAGAATATTGAGATATCTAAAGGGCACTCCCTATCTAGGCCTCTGGTACCCTAGGAATGGAGATTTTGAACTAACAGGTTATTCAGATGCAGACTTTGCAGGATGCAAAGAGGATAGAAAGAGCACTACTGGAACCTGTCAATTCCTAAGTGGGAGACTAATTTCATGGAGTAGCAAGAAGCAAACCAGTGTGGCTATCTCCACTGCAGAGTCAGAATATGTGGCTGCAGGAAGTTGCTGTGCTCAACTTCTGTGGATACAACATCAGCTAGAGGACTATGGATTTCAGGTAAGTAGAACTCCACTTTTCTGTGATTCTACAAGTGTTATTTCAATAGCTAATAACCCAGTATCTCATAGTAGAACTAAACATATTGAAATTAAATATCATTTTCTTAGGGAGCATGTAGAAAGAGAAGATATTTTACTTGAATATGTTAAAACTGATAATCAAATAGCTGATATGTTTACTAAGCCCCTAGAAGAAGCTAAGTTCAATAGATTCAAAATTGAACTAGGAATGATAAACTTAGAGTAAGTTTACAGAATTGAAATTGGCTAAGTAAAAAGGTGTCGAAACATAGACAAGTCTATGTCGACACAGAATAGTGGTGTCGACACTTCAGTAAAAAGGTGTCGACACATCTAGGATGTTGGTGTCGACACTTCAAAATGTTAGTGTCGACACATGTCAAGTAGGTGTCGACACATCCAATGTGGTGTCGACACTTATGTTTTACTCAGAATTTTCTAAGTAAAGTCTCGACAATGTGTCGAGTTATGTTGTGTCGACACATAAACAAGTGTCGACACATAAAATCTGTTGACTAAACTTGTGTCGACACATGTGTGTCGAGACATTATAAGTCAGTTGTTGGGTATTGTATCCACGATTACTTAAATTTGAGGAAGCCACTTGTCAAGCTAAGATGAATTCACAATGTATTTGATGAAAAATCTTAAGTTGTACTTGCAGCTCCTCCACGCTAAGTGCACACCAATGTCAGGGTGCAGTAGGTCAATATACGCGGGTCTGCACGACGTAATCCCTCGTTGAGCAGATCAGTGTGTTGGCCTACGTGTACTCTCTCTATTGGAGTGCACTTACTTTCAAGTACAGGGTCGTTCATATGCATGAGAAGACAAGGAGCATGGATGGATCAAGAAGCAGCTCCTGGGTGGAACACGAAAATTCGTCTAAGGAAAATTCAACGAGAATCACCAAGTGATTATCGCCGATTCGGCGAGAATCACTAGTGATTCTCGCCGAATCGACGAGAATCATTAGTGATTCTCGCCGACTCCTTCTGGCTACCTCAAAACGGTGCCAAGTAAGATTCGGCGAGAATCACTAGTGATTCTCGCCGAACCAGTGGCCAAGCAGCTCATGTATACAAAGTGAAATTCGTTGAGAATCAATAAGTGATTCGGCGAGAATCACTAACGATTCTCGACGAATCGTCGAGAATCACTTGGTGATTCTCGCCGATTCGTCGAGAATCGCCTGCGATTCTCGCCGATTTTCACTTAGCGTTTTCTCAGGATGCTGCTGGACCGGATTCTGCCTCTGGACTAGCTTGAACCGGACTTAGGGATTTCTAGTGTGGGTCCCACAAACGGTCATATTGGAGTTATCTACAGTATATATATTCCAGTATTTTGAACAGTAAAAACACGGAGAAAGAGAAAGAAACTGAGCCGCCACGTAACCCTAATTTCGCGATTCCTCTCCGCCGCCGCCGTCGCGCTCGGGCAAGTTGGTCGCCGTCAACAATCGAGATTCCTTCGTGATCTCCGGCGACAGAAGCTTAGCAAAGCTTGAGTCTCACGTGTCTATCCAGAGATCTCTTGTCTCTCGATTTGTTGATCGGGAAAACTCCCCCGTCCGAATCGATCGAGACGACCGATCCTAGAGTGACCATTGGTAGACCTAGTTTGCTTCGCTACGAAGTTTGGATCTCCAAGTTCAGCAGCCGCTCATCATCGTAGCCGCCGATCTCGAAGCTAGCCGCCGCTCGTGTTGCCGCCGCCGGTTCCGGGGAGATCCTCTCCAAGAGAGACCAAGGTTGTAGACTTTTCGTTGACTTCACGAACACGTCATCGAACAAAGAGGAACACCGTAGTCTCCAAACGAAGTTTGTATCTCGTGTACATTCTATATTTACTTCTGTTGTAAAGGAATGATTGTTCCGTGTTGTAAGGGTTGGGTGCAACCCGTTTTGTGGGAGTGTTGACTCTCACGTGTGGAAGGGCTCCTTCTGTTAGTGCAGGGATTGGATTTCAATCCCGTTGGAGAAGTGACCGAGTCGTCCCTTGTTGGGGAGATAGGTCGAAGGGGGAAAGTGGATGTACCCAAGTCGGGGAACCACTATAAATTTCCTGTGTTTTCTGTATGCTGTGCTGTTTATCTTTATTGTGCAGGTACTTTCGTAAATTCCGCAAAAGCGCTACACGTCACCTATCCCCCCCCCCCCACCATAGGTGCGCATAGTTGACACTAGGTGGACTTTCAAGTGGTATCAAAGCGAGGTTACTCATCAAAAAGGTTAACACCTTGAGTAGAATTCTGCCACCAGTGTCAGAAGCATGGAGCTAGATTATGAGATACCGCCACTCAAACTCCCCGCCTGCACAAAGGATTATTATCCCATCTGGCGAATGAGAGTGTCATGTCACCTTGATGTTATCGATCCTCGAGCATCCTTCATCCTGGAAGAGGGTCCGTTTATTCCCGTGAAGACCTCCGACTCTGGGATCCAAGTGCCCATGTGCATTGCTGAGATGTTAGAGATGGAACTTTCATTTTTTCAATTGGACCAGAGGATTCGTCAAACTATCTTGGATATCTGGTCTGGAGCCTCTCGCTCTAGATTGGAAAAATGCAGAACGGCTAAATCTCTGTGGATGATGATCTCAGAGCTGATGGGGGGGGGTCAGAGAAAGCTGGAATATGCTATCAATCAGAGGATGAAGCGTATGTGGGGGTCCTCACTTCTGAAGATGAAGGCAAGGATCCCTCGGATTGCATCAGAGCTCCAGTATCCTTGTCAGAGACTGAAGAGGACAGTGAGGAAAGCAGCTCTGATGTGGATGAAACAATGGTCACTGGATCTAATGACCATAACTCAGAAGAGCAGGTAACTTCTTACTCCTGCCCCGTATCTCTTGAAATATTTGAAGACAGGAACTGCCTTCCTTCATAAAATTCTGACTCCCTGAAGAGAGCCCTTCAGGAAAGCAACCTACTTGCTGAGGAGCAAGCTCGAGAGATTGCTCGACTGAAGATCTTCTTGGTTCTCCAATTGGCGTCCAACAAGGTCAAGGAGTCTAAGATCTCAGCTCTAGAGAGTAGTCTAGAGAATGAGAAACGTATAGTATCAAACTTTTCCCAAGTTGATGCTATAAAGAGAAAGCAAGAAACCGGGTGGATCTCCCGGATTATCAAGGCATGGAGAAATGGGGAAACGGTATTCCGACCCCCCACTCCAAGCAGGAAGGCAACTCATCATGCCTTCAGGTATGACCACAGGAATAGTCGTGGTCACTGCAAGGGTGATCTGTCCCCATGTGGAGACACCCGGAGTGCAAGGGCCGGCATGGCCACCCACGAGAGAATACCTAAGGCTTATTCTGAGCCCTTTGTATTCACGGCCACAGCCACAACACAGTGTGGATCTGCATGTCCCAGCTCACAGAACACTTCTCACCACTCGAGGACACGTGATAGAGAGGATAGAAGTCATGATGTCAGGCTTCATGGGGCATCAGTAAGGGAGATGCCTGAAAGAATGGCACCACCTTCCCGGCCTCATAACGCTCACAACATGCATTCTTTCCACCCTTCCACGTGTCACGATGGAAGAGGAATTTGTGTGACAAGAACATGCCCTATCCCGTTTAGACCTAGGACCGTGACTACATCAGTCACTAGATTAGGTCGAAAACGACGATACAACATTCACCCATGTTGGTGCTGCGGCAAAGTGGGGCACTTTGCCATCGACTGTTGGCACAACCCCTATATGCCCTCAGCAAGGGCTTATCCACATTCTAGGGACAGAGGTAGTCTTCCAGACAGGCTTTCTGAAGGAAGGCAGTTGTGTGCTTATGCTAACAGGAACCTAGGACCCAATATGATTTGGGTTCCTAAGGTAAAGTAATTCTTTCTTGCAGGGTAGTCTAGGTCCCCGTGAATATGATGGGAACTAGACAATAGGTGGCTCAAGACTAAATTGGAACAAGCGTCTGCAATACCAGATGTGATATCTGTTTGAGCATACTCACTTTCAGCCTCTAATGTGTTCTACCTGTGGGACTAAGACGATGACTCTCAAAATCCCAGGTAATTTTGATCAGTTCAAAGACTTGCGTCATATTGCATCCTCATTTCATATATATATATATATATATATATATATATATATATATATATATATATATATATATTTCTATCCATGTGTATATTTATACTTATGCTTATACATGTATGTGCGCACCTCTAAGGATATGTTAACTCGATGCATGCAAACCATTACACATCAATAAAGGGTTAACGAAGTTATGTCATTGTGAATCTCGACAACTCACAATTGCCATCAAGAAGTCTTTGGAAAAGCCTCGTTAAAATCCAAATAGATTGACTTTAAAATATACATGTATTTATCATGTGTATATTGACTTGACATCAGAATATTTCAAAAATGTTGCAAGCTTCTCAACGTGAAAATTCCTAGTCAAGTAATCTCTCAATTTTGAATTAGACAAATCCCGCCAACCCTTCGCCTTCTTCACGAATCCCGCCGAATTAGACAAATCTCACCGAATGAGTCAAATACCCGCCGACCCTTCGCCTTCTTCACGAATCCCGCCGAATTAGACAAATCTCACCGAATGAGTCAAATACCCGCCGACCCCTCGCCTTCTTCACGAATCCCGCAATAGCTCTCCCGACGACCCGCAAGAGCTCTCCCGAATTCTTCCGCAGACTTGCCGAAACCCGCAAGAGATCTCCCGACGACCCGCAACAAGCTCGTCGCACCGTCTACGCCAAACCTCGCCGACTCTCCTCCGCTGGACACTCGCCGAGGGGCCACTAATCGCCGCAAGGGACGCTTACCGGACGGACACCTCGCCGACTCCTGCTGGAAAGCTCTTCAAATCCGTCTCCATCAAAGGTTTCCCGCAAGCATCCCGCCGAAGCCTTCACCGACGAACTCTTCAAGTTTCGATTCTTCTCCACTCGAACTAACTCACCGTATACGCCCTTAGGTAACCTCTTCCTCACCCGTACTTGGACGCGCTCACTAGTGATGCTTTCTTTTTGAATGTTCATTGATGCTTAGAGTAGGGCTTCTCTCTCTAGATCTACAATGGCTCCAAGGACAACTGCAGGGTTGGTCTCTAGCTGCGAGCTGTTTCGAACAGGGTTTTCTCACGCCTCGGACGAATTTCGCAACATCATTCTAATGCTGGAAGAGGCTGGGCTAACCTTCGTCTTGGAGCACCCTTGCAAAATCCTGGACAAAGAGGTGCTGGAGTTCTTCGCTACCGCAAGACTCCGAGATGGAGACTCCATAATCAAGAGCAAGGTGGCTGGGGCAAAAGTAAAGATGTCTGCCAGCAAGCTGACTCGCTGCCTGCAGCTTTCTAGTTCGGAGCAGGAGGACTATCTGGAGGACGAGGATAAAACCAGAACTCTCTTGTTCTGCGGTCTTCCACGAGGAACTCGATAAATAAAGAGAAAGGAGATGAATGAAGAAGGGAATCTCCTATCTGACATTATTGGAAAAGTGCTCATCTCCAAGACGGGCTAGCATGACCATATCTCAGGAGATATGTTCAAGATCCTCATAGTTGTTGTCTGCCGCAAGAGGTTCAACTGGGGGAAGTTGTTGTTCGAGAAGATCAAGGACACCCTGGGCACTCCTAGTTTCGGCCGCATCATAAGTCTATATCTAAACCAGCTAAACGGAGACAAGTTCGACATGAGCAAAGGCGTCCCTCTCCACTACTTGAAGAAGATGGATGCAAGTGTGTTTGATCGATGGGAGCGGCGTATCGGGCAGCCTGCTGTGGAAGAGCAACAGGAAGTATCTCCAGCAGTCACCCCCGGTGAAATTCCTGATATCGTGACTGCAGGAATCGAGGGGGAGACTCTACCCCCTCATACGGATGTAGTATCTGAAATCGCCTAGGTGGCCAGGGATGCTGTGGCCGACACTCAAGAAGAAAGTGACACTGTGCTGGAGAATGGTGACCAAGAATTGGAAGAAGCTGCTGATATAGATGATTTCTTGGATGAGGACGGAGAGGAAGATGAGAATGAGGGACATAAAGTACTTGAG
The DNA here is from genome assembly GCA_039583875.1 of Platanthera guangdongensis. Taxonomy (NCBI): domain Eukaryota; kingdom Viridiplantae; phylum Streptophyta; class Magnoliopsida; order Asparagales; family Orchidaceae; genus Platanthera; species Platanthera guangdongensis. The sequence continues at coordinate 69,762,278 of CM077150.1, read as the reverse complement.
ACTCCGGATCCTGTTGAACCTCCATCTGACAAGTCTGCACCAGTGGAGGGGGAGTTAGATAAATCTACAGAGGCCGCCAACATTCCTCCTTTAGAGCCTGTGATTGTATCCAGCTCTACCGATGCGTCTGCTGAAGAGCAAGAGCAAGGCCAAGAAGTGCCTCCGACTATACCGTTACGAGATGAGCTAGCCACTCACACTGTCAATATCATTCAAGGTATAGTGAATGAACTTAAAGCTTCTTTTGATAACGCTCAGAGCACACTGCTGAAAAGGATTAAGACTTCTGAAAATCTCATGCTTAAGAATATGGTGGAGATCAACCATAAATTGGACGTAATGGAGAAGAAATTTGAAGAAAAGTACACCGAGGCCGGACAAGCTGTTACACTTCTAATGGCCGATTTGAAAAAGAATACTGATACTCTTGCCGTCGTCAATCAGAATGCACATGTTGTAGCCAACAATATTCAGAAGTTTGATGGTAATATGGTCACTCTAAACGCAAATCAGCAGGCCCTGATTACTGAATTCTCCAAGACCACGAAGCATATTGATGACTCCCTACACTCATATGCAAACTGCATCGCTATCGAAGCCAAAAAGGGGGAGAAAGAGTATATAGCTATGTTGGCCGAGCTTCAAGAAAGCATGAGCACACACTTCGCACAATCAAGCAAATAAGTCTATGAGAGATGCTGGTGGATGCTCCAACAGGCGCTAGGTACGTTAGGCGTCGTTCTGCCTGACAATCCTGCCGGTATTCCTGTCCCTGAGACAAACAATCTCCACGGGCATGGTTTGAAAAATTCAGTAAGGTCCTTCGTGATATCGGTTTTACTAGAAGCTTGGCCGACTTCTCGTTGTTTACTCGTCACCGACCAACATGGACTTTCCTTCTGTTAGTTTATGTTGACGATATCATCATTACAGGAGATGACTCACAAGGAATACAGGCAGTTAAAGTACATCTAAACTCCGTCTTTCAAACAAAGGATCTGGGACCCTTAAGATATTTTTTGGGTCTTGAGGTTGCCAAACGACCGGATGGGCTTACTCTATCTCCACGGAAGTACTGTCTTGACCTTCTTCATGATGTTGGTCATTCAGGTTGTAAGTCATGTGATACCCCTATGGATGTAAACCACAAGTTGTGCGCCCAGGCATCTGAATCGGATCTACTTCTCCAGAATCCTGAATATTATCGTCGACTCGTTGGAAAATTGATCTATCTCACGGTGACCAGACCAGATATTTCTTTTGTTGTTGCTCTTGTCAGTCGATACATGCACTCTCCTCAAAGAACTCATCTTCAGGCTGTTGAACGTATTCTCAGGTACCTTAAAACAGCTCCTGGTCAAGGACTTGTTTACCGGACCTCTTCTTCTGCTCCAACTTTGGTGGCATACTCAGATGCTGATTATGCTGGTTCTCTTGATGACCGGCGATCTACTAGTGGCTTTTGCACATACTTTGGAGGACATTTGGTTACATGGAGAAGCAAGAAATAAGCGGTCGTTGCTCGATCATCAGCGGAGGAAGAATACCGGGCAATGACATCTGTTGTTTTGGAACTGACGTGGCTTGAGAGTCTTCTCACTGATCTGGGTGTAAAATTACCATCTTCGGCTGTTCTCCTTTGCGACAGTCAAGCGGCTATACATATCGCCAAGAACCCAGTCTTCCATGAAAGAACAAAGCACATTGAAGTCGATTGTCACTTCATTCGGGAAAAAGTTCAAATGAAGAAGCTCGATCTAAAGCATGTCCCAGGGACGGAACAAGTTGCAGATGTCCTTACAAAGGCTCTTCCCAAGGCACTCTTCTATCAATGTTTGTCCAAGCTTGGTGCATACGATTTGTACGCTCCAGCTTGCGGGGGAGTTTTAGAATAGCCCATGTTTTGGGCTCATTTTTGTTCTCTCCTCTTTAGTCCCACATCTTGTATAGGATTTATTCTCTCTCTCTTTTCCTCCTATATATTTGTATTCTCTCCTTGTATTTACATACACAGGCAATACATACAAGCTTTGAGGTTTCTCAACAATGTGTATATTTGTTTATTGCGTAACATATAAACATACATAATGTCATACATAATGTATACAAACTGTACATATTCACAAAAAATGTGTGAATATATATAAATAAATTACTTAATTATTAAATCCGACATTCTAAAATATCTCTAATATATCCTCTGGAATCTAATATTTCAAACCCTAAACCAACTTGAACACTACATCTAACATCTACAACATCGGCCTCACAACGCGCATCAGTAACATATCAAGCCCATCAATTGTTATTTCTAACAGAAGTTCAAGACAGTATACTTTTCTGAATTAGTGTCTCTCAAATGGAGTGTATATCATGAAATAATGAAACGGGATTCAATGCAATAATAATGAGCAAATGGAAACAGCATTGCAAGACATTAAAGAGGATCACGAATTCAATATATTATCAACAACAAAACTTGAATAATTTTCAAGCAATGATGTGTGCATGAAACTCATGCTAGTGATGAGCTCTCAATCACTGCCATGGCGACATAATACATGGCTCAGCATTAATAATTCATCAGATGACAAGTGCAGGTAACAATCAATCCACTAAAAAAACACAGGAAGCAGAAATCCACGCTAACAAACTAACAAAGGGAATTAATTAAATGGACATGTTTTTGCTTATTCAAGTTAAACTCGCGTGCAAAAGTTAAAGAATATGGACAGATCTACAAACGATCTATAAAACTATGGATAAAATCTCGATAGTTGTGAAGTACATGAAAAAAAACTAAAGGAATTAACGAACCTGAGCGAAATTTTGAATAAAATCTACGGTGTAATCTTCCAATTGCAATCGAATGTAATCCCAGTGACCCACTGGATTCAAAGAGTCGGGAGAATCATGCGTCCCTGGGGCACCAGCAATGGAGAAGAGGTTATTGTTTGTAGGGCAGAGATCCTAATGTGCCTTGTTCCTCCGCGGTTGTTTATCGGTAGCTAATCGGTAGATCCAGTAGACCTAAAAAAACACAGTATGAAATTATTAAAAACTGAAAAGAAGGGAAAATTAAAAGTGGGTTTAGATGTGAAGAGATGAAAGGAAGAAATATAGAGAGGGAGGTGGAGACCAAGGCGAAGACATGGGCAAGTATGAGGATGACAACAATGAGGGGAACTGTAACGATCCCGCCGGAGATAGTGGTGGTAGGGTTGAGAAGAAGGGCCAAGGAGGGTGGCCGGCAGAGAGAGAGACGAGGTAGGGAAGAAATAGAGGAACAAAACATTACTTTATTATCATCATCATAATCCTAATTACAGCTCTCTTACATGTTTATATAAGCTTTGGTCTGAATAGACCGTTACATTTGACTGTTGCCAACTACTTAATTACTTCTAATTATTACATTTTGAAATACGCCTAAAATAATGCCCTCAGTCGATGATGATAACTTGCCGCTCCTGTTGACCGTTGGATGAAGCACCTGATATCCAACGCTGGTCGTTGGATCAATGTAAAAAACTGGTAAAGCTGGTAAATCTGGACCGCTGGATAAAAAGCAAGTTGATCTGAGACCCTTGATTCCCCCTATCACAACATTGCCTTCCGCTTTAAAAGGCGATGTCCTCATCGCTGAACCCTAAAAATGTTTTTGTTAGGTTTCCGAAGGGAGAGAAAGCTCTGGAAGGGAGTTGCTTAGAGGACCGGTGAGGCACTGTAGATGGCAACCACTGATGTCGGAGAAGGAGGTACAAGAACAGATAGATGCTCTATCAGATGGTTGCAACTCTGTGCCGAGCCGATTCCTCTCTGGTAACTTTCTTTGTTGTAGACGAGCTTGAATAACAGGTCTAGAGTTAGATTTGCTGTTTTCCCCTTTTTCCCCTTGGTTTTGTTATTTTCCACTTCATATCTGCTATCGCAGCGCGTAGATCCTTTTGGTGTTGCTCTTCAACTGTGTTTTCTCGAGGTTGTCTCTGTGCTTTGGATTTTGGAAGTGTTTCGTCCAGATGGGTTTGGCTTCCCGTTTTTTTTGTATCATTAGCTTCTGATGTTGCTTGTGTTTTCCTCGGCTTTCGCTTTCCCCTGTGTCCCCATGCTGCTAACAGGGGCTCGCGTGATTGCGGTGCTACTGCCTTCCCGAGCTCCTTGTGAATGCTGGAATATCCCTCGACCTCGACCGTGTCTTCCCAGGTGCTGTCTTCTGGTGGTAGCCCTTGCCACTGGATGAGTACTTGTGGCACCACCTTTCCTTGTCGGAGGATTTGGCGGGAACTGACGATGGCTAAAGGTTGATGTAAGGGGCTATTCCTCCATTTAAGTGCTGGTAACTGTGTGACCTGTATTTTGTGATCCCCGTTGTATGGCTTAAGTTGGGAAGCATGGAAGACTGGATGGATTTTTGACCCTGGAGGGAGGGCGAGACGATATGTTGTCTCTCCGATGATCTCCAATACCTGAAAAGGCCCATAAAATTTAAGGCTGAGCTTCCTGTTGGACGGTCTTGTCATTGAGAGCTGTCTATACGGATGTAACTTCAACAGGACCCAGTCTCCTACATCCAGTTTTAATGTCATCCTCTTTTTATCTGCCTGTTCTTTCATTCTCTGTTTGTACTTTGCTAGATTGGCTTTTAAAGTATGAATGATTTCGTCTCGTGTCGGCAAGGAAGTGTCCACCGCTTCATTTGTTGTTGCACCTGCACAGAAATTCAGCAACATAGGGGGTGGTCGACCAAACATGACCTCATAGGGAGTCATGTTGGTCGAAGAGTTAAATGTTGTATTATAATGATATTCGGCAAAACTTAGATATTCAGACCAAAATTTAGGATGTTCGTGTGTAAATATGCGTAAGTACTGTTCAATACATCTATTTACTCGCTCGGTTAGCCCGTCTGTTTGGGGATGGTATGCTGAACTATATTTGAGGTGTGTACCTTGCAGCCTAAATAACTCGACCCAAAAATCACTTAGAAAAATGTTATCTCTATCCGAAATTATGGATTCTGGAATTCCATGTAACTTTCCTATATTGTTCCAGAATGCCAGTGCGACTTTAGGGCCGGATAACTGCTTAAGTGGGGCAAAATGACCGGCTTTAGAGAACCTATCTATTACTACAAATATAATGGTGTTACCGGATGAACTGGGTAAACATGTGATAAAATCCATGGTGAGGTCAGCCCAGAGTTTATTTGGGGTGGGCAAGGGTTGCAATAGTCCATAGGGTAAATGGTTCAGGGCTTTGGCCTTTTGACAAATGTCACACTCTTTAATGAACTTGGTGACCTCCTCCTTCATCTCCGGCCAAAAAAACTGGTTTTGAATTTTGTGTAGTGTCCCTTTAATACCGGAGTGACCTCCTAGTAATGTGGAATGCGCTTCTGTTATGATTTTTTTTCCAATTGGTGAATGTTTGGGTATGTAAATTTTGTTTTTGTAGGTTAGATACCTCCCTTGCTGGTCCCATGCTGGGTAAGCCCGGGGCTCCTGCTGGACCTTTCTACTGAACTCATCTTGCTCATATTCTTGTTCCAGTCCCTCCAAAAGAGGGGAGATTGGGATGGTTATCATATTGAGGCCTATTTGTGGTAGTGGCTCTGTTAAGTCTGGCATGCGGGATAAAACATTTGCGGCTATATTTTGCTTTCCAGCTTTGTATTTTATCTCGAAGTCATATCCCAATAGTTTGGTTAGGTAGAATTGTTGTTCGGGTGTTTGGATTGTTTGTGTGAGTAAGTGATGAAGGCTTTGGTGATCAGTTAGGATTGTGAATTTATGTCCTATTAAATATTGTCTCCATTTAAGAACTGCTGAGGTAACCGCGTATAGCTCTCGAATGTATGTTGATTTTTTTTGCATTAAAGGGGTCAACTTTTTGCTGAAATAAGCGATAGTCTTTTTATCTTGTAATAAAATAGCCCCTATGCCCGTTCCTGAGGCATCCGTTTCGATTTGGAATGGTTCCTAGAAGTTAGGAAGCGATAATATTGGGTATGTTAGTAGTTGCTCTTTAAGATGTTCAAAGGCTTCCTTGGTCTGATTATTCCAGTGAAATGATTGTTTTTTTTAATAGCTCAGTTAATGGGTGTGCAATCTTAGCGTAATTCCTTATAAACTTCCGATAATACCCTGTTAGCCCTAGGAAGGCTCGTATTCCCTTTTGATTGACTGGTTCTGGGAACTGCTCAATGGCTGTGATATTTGATTTATTTGGGTAATATGTGCCTTGACTAATGGTGTGCCCTAAAAACTCTATTTCTGTTGCTAGGAATTGGCATTTTGCTAATTTGATGAATAGCTGATTTTCTTTGAGTATTTGCAGAGTCTTTTTTAAATGCACAGAATGGTCCTCCTGTGTTGGGCTAAAAATCAAAATGTCATCGAAAAAAATTACGATAAATTTACGCAAGAATGGCTGAAATAGGGTATTCATCAAGGCTTGAAAGGTTGAAGGGGCGTTGGTCAATCCAAAGGGCATTACGAGAAACTCATAATGTCCTTGGTGGGTTCTAAAGGTTGTTTTGTGAATATCCTGTTCCGCAACTCTTAGTTGATGATATCCGGATCGTAAATCAATTTTTTGAGTAGTATCGGGCGGCATATAGTTCGTCCAATAGTTCTTCGATAGTAGGTATTGAAAACTTATCTTTTATTGTTATCTAATTGAGGGACCTATAATCCACACAAAATCTCCAGGTTCGGTCTTTTTTTAACTAATAAAACTGGAGAACTAAAAGCCGATGTACTTGGCCTAATTTGTCCATTTTCGATCATATCCCTCACGATTCGTTCAATCTCATTCTTTTGATAATAGGGATATCGAAAAGGCCTTAGGTTTGGGACAACCGCCCCAGGGGTAATTTCAATTTTGTGATCTATATCCCTTTTGGGAGGCAAGGCTTTTGGTTCATCGAATAGCTCCGAATAATCTTGTAAAATTCTATCAATTGACTTTGGCAGGGATTTAGACAACATTTCTAAGGTGTTTGCGGTATTTGTGGGATATGGCGCTTCCTGAGCTATTATCAGGTAAAGGGTTGAAGGTTTAATTGCCACCATCCTCATTAACTGCGATGATGACACCATGCCTGCTTGGGTACCACGATTACCGTTCAATTGAACTCGTCCCCTAGGTCCGTCATAAGAGAGGGATAATTGGTTATAGTCCATGGTGACGGGTCCTAGTGTTCGAAGCCAATTTTGTCCCAGAATTAGATCTGCCCCTTCTATGTCAAGGACGTATAGATGAATTGTATAACAATTGGCTTGGATGAGCAGTGGGATGTTCTGGCATTTTCCTTTACAAGGTTCAGGAGATCCATTTCCCATAAATACTGAGAACTCCTTGATTTGGTGTACTGGAAGTTTTAAAAAGTTTGCTATTCTGGAGGAAATAAAATTATGTGTGCTTCCCCCATTGATAAACACATCCAGGGGCTGGTTATTAATAAGTCCGGTTACCCTAATTCCATGATTGGGTACCATTCCAAATAACGCCTGTAAGAACACATTCATGGTGGGGTCATCATCTTCAATTATGTTCTCCCCTAAGTCCTCTGGTGCTGGGTTTTCCTCTTCACTTCCTTCTAAGTACAGTAATGCCCCCTTACCTTTACAACGGTGACCCACGTGGTAGCGTTCATCGCAGTTGTAACATAGGCCCTTTTCCCTTTTCAATTGTAATTCAGCGGAAGTTAGTCGTTTAATAGGGGGTAACTTCGGGTGGTTATTTTGTTGGACGTTCGTCTGGAATGGATTATTCTTTCTAGGTTCAAATTTTTGCCCCGGGTGAGTTCTTGGTTGGTAATTTCTATATTTATTGTCTAGGTAGAATTTATCTTCGTACATCCTGGCTATAGCGTAAGCATCATGTAACTCTTTGGGCTGATGCATAAGAACGGAGCTGTTTATCTCAGGTTTCAGTCCGGATACAAACATATCCGTGACGAAATCCGGTGCAAGTCCGGGTACTTGCGTTATTAAATCTTCAAAATCCCGTTTGAACGCCATTACCGTGGTTTCTTGGTGCGGGACGAACATATTGTGACGGTCCAAATCGTTTTTTAATCGCATCTACAAATAAAGAAAATGTCAAGTCCGGGTGATCCCTCAAAGTTGCTTGGTACCACTTCGAGGCCGGCTTGTCTAAGTGTAATGAGGCAATTAGCAAGTAATCCTGACTACGAATGTTGTTATATTCGAAATAGTTCCTTAAGTCGTAAAGCCAATCTATGGGATTACCCTCAGAAAATCTCGGGCATTGAATGTCTAAATTACCAGGGCGTTCAGAAACAACCTGAGTTCCAGCCGGGGTTGGTGCGGGTCCAAGAATCCCAAAAGATGATTGAGTCAGGTGACTATCCTGGGGTTGTCGTCCCTCGCTTTGTATTTCTTCCCCCTCGATGGCCGCGGGTAGGCTGGCCGCTCCTTTGCCCAAAAGCTTTTGCATGCTCTGGAACTGCTGCATCATTTCTTTACGGAGGTTGGTGATTTGTCCAGCTAGCTCCGATGTAGTGTCGCGATTCTCCATGATCTGGCGCGCTAATAAGTTCTCCTTTGTTTGCATTTCGGTGGAGAATTGTTGCTTGATTTGAAGCGTGTGAAGGTCCAGTTCTGATAAGAATTTACGCTGGAGTTCTTCGATCTGACTGGCTCTGATGTCCTGCTCGATCTGCAGGGCGTTCTTGATTTCTGAAATTGATCGTAAGCCGTCTCCCATGGTTGCTCGGCGGGGTCGCGGTTTCTCTCAACGAGAGCACCAAAATGTAACGATCCCGCCGGAGATAGTGGTGGTAGGGTTGAGAAGAAGGGCCAAGGAGGGTGGCCGGCAGAGAGAGAGACGAGGTAGGGAAGAAATAGAGGAACAAAACATTACTTTATTATCATCATCATAATCCTAATTACAGCTCTCTTACATGTTTATATAAGCTTTGGTCTGAATAGACCGTTACATTTGACCGTTGCCAACTACTTAATTACTTCTAATTATTACATTTTGAAATACGCCTAAAATAATGCCCTCAGTCGATGATGATAACTTGCCGCTCCTGTTGACCGTTGGATGAAGCACCTGATATCCAACGCTGGTCGTTGGATCAATGTAAAAAACTGGTAAAGCTGGTAAATCTGCACCGCTGGATAAAAAGCAAGTTGATCTGAGACCCTTGATTCCCCCTATCCCAACAGGAACCAACTCCAGGATCCATGGCCGGAGGATTGGCTCTGCGTTTTTCTACATCTTCTTGCGTGCAGGAGAGAAGAGGGGAGAGGGTTTTTTTAAAAACATTCTAGAAGAAGACGGTAAGACGTGAGAATTTGATATTAGTATTTTACTCCGCTAGATGGAAATTAGAAATACTAATATTAAATTCTCCGCGCGAGATGTGAGGTAGTGCAGGGCATCCCAATTCAACGGCTGTGAGGAGGGTGTGCTGTAATTTACAGTGCCGTGTATAATTTAACGGCTGTGAGTGCATCATATCGTGATCTGAAATGTGCACACATCTCCGCACGAGATGCGATGCCCTCGCAGCCATTGGATGACTGCACTGTACCGTAAAATGCAGCTTGTGCATTTTACACCCTCGTTCTCAAGTATAACAACGTCTAAAAGTTAAATGCGCTCCTAAAGTCTGATAAATTAAATTACAAAGGGATACGTGCACAATTAAATTAGAATCCATGGCAAGATCATTCCGTGGACAACCCGATAAGAGAAAAAAATCACGGGGTTTGATTTAGCCGGGACAAATTCAGTAACAATATTGTCTCTGCACAAAGACTGATTTAGCTAATGTGACAAAACACCCCTTGTTCTACAATGTTCAAAGTGTTTTTTTGATTGTTGTATGTGTCAGGAATGTCATTTAATGAGCTGTGTGGTGGGGCGCGTCCTGCGACAAAATGTTTTGAAGAGTGGAGGTACTCGCGAGGCTCTTTCTGGAGTGCGAAAGGGTGGGATCTCGCACAATAGAGAGTGGAACGCGACGGTGCTCACCGGAGAGCAGAGCGCCCTGTGAAGGGTGATACACCTTCTAGAGAGCGGAGCGCCTTCCGAGGAGATGGTCGTCTAATGATCAAACATGATAGAAAACTAATCAAAAGCTCTACATATGAAAAAGTTTATTTCTGAGTTAAATGAATATGTGATCCTGCCTACTTCATAAATTGTGTTGCTTGGTGTGGTGGTGTAGAACATTTTTCCCGTGTAAGTGAAGGACTAATTTATTCAAAAAAAAAAATTTAATCAATAAATAAAAAAAAACATGCCTATATTATATTCATGCCGCAATTTTTTTTTGCATTGTCTATATTTTTAAGTGATTGTTAACCGCAAAACGTTATTGGCTAGTCGCACCTCAAAATCTCATAATTTTTTACGTCTTTTCGAAATACGTCTTGTACATGTAACTTTAGGAAAAGTGCTCAACACGAAAGTTGTAGACATCGTCGAGATCTACAACTTTCGTGTTGATCACTTTTCCTAAAAATGCATGTACACGGCGTACTTTGGAAATATGCCCAGATTTTGCGTCTTTCAGAAATACGCTTTGTACATGCAATTTCAGGCAAAGTGTTCAACACGAAAGTTGTAGATCTCGTCGAGATCTACAACTTTCGTGTTGAACACTTTTCCTGAAATTGTATGTACAAGGCGTATTTTGAAAAGGAACAAAATATTAGGAGATTTTGAGGTGCGACTAAAAAATAACGTGTTGCGATTAACAATCGCCTATTTTTAATGATTTTTAAATATAATTGATGAGTAGACCCAATTTATAAAAAATACTTGCTCCAAATAATGGGGTTCTCTCTCCCCACTAGCGAAATGGAGAGTTACAGGTGTAACCACCGCACACACAATTTGCACGCCCGATCAGCGCAATAACCACCGCGCACGAGTTCCCAACCTCCATGCGGGATCTCGTGTGCGTTCCTCAGCCGCCCAGCGGCCTCGGCCGGCCCCGGGAGGGTCGGCTTTCCCCTTTAGTAGCCCGAGACAGGCGGCCTCGATCGTGGCAGGCCCCCTGTGGGTTGTCCGCCCCCTTTAGCCGCCTGACATGGACGGCCTCTGTCATGGCCGGCCCCGCAAGGGATGGCCACCCCTCTAGCCGCCCGGCACGGGCGGCCACGGCCGCGACCAGACCCGCAAGGGCCAACCGCCCCTCTCGCCACCCGGCAAGGGCCATGGTCGATCTAGCGAAGGGCCAGGGTCGGTCGCCCCGCACGAGCGGCCTCGGCCGGCCCCGCGAGGGCCGCTCACCCCTTTAGCCGCCCGCATGGGCGGCCTCGACCGTGGCTGGCCCCACGAGGGTCGGCCGCTCCTTTAGCCTGCCGGCACGGGCGACCTCGGCCGCGACAAGCACCGAGAGGACCGGCCGCCCGGTCGTGGGCAGCCTTGGCCATGGTCGGCCTCTAGGGGCGGCCACCCCTTAGCCGCCCAAGCCATGGGAGGCCTTGGTCGACCTCAACAAGGTCAGACACGCCCTCCCAGCCGTTCAGCATGGAGGAGTGGGGCAGCCGCCGGCCACAGGCCGCCTGTTTTCTCGGTCGAGCCATTTTCGGCCTAGGGCAGAGACATCATTTCTCTAAAAATGGTGATTCGCGTGCTCAAATTCGGGCGATCGTATTTGTCCAACCGGTATTTATTGGTCAAAATTACCGGACTGCCCTTTTAAAAGCCTATAAATACCCCCCCCCCTGCTTCATTTGGATCTTTTTCCCGAGACTCTGAACTCTCACTATACCTCTTGTCTCTCTCTACCCCCTCTCCTCTCTGCATGATGTCCACCAAGGATCGCTTCCAAGGAACTCCATCAAGGACCGTCTAAACGGATAAAGTCGCCTCGAGATTCGTTAAGCACTTGGAGGTGGGCAGACTCACAACAGTTGTCCACTCTCTTTGGTCGTTTGCGAAGCATGAAAGCTAGTGACAAGCCCTCGCAGTGACGCTAAGGTGATGTCGTCAAGACAATCAAGTTTGCACGTTCCCCCTCACGCGAAGGTACAAGAGCACGGGAAAAGTGCAGAGTCTTGTCGAGCTCTGCGTGCACTCTCTCACCTCATCATGTTTAATAAGGAGCGACATGTGGCCCTCGCCTTCACCCAAGCATTTTGTAACAAACTCTGAATAGTGGAAGTTAGGTCGACGCTGAATCGACCATGTGATTTTTCACCTCGATGGCGGGTTTTTCACGTAATCAAGTTTCCCTCTCACAACTCTGTGAATCTCTTACTGTTTGCACGCTCGACCGCTTTGGGGGCTAAGAAGGTTCAGAAGGTCCGGTCTACAAGGAGCCTTGAGAAGGCTGCATCTGTTTGGCATCATCTATGGGAAAAGATATGACAAAGCCCGCGCCGATCCAGGACCGTCACTTTCACTCATCAATATTCCCCACGCAGAAGAAGCGGAAAACACGCACATAACATTCTTGACAGGGCACGTGGACCAGAGAAGGAGCAGCAGCCCGAGATGTTGGCTTTGCTAAGGAGCCACGAACGCCACAGGCTCATGCAGCCCCCACTAGGACTGATATCGAGTCGAGTTCGAGCGATTCGGACTTAGCTCGAAATCGGAATTTTCGACTCGGAGTCGGCTCGAAATCGAAATCGGCTTCGATTCAAGCCGGCTCGAATCGAAATCAACTCGATTCCGAGCCAGCTTCGATTCGAGCCGGCTCGAAATTAATTTTTTACTATTAAAAATTTATTTTTTTTCTTATGAAACATTTTTTTTCTTATTAAAAATTCTCTTTAAAAATTCATATTTTCACTAGCAACAATTATAGAGTCGAGTCATCCATTTTTGCTCCCAATTACTATATAAGTTTGCTGGCATTTGAAAATTTTCCAATTACTAAAAAGTTCATAAATCCAATTTCTAAAATTTCATAAAAAATTTGAAAAATTGAAGTACTTCCAAATTTGAAACAATTGAGCCATTTGACATTTTAACTAAAAATATAACAAACTACAAAATAAACAATTTATAAGACATCAAAAGTGTAATAAAAGTTCATAACAGTTCATGTCCAAATTAGAAAATCACTTCAAAAAAGTTTGTTTTTAGCTGATTATGATATACTGCTATAGAAGTCTACAAAATGCTCTTTGGCGCTCCGCTTCTACTCATTCCTTCTGAATTAAAACTTGCAACCTATATGAATTCATAGACAATGAAGCCAAGTCAGAAGCATTTATACAATCAAATTTCAGGTCAAAATCAGTCATATCATTTCAAATTATTGACCCAAATTAAATTACTTATTGTCGAAAGCCTGGAGAAACTATTTCATGTGCAAGCATTCTCTATCACATTGTACATGAGTTTTATGTTAATTTGATCTTCTTTCATGTGGCCAATTATAGAGAAATTGAACCAATTGAAGAACACGTTCAAAGTAGCAGCATGAATATTGCCCTTCTTTAGCGTTTTCTGGGATTCTATAAAAAAAGATTTGTTTATCTAGAAACTGATGCGACTATACACACTATTGGGAGGCAAACATTTATGATTCGGCCTAATGAAATATAATTTCATTGTTAATTATGTAGCAACGAGGAAAGTAGTCTGTTTTACAATATGGAGTTTAGGTACACCAGGACACCAACATGCTGTAAAACTAAATCTATCGCAGGCCCACTTCTAATAAAATGTTGCAGTTGTGGACCATGAAGAACCTTGAGTGAGGATTGTAAGCATAGTTATTATGAGTCAAGAGTTGTTACTATAGAACTGAATCATACTCGTGGTAATTGTTTCAGATTATAGACAGACAAGTGAATTTGCAAACTAGCCCAAACTCCCCTTCAACGGTGAAAATAGGATGTTGCCTCATATGCACCTTATCATGTAGGTCACTATGGGGAAATGTGTTTTATATCCAACTGCTAAAGATGCAAATTATGGATAGTAACAAGACTCAAAGCGAAAGCGAATATATGATGTTTTAGCTAATGGGGAGGAAGTATTAAGGTAGTCAACATCAATGATCAAACAACTTTGATGTTGTATTTTCAGGCTGAAACACATGCTTATTAGACACATCTTCATGGATAACATGGAATTCACGTAATTCTAACGTTCATATTACGAGTAAAACACATTTTCAAATTTATACACCACAAGCACTTCCAACAAGCAAAAGTCCACACTCACCCAGCTCAGCAAGCATCACAATATCTTCTTATTCTTTTCCTGAAGCTGAATATCACTCTCAAGGCTCTATTTAGACTGAAGCAAAAGAAACTCAATCATAGTGGAAGTGTGAGACAAAAGCTGCATCATATCACAAAGAGCAAGAATGTCATATTGAGAATTAAACTTGATTTATGAATGAAATATGAATAGCTGGAAGCTGACGTATCATGCATGAAAAAAAACTGCAGTTTTATATGTGAGGTTTTATTTCATATATAAGTTATCAAAACATGGCTTTCACTATTCATATACAGTTTTGTTTTGGAGTTCAATGGCAGTATTTTCTAATCTTATTTTTCATGTTCTTCTAACCATATGATCTTATTATAGATTACGAAGAAGTAAAACTAATTATATAACACAAAGAAAAAAAAAGAATTGAAGCTCACAGACACTCCAATCCTCTTCATTTGTTTTTGTGCTCGAGTGTTTTGATTGCAATTTTCAAACAAAGAAGTATCAGAGTCATTTGCTTTTGAAGGCACTCATGCTTGGAGAGTGTGGAATGGAAACTGGTATGCAATAAATGCATATTAAATTATCTCCCAGATCAATCAACTTTGATGTTGTATTTCCAGGCTGAAACACATGCTTATTAGACACATCTTCATGGCTAACATGGAGTTCACGTAATTAAAACGTTCATATTACGAGTAAAACACATTTTCAAATTTATACACCACAAGCACTTCCAACAAGCAAAAGTCCACACTCACCCAGCTCAGCAAGCATCGCAATATCTTCTTATTCTTTTCCTGAAGCTGAATACCACTCTCAAGGCTCTGTTTAGACTGAAGCAAAAGAAACTCAATCACAGTGGAAGTGTGAGACAAAAGCTGCATCATATAACAAAGAGCAAGAATGTCATATTGAGAATTAAACTTGAGAATTATAATTTAATATAATTGTAATATACAGTACTCATAGGAATTGCAACTAATCTTACTTGTTGGAGTTTAATCTTTAGTAGAAGTCCTGACGATCTCATTTGGTAGAGCACTTGTTAAATCATACATAACAACCTGTGATCGCAAAAAAACATATCAAAGTACAATGATATAATTGAGGGTTGATAAAATAATTCATGAGTAATAAAATTAAAGTAATTACATTGGCACTATGTTTATATTGGGAACGAATCCAATTTGATGAACACACCAGAACATTCACGGTTTTTGGATTTAGAACACTTCTATAATCATCAAGTACTCTTCCTCCAGCACTAAAAGCCGATTCAGAAGCCACAGTTGTGATGGGTATTGTGAGGATATCTTTTGTCATCTTAGATAACTTCTCATATTTCAATAAATAAATTTTCCACCATTCTAAAACATTAAACGTATCTCTACTCTCAAATGGAGGTTGTACAAGTGGTTCCTCTAAAAATACTTCAAGTTCATTTTTAAGAGGTTGTACAGAAAAAGTAGAACTCAAGAAATCATCAAAGCCCATAATAACTGAGTTTGTGATGCACTGTGGTTGTGTTGTTGCACTTAAATGTCTCATTACCCCAACTGTAGTTGATGATGAGCTTTCAGAACTGATTAATGAAGTATTAGACTCCATCCCACTATTAGCACAATAATGGGAAAAAATCTCGAATATGCTTTCTTTTACCACTTTCACTTTAAGAACTGCCTCACGGTTATTGTACAAATTATTGAAAGCATAAGTAATAAACAATAATTTACGACGGGGATCAAGTACAATGGCAAGAGACATGATTAAGCTGCCTCCACCTTTTATTTTTGATACTAGCAGCCCAAACTAGCATGCGGGCAGTGGCCTCCGCCTTTTTGAGAGTACCATAAGCAGAACCCGACGGCCGACGAACAACTGAATACCTATATATTAAGACCAACTGGGTCTAGGCGAGTACCAAGACTGGCAAGGCTTGTACTCGTCTGTCCTGAGCTCGCCTTTGGCAGGGGCTCGCCTGGCTGTGAAGTCGTCAGGTCCGAGATTGCTTGGCCTGAAGTCGCCTGGTTTGATCACTCTGGGCTGGAGCTTGCCCGGCTTGGGCTCGCCTGGTCTGGATTCGTCAGGCCAGAGCTCGCTAAATACTAATTGTATAATAATATTCTAGGATCTTTTGTTATACAAAATAGGATTGAATGTGAAAAGAGATGAGGATTATGAATGAAATATTTTAGTGGCTTTATAGAAATTCTTACCTTCCGGACGTTGAGCATTCAGATCTTCGTGTTTTCAGGGTTCATTGCTTTTCCTTGAGGATTCACCCACAACGGCTTGAGGAATCAACGCATTGTAGTCCGGGATGACTCAAAAGCTCAACCCTAGCAAAGAGATTCAAGGCATTACAGTCTGGGATGACTCAAAAGCACAACCCTAGCAGAGAGCATTCATTCTCCCTAATCAAACCGTGGCTGGAGATAGAGGAGGAGATAACTGGAGTCTTACGGTAGCATCTGAAACAAGAACTTTGGATAGAGTTACAAAAGACTTAACTGCAAACAAGTGACTGACATTTGAACTTATTGCAAATACACCCTACAGATAAACATGCAATTAGAGCACAATACTAATAGATAATTGTTGAAGCCCGAATACCGGTTCAACTGAGTTCGGGTTAAGAGTGAACAGTCCAAATTACTTGACTCGGCGTCTGGTACACAAGACGGGGGCGTTCGAGCTCGGAGTCGGCCCTCACTAGGTTGAAGGTGGTTGCCTACACACAGACCCGGTGAGCTGCAGCGAAGAGATCCTATCACTCGCCCGGAAGCGCGACTCATGTCTTCCCCTCCTAAAACCAAAGGCTAAGCTCGGCACCTTAGATGGCACAGAGCAAGAGCTCTCGAAAATCCGGAGCTCAAATAGGTTGGGTCTGCCTCTCCAAGATGCTTTGTGGGTCTATTTATAGGCAAACTCCAACCCAAGGGCAGAACAGTCTTTTTGGCATCCTAATAGCGGCCTCCGCCTTTCCGCGTTTGTTATCAGCACCTCTGCTTGGTCTGTGGATAGCGGAATCCCGCCATTTCAGCTGGATATAGGCGGACCTTAAGGGTCTACAAATAGAGGGATGGCTGAAACTGTAAATTCTTCTTGCTTAGGCGAGTACTCCGACCATCAGAGTCAAGGACTCGACGAGCTGAAGCTTATCGCCCTCTGGGTGCGCCTCGGCGCGAGATCGGGAAGGCAGGTTCTACCTAGGGCTCGTTGGGCGTGCGACTGTCTGGTATAGCGAGGGTACCTCGCGGCTGCCCGATATGTTGAGGCCCGAGGTCACCTCGCAAGGGCCTGCTCGCCCGGCTGGGTCGAGCCAGGCATAATCCTTTCCTTCCCCTGCTGAATTTCATTTGGCCTTCTTGGGTGAGAGCTGGGCCGAACTCGATAAATTGAGGTTATACACGATCTCCGCTTCTTTGTGAACTTGCTAGAGGTCAGAAAGAAATCATCCAACCCTAATTTATCGAGTGTCTAAACACGCCTTCGACATACTGGAATGTGCTGGCCCTTTGCCTCTATAAATGTGGGGGGAGCACGGCTTTTTCCAACTGAGGCTCCTGAACGACGTGCTCCCCCTCTGTGCTTGATGGACCCGCCAGACCGAGATGACGACGAGGTAACGACCCTGCTCGACCTTATTGGTGAACTCCATCTGAAGTAACAACGGACACCGCGAGGTGATGGATCTAGCAAGAAGCACAAACGTAAATCTATCATGAAACCGCTTGTCGAGGCAAGCTAAAACCCTACCCAGGAGCCCTTTTCTCTAGAGTTCTTCCCACCAGAAAGACTTTTGCACTCTCCTGAACGAATTTCATCCAACACCTAAGGAACCTCTGTTTTGGCAACGCACCGCGCCAAGGCACCCGACAAGGTTTTTTTGTAGAGGCTTCCTTCGTGGAGGAGGTAGTAAGCTGACTTGTATCTGAACCGTCTCTTGTCCTGAACCCCAGGAGGAAACTATCTCGGGGTCAAAAAATCCACAAACTGGTCCATCCATGACGCTTGCTGGTCGATTTCCACGAATTCTCCCTCTTCGATGGAAGGCCGGAACAATTTTGTCACCGCCCCTCCTGTCGAGGGGCCGTACTTGGCCAGATGGTCTGATGTAACTGCCCTGAATTTCGGATATTTAATTTTAATCTTCTAATTCGTGTAATTTTGGAGTAACGACGTTACGTGAACGTGGAATTAATGGAGCGTCGTCGTTAGTGTGTTTTTGTGTCTGTTTGGTCAAGACGACCGGGCTTCGAGCTTGTCGGAATTGAGATTTCAAGATAAATTTATAAGAATCGAAATTCCTAAGTCTTAATTAAAACAAACTTAATTAATGAGGATTTCTTTTTGCTAATTTTGGATCAATTAAGTCAAAATTAGCCTTGAAAATGACCAAAAACAAAAAAAAATCTCAACTTGGAAGTTAATCCCTTCATTAATTAATAAGTGGGAGTCAGCTATACTTTTGTTTCCCAAAGCTTTTCTTCTTCCTCAAGCCAACCCGAGACAGAGTGAGTGAGAGAGGCGGAGAAACTATTCTCCTAAAGCTTTCCAGTCGTGGATTTGAGAGCACTGATGCTCGAAATTCTCGACGGAGCCTAGATTCGGAAATCTCTCGTCGAGCTCTTCGCGTGTGTGGTAAGTATTTTCCAATTCGTTGAGTTTTAGCGTTATGGTAAGAGGCCATAACTGTTGTTTCTTGCCAAACTTCACAGATTTTCTTGCCTAGCTTTAGTTTGGGCCGATCCTCGACGTGGAGGGCTTGAAAGGCCAAAGGCCTGGTGGAAAGGTTCGAGTAAGTGGTGGTTTGTTTTCCACTTGCATGTCCTTTGTACCTCTGTTTTTCCTATAAATCTACTTGTAGAAATTTTATTTAGACTTAATTATGTGAAGAAAATTTCATGGGCAGTGGTTTTGGTTAAATCTCCTTCTTAATTGTTTTCATTATTATTTTTATTGTTTCTTATAACATCAAATTTTTGTTTCTCTTTCTTAATAATTAGCAATATATGATAATGCTCTACATTTGTTTCCCCCTACATGTTCTCTGTGTTTACTGCATTCTGCTCAAATTCTGCATGCTCCATTTCTGCACTAAGTCAAAATTCGACTGCATAGACTACATGAGTCAAAATTTACCAAAGTCCAAATTCGACTGCATCAACTGCATGGGTCAAAATTTGCCAAAGTCCAAATTCGACTGCATGGGTCAAAATTTGTCTAAGCCCAAATTCGATTGCATCGACTGCATGAGTCAAAATTTGTCCAAGTCCAAATTCGACAGCATCGACTGTATGGGTCAAAATTTGCCTAAATCCAAATTCGACTGCATGAGTCAAAATTTGCCAAAGTTCAAATTCGACTGCATCGACTGCATGAGTCAAAATTTGTCTGAGTCCAAATTTGGCTGCATCAAGTACATGGTCTAAATCTGCTTAAGTCCAAATTCGACTTCATCCATCAACTGGATAGTTAAATTCGACTGCATAGTAAATTCATAGATCAATTGGGCCGCATAGTTCAAGCATAATGATAACATATAAGTATCTTCCACTCAGGAACCTTTGTGTTATTCCTTTCCAAATTCTTGAAATTTGGTGGTCAGTTTGTGTAAATGGGAAAGATGTCACCACCACACTACCTGTTTTATGTTATGATATTGGTTGGATTGGGTGTTAGCGGATTATACAACCGCCACAGTGTCTGTTTGTGAATCATTACACCGGGTGATATTGTCTAGAACTGTTGGGTTGTGTTGAAAAGAGAGCCGCCACCACAGTGTCTTTTATGATGTTTTGGATTGTTGGGTTGTGTTAGAAAGATAGTCATCACCACAGTGCCTTTTATAATAATTTAGACTGAAGATTTGTGTTGGAATATGAGCCACCTTCTCAGTGGAGATTTATGCCTGGTGTTAATGATGCACTTTCTCGAGCACATCAGTCTCAATTATTTATATACAACAACACTCAAGCTTTTATCCCACTACAGTGGGGTAGGCTATATGGATCCTTTGTCGTCATTGTGCCCTATGTTTTGTCATAATCTCACTAATGCCTAAGTACATCATGTCTTTCCATACAGTTTCATTCTAAGCCTTTATTGATCTACCCCTCCCTCGTTTAACATGCCTACTGACTAGACTCTCACAATGCCTAACAGGTGCCTCTAATGGTCTCCTTTGTACGTGTCCAAACCATCTTAGACCAGCTTCTCGCATCTTCTCTGCAATTGGTGTTCCCACTGTCTTATCCCTGATACTTTCATTCCTAATTTTATTCAATCTCGTGTGTCCACACATCCACCTAAGCATTCTCATCTCCGCAACTCCCATTTTTTGCTCATGTACACAAATCACTGCCCAACATTCAGAATAATAGAGCATCGCGGGTCTAATTGCAGTACGGTAAAACTTGCCCTTAAGTTTTAGTGGTACTTTACGATTACATAAGATCCCTGACGCGCCTCTCAATTTCAACCAACCCGGCTGGATTCTATGTGCCACATCTTTATCAATACCTCCATATTTTTGAATTAACGATCCAAGATATTTAAAACACTCACTAAGGGAAATATCTTGATCACCCAACTTAATAACGAAGTCATATGTCCTTCTTGTATTGGTAAATTTAAGCTCCATATACTCCGTCTTTGCCCTGCTCAACCTAAAACCCTTCTTTTCTAAAGTATCTCGCCAAGATTCAAGTTTTGTGTTTACACCCTTGCGCGTCTTATCAACCAAAACGATATCATCCGCAAACAATAAACACCAAGGTATTGCTTGTTGGATATGTCTGGTGAGCTCATCTAAGATAAGGGTTAAGAGATAAGAGCTTAAAGCTGAACCTTGATGTAAGCCAACAATGATAGAAAATTCTTATGTTAATCCTCCAGATGTCCTCACTCTTGTCACTGAATTTGTATACATATCTTTGATTGTGTCAATATATGATATATTTACACCTTTCTTTTCTAAGAATCTCCATAAGATCTCTCTTGGAACTCTATCATAAGCCTTCTCAAGATCAATAAAGAACATATGCAAATCTTGTTTTCTTTCTCGATAATTGTCAATGAGTCTCCTCAAGAGATGTATAGCTTCCATGGTCGAGCTCCCTGGCATGAATCCAAATTGATTCTCTGAGATATTAGTCTCTCGTCTTAATCTTCTTTTTATTACTCGTCCTCATAGTTTCATGGTATGACTCATCAATTTAATTCCTCTGTAATTAACACAATTTTGTATATCATCATTATTCTTATATAAAGGTATCAAGATACTTTTTTTATTGCTATGTCATCCTCTTTGACTTCAGTATCTTATTGAAAAAATATGTAAGCCACAAAATTCCATCATTTTCTAGACATTTTCATACTTCGATAGGTATATCGTCTGGCTCAACCGTCTTTCCATTTTTCATCTTATACTTCTCTGATTTACTTAACTATTCCAAATCCAATTCATTGTCATTTATTTCATTATAGAGTTCATAAAAATATCTTTTTCATTGCTCTTTAATATCCACATCAAACGTCAAAATTGTATCTGTCTGATCCTTTATGCATTTTACTTGACTTAAATCTCTTGTCTTTTTTTCTCTAACTCGAGCGATTTTATATATGTCATGTTCTTCATCTTTGGTATCTAGTCGCTTATAAAATTCTTCATAAGCTTGACTTCTTGTTTTACTTATTGTCTGTTTAGCCACTTTTTAGCGACTTTATATCTGACTAAATTTTCATCATTCCTACAAGCGTAGAGTGATTTATAGCTGACCTTCTTTGCCCTCACTTTGTCTTGTACTTTATCTTTTCACCACCAAGATTCTCTATTTGGGGACGCACGACCTTTTGATACTCCAAGTACGTTTTTTCACTTATCCTTAAAAGTGAAGACATAACTTTTCATGAGACATTAGAATCAACATAAGTGTCATCAACTAGTTGTTCCATAACTGCATTCTTGAAAGCAACCTGCTTTTCCATATTAAAGTTTCACCACCGAATTTTTTGCAACATTTTTGTTCTTGTCTTAAATTTATTATATTCAATTTGTACATCTAACACCACTAACATATGTTGTGTTGTCAAACTTTCTTCTGGTATGACTTTGCAATCCTTACAAATCATTTTATCCATCTTACGAGTCATGAAATAATAAATTTGTGATTTATTTGGTCCGCTTTTAAATGTAATTAAATGTTCTTTCCTCTTTATGAAAAGCGTATTTGATACAATTAGCTCATGTGTTACGGCAAAATCTAGAATGATTCGTCCTTCTTCATTCCTTTCTTCATATCCACATCCTTCATGAACGGCTGTGTAATCTACATTTTTCTTTCATATATGTCAATTTAAGTCTCCTCCTATGAAAATCTTCTCTCTGTGTGAGATTTCTCTTACTAAATTATCTAAGTCTTCTCAAAATTACACTTTAATAGCTTCACTTAATCTTACTTGTAGCGCATAAGCATTGATCACATTAATAGTTTTCTTTCATATGACTAGTTTAAGAGCTAAGATTGTATCACATTTTCTACTTACCCCAACAACTTCATCCTTCCAAGTAGTATCCACTATAATACCTATTTCACTGCTTATGTTATTTTTTTCTGTGTACCGTAATTTAGAACCTGAATTATTTAAAAATTTAGTTTTTTCACTCACTCATCTACTCACTTGCAGACATAAAATATTTATCTTTCTCATAATCAGTGTATCCACTATTTCCATCGTTTTCTCCGGGAGCGTACCTATATTCTAACTTCCAAACCTAAGTCGATCACAATTTTTACAACATACTTCCCTAGGACGTCTAATATGTAAGGACTTTTGCTTATTTAACATTACACCCAAGTCCTCTTGGAGGTGCAGCGGTCCTTGCCAAGACGCCACATTCGGACCATACGACGAGCACTCTTGCAAATTTAACACTACACCCAAGTCCTGGAGATGCAGCGGTCCTTGCCAAGATGCCGCATTCGGACCATGCGACGCGTTCCTTAAAGGGAATAACCAAGTTTTTGCACAATTTCTCAAATGATCCATATTCATAAGGGTGACTAAATTTTACGATGGTCGTCTACCTAACACAACCCTCACCATTTTTCATCCAGGCTTGGGACCAGCATAAGCTGATCTAGTCTCAATTATTTATATATATCTATAAAATTATAATATAGATCTTGTTGCACATAGTGCAAGTTTTTTTTTTGACTAATCTTTTCATATTATTTATATCCACTGTTTATGTGCTTTTTGTTGAATAACTTTATGACTTTTGGTTTTTAGCTGTCACTTGTTCTTTTTCTACTGAGGCGTTCTTTTCATTAAATGTCTCAGGCTCTAAGCAGTAGCAATCTGAGTGGTTAGAGTTGGTGGTTTCAGGCCCGGTTGTAGTAGCTGTTGTTCCCTGCTCATCGTGTGAGGTAGTTGCTGGTTCTGCTTCAGATCAGATTTGTGTTTAGTTTTTATGTGTTCGTGTTAAGTTGTTGACGCGCATTGCTTCTGTTTGCAGATATTAGACTACTTGTTGGTTTGTTTTGTCTTACTTGTTGGTTATTTTTATTACTTGCTCTATATGAATGTTTTATGTTAGCATGCATGTTAGATATTTTAAATAAAAAACTACATTCTAACTTAGACTCATAGCATTTCTTTCAACTAAGTCATTTTATTTTTACGGATTATAAAAATCTTTTTCTACATATACTAAATTTAGAAACTTGCACATCATTAGCATGTATATTGAGTCCTCATGCTCATGTAGGATAAAATGAAGCAAGTTTTGTACTTTTTCGCTGCGATTATATTTTTTACTTATGGTCTAGTTGATCCACTAAATCGAGGGATACGGTTCATTAAGCTCTAAATTTAAAATTATGTTCTTAAAATATAAAACTTATGTCTTAAATAAAAATAATTGAAAGTGTAGTTTTTGCCTGAGCATCTGCAATTGTCTCGTGCACGGCGTGGTATCACGACGCGTAATTTATCTTACTCTGATAACATTTATAATGATAAGAAAATGTGAGTCGTGACATCCGTTGTCGAGTCCTCTCTTAGCACGTGTTGGATGGAGAATGAGCGAAACACGTTCACTAATTCTTTCACCTTTACCAAGTAGTGCTGCAGCACCGGCTCTCGAGCCTCGAACTCTCCTCTGATTTGAGAAGCCACCGCCAAAGAATCTAAGTGAACGCGGAGATAATGAATTTCAAGCTCGGGGGTGAGGCGGAGTCCGACGATCGCCGCTTCGTATTCTGCTTAATTGTTCGTGACCGAAAAACGGATGTCCACCGCTTGCTTGATCCTGACTCAGGGCTCGTCAAGACGACCCCGGCTCCCATCTAGTACTTCCCGGAGCCTCCATCCACAAACATCTCCCAAGCCTTCCATTATTGCGGCTCCACTCCTCCTGTCTCTACCGTGTAGTCCGCCAAGAAATCGGCCACCACTTGTACCTTCATCGTCATCCGAGGAACAAAAGAGAGGTCGAATTCGCTGAGTTCCACCGACCACTTGGCTAGCCTTCCTGAATGCTCAACCACATCAATTATACCGTGAAGCGAATGGTTCGTGACCAACTTGATTGAGTGAGCCTGAAAATAGGTCCAGAGCTTCTGAGCCGAGGTGACGAGCGTGAAGGCCACCTTCTCCAAAATGGGATAATGTTGTTCGGCCTTCCGGAGAACTCTACTTACATAATAAACGGGAAGTTACTTTTTTTTCTTATTCTCTGATTAGGACCGAGCTCGCCACCTCGGTTCCCACTCCCATGTAAAGGTAGAGGTCTTCTCCCTCCCGGGGCCCTTGCAGTAGAGGGGCTCTCGTTAGCTAGAGTTTCAAGTTTTGGAATGCTTCTTCACACTCCGCTGACCACTCGAACTTCTTGCTATCTACATGGATACGCAATGCTCGGAAGAAAGGGGAGCACTTCTCTCCAGCCCTCGAGAGGAACCTACTCAATCTTGCGAGTCGACCTGTCAAGCGTTGCACCTCCTTCACATTCCTCGGTGCCTCCATCTCCATGATTGCTTTGACCTTGTCTGGATTCGGCTCTACTCCCGCCGGGATCAAGAGGTGGCCCGAGAACTTCCCCTTCCCAGTGTCGAAGACACACTTGGCGGGGTTGAGCCTCATCTTATACTTTCAGAGCGTGGCAAAGGTTTCTACCAGGTCCCCGAGATGTGCTTCAACACTCTTACTATTCACCAATAGGTCATCGACATATACTTCTAGATTGCATCTTTTATGCTCCGTGAACACCCTATCCATCATCTGCTGGTACGTTGCTCTTGCGTTCTTGAGCCCGAATGACGTCATTTTATAACAATAGCATTCGTCGTTTGTGATAAAAGAAACGTTTTTTATGTCATGTGGGTGCATATGTATTTGGTGATAACCGGAGAACGCGTATAAAAAACTCATAATATGGAATCTGACGGCCGAATCTACCAGCGCGTCGATTCTAGGCGAAGGGTAGCAATCCTTGGGACAATATTTATAAAGCATAGAAAAGTCGATACACAACCTTCACTTCTCATCCCCCTTCTTGAACATTACAACATTGGAGACCCAGCTTAGATACTGGATCTCTGACACAAACTCTGCATCGAACAACTTCCACACTTCTACGCAGATGGGTTCGGCTAGGGTGGTTGTCGTCCTTTCTCTTCTTCTGTCGAATTGGGCGGGTCTCCGGATCAAGGTTGATATAATGACATGTGACGTCCGTGTCGATGTCTGACATGTCCTCCGCGCTACATGTGAAGACGTCCGCGTTCTCCTGGATGCACGCCAGAATCTCCTCCTTGTCTTCCTCCGAGAGCTCCCCGTCGACCCTAACACTTCTGGGACTTCTGCCCTTGGCTTCGATCTCTTTCTCCCTGACTTCCTCTGCTGCCTCCAGTATTGCCATCTCCTCCATCACCTTGTCGACTATCTCGGCTTCTTTCTCCCTTCTTTATCCCAACTGATGGTGTTGACTGCATTGAGATAACACTCTCTCGCCACCTTCGGGTCGCTCCTGATCCGGATCTGCAACCCCCAATGTTGTATTTCAAACATTGGTGGAACGACGACGGCACACATTGAAAGGCGTTGATGAGGGGCCTCCCAAAGATAACATTGTAATTGTTGGGCGCGTCCACTATCACGAAGCGACAATTCTTTGAGGTTCCACCCAGGGTGACAAGGAGTTCCACTCCTTCGACTTCCTTCCATTCTCCCACAAAACCAAAGAGGGGACCAATGGTTGAGGTCACCCTCCTCTCCTTCACCTCCATGGCGTTGAATGTCTTCTTGAAGACAACGTTGACTTAGCTTTCGTTGTCAACTAGAATGCGGGAAACCGTGAAGTTCTCCACCGCCGCCTGGATCACCAAGGCATCATGAAAGGGATTTTTGCTCCCGAACATGTCCTACGCCAAGAAGGTGACTTCTCCGGTCGGGGGTGGGGCTTGCGAGGTAGAAACCACACTCCTACGGTAAACTGCATGCAGGCTTCCTATTCGGGTTGCCTCCATCCCAACCCCTCCACAGATCGCGTCGATCCCACCACGGGCCCCCTGATCTACTCGGTCATCGTACCATCTAGGTGGTCGTCCTCCTGCTCCTTTGTTTCTTCCTGCTCCTGCTCCTTTGTTTCTTCCTTCTCCTGCTCCCTGCTCTCGCCGCCCCTCCCGAGTTCCTCCCTCTGCTCCTCTTCTCAGCTCCAAGAACTCTGGGCAAATAGTGGTGGCGTGGCCCTCATACTGGTGAAAGTCACTATGAAGCATCGATACTTCAAAATGCCAAACGTGTCGGTGTCAGACTCTCCGATACTCGTCTGACACTCGTGTCAGAAGTCCGACACGCTGGTTCAAGCGGGACTCGTGTGTCCTGCTCAATCGAACACGTGTCCCGCTCATTTGGACACGCATGTCGCTAAGCTAGTTACTCATGGTGAGACGAGAGGCAATTTGTCTTGAAAATGCAATTTTTGTGAAAAATATTTTATAAGTTCATATAAAAAAGTAAGAGCACGTTTGTTAATGATTTGTGAAAAAGGAATTGGAAAGTGTGTAAAAGTCTCAATTAGTGATCTATTTGAGGTGGAAAAACTAGAAGAAGTGGTGAATGTTAGAATAGCGAGTTTTGCTCCTAAAAAGTGTCTGTCCCCTGCTAGCATTTAGAGTAGTGAAGGTGGATGTATTAGTCGGGTGGATATTTTCTTTAGAAAAAAGAAGATTGAAAGTGGGGGAAAAAGTTTTGTTTGAGAATCCATTATTTTTACGGATGATATATAATAGTATTATGTTAATGTTTCATCATTTTTTGATCTTTTGTTAAGTTTTTCATTTGAATATTTGATGAGTAATATTTAAACATGACTTGGTTTATTTGAATATTTGTTAATTATTCTTTTTTTATTTTTTAAAAATGTTTTTAGATTTTCATAATTATAAAAAATAAATATTTAATATATGTATCCCAACGTGTCGGAATATAGTATTTTTTGAGAATTGACGAGTAGTGTATCGTGTAGTGTCGTGTAGTGTCGTGTCGCGTGTCGTGTGTCGCGTGTCGCGTGTCGGTGCAACATAGGTCACAATAGAGGACCTTCCTCCGCTCTTTTCCCCTCCTCTACTGTCAGGGACTTCCCCGTCGTCCTCGACCTTTCCCGATGGCATAGGCCTCCTGCCGGGGTGCTTGATTCTGCCTCCACTGTTCCTGTCTTCTTACTGGTGAATGTCGTCGATTCTGCCGCTCTGGTGAGAGCCTCCTTCTAGATCCTCCCCGGTACCCTCCCTCGGCCATCTTCCGCATTGGCCTGGCGGGAGGTCCCCGTAACCTCCTCTCTTAATCCCTTTGATCTCTATTCTCCCGTGCTCTTCCTTCCTCTCGCCTCCTTGGCTCCTCCTTCTTAGCTCCTCAGCTTCCTTCAGCTGTCTCCTCCACCTCCCCCTGGTTAACTTAGCTAGCTTGGTCATGAATCCCTTGCTCGTCGAATCCCCCTTCGATGTTAGCGGGTTGCTCGATCGATCAACTCTTCAAAGACACCCAGGAGATGCAAGTCAATTTCATCTTTAAAAACCCTCACTGTAGACCCAAACCAAAGGCCATTATGAGGGTATGGTCGGGCAACTCCAGGCACAAGAGAATCTCCTCCTGGAAACGATCAACATACAATCCCAACGACTCCTGTGGTCCCTGCTTGATGAGGAAGAGGGCCTCCCCCCCCCCCCCCACCCCCTTCTTATTTTT
Organism: Platanthera guangdongensis; assembly: GCA_039583875.1. Taxonomy (NCBI): domain Eukaryota; kingdom Viridiplantae; phylum Streptophyta; class Magnoliopsida; order Asparagales; family Orchidaceae; genus Platanthera; species Platanthera guangdongensis. The sequence continues at coordinate 69,733,853 of CM077150.1, read as the reverse complement.
CTTTGAGGTGGAGAACCGAAGCAGGAACTCCCTGCTAAGGTCTTCGAAACTATAGATCGATCCTGCCGGCAGTTTATGTAACCAATCCCTCGTCTTTTCCTTGAAGGTAATGGCAAACAGCCGACACTTAAAGGGGTCTGACAATGGTCGGATCGACACCATATCTTCAAACCATTGCAAATGCTGGAGGGGATCATCTCTCCCGGAATAGAAGTTCATTGGCGGCTCCACGAACCCAACTGGAACAGGGGCCATCATCACCAGCTTGTAGAAGGGACCGCTGGAGCAAGTTCCCTCATACTCCCTTTCTGATGCGCGAGTTGCAGGCATGCTCGCGAAGAGTACTTGCGGCTGTAGCGCCAGGTTGCCACCCTCCTGGGGTATCTCCTTGTCGGACCGATGGTCGCGACTCAACTCGCCCTGCGAGGCGACACCCGGGCTGGGTGCTGCAACCTCTCCTCGTTGCGCGAGTACTCCCTTCACTATCCCTTTCATTGAATTCATGAACTCAACTAGTTCGGCGAATTGTCTCAGTGTCACGAACCCGCTAGCCGGATGTGAGTTCCCATGTCCGTCTCCTTGCTCTTCATGCCCTTTCATGGCACCGTCGATCGAGTTTTTCTTCAAGAACTGTTAGTTTGCGCTCACCGCACCAAAAATGTTAAATCCAGGATACCGACTCAACTGAGTTCGGACTAAGAGGGAACATTCCAAATTACTGGACTCGTCGTCTGCCACGCAAGATTGGGGTGTTCGAGCTCGGAGTCGGCCCTCACTAGGCTGAAAGTGGTTGCCTACACACAGACCTGGTGAGCTGCAGCGAGCAGGTCCCGCCACTTACCCGAAAGCGTGACTCGCATCTTCCCCTCCCAAAGCCAAAGGATGATATCAGCACCTTGGATGGCACGGAGCAAAAGCTCTCGAAAATCCGGAGCTCAAGGAGGCTGGGTCTACCTCACCAGGGTGCTTTAAGAGTCTATTTATAGGCAAACTCCAACCCAGGGGCAGAACAGTCTTTTCGGCCTGCTAATAGGGGCCTCCGCCTTTCCGCTTTTGTTATCAACACCCCTGATTGGTCAGTGGATAGCGGAATCCCGCTGTTTGAGGTAGATACAGGCAGACCTTAAGGGTCTGCAAATAGTAGCCGAAACTGTAAATTCTTCTTGCATGGGCGAGTAACCCGACCATTAAAGTCGAGGACTCATCGGGCTGGAGCTTGTCACCCCCTGGGTGCACCTTGGCTCGCGACCGGGTATGCAGGTTCTACCTAGGGCTCGTTGGGTGTGTGACTATCTGGTATGACGAGAGCGTCTCGCAGTTGTCTGGTGTGTTGAGGCCCGAAGTCGCCTCGCTAGGGCCTGCTCACCCGGCTGGGTCGAGCCATAGCACGATACTGCGACCATAGCGCGATACTGCGACCATAGCGCGATACTGCGACCATAGCGCGATACTGCGACCATAGCGCGATACTGCGACCATAGCGCGATACTGCGACCATAGCACGATACTGCGACCATAGCGCGATACTGCGACCATAGCACGATACTGCGACCATAGCGCGATACTGCGACCATAGCGCGATACTGCGACCATGGCACGATACTGCGACCGTGGCACGATACTGCGACCATGACGCGATACTGCGACCATAGCACGATACTGCGACAATAGCAGGATGTTACGACCATAGCACGATGTTACGACCATAGCACGATACTGCGACCATAAAACGATACGACGACCATAAAACGATACTACGACCATAGCACGATATTGCGACCATAGCACGATACTGCGACCATAGCACGATACTGCGACCAAAGCACGATACTGCGACCAAAGCACGATACTGCGAGCATAGCACGATACTGCGACCATAGCACGATACTGCGACCATAGCACGATTAGAGCTGTCACTTAAAACCGAAAACCGCAAACAGAACCGGAACCGCAAAGAACCAGACTGAACCGTTCGCAAATTATTCGGGTTCCGATTTGAATTTTGGAACCGTGAACAACATTGGTTCGGGTGTGGTTCTTACATTTTATTATCCGGACCGGAACCGGAACCGCAACATACAAGTCTCGAGCGGTTTCAAGATTTTTAGGCCCGATCCGAACCGGACCAAAATAGAACCGAACCACAACTCGTTTATTATTATTATTATATTGTTATTATTTTATAATTTATCTAAAATATTTATACTTACTATCACAAGTGAAGCTGGTGCAGTTTGAACTCAAACCGTAATCGCACTAAAGGGGGTCGATTTTGGACCGAATAAAACTTCACTGCATAAAAACCGTATGGTATAGTTTGAAATTGGTGCGGTTTTGAGTCAATTTTTGCAGTGCATTTTTTATTTTTATACAGTCATATAATATATTTTTAATTTTACTTACATATTTTTTTGAAATATTTTATTTAAAAAATATAGAAGATATACAACTACTATTTATTAGTAATCATGAAAGACAACTAATTGTAGACGGTTGTTACGGTTGAGCATGCCGACAAGACGTGTGCAAGCCAACTAAAATTCAAGGCAAGTCTACACGCATAGGAAGGCAATTGATACTATCTCACCGATCGTGGAAAAGACCGTCGAGAAGTGCGCAACATAATTATTTCTATTTTGATGTTGTTTTGAGTTTTACTATTTGCAACCCGCTTTTATTTCATTCCGCCAAGTTTGATTTTGGTTTTAGTTGGAACCGCGTGGACGGTGGAACCGGACCGAACCGCATGGAACAAGACCGAACCGATAGTGGCTGGTTTGGTTTTTGTTCTTGTTGAACTGTAGCCGGAACCGTTGACACGACGGTTCCAAAAATTAAACTGGAATCGGAACCAAAACCGGAACCGGTCAAACCAAATAAGGTTTTGGTTCTAATTTGAAGAACTGTTAACTTAGTGGTTCGGTTCATGGTTTTATTAGAACCGGAACCGAACCGGAACTGTGACAGCTCTAAGCACGATACTGCGACCATAGCACGATACTGCGACCATAGCACGATACTGCGACCATAGCACGATAGTGCGATACTGCGACCATAGCACGATACTGCGACCATAGCACGATGTTGCGACCATTAGCACGATACTACGACCATAGCACGATACTACGACCATAGCATGATATTACGACCATAAAACGATGCTACGACCATAAAACGATGCTCCGACCATAAAACGATGCTCCGACCATAAAACGATACGACGACCATAACACAAAGTTTGGATACACTTTCTTGCATTTCCTTTATAAATTTGATGCATACCTTATGTTGTCCCAACTCTTGCCCCTAAGGCGGCTGCGCCATTTTGGCGTACATCTCATTGATACGGCACGAGGATACGCTTAACTAGATGGATCATGTCATATCCCAAAAAAGAAATGTTTGTTCCAAAAGATTGCAACAAACTAGCTTTTTTAAGTCTAAGACAGATGTGATCAGCCATCTTAATAAGGCATGAACACTATCCCATGGATGCATGCCTTATAACATCAAAAGTCATCTTCCAAGTATTTTATTCCTCATCTTCTTCTATTCTACTACTATTATCCTGAAGTAATCTAGTTATACTATTGACAACCTTCATTCACATCACTTTAAGGCTGTTTATTAATAAGTGTAAGCAAACACTTTTACCGTGAAATGCAGTATGAGACATTTTCAAGGAACTAGGTTTCAACTAATTGGTTGTTTGAGAATAATAAATTTAAAACCCAAAACTTTAAACCTTAAACTAGAATAATGCTATTACAAAACCCTATCATCACATATTTGCAGAGTGCTTAATATTCTAAAGGTTTTCCAATTTGTCTTTTTCATCTAAAGCATTAGCTCAGAAGAAGTCAGTAAACTAATGGTGAATATGTGGGAGGTGATTTTGTCAGATCCATATGAAGATACAAAATCATCTAGTTGAAACAATAGGGGTGAGAACTGAAGTAGAATCATGCCTGAATCTATAAAAAGAGATGAAGATGACAGGCTATGAATCATCCAAGTCTACGAGGCTCTGAGGGAGAAGACAACTTCTAGATTTTAGGTGACCATGAAAAGACGGAACAATAGGAGAATGGAAGCGGTGCCTTGTGACTCTAGGTCATAACCTATTTATAGGAAAACCTTAATCCGCATGTTTTCATTTAAGTTCATCGTATAAATACAAAATTATGACCAATATCCACACAGAATATGAACCATCAATACCCTAATAAACGATATCCTCATAAAGCGTTGTCAATGTCGTCCGACATAAATATTTTGGGGACAAAACGTCACGACATCGACATTTAAAGCAAAATTGTCAATTTTGAAAATATTGCTTGATATATCAATTTTACCCGATATTATCATGTGATATCTCGAAGCCGATATATCAGTGAGAGTACTAAAAATATTTTTAAAAAATTCTTTTAAGTGACCGGGCGCTAATATTTAGTTTTGTGCCTCATTTTGTGCATCTCTTTGAGCCTGGCTTCGGCCATTTTCCGGTCTCGCTCTCATTTTATGTTTTTTATGTCGTTTACTGCCATCAACACCACTTTCTTGTGCAATTTATAAAAATACATTATGTGTGTTAGAATAGCCCATGTATTTGGCCCATGTTTTGGGCTCATTTTTGTTCTCTCCTCTTTAGTCCCACATTCTGTATAAGATTTATTCTCTCTCTCTTCCTCCTATACATTTGTATTCTCTCCTTGTATTTACATACACAAGCAATACATACAAGCTTTGAGGTTTCTCAACATGGTATCAGAGTCTGCGGTCCTATAGCTGCGGTTTTCCCTTGTCTTCAAACCACCCAGCCCGCCCAGCCCGCCTTCCCCTGCGGCCTGCCTGTCTGTCTGCTCCGGTCTCCTGCGGTCTGCTTTTCCCTTATCCGCGTGACTTCTACGGACTGCCCCTCTGCATCCGCCTCTCTTCTCTCTCTCTCTCCGTGGTTCCACCCTCCTCAGGCTTCTTATAGCCATCTTCTGCTCTGACCCGTGGGGCCCACCTCTTCTATCCGCTGCGGACTTTCCTTCTTGTCCGCTGCAAGCTCCTCTTCTTCTGTCCGCTCGAGCTTCTCTGCTCGCGGACTGCTCTCTATATCTCCCTCTCCCTGTGTTACTCCCTATCTGCCGTCTCTTGCGGACTGCTCTTGTTCACTGCGGGCTCGAGCTCCTCTATCCTAACCTCTGCGGGCTTCTCCCTTTTGCGGTATGCTCCTCTTTCTTGCGGACTGTTCCAGTCCGCCGCGGCCTCCTTTCTCCTGCGGCCTGCTCCTCTCTTTTGCGGCCTGCTCCTCTCTCCTGCGGATTGCTCCTGTCTGCCACAGTTTCTCCTTTGCGGCCTGCTCCTGTCCGCTGCTGAGTCGAGTTATCCTCACTGCTTCTTGTGCTCTGATCGCTGTTGTGTTCACCTACACCGTGCGGACTCCTTCCTGTCCGCATTTTGGTCGCGATTTGCTAATCGCTGGTGTCCGGCGTGACCGTGCAGACTGGTGTCTTCCCGTATTTTTCTTTGGTCGCGGTCTTCTCCAGCCTTCACGTTGCGGCCTTGTCGTGCGGCCTCCTGCTCTTCTCGAAGTGGTCTCCCTCTGTTATTGCAGTCTGCCTCTATGGGTTCTTCAGGTACCTCCACTGGCTCGGCGGCCAGTCCGCCTATTGACCGCTCGGCCTGTCCTATAGACCGCCCAGTTTGCTCTGCTGAAGTCCGTAACGAGCTGCGGATCACTACCATCTCTCTTTCTGGCAAGAAAAACTTTATCCCTTGGGTGCACTCCGTTAGACGGGTTCTTCAAGCCAAGGGTCTTCTGCCTCACCTTACTCAGGCACCTCTGTCTCCTCTTACCGATGATTGGCTCCGCAATGATGGTCGCGTTCAGACTTGGATCCTGAATTCATTAAATGGTGAGCCTTATCAAATGGTTATGTACCACGACACCGCCAAGGCTATGTGGGATGAGCTGCATTCCTTATACTCAGGCCGCGACAGTCTTCAGCATCTCTACAACATCCTCACTGACCTCTTTGCTCTAGATACTGGCGGGGCCTCGGATATGACATCCTTTGTCGCTCAGGCTAAAACTCTTGCGGAAGCCTGGATCCAGCATCAGCCGTCCACCAATGATCATGTTGTTCAGCGCGCTCAAAAGGAAGCCGCATGCATTGCCATCATCATGGCCCGTCTTCCATCTCACCTTCAGAGCATTCGTGCTCAGGTCCTGGCTGCTCCCACCATACCATCCTTCTCTGATGTCTGCTCTATGCTTCTTCGTGTATCACCTCCTCCGGATACTTCTGCTCCTTCTCCCTCGGCCCTTCTACAGCAGGCCTCTCCGCTCCTACCTTTTCCTCCTCCTGCTCGGGGATGTGGTCGTGGTGGCCGGGGTCGGCCGAAGTGTTCCTTTTGCGGGAAAGATGGTCATCTGGAGGCGACCTGCTATAAGAAAATTGGTTATCCTCCTCGTCTGACGGCCTCTGTTGTTACCGACGCCAGTCCTCCTGATCTTGAGACCGTCCGTCTTCAGCTCCAGCATCTCCAGGGCCTGCTCAACCCACCATCTGCATCTGTTGCCTTCATCTCCAACACAGGTACTGCTTGTCTCTCCACCAGCCTGGGCTGGATTGTGGACTCTGGTGTCACTCATCACATTACTTCGCGGCGGCCTGCCCAGTACTCGGATTCTCCTTATCCGAAGTCTATCACTGTGGACAATAGGGTGATGATTCCCGTCTCCGGCTCGGCAGATCTTTCTCTCAACCAGTCCATCTCCCTTCGCACGGCTCTTCATGTTCTGAGTTCATCATTTAATTTACTCTTTATTGGACGTCTTACAAGTGATCTTGATTGTTCTGTTATATTCACCTCCTCTTCCTTTGTTATACAGGATCGGCGGACGCGGACTACCATTGGTAAAGGCCAGCTGCGGAACGAGCTCTACCTTCTCGACGAATCTCTCACCATTCTGTCTTCCGTCTCTTCCACTGCATGGCATCGTCGACTTGGGCATGCCCCTCTGTCGGTCCTCCAGCGGGCTCTTCCAGATATCATTTTTACTCCTTTTCAGTGTGACTCATGTATCCTCGGCAAACAGCCGCGTTCTTCTTTTTCGTCGCATTGTACTCGGAGCACTACTCCCTTTGATTTAGTACATTCTGATGTATGGGGCCCTTTTAAGATTACCAGTGTTTCTGGATTTCGTTATTTCATCAGATTTATTGATGATCACTCTCGAACTACGTGGTTATACTTAATTCGTGATCGCTCCGAGCTCCCCCAGGTTTTTCGGGCATTTGTTCTCGAGACCTGTACACAATTCCACACCACATTCAAAATACTCCGCACTGACAATGCTCGTGAGTACACTAGCCACGAATTTACCGCTTTATGTTCTGAATTTAGGATTCTTCATCAAACATCTTGTGCATACACGCCCCAGCAAAACAGTGTTGCCGAGAGGAAGAACTGCCACTTACTAGATGTTGTTTGCTCCCTCATGCTTCAAATGCATGTTCCCAAGCCTTATTGAAACTTTGTGGTCTCGACTGTCTGCTTTCTCATCAACCGTCTCCCTTCCTCCGTCCTCAACTATGCTACTCCGTTTAGCCTATTGTTCCCCTCAACTCCGACTTTTCCTCTCCCGCCTCGTGTCTTTGGCAGCCTATGTTATGTCCACCGTTTGGGGCCCTCCTCGGATAAGTTGGATCTCAAGGCGGCTCCACACATCTTTGTCGGCTATTCGCGCACCCAGAAGGGCTATGTGTGTTACTCTCCATCTACTCGAAAGATCTCCGTTTTTGCTGACGTTACCTTCCAGGAGGAACAACCATTTTTTCCTGCTCCTTTACCCGCTACTCTACCCTCAACTCCTCTCCCGCCATCCATCCCACACTCAGTTATTCCCGCTACTACACCACCTTCTCCAGTCTCTCCTGCACCGGCTCTTGCTCCCTCCAAACCACCCGTTGTCCGTGTCTACACTCATCGCCCTCCCAGTTCTGATGCCCCTCTGCAGACGCCCTCTACCACAGATACTCCGCGTCCTACTGCTCAGGTACCGCCTTCCACTGCTCATCCTCTGGCGAACTACGTCTCTCTTCATCGCCTCTCTCCCCTTCTGCGCACATTTGCTACCACTCTCTCTCTTTGGTTGTTGTTCCTAACTCTGTGCAGGAGGCGCTTACACATCCAGGCTGGCAAGCCGTCATGGAGAAAGAAATGTCTGCTCTCTGGGCTAACCAGACATGGACCGTCGTGCACCTTCCTCCGGGTAAGTAACCGGTTGGGTGTAAGTGGGTCTTCGTCATCAAACATGCTGCTGATGGGACCATTGACCGTCTAAAATCTCGTCTCGTGGCTCGTGGGTTCACCCAGCAACAGGGCCTCGACTATGAGGAAATCTTCTCTCTGGTCGCTAAGCTCAATACCGTTCGTGTCCTCATCTCTGTCGCTGTTCATCGTCAGTGGCTCATCTTTCAGCTGGATATCAAGAATGCTTTCTTAAATGGGGATCTCCAGGAGATGGTATACATACAACAACCACCCGGGTTTGAGACCATGGGGGAGTCTCATGTCTGTCGTCTTCTCAAGGCTCTTTATGGTCTCAAACAATCTCCACGGGCATGGTTTGAAAATTCAGTAAGGTCCTTCGTGATATCGGTTTTACTAGAAGCTTGGCCGACTTCTCGTTGTTCGCTCGTCACCGACCAACATGGACTGTCCTTCTGTTAGTTTATGTTGACGATATCATCATTACAGGAGATGACTCACAAGGAATACAGGCAGTTAAAGTACATCTAAACTCCGTCTTTCAGACAAAGGATCTGGGACCTTTAAGATATTTTTTGGGTCTTGAGGTTGCCAAACGACCGGATGGGCTTACTCTATCTCAACGGAAGTACTGTCTTGACCTTCTTCATGATGCTGGTCATTCAGGTTGTAAGTCATGTGATACCCCTATGGATGTAAACCACAAGTTGTGCGCCCAGGCATCTGAATCGGATCTACTTCTCCAGAATCCTGAATATTATCGTCGACTCGTTGGAAAATTGATCTATCTCACGGTGACCAGACCAGATATTTCTTTTGTTGTTGCTCTTGTCAGTCGATACATGCACTCTCCTCGAAGAACTCATCTTCAGGCTGTTGAACGTATTCTCAGGTACCTTAAAACAGCTCCTGGTCAAGGACTTGTTTACCGGACCTCTTCTTCTGCTCCAACTTTGGTGGCATACTCAGATGCTGATTATGCTGGTTCTCTTGATGACCGGCGATCTACTAGTGGCTTTTGCACATACTTTGGAGGACATTTGGTTACATGGAGAAGCAAGAAATAAGCGGTCGTTGCTCGATCATCAGCGGAGGCAAAATACCGGGCAATGACATCTGTTGTTTCGGAACTGACGTGGCTTGAGAGTCTTCTCACTGATCTGGGTGTAAAATTACAATCTTCGGCTGTTCTCCTTTGCGACAGTCAAGCGGCTATACATATAGCCAAGAACCCAGTCTTCCATGAAAGAACAAAGCACATTGAAGTCGATTGTCACTTCATTCGGGAAAAAGTTCAAATGAAGAAGCTCGATCTAAAGCATGTCCCAGGGACGGAACAAGTTGCAGATGTCCTTACAAAGGCTCTTCCCAAGGCACTCTTCTATCAATGTTTGTCCAAGCTTGGTGCATACGATTTGTACGCTCCAGCTTGCGGGGGAGTTTTAGAATAGCCCATGTTTTGGGCTCATTTTTGTTCTCTCGTCTTTAGTCTCACATCTTGTATAGGATTTATTCTCTCTCTTCCTCCTATATATTTGTATTCTCTCCTTATATTTACATACACAGGCAATACATACAAGCTTTGAGATTTCTCAACAATGTGTATATTTGTTTATTGCGTAACATATAAACATACATAATGTCATACATAATGTGTATAAACTGTACATATTCACAAAAAATGTGTGAATATATATAAATAAAGTACTTAATTATTAAATCCGACATTCTAAAATATCTCTAATATATCCTCTGGAATCTAATATTTCAAACCCTAAACCAACTTGAACACTACATCTAACATCTACAACATCGGCCTCACAACGCGCATCAGTAACATATCAAGCCCATCAATTGTTATTTCTAACAGAAGTTCAAGACAGTATACTTTTCTGAATTAGTGTCTCTCAAATGGAGTGTATATCATGAAATAATGAAACGGGATTCAATGCAATAATAATGAGCAAATGGAAACAGCATTGCAAGACATTAAAGAGGATCACGAATTCAATATAATATCAACAACAAAACTTGAATAATTTTCAAGCAATGATGTGTGCATGAAACTCATGCTAGTGATGAGCTCTCAATCACTGCCATGGCGACATAATACATGGCTCAGCATTAATAATTCATCAGATGACAAGTGCAGGTAACAATCAATCCACTAAAAAAACACATGAAGCAGAAATCCACGCTAACAAACTAACAAAGGGAATTAATTAAATGGACATGTTTTTTCTTATTCAAGTTAAACTCGCGTGCAAAAGTTAAAGAATATGGACAGATCTACAAACGATCTATAAAGCTATGGATAGAATCTCGATAGTTGTGAAGTACATGAAAAAAAACTAAAGGAATTAACGAACCTGAGCGAAATTTTGAATAAAATCTACAGTGTAATCTTCCAATTGCAATCGAATGTAATCCCAGTGACCCACTGGATTCGAAGAGTCGGGAGAATCATGCGTCCCTGGGGCACCAGCAATGGAGAAGAGGTTATTGTTTGTAGGGCAGAGATCCTAATGCGCCTTGTTCCTCCGCGGTTGTTTATCGGTAGCTAATCGGTAGATCCAGTAGACCTAAAAAAACACAGTATGAAATTATTAAAAACTGAAAAGAAGGGAAAATTAAAAGTGGGTTTAGATGTGAAGAGATGAAAGGAAGAAATATAGAGAGGGAGGTGGAGACCAAGGCGAAGACATGGGCAAGTATGAGGATGACAACAATGAGGGGAACTGTAACGATCCCGCCGGAGATAGTGGTGGTAGGGTTGAGAAGAAGGGCCAAGGAGGGTGGCCGGCAGAGAGAGAGACGAGGTAGGGAAGAAATAGAGGAACAAAACATTACTTTATTATCATCATCATAATCCTAATTACAGCTCTCTTACATGTTTATATAAGCTTTGGTCTGAATAGACCGTTACATTTGACCGTTGCCAACTACTTAATTACTTCTAATTATTACATTTTGAAATACGCCTAAAATAATGCCCTCAGTCGATGATGATAACTTGCCGCTCCTGTTGACCGTTGGATGAAGCACCTGATATCCAACGCTGGTCGTTGGATCAATGTAAAAAACTGGTAAATCTGGACCGCTGGATAAAAAGCAAGTTGATCTGAGACCCTTGATTCCCCCTATCACAACATTGCCTTCCGCTTTAAAAGGCGATGTCCTCATTGCTGAACCCTAAAAATGTTTTTGTTAGGTTTCCGAAGGGAGAGAAAGCTCTGGAAGGGAGTTGCTTAGAGGACCGGTGAGGCACTGTAGATGGCAACCACTGATGTCGGAGAAGGAGGTACAAGAACCGATAGATGCTGTATCAGATGGTTGCAACTCTGTGCCGAGCCGATTCCTCTCTGGTAACTTTCTTTGTTGTAGACGAGCTTGAATAACAGGTCTAGAGTTAGATTTGCTGTTTTCCCCTTTTTCCCCTTGGTTTTGTTATTTTCCACTTCATATCTGCTATCGCAGCGCGTAGATCCTTTTGGTGTTGCTCTTCAACTGTGTTTTCTCGAGGTTGTCTCTGTGCTTTGGATTTTGGAAGTGTTTCGTCCAGATGGGTTTGGCTTCCCGTTTTTTTGTACCATTAGCTTCTGATGTTGCTTGTGTTTTCCTCGGCTTTCGCTTTCCCCTGTGTCCCCATGCTGCTAACAGGGGCTCGCGTGATTGCGGTGCTACTGCCTTCCCGAGCTCCTTGTGAATGCTGGAATATCCCTCGACCTCGACCGTGTCTTCCCAGGTGCTGTCTTCTGGTGGTAGCCCTTGCCACTGGATGAGTACTTGTGGCACCACCTTTCCTTGTCGGAGGATTTGGCGTGAACTGACGATGGCTAAAGGTTGATGTAAGGGGCTATTCCTCCATTTAAGTGCTGGTAACTGTGTGACCTGTATTTTGTGATCCCCGTTGTATGGCTTAAGTTGGGAAGCATGGAAGACTGGATGGATTTTTGACCCTAGAGGGAGGGCGAGATGATATGTTGTCTCTCCGATGATCTCCAATACCTGAAAAGGCCCATAAAATTTAAGGCTGAGCTTCCTGTTGGACGGTCTTGTCATTGAGAGCTGTTTATACGGATGTAACTTCAACAGGACCCAGTCTCCTACATCCAGTTTTAATGTCATCCTCTTTTTATCTGCCTGTTCTTTCATTCTCTGTTGGGACTTTGCTAGATTGGCTTTTAAAGTATGAATGATTTCGTCTCGTGTCCGCAAGGAAGTGTCCACCGCTTCATTTGTTGTTGCACCTGCACAGAAATTCAGCAACATAGGGGGTGGTCGACCAAACATGACCTCATAGGGAGTCATGTTGGTCGAAGAGTTAAATGTTGTATTATAATGATATTCGGCAAAACTTAGATATTCAGACCAAAATTTAGGATGTTCGTGTGTAAATATGCGTAAGTACTGTTCAATACATCTATTTACTCGCTCGGTTAGCCCGTCTGTTTGGGGATGGTATGCTGAACTATATTTGAGGTGTGTACCTTGCAGCCTAAATAACTCGACCCAAAAATCACTTAGAAAAATGTTATCTCTATCCGAAATTATGGATTCTGGAATTCCATGTAACTTTCCTATATTGTTCCAGAATGCCAGTGCGACTTTAGGGCCGGATAACTGCTTAAGTGGGGCAAAATGACCGGCTTTAGAGAACCTATCTATTACTACAAATATAATGGTGTTACCGGATGAACTGGGTAAACATGTGATAAAATCCATGGTGAGGTCAGCCCAGAGTTTATTTGGGGTGGGCAAGGGTTGCAATAGTCCATAGGGTAAATGGTTCAGGGCTTTGGCCTTTTGACAAATGTCACACTCTTTAATGAACTTGGTGACCTCCTCCTTCATCTCCGGCCAAAAAAACTGGTTTTGAATTTTGTGTAGTGTCCCTTTAATACCGGAGTGACCTCCTAGTAATGTGGAATGCGCTTCTGTTATGATTTTTTTTCCAATTGGTGAATGTTTGGGTATGTAAATTTTGTTTTTGTAGGTTAGATACCTCCCTTGCTGGTCCCATGCTGGGTAAGCCCGGGGCTCCTGCTGGACCTTTCTACTGAACTCATCTTGCTCATATTCTTGTTCCAGTCCCTCCAAAAGAGGGGAGATTAGGATGGTTATCATATTGAGGCCTATTTGTGGTAGTGGCTCTGTTAAGTCTGGCATGCGGGATAAAACATCTGCGGCTATATTTTGCTTTACAGCTTTGTATTTTATCTCGAAGTCATATCCCAATAGTTTGGTTAGGTAGAATTGTTGTTCGGGTGTTTGGATTGTTTGTGTGAGTAAGTGATGAAGGCTTTGGTGATCAGTTAGGATTGTGAATTTATGTCCTATTAAATATTGTCTCCATTTAAGAACTGCTGAGGTAACCGCGTATAGCTCTCGAATGTATGTTGATTTTTTTTGCATTAAAGGGGTCAACTTTTTGCTGAAATAAGCGATAGTCTTTTTATCTTGTAATAAAATAGCCCCTATGCCCGTTCCTGAGGCATCCGTTTCGATTTGGAAGGGTTCCTAGAAGTTAGGAAGCGATAATATTGGGTATGTTAGTAGTTGCTCTTTAAGATGTTCAAAGGCTTCCTTGGTCTGATTATTCCAGTGAAATGATTGTTTTTTTAATAGCTCAGTTAATGGTTGTGCAATCTTAGCGTAATTCCTTATAAACTTCCTGTTGAAACCGGAATCCGGCTTCTCGTGGAGTTCGACCCTTGGGGAAGGGGTGGTCTCGCGCCTACTTTGCTCCTGCAAGAAAAACAACGAAAGAGACAAGAAAGAACAGACCCAAGGGCTCGGCAGGGAGGTCCGACCACAAACCCGGAAGATCTTTGAGCGCTTCCCCTCCTTAGCCAAGAGCCGAGCTAAGGTACCCTCAGAGAACACTTGAAAATGAGAGTAAGGAGGCAATCCCCCGCCTTCCTCTGAGGTACCCCTTGGGTCTTATTTATAGATTTTCAGAATCTGAACTGCCAATAACCAAAAGGACTGACCTGGAAATACCAAAAGGCCCCTGGTTGGGTCTGCCAACAGCCAAACTCTGCTGTTTTGGATAGCTATGCGCAGTCCAACCTGGTCTGCCAACAGCCAGGCTCCGCTGCTCTGAATAGCTATTCGCACCCATGGGGAGTCAGTTCGCCTCCGATTCCATCCGCGGGAGGCGGGCGCGACCTGGCTCTGGGGCTCGCCTATCCTCACTGGGCGAGTGCATGCCGATATGGGCGAGCTGCCTGTCTTCTGCCGGGCGGATCGGCAGCCTGGTCGCGTGTGTGGGGGGGGGGGGGGGGGGGGGTTGGCCGGCGGGTCGCCAACCACGGGTCCCGCTCGCTCGCCGCGGGTCGCCAGCTCGCCCGCCTGAGATGGGCGGGAGCGGGCCGGCCCTTCTGTCGTATAGCCCGTTTTGCCGCCCGGGTGCGGGTCGCGGGGCCAGGTCCGCTCAACCTTCCTGGCGGGACCCGCTCGCCGGACACGGGGTTGTACACAATCCCCGCTCTTTTGAGCTTGAATCAAGCTCGGAAAGAATCATCCAACCCGCGTGTTCGGCGAGCTCTGTGCTGAGCTGGCAGGGAATCTTCTGGTGGGCCCCACTGTCCGGCTATAAATACATACCGCTGACCCCTGTAGGAGGCTCCCCGGACCCCTTTATTTTCTTTGAGCAGACTTTTGTTTCTCGATGCCGGTTAGCGAAGAGGTGCGAGCTCGCCTGGCGGCAACGGTCCTGAAGACTCAGGAGGAGGCCCTCGAGGCCGCCCCATGGCTAGTACGCGGGTCTCTCGGCCCTCTCTTCAGGCCGGCGAAGGGAAAGATTGTTAGGCGGTCTCTGGCGGGTGACTGTCCGGCCTCCAGCTCGGCGGTGGGAGCTGAGGTCGTCCCTGGGGTACGTGACCTTTCGCGGATTATCGCTGTCTCTCTGATTTTCTGTTTTGCAGGTAATTCCCTGCGAGGTGGAGAACCGGGGAGAGGATCGTCCCCCTCCTCCGTCGCCTGAGAGGGTCGCGAGTTCTCCAGGTCTGGACCTCCCACCTCCGGAAACCCCCCAGCCGTCGGCTTCCCACGGACTGGGAAAATCCCTCGAGACCCTCGGGGGAGAAACCTTTCGGGGTCGGCCGGGCTCTTCTCGCCTCTCCGCCGGTGCGGGCGACGTGCCAACCCCTGGTGAGCTGATATTTACCGTTGGGCTTCGTCTCTTGCTCGCTCCTTCTGACTCGCCCCGTTTGCAGGCTATAAAAGGGCCTCCTCTGAAACCGAGATGAGCGAAGGATATTCCCCCCCCCCCCCCCCCCGCCCGACGTGGACAGTGTTTCTGACTACCTGGGCGACCCGACCGATGCGGTGGGGATGAAGAGGCAGGTGACGCGGCTGTTTCAGAAACACACGCTGCTGCTGTAGGAGATCATGAAGAGGATCGATGACGACAAGGCCGAGACCGAGGCCCGGCTCGCGGCCTTGGAGGGCCCTCTGCGCGAAGCGGAAGACGACGATGTCACCTCACCGGGCGTGCATATAACGCGGGCCGAGGGGCATCTTAAGGGCGTCGTGGAGCAGGTCGGCCTGGCTCAGCGGGAGCTGGTGGCGGTTCGCGATTACCACGATCCTCGCGTGCCGCCTCGGTCGGGAACGAAGAGGCGGCACAGGTGGAAGTGGGTCGAGTACTGACCCAGTTTTCTGCCCCTCGCTTGCGGGATACCGCGGGGGTTGTTGTCATTTCGGAGTTATCTTGTATTTGTAATCGCTTGCGACTCTTTCAGCCCACCTATGGGCCTAACTCTTTTATTGCTGAGATGTATTGAAATTATCGTGCTGTTTTTATTGTTTTCTGTGGGCGGGTTAAGAGAAAGGTCTGTTCTTCCTTTTGCGCAGATCGGGGCGAGGGCGAGCCGAGGAGCTCGCCAGACGGGAGTCTCTCGTCTCGCGCGGAACAGCATGCGGGTGCGGGTTGAGGCTCGCCCGCATTGATCTCCCGCGGTTGCGGCCGGGCGAGAACCGTGCTGGATCGACCTTCGAGGTGCGGTCGCGCGTGGGAAGTCGAACCGTCGGACAAATTTTTGCTATCCGCACCCCATCTTTCGGCGGGAAGTTTCCCGCCCTTTCTCTTTCCCTATAAATAGGCCTTGCAGGCCCCTTATTCCTCCACTGATTCCAAACCTTCCCGCTTCCCGTTCCCCGCGGAGTACCGCCTGTGTTCGCCTTCTGGCTCTTCTTCGCGCGTTCCGTGGCGACTCGATGGGAAAGGGCGGAGGCGGCGGCGACGTGGACGGCCGAAGCAAGTGCGCTTGGACCTTCTCCGAGCACAACTTCCCTCACACTATCATTTCTGAACGCGAGTACTTGGATGCTCTGAGCGACCACGTGCCGCCGAGCTTTTCCGCGAGACGGCCGGGGGATGGGGAGAGGATCAACGACTTATCCAGGGATGAGCTCGCCATCCCGGTAGCTCACTTCGAAGTGGGCCTGCGACTCCCCCTGTGGCCCGAGGTGCGCCAGGTGCTAAAATACTTCGGGGTCGTCCTGGGCCAGATGACCCCGAACTCCATCGCCGTCATGATGGGGTTCGCCTGCTTCCTGCGAGAGGAGCGAGTGGAGTTCAGCCTCGCAGTGTTCCGGAAGCTGTTCTCCTTCCGGGCAAATCGAGACGGGACGGCCTACTTCTCCAGCGCCCACCTCAAGGTGCGGGAGACAGTTAACAAGAGCCACAACTGGCTGAAGAAGTTCCTGTTCGTCAAAGGGGACTTCGGCAACGTGCCCTTCTCGCCGGTGCAGCTCAGCGAGGCGAGCTACCGGCCACCCAGCCTAGGCGGCCATGAAGCCGACCTGTGCGCGTTCTTCGCCGGGAAGAACTTTGAGGTCGCGTACCTGCGCCGCCATCTTGACGACCTCGCCGTCGTCCCGCCAGGGGGATGTTTGCCACTCGTCTCCGTTAGGCCTTACTTTCCCACTCTTCTTTCATCTCACGTTCCCTTCTTCGCAGGTGAACGCGACATCCCTCTTCACCCCCCTTACGAGAGCGCTCGGATTCCCCCCGGGGTTCTCGCCCGCGCCCAGGCTGCGGATGCCGCCCAGCGCGACATCCCATCGGTCCCGGCCAAGAAGCGGCCGGGCGGCGGACAGTCAGCGCCTCCGCCGAAGGTGGCGAAGACCGTGGGTCAACATCCCACCGCGAGCCAAAGGAATGGCAAGGCCCCCGCGGTCCAACCGGCCGAGGGCCCCTCGCCCCCGCTGGTTGCTTCGACCAGCGACTCCCCGATCGGGGCGGCGGGCACCTCCGCGCCGCCGGGCGGATCTCAAGTTGCTGCGGAGCCGGTGCCGAGAGGGCATCGTAACTTCGGCTACGGCGAGAGGTACTTGGACGAGCTCGGCGTCCCGCTCCTGGCGTGGGATAAGGAGTCGAACCGTGCGACGATCTCGACCCTGCTGCCGAGCTGGATGGAGCAGGATACTATCGGCGGGGAGGCGTACAGCTTCTCCTTTGGCCTGTACTCGCGCGAAGACGCCGCCATTTATGACAAGGAGGAGACGCGAGTGCTGATTCATGAGAGCGCGCGGGCCCAGCTGCGCGGTCTGTAGCTGGCTCACATGGTGGGGAGGCGCTGCACCCAGGTGGAGCGGAACGCCGCGTCCATCCAGAAAATGGCGGACGAGAGGGAAGAGGCCCGAAAGCTCGCTCAGGAGGACGCGAGCCTTCAGATGAGGCGGGCCGATGTGGCAGAGGAGACGCTCGCGCAGTACCTGGGCGGGGTGGTACGTGCTCGACCCGAACTATCGCCCCTTCTTGCGAACACAGCTCATGATTATTCTCATTCCTTTTTTCAGGATGCGGCGACGGCGAGTCGAATGGGTGCCGAGATCGCCACCCTTGGCCAGGAGAAAGCGGCGTTGGAGGCTCGGGTACGCGAGCTGGAGGCCGCCGCCGCTGTTCCTCCTCCAGACAGCAGGGTCTGCCCGCGCGAGCACCTCTCTGACTACGACCTGGAAGTGCTAATGCAAAAGAACGCGGCCAGCGCAGCGAAATACACGATGCAAATGCTGCGGCGCGCGGATCTGCTTACGAGCGAGGCGGCAGAGCTCTCGGTGGAAGACGTGGTGCCGGCGTTATTCCTCCCCGTACCGGACCCTGGCGACAAAGACTTCCAGCCCGTTTAGGATTTCTCGACCCAGATCTCGCGTCTTCCCTGCCTTTTGTAATTTACTTTTTAGATGAACATTATTATGTATATCTATCTGTTTTGAGATGTATGTGCGGGTTGCGCCTGCACTTCGTGTTTTTTAGCCATTGCTCTTTTTATAAGTGCTCTCTCGCTCGCTTTATCTTTTCTAACGCTGTTGTTGCCGGGTGACGCAACCTGGTCCTGCGGCCCGGCTCTGATGAGGCGGCTGCTCGCCTGCCGAGCGGGGCGAGCTGCTCACCCGCCGAGCGGGGCGAGCCGGCTCGTCCCTCGTCCGTATGCCTAATTCCCCGCGGACTCTCGCCCAGGTCTTCGCGTCTACTCGGCCGCCTTTCCTGGGGCTTGGGGGTGGGGCTATCCTAGACCCCTCCCCCCTTTTTTGATTTACTTCCGTGATTCCGACCTGCCGTTCACGCTTTTTGAGTAGTTCCCGGCCTCGCCGGCTAGGTGGGAGTCCGGCAACGTGATTTGATCTGGGTTGCAAGCTGCCGCTTACTGAGTAACTCCTGCCCCCGCCCGATTGGTCAGAGCCTGGCAGCGGGATCTTCTCGGGGTCCAAACTCATTCCATCGAGTGACTTCCGGCCCTGCTAGCTAGATGGGAGACTGGCAGCGGGATCTTCTCGAGGCTAGGGATGACACCGAGTGACTTCCGGCCCTGCCAGCTAGGTGAGAGCCTGGCAGCGGGATCTTCTCGGGGTCCAAACTCATTCCATCGAGTGACTTCCGGCCCTGCCAGCTAGGTGGGAGCCTGGCAGCGGGATCTTCTCGAGGCTAGGGATGACACCGAGTGACTTCCGGCCCTGCCAGCTAGGTGAAAGCCTGGCAGCGGGATCTTCTCGGGGTCCAAACTCATTCCATCGAGTGACTTCCGGCCCTGCCAGCTAGGTGGGAGCCTGGCAGCGGGATCTTCTCGAGGCTAGGGATGACATCGAGTGACTTCCGGCCCTACCAGCTAGGTGAGAGCCTGGCAGCGGGATCTCCTCGGGGTCCAAACTCATTCCATCGAGTGACTTCCGGCCCTGCCAGCTAGGTGGGATCCTGGCAGCGGGATCTTCTCGAGGCTAGGGATGACACCGAGTGACTTCCGGCCCTGCCAGCTAGGTGAAAGCCTGGCAGCGGGATCTTCTCGGGGTCCAAACTCATTCCATCGAGTGACTTCCGGCCCTGCCAGCTAGGTGAGAGCCTGGCAGCGGGATCTTCTCGAGGCTAGGGATGACACCGAGTGACTTCCGGCCCTGCCAGCTAGGTGAGAGCCTGGCAGCGGGATCTTCTCGGGGTCCAAACTCATTCCAATTCTCTGTGCAAGCTGGCTATGGCGATTCTGGGGGGGGGGGAGAAAGAGGAATTCATTATAACAAATCGTGTTGCTTACAGGTGCTTAGGGAAAAAACCTCTTAAGGTCGTCTCCACTCCAGGTGAGACTCAGGGTCTCGCCCTCTACATTTTGAAGCCGATAGCTCCCTGACTTCAGAGCTTCTTTCACAATGAATGGCCCCTCCCAGCTGGGGTTGAGCTTCCCTATGGATGCTGACCTTCCATCCGCATCTACCTTCTTCAGCACCAGGTCCCCTTCCGCGAACTGCTTGACCCTGACATGTTTGTCAAAGTATTTTGCCATCCTCCTTTTGACCTCCTCCTGTCGGATGGCCGAGAGGTCCCTCAACTCTTCCACCATGTCAAGGGAGAGTTTTAGCTCCTCCTCGTTCTCGGCTTGCCATTCCTCTCGGCCCTCTCTGGCCGTCCCGACTCGCGGCGTTTGGACTTCAAATTCTATGGGGAGCACCGCCTCGCATCCATGGGAGAGCTTGAAGGGGGTCTCCCCCGTGGCCGTGTTAGGGGTGGTTTTAAGGGCCCAAAGAACGGCGGGGAGCTGCTCCACCCAGCTACCCCTCAAGTTTTCCACCTTCTTCTTGAGGAGATTGACGATGATTTTGTTTGCCGCCTCCACCTGCCCGTTGCTCCTAGGGTGGTGGACCGAGGCGAACCGTAGGTCGATCCCTAGCTGCTCGCAGAAGCTGGTGAACTCGACGCTGGCGAACTGAGGTCCGTTATCTGTGACGATGGCCTAGGGCAGCCCATGGCGGCAGATGACCTCCCCCCAAACGAAGTTCCTGATTACCTAGGAGGTCACCTTTGCCAACGCCTTTACCTCCATCCACTTTGAGAAGTAGTCGATCATCACTAGGAGGACCTTCTCTGGCCGCTGGCCTGGGGGAACGGTCCAACCAAATCCATTCCCCAGATTGCAAAGGGCCAGGGGGGCGTGATGCTCTTGAGCTGTTGGGCCGGCTGTAGCTGGAGGGGGGCAAACAGCTGGCACTTATGACATCTTCTTGCGAACTCCGCGGCGTCCCGGCCCAGGGTGGGCCAGAAATACCCCTGCCGGACTATCCTCCCCTCCAAGGTCCGACTCCCGGAATGACTCCCGCACTCCACGGAGTGGACCTCTTCCAAGATCCTCTGCGCCTCGCCCTCGGACACGCAGCGAGCCAGCATCCCGGAGAGGGTCTTTCTGTATAGCTGCCCGTCTTTAAGGAGGTAGTAGGCGGACTTGTGCCTCAGCTTCTTCCTGTCTACTCCCTCCGGATACTCTCCCGTGGAGAGGAAAACTACTACTGGGTCCATCCACGAAGGCTGCTGATCGATCTCCATGAGCTCCCCCTCTTCGATGGAGGGGCGGAACAGGTCGGTGATGGTGCCCCCCATCCGGGGGCCATGCTTCGCCAGTTGGTCGGCCTGTTCATTCTCTTCCCTTGGCACGTGTCGGATGGAGAAGGTCTGGAAGGTCCCTATGACCCCCTTCACTTTGGCCAAGTATAACTTCAAAGCGGGCTCCCTTGCTTCGAACTCCCCGTTGATCTGGGAAGCCACCACCATGGAGTCGGTCAGGACCTCCACATCCAGCACCCCCAACTCTCTGGCCAGGCGTAGTCCCGCTATCACTGCTTCGTACTCAGCCTGGTTGTTGGTAATGGGAAAATTCACCACCACCGTCTGCTCGATCTGAGTCCCTTGAGGGTTTTCCAGAACCACTCGTACTCCGAGAGAATGCCTTCCTGAGGCTCCATCCACCCTCACCTTCCAAGGAGTCGGGCGGGTGAGCTCCTCCTCCGCTACTTCCACCACGTAGTCGGCCAGGAAGTCGGCCATCGCCTGAGCCTTGATCGAGAGCCGCGGAACGAAGGAGACATCGAACTCGCTTAGCTCCACCGACCACTTGGCCAGCCGGCCTGAATGCTCCACCCCCTCGAAGACGTTGCGGAGAGGATGGTCGGTCACCACTCGGATTGAGTGTGCCTGGAAGTAAGGTCGTAGCCTCCGAGCCGAGATGATTAGTGCGAACGCGAGCTTCTCCAAGATTGGATACCGGAGCTCGGCCTTCCTCAGGACCCGGCTGACATAATAAATAGGGAGCTGCCTCTTCCCTTCTTCTCGCACCAAGACGGAGCTCAAGGCCTCTGCCCCGACCCCGAGATATAAGAACAAATCCTCACCCTCCTTCGGCCCCTGGAGCAGTGGGGCCTGCGTTAGCTGCGCCTTGAGGGCCTGGAACGCCTCCTCGCATTCCTTAGTCCATTCGAACCTCTGGCCTCCTCTCAGCGTCTTGAAGAAGGGGGAGCACTTCTCCCCTGCCCGAGAAAGGAAGCGGCTCAGTCCTGCTAGCTTCCCTGTCAACCGTTGGACCTCCTTCGCATTCCGCGGGGACCCCAACTCCAGGATAGCCTTGACCTTGTCCGGATTCGGCTCGACCCCCGCAGGGGTGAGGAGGTGCCCCAAGAACTTCCCTCGGCTAGCCCCAAAAACGCACTTAAGGGGATTCAGCCGCATCTTGTATCTGCGCAGGGTGGCGAACGTCTCCTCCAGGTCCCGGAGGTGGGAGTCCACGTCTCGGCTCTTGATCATGAGGTCGTCCACGTACACCTCCAAGTTCCTTCCCTTCTGCTCCTTAAAGACCCTATCCATCATCTTTTGGTAGGTGGCCCCAGCGTTCTTCAACCCGAACGACATCATCTTGTAGCAGTAGCAACCGTCCCCTGTGATGAATGAGACATCCTTGATGTCCGGGGGGTGCATCCTGATCTGATGGTAACCTGAAAAGGCATCTAAAAAACTCATTACAGAAAAGCCGACGGCTGAATCAACCAGCGCGTCGATCCGAGGCAAAGGGTAACAGTCCTTAGGACAAGCTTTATTAAGAAGAGAGAAATCGATACACAACCGCCAGCGGCCGTCTCCTTTTTTAACCATCACAACGTTTGAGACCCAGCCGGGGTACTGAATTTCGGACACGAAGCCAGCTTTGAGAAGCTTCGCCACCTCCTCCCTGATGGGTTCCGCCAGCTTGTCCGCCGTGGACCTCTTCTTCTGCTGGATGGGGCGTGTTCCCGGGTCCAGGTTGAGGCGGTGGCAAGCCACGTCCGCGTCAACCCCCGGCATCTCCGCGACGCTCCAGGCGAAGATGTCCACGTTCTTCTGGATGCTCTCCAGCATCCTGCCCTGGTCCTCCGGGGTCAGCCCCCCGCTGACGCGGATCTTCTCCACCCTGCCTCCGCGGGTGAGCACTTCCAGCTCCACCACCTCCTCTGCGGCCTCCAGCCTGGACTGCTCCCCCCATCCTTCGGCGTCCCCTTCCTCCAGAACGGGGACCTCTACCTCCAGCTCCCCTCTCACGGTCCTTACTTCGACCACTTCCTCCAAACCCCCTCCTTCCGCCTTTTCTGCGCAGCCCTTCACCCCCAGCTCCACCTCTCCGGCTTCCTGCTCGTCCTCCTCCATCCTCCGCCCCATCTCCTTGGCTCCTTCCTGCCAAGAGATGGTGTTCACTGCGGTGACGTAGCATTCCCGTGCCACCTTCGGGTCCCCCCTAACCCTGACCTGCACCCCCTCAGCGTTGAACTTCAAGCACTGATGGAAAGATGAGGGGACGCAGCGGAAGGCGCTGATCAGGGGCCTCCCGAAGATTGCGCTGTAGCTGCTGGGGGCGTCCACAATGACGAACTTGCAGTTTCGGGACTGCTCCCCCAGGGTGACATGGAGGCCGACTCCTCCCTCTACCTCCTTCCTTTCTCCCGAGAACCCGAACAAGGGCCCGTCCGAGGCCAGCACCCTCTTAGCCTCCACCTGCATCGCGTCAAACGCCTTTTTGAAGACGACGTTTACGGAGCTCCCATTGTCCACGAGGATCCGAGAGACAGTGAAGTTCTCGATGGCGGCCTTGATGACCAGCGCATCACAGAACGGATCCTCGTGGTCCGGCATATCACTTCTGGAGAAGGTGATCCTCTCCTCTGGCGGCGGGGTTTGGGACGTAGAGGCGACGCTCGGCCGGTACATGGTGTGGAGACTTGCCTTGCGGGAAGCCTCGATCCCCACTCCCCCGTGGATCACTCCGATCCCTCCTCGGGTCCCCACATCCACCCGGTCTTCACAGCGATCCTCCTCCGCCCGAGGCAGGACCTCTTCGATCCTCACTTCCTGCCGCGCCTCCTCCTGTTGCTGCTGCCGCCCCCTGTTCCCTCTCATCTCCAAGAATTCCGGGCACGTGGCTGTGGCGTGCCCCTCTTCCTGATGGAAGTCGTAGTAGGGCAGCTCCACCCTGAACTCTCTTCTCCTCCTTCTCATGATTCCCCTTCTTGCTCCTAGAGCTATGGCCATGGCCTCCTCCTGATCGGGGAGTCGGGGCCTCTGACCCTGCCTACAGCCTGGGGGGTGGAATTGGTCTTGCCTCCCCTGAAAGTGACCCCTTCCGAATTTCCCCCTCTGTGGCCCCTGCCCCTGCCACTCAGGCCTCCAGCCCAGCCGACGGTCGGGCTCCTGGTGCCCCCACCTCGGCGGCCGCTGCCATTGGGGCTGCCTCTACTCCCTCTGCTCCCTTTTCCTAGGCTCCCCCCTTCTCTCTTCCTGTCCTCTTCCTCCCTTCGACTCCTTTTCCTCCTCAGTCGCCCACCTGGCCAACTTCCTTGCAAATTCCGGGTTCGACGCCTCCCCGTCGACCTCTCTCGCCGCCCTCTCCATCAGCTCCTCGTAGGAGAGGGGGGGGGGAATTCTCTTCAGCTCCATGCGGAAGAAACCCTGCTGCAGGCCCATGGTGAAGGCCATCATCAGACTGTGGCCCGGCATCTCCTGGACTTGGGTAACCTCCTCCTGAAACCGATCCACATAGCTCCCCAACGTCTCGTTCACCCCCTGCTTTATGTGGAACAGGGACTCAGACTCCTTCTTCCTCTTTTTTGAGGTAGTGAACCTCAACATGAACCCTCGGCGCAGGTCCTCGAAGCAATAGATGGAACTGGCCGGCAGCTGGTGGAACCACTCCCTTGCCTTCTCTCGGAGGGTGATGGCGAAGAGACGGCACTTGAATCCGTCCGACATCTGACGGATGGAGACTACGTCCTCGAACCACTGGACGTGCTGAACCGGGTCTCCCTTCCCGGTGTAGTAGGTCATCTCGGGCTCCCTGAACCCGTCTGGTACT
This sequence comes from Platanthera guangdongensis, assembly GCA_039583875.1. Taxonomy (NCBI): domain Eukaryota; kingdom Viridiplantae; phylum Streptophyta; class Magnoliopsida; order Asparagales; family Orchidaceae; genus Platanthera; species Platanthera guangdongensis. The sequence goes on along the minus strand of CM077150.1, from coordinate 69,708,945 downwards.
GGAGCTGAGGAGACCAGCTCGCTGAAGGGGCTGCCTCCCCCCACCTGGAGGGCCGGCGAGTCTCGCGGGCCCAACTCGCCGAATCGGCCTCGGCCTGCCGAACCGGGGAAGAGCTCGCGTCCCGGGAGCTCGCTTCCTCGGCCTTCCTCGGCCACCTCCTTCCCGGCTCGCCTGCCGGGAGCGTCCTCGCCCAAGGAGGGGGCGGCCGCGATCGGGATCGCCGGAGTCGAGCACTCGGCCCGCGTGCCGAGCGCGAACTTGACCAGAGTCAGCACCTCATTCCTGAAGTCTTCAAACATTCCCACCGTTGCAAGAGGTGGTGGGGGTGGCGAGTCCTGTCTGTCAGATCCTTGACCTCCCGTCATTGTGCTCGCCGAAGCTTTTTTGCACTGACCACTGTCCACGCTCACCGCACAAAAATGTTGAAACCGGAATCCGGCTTCTCGTGGAGTTCGACCCTTGGGGAAGGGGTGGTCTCGCGCCTACTTTGCTCCTGCAAGAAAAACAACGAAAGAGACAAGAAAGAACAGACCCAAGGGCTCGGTAGGGAGGTCCCACCACAAACCCGGAAGATCTTTGAGCGCTTCCCCTCCTTAGCCAAGAGCCAAGCTAAGGTACCCTCAGAGAACACTTGAAAATGAGAGTAAGGAGGCAATCCCCCGCCTTCCTCTGAGGTACCCCTTGGGTCTTATTTATAGATTTTCAGAATCTGAACTGCCAATAACCAAAAGGACTGACCTGGAAATACCAAAAGGCCCCTGGTTGGGTCTGCCAACAGCCAAACTCCGCTGTTTTGGATAGCTATGCGCAGTCCAACCTGGTCTGCCAACAGCCAGGCTCCGCTGCTCTGAATAGCTATTCGCACCCATGGGGAGTCAGTTCGCCTCCGATTCCATCCGCGGGAGGCGGGCGCGACCTGGCTCTGGGGCTCGCCTATCCTCACTGGGCGAGTGCGAGCCGATATGGGCGAGCTGCCTGTCTTCTGCCGGGCGGATCGGCAGCCTGGTCGCGTGTGGGGGGGGGGGGGTTGGCCGGCGGGTCGCCAACCGCGGGTCCCGCTCGCTCGCCACGCGTCGCCAGCCCGCCCGCCTGAGATGGGCGGGAGCGGGCCGGCCCTTCTGTCGTATAGCCCGTTTTGCCGCCCGGGTGCGGGTCGCGGGGCCAGGTCCGCTCAACCTTCCTGGCGGGACCCGCTCGCCGGACACGGGGTTGTACACTTCCGATAATACCCTGTTAGCCCTAGGAAGGCTCGTATTCCCTTTTGATTGACTGGTTCTGGGAACTGCTCAATGGCTGTGATATTTGATTTATTTGGGTAATATGTGCCTTGACTAATGGTGTGCCCTAAAAACTCTATTTCTGTTGCTAGGAATTGGCATTTTGCTAATTTGATGAATAGCTGATTTTCTTTGAGTATTTGCAGAGTCTTTTTTAAATGCACAGAATGCTCCTCCTGTGTTGGGCTAAAAATCAAAATGTCATCGAAAAAAATTACGATAAATTTACGCAAGAATGGCTGAAATAGGGTATTCATCAAGGCTTGAAAGGTTGAAGGGGCGTTGGTCAATCCAAAGGGCATTACGAGAAACTCATAATGTCCTTGGTGGGTTCTAAAGGCCGTTTTGTGAATATCCTATTCCGCAACTCTTATTTGATGATATCCGGATCGTAAATCAATTTTTTGAGTAGTATCGGGCGGCATATAGTTCGTCCAATAGTTCTTCGATAGTAGGTATTGAAAACTTATCTTTTATTGTTATCTTATTGAGGGACCTATAATCCACACAAAATCTCCAGGTTCCGTCTTTTTTTAACTAATAAAACTGGAGAACTAAAAGCCGATGTACTTGGCCTAATTTGTCCATTTTCGATCATATCCCTCACGATTCGTTCAATCTCATTCTTTTGATAATAGGGATATCGAAAAGGCCTTAGGTTTGGGACAACCGCCCCAGGGGTAATTTCAATTTTGTGATCTATATCCCTTTTGGGAGGCAAGGCTTTTGGTTCATCGAATAGCTCCGAATAATCTTGTAAAATTCTATCAATTGACTTTGGCAGGGATTTAGACAACATTTCTAAGGTGTTTGCGGTATTTGTGGGATATGGCGCTTCCTGAGCTATTATCAGGTAAAGGGTTGAAGGTTTAATTGCCACCATCCTCATTAACTGCGATGATGACACCATGCCTGCTTGGGTACCACGATTACCGTTCAATTGAACTCGTCCCCTAGGTCCGTCATAAGAGAGGGATAATTGGTTATAGTCCATGGTGACGGGTCCTAGTGTTCGAAGCCAATTTTGTCCCAGAATTAGATCTGCCCCTTCTATGTCAAGGACGTATAGATGAATTGTATAACAATTGGCTTGGATGAGCAGTGGGATGTTCTGGCATTTTCCTTTACAAGGTTCAGGAGATCCATTTCCCATGAATACTGAGAACTCCTTGATTTGGTGTACTGGAAGTTTTAAAAAGTTTGCTATTCTGGAGGAAATAAAATTATGTGTGCTTCCCCCATCGATAAACACTTCCAGGGGCTGGTTATTAATAAGTCCGGTTACCCTAATTCCATGATTGGGTACCATTCCAAATAACGCCTGTAAGAACACATTCATGGTGGGGTCATCATCTTCAATTATGTTCTCCCCTAAGTCCTCTGGTGCTGGGTTTTCCTCTTCACTTCCTTCTAAGTACAGTAATGCCCCCTTACCTTTACAACGGTGACCCACGTGGTAGCGTTCATCGCAGTTGTAACATAGGCCCTTTTCCCTTTTCAATTGTAATTCAGCGGAAGTTAGTCGTTTAATAGGGGGTAACTTCGGGTGGTTATTTTGTTGGACGTTCGTCTGGAATGGATTATTCTTTCTAGGTTCAAATTTTTGCCCCGGGTGAGTTCATGGTTGGTAATTTCTATATTTATTGTCTAGGTAGAATTTATCTTCGTACATCCTGGCTATAGCGTAAGCATCATGTAACTCTTTGGGCTGATGCATAAGAACGGAGTTGTTTATCTCAGGTTTCAGTCCGGATACAAACATATCCGTGACGAAATCCGGTGCAAGTCCGGGTACTTGCGTTATTAAATCTTCAAAATCCCGTTTGAACGCCATTACCGTGGTTTCTTGGTGCAATTTAGTGAGTAATCCTGCGGGACGAACATATTGTGACGGTCCAAATCGTTTTTTAATCTCATCTACAAATAAAGAAAATGTCAAGTCCGGGTGATCCCTCAAAGTTGCTTGGTACCACTTCGAGGCCGGCTTGTCTAAGTGTAATGAGGCAATTAGCAAGTAATCCTGACTACGAATGTTGTTATATTCGAAATAGTTCCTTAAGTCGTAAAGCCAATCTATGGGATTACCCTCAGAAAATCTCGGGCATTGAATGTCTAAATTACCAGGGCGTTCAGAAACAACCTGAGTTCCAGCCGGGGTTGGTGCGGGTCCAAGAATCCCAAAAGATGATTGAGTCAGGTGACTATCCTGGGGTTGTCGTCCCTCGCTTTGTATTTCTTCCCCCTCGATGGCCGCGGGTAGGCTGGCCGCTCCTTTGCCCAAAAGCTTTTGCATGCTCTGGAACTGCTGCATCATTTCTTTACGGAGGTTGGTGATTTGTCCAGCTAGCTCCGATGTATTGTCGCGATTCTCCATGATCTGGCGCGCTAATAAGTTCTCCTTTGTTTGCATTTCGGTGGAGAATTGTTGCTTGATTTGAAGCGTGTGAAGGTCCAGTTCTGATAAGAATTTACGCTGGAGTTCTTCGATCTGACTGGCTCTGATGTCCTGCTCGATCTGCAGGGCGTTCTTGATTTCTGAAATTGATCGTAAGCAGTCTCCCATGGTTGCTCGGCGGGGTCGCGGTTTCTCTCAACGAGAGCACCAAAATGTAACGATCCCGCCGGAGATAGTGGTGGTAGGGTTGAGAAGAAGGGCCAAGGAGGGTGGCCGACAGAGAGAGAGACGAGGTAGGGAAGAAATAGAGGAACAAAACATTACTTTATTATCATCATCATAATCCTAATTACAGCTCTCTTACATGTTTATATAAGCTTTGGTCTGAATAGACCGTTACATTTGACCGTTGCCAACTACTTAATTACTTCTAATTATTACATTTTGAAATACGCCTAAAATAATGCCCTCAGTCGATGATGATAACTTGCCGCTCCTGTTGACCGTTGGATGAAGCACCTGATATCCAACGCTGGTCGTTGGATCAATGTAAAAAACTGGAAAAGCTGGTAAATCTGCACCGCTGGATAAAAAGCAAGTTGATCTGAGACCCTTGATTCCCCCTATCCCAACAGGAACCAACTCCAGGATCCATGGCCGGAGGATTGGCTCTGCGTTTTTCTACATCTTCTTGCGTGCAGGAGAGAAGAGGGGAGAGGGTTTTTTTAAAAACATTCTAGAAGAAGACGGTAAGACGTGAGAATTTGATATTAGTATTTTACTCCGCTAGATGGAAATTAGAAATACAAATATTAAATTCTCCGCGCGAGATGTGAGGTAGTGCAGGGCATCCCAATTCAACGGCTGTGAGGAGGGTGTTCTGTAATTTACAGTGCCGTGTATAATTTAACGGCTGTGAGTGCATCATATCGTGATCTGAAATGTGCACACATCTCCGCACGAGATGTGATGCCCTCGCAGCCATTGGATGACTGCACTGTACCGTAAAATGCAGCTTGTGCATTTTACACCCTCGTTCTCAAGTATAACAACGTCTAAAAGTTAAATGCGCTCCTAAAGTCTGATAAATTAAATTACAAAGGGATACGTGCACAATTAAATTAGAATCCATGGCAAGATCATTCCGTGGACAACCCGATAAGAGAAAAAAATCACGGGGTTTGATTTAGCCGGGACAAATTCAGTAACAATATTGTCTCGGTACAAAGACTGATTTAGCTAATGTGACAAAACACCCCTTGTTCTACAATGTTCAAAGTGTTTTTTTGATTGTTGTATGTGTCAGGAATGTCATTTAATGAGCTGTGTGGTGGGGCGCGTCCTGCGACAAAATGTTTTGAAGAGTGGAGGTACTCGCGAGGCTCTTTCTGGAGTGCGAAAGGGTGGGATCTCGCACAATAGAGAGTGGAACGCGACGGTGCTCACCGGAGAGCAGAGCGCCCTGTGAAGGGTGATACACCTTCTAGAGAGCGGAGCGCCTTCCGAGGAGATGGTCTTCTAATGATCAAACATGATAGAAAACTAATCAAAAGCTCTACATATGAAAAAGTTTATTTCTGAGTTAAATGAATATGTGATCCTGCCTACTTCATAAATTGTGTTGCTTGGTGTGGTGGTGTAGAACATTTTTCCCGTGTAAGTGAAGGACTAATTTATTCAAAAAAAAAATTTTAATCAATAAATAAAAAAAAACATGCCTATATTATATTCATGCCGCAATTGTTTTTTGCATTGTCTATATTTTTAAGTGATTGTTAACCGCAAAACGTTATTGGCTAGTCGCACCCCAAAATCTCATAATTTTTTACGTCTTTTCGAAATACGTCTTGTACATGTAACTTTAGGAAAAGTGCTCAACACGAAAGTTGTAGACATCGTCGAGATCTACAACTTTCGTGTTGATCACTTTTCCTAAAAATGCATGTACACGGCGTACTTTGGAAATATGCCCAGATTTTGCGTCTTTCAGAAATACGCTTTGTACATGCAATTTCAGGCAAAGTGTTCAACACGAAAGTTGTAGATCTCGTCGAGATCTACAACTTTCGTGTTGAACACTTTTCCTGAAATTGTATGTACAAGGCGTATTTTGAAAAGGAACAAAATATTAGGAGATTTTGGGGTGCGACTAAAAAATAACGTGTTGCGATTAACAATCGCCTATTTTTAATGATTTTTAAATATAATTGATGAGTAGACCCAATTTATAAAAAATACTTGCTCCAAATAATGGGGTTCTCTCTCCCCACTAGCGAAATGGAGAGTTACAGGTGTAACCACCGCACACACAATTTGCACGCCCGATCAGCGCAATAACCACCGCGCACGAGTTCCCAACCTCCATGCGGGATCTCGTGTGCGTTCCTCAGCCGCCCAGCGGCCTCGGCCGGCCCCGGGAGGGTCGGCTTTCCCCTTTAGTAGCCCGAGACAGGCGGCCTCGATCGTGTCAGGCCCCCTGTGGGTTGTCCGCCCCCTTTAGCCGCCTGACATGGACGGCCTCTGTCATGGCCGGCCCCGCAAGGGATGGCCACCCCTCTAGCCGCCCGGCACGGGCGGCCACGGCCGCGACCAGACCCGCAAGGGCCAACCGCCCCTCTCGCCACCCGGCAAGGGCCATGGTCGATCTAGCGAAGGGCCAGGGTCGGTCGCCCCGCACGAGCGGCCTCGGCCGGCCCCGCGAGGGCCGCTCACCCCTTTAGCTGCCCGCATGGGCGGCCTCGACTGTGGCTGGCCCCACGAGGGTCGGCCGCTCCTTTAGCCTGCCGGCACGGGCGACCTCGGCCGCGACAAGCACCGAGAGGACCGGCCGCCCGGTCGTGGGCAGCCTTGGCCATGGTCGGCCTCTAGGGGCGGCCACCCCTTAGCCGCCCAAGCCATGGGAGGCCTTGGTCGACCTCAACAAGGTCAGACGCGCCCTCCCAGCCGTTCGGCATGGAGGAGTGGGGCAGCCGCCGGCCACAGGCCGCCTGTTTTCTCGGTCGAGCCATTTTCGGCCTAGGGCAGAGACATCATTTCTCTAAAAATGGTGATTCGCGTGCTCAAATTCGGGCGATCGTATTTGTCCAACCGGTATTTATTGGTCAAAATTACCGGACTGCCCTTTTAAAAGCCTATAAATACCCCCCCCCCCCCCCTGCTTCATTTGGATCTTTTTCCCGAGACTCTAAACTCTCACTATACCTCTTGTCTCTCTCTACCCCCTCTCCTCTCTGCATGATGTCCACCAAGGATCGCTTCCAAGGAACTCCATCAAGGACCGTCTAAACGGATAAAGTCGCCTCGAGATTCGTTAAGCACTTGGAGGTGGGCAGACTCGCAACAGTTGTCCACTCTCTTTGGTCGTTTGCGAAGCGTGAAAGCTAGTGACAAGCCCTCGCAGTGACGCTAAGGTGATGTCGTCAAGACAATCAAGTTTGCACGTTCCCCCTCACGCGAAGGTACAAGAGCACGGGAAAAGTGCAGAGTCTTGCTGAGCTCTGCGTGCACTCTCTCACCTCATCATGTTTAATAAGGAGCGACATGTGGCCCTCGCCTTCACCCAAGCATTTTGTAACAAACTCTGAATAGTGGAAGTTAGGTCGACGCTGAATCGACCATGTGATTTTTCACCTCGATGGCGGGTTTTTCACGTAATCAAGTTTCCCTCTCACAACTCTGTGAATCTCTTACTGTTTGCACGCTCCACCGCTTTGGGGGCTAAGAAGGTTCAGAAGGTCCGGTCTACAAGGAGCCTTGAGAAGGCTGCATCTGTTTGGCATCATCTATGGGAAAAGATATGACAAAGCCCGCGCCGATCCAGGACCGTCACTTTCACTCATCAATATTCCCCACGCAGAAGAAGCGGAAAACGCGCACATAACATTCTTGACAGGGCACGTGGACCAGAGAAGGAGCAGCAGCCCGAGATGTTGGCTTTGCTAAGGAGCCACGAACGCCACAGGCTCATGCAGCCCCCACTAGGACTGATATCGAGTCGAGTTCGAGCGATTCGGACTTAGCTCGAAATCAGAATTTTCGACTCGGAGTCGGCTCGAAATCGAAATCGGCTTCGATTCAAGCCGGCTCGAATCAAAATCAACTCGATTCCGAGCCAGCTTCGATTCGAGCCGGCTCGAAATTAATTTTTTACTATTAAAAATTTATTTTTTTTCTTATGAAACATTTTTTATTCTTATTAAAAATTCTCTTTAAAAATTCATATTTTCACTAGCAACAATTATAGAGTCGAGTCATCCATTTTTGCTCCCAATTACTATATAAGTTTGCTGGCATTTGAAAATTTTCCAATTACTACAAAGTTCATAAATCCAATTTCTAAAATTTCATAAAAAATTTGAAAAATTGAAGTACTTCCAAATTTGAAACAATTGAGCCATTTGACATTTTAACTAAAAATATAACAAACTACAAAATAAACAATTTATAAGACATCAAAAGTGTAATAAAAGTTCATAACAGTTCATGTCCAAATTAGAAAATCACTTCAAAAAAGTTTGTTTTTAGCTGATTATGATATACTGCTATAGAAGTCTACAAAATGCTCTTTGGCGCTCCGCTTCTACTCATTCCTTCTGAATTAAAACTTGCAACCTATATGAATTCATAGACAATGAAGCCAAGTCAGAAGCATTTATACAATCAAATTTCAGGTCAAAATCAGTCATATCATTTCAAATTATTGACCCAAATTAAATTACTTATTGTCGAAAGCCTGGAGAAACTATTTCATGTGCAAGCATTCTCTATCACATTGTACATGAGTTTTATGTTAATTTGATCTTCTTTCATGTGGCCAATTATAGAGAAATTGAACCAATTGAAGAACACGTTCAAAGTAGCAGCATGAATATTGCCCTTCTTTAGCGTTTTCTGGGATTCTATAAAAAAAGATTTGTTTATCTACAAACTGATGCGACTATACACACTATTGGGAGGCAAACATTTATGATTCGGCCTAATGAAATATAATTTCATTGTTAATTATGTAGCAACGAGGAAAGTAGTCTGTTTTACAATATGGAGTTTAGGTACACCAGGACACCAACATGCTGTAAAACTAAATCTATCGCAGGCCCACTTCTAATAAAATGTTGCAGTTGTGGACCATGAAGAACCTTGAGTGAGGATTGTAAGCATAGTTATTATGAGTCAAGAGTTGTTACTGTAGAACTGAATCATACTCGTGGTAATTGTTTCAGATTATAGACAGACAAGTGAATTTGCAAACTAGCCCAAACTCCCCTTCAACGGTGAAAATAGGATGTTGCCTCATATGCACCTTATCATGTAGGTCACTATGGGGAAATGTGTTTTATATCCAACTGCTGAAGATGCAAATTATGGATAGTAACAAGACTCAAAGCGAAAGCGAATATATGATGTTTTAGCTAATGGGGAGGAAGTATTAAGGTAGTCAACATCAATGATCAAACAACTTTGATGTTGTATTTTCAGGCTGAAACACATGCTTATTAGACACATCTTCATGGATAACATGGAGTTCACGTAATTCTAACGTTCATATTACGAGTAAAACACATTTTCAAATTTATACACCACAAGCACTTCCAACAAGCAAAAGTCCACACTCACCCAGCTCAGCAAGCATCACAATATCTTCTTATTCTTTTCCTGAAGCTGAATATCACTCTCAAGGCTCTATTTAGACTGAAGCAAAAGAAACTCAAGCATAGTGGAAGTGTGAGACAAAAGCTGCATCATATCACAAAGAGCAAGAATGTCATATTGAGAATTAAACTTGATTTATGAATGAAATATGAATAGCTGGAAGCTGACGTATCATGCATGAAAAAAAACTGCAGTTTTATATGTGAGGTTTTATTTCATATATAAGTTATCAAAACATGGCTTTCACTATTCATATACAGTTTTGCTTTGGAGTTCAATGGCAGTATTTTCTAATCTTATTTTTCATGTTCTTCTAACCATATGATCTTATTATAGATTACGAAGAAGTAAAACTAATTATATAACACAAAGAAAAAAAAAGAATTGAAGCTCACAGACACTCCAATCCTCTTCATTTGTTTTTGTGCTCGAGTGTTTTGATTGCAATTTTCAAACAAAGAAGTATCAGAGTCATTTGCTTTTGAAGGCACTCATGCTTGGAGAGTGTGGAATGGAAACTGGTATGCAATAAATGCATATTAAATTATCTCCCAGATCAATCAACTTTGATGTTGTATTTACAGGCTGAAACACATGCTTATTAGACACATCTTCATGGCTAACATGGAGTTCACGTAATTAAAACGTTCATATTACGAGTAAAACACATTTTCAAATTTATACACCACAAGCACTTCCAACAAGCAAATGTCCACACTCACCCAGCTCAGCAAGCATCGCAATATCTTCTTATTCTTTTCCTGAAGCTGAATACCACTCTCAAGGCTCTGTTTAGACTGAAGCAAAAGGAACTCAATCACAGTGGAAGTGTGAGACAAAAGCTGCATCATATAACAAAGAGCAAGAATGTCATATTGAGAATTAAACTTGAGAATTATAATTTAATATAATTGTAATATACAGTACTCATAGGAATTGCAACTAATCTTACTTGTTGGAGTTTAATCTTTAGTAGAAGTCCTGACGATCTCATTTGGTAGAGCACTTGTTAAATCATACATAACAACCTGTGATCGCAAAAAAACATATCAAAGTACAATGATATAATTGAGGGTTGATAAAATAATTCATGAGTAATAAAATTAAAGTAATTACATTGGCACTATGTTTATATTGGGAACGAATCCAATTTGATGAACACACCAGAACATTCACGGTTTTTGGATTTAGAGCACTTCTATAATCATCAAGTACTCTTCCTCCAGCACTAAAAGCCGATTCAGAAGCCACAGTTGTGATGGGTATTGTGAGGATATCTTTTGTCATCTTAGATAACTTCTCATATTTCAATAAATAAATTTTCCACCATTCTAAAACATTAAACGTATCTCTACTCTCAAATGGAGGTTGTACAAGTGGTTCCTCTAAATATACTTCAAGTTCATTTTTAAGAGGTTGTACAGAAAAAGTAGAACTCAAGAAATCATCAAAGCCCATAATAACTGAGTTTGTGATGCACTGTGGTTGTGTTGTTGCACTTAAATGTCTCATTACCCCAACTGTAGTTGATGATGAGCTTTCAGAACTGATTAATGAAGTATTAGACTCCATCCCACTATTAGCACAATAATGGGAAAAAATCTCGAATATGCTTTCTTTTACCACTTTCACTTTAAGAACTGCCTCACGGTTATTGTACAATTTATTGAAAGCATAAGTAATAAACAATAATTTACGACGGGGATCAAGTACAATGGCAAGAGACATGATTAAGCTGCCTCCACCTTTTATTTGTGATACTAGCAGCCCAAACTAGCATGCGGGCAGTGGCCTCCGCCTTTTTGAGAGTACCATAAGCAGAACCCGACGGCCGACGAACAACTGAATACCTATATATTAAGACCAACTGGGTCTGGGCGAGTACCAAGACTGGCAAGGCTTGTACTCGTCTGTCCTGAGCTCGCCTTTGGCAGGGGCTCGCCTGGCTGTGAAGTCGTCAGGTCCGAGATTGCTTGGCCTGAAGTCGCCTGGTTTGATCACTCTGGGCTGGAGCTTGCCCGGCTTGGGCTCGCCAAACTTGAGCTCGCCTGGTCTGGGTTCGTCAGGCCAGAGCTCGCTAAATACTAATTGTATAGTAATATTCTAGGATCTTTTGTTATACAAAATAGGATTGAATGTGAAAAGAGATGAGGATTATGAATGAAATATTTTAGTGGCTTTATAGGAATTCTTACCTTTCGGACGTTGAGCATTCAGATCTTCGTGTTTTCAGGGTTCATCGCTTTTCCTTGAGGATTCACCCACAACGGCTTGAGGAATCAACGCATTGTAGTCCGGGATGACTCAAAAGCTCAACCCTAGCAAAGAGATTCAAGGCATTACAGTCTGGGATGACTCAAAAGCACAACCCTAGCAGAGAGCGTTCATTCTCACTAATCAAACCGTGGCTGGAGATAGAGGAGGAGATAACTGGAGTCTTACGGTAGCATCTGAAACAAGAACTTTGGATAGAGTTACAAAAGACTTAACTGCAAACAAGTGACTGACATTTGAACTTATTGCAAATACACCCTACAGATAAACATGCAATTAGAGCACGGTACTAATAGATAATTGTTGAAGCCTGAATACCGGTTCAACTGAGTTCGGGTTAAGAGTGAACAGTCCAAATTACTTGACTCGGCGTCTGGTACACAAGACGGGTGTAACGCCCCGGATTTTTATGACGTACGCATGATGGGCGTTACGTGGGCTTTGATTGTAATTTGAGCATGGTTTTTTTCCACGGGCTTGCGAGTGGCTGTTTTGGTTGCCGAGTTGCACGATTCCCCAGCAAACCGTAGTCCAAATGAGGGACTCGATGAGGCCTCTTAGGGAATGCCTGCACGTTTTCGCACCCGGGGAATGTTGCTCAAAATACGTTGCTGGTTCAGGAAACAAAAAAGGGTAAAAAGTGCTTAAGGCAAAAATGGTCTAGGACGTCACAGGAACATTTTTCACAAAAGGGGAAAATGGTCGTTTTTGTGCTAGACACGCCCCCTGACACGGGCGTGACCCAGGCCGTGTCCTGGGCGTGACCTCCTTGACTCGACGATTTTTCTTGCGTCGAGTTGAGCTCGACGAATGGGGTACACGCCCCCTGACACGGGCGTGTCACGGGCTGTGTCCCGCTTCGTCGAGTATCGAGCGTCGAGTATCGAGTGGCGAGTCGTCGAGAGAGGAGACACGGCCTGTGACACGGGCGTATCACAGGGCGTGTCATGCTGGGTCGAATGTCGACACTTTTGGTCGACGAGGTGTCGAGACACGGGTTACACGCCCTAGGTCACGGGCATGACCGACCCGTCACGGGCGTGTACCCGGCCGTGTACCGTGTGGATAAGCTGGAATTTTGCCGCTTTTCAGCGCCGCTTTAGGTACACGCCCTGTGTCACGGGCGTGACACAGGGCGTGACCGGCCCGAAAATCGATTTTTCCAGTTTTTTTGTGCCGTTCATTTCTTTGATCCTGCATCGAACGGTTGAGCTCTGTTCTGGTCAACTTTAGGCCGAAACAGAGAAGTGATTTCTCATTTTTCTTCTTCTCTTCATCTTCCCTTCTTCTTCTTCACTTCTCAAAGAGAAAGCAAGGGAAATACCTTTTTTTCTTCTTCTTCAACTCTCAAGGGGAAAGCAAGGGAGAAAGACTCCAGCAAAGCAAGAAAAGAGAGAAGCATCCAACGCGGCATCATCTCGGTTCAGGCAAGTGGTGTTCTTCACCCTTGCCAATCTCCTTTCTTGAATTTTGATGCTATAGTTTTGATGCTAATCCTCTTTCAAATTCCATAGCTTGTTCTTCATGATACCTTTGAATTTCTCAATACTTTACTAACATGATCTCCATGCTTAAATTCTCTAGCTTTAGGATTACTTCATGTCATTTGTTTCTCATCATGTCTAAGCATGTAGATTGTCCTTGTTACTCTATTACTATAACCTTTTCTTGCATAATCATGAAGATTGTTCTTGTTTCTCATCACGTACTTTATTCGTGTTCCTCATGATTATAGCGTAATCCATCTTCTAGCAACTTGTTAGCATGTGTGAGGACGATGAAAGGAACGTGTTAATTTGGGGTATGGGGCGTTTTGCGAGGCGAATTCGTGAAGCATGGAGGGAGCGTTTGTGTGAGAATTTTTGCAAGGGGTGGTGTGCTTTCAGCCTGTGGCCACCGGGTTTTGTTTTTGTGGTTAGAGAGACCACTTTGGCCCCGATTTGGGCTTGTTTTGTTTGGTGCGTTCCACTTTAGGGCCGCCACCGGTAAGACCCTTGCGAAATTGAACTTAACCGCTGCTTATGCTTCACTAGTATTGTAATTTCTTGGCCTATGAATGATGGAATGGACATGTGTTTTGCCTTTTGTTCCTGCGGTTTGAGCAGGACATGATGAACTTGTACGCACTTGGTGCGTTTGGCATGGATTGTGGTGTGTTTTCCACTAAGTTTTGTTCACTCATGTTACTTGATGAAACATCTCTGTGGGGTCGGTAAGCCCCTTCATGATAATATATGACATTTATGCTCTCTTTTTGTATAGCTTGGTTGATTGCTGAGGTATTCTTTCTTGAATGCCTCAGGTGCAGGTTGTAGCCGGTTGAGCGGCTAGGTTGGTTGGAGGCGTTTCTTGGGAGCTAACCGAGCATTCAAAGCGAGGTAGTTCTTCTTTTGTTGTACAGACATACATGTGCCCCAATGGGTTCGTGTCAGCTTGTTGGCGCCCATTTGGTGGATTTTCTTTTATGTAAATATGAACTAGACTGCTATTGTAACTCCTTTGGATGGAATGTACTTGCTTTTGGGATAGTTTTCTGGTAGGTTGCATTAGGTATTTTGAAGCTAAACCAAAACTATTATGTATCTCATGCATACATGACTTGATAAATTACGACTTATTTTCAAAGAACGTAAACAAAGTGAATTTCTTATAAGATCACTATAGGCTGCATATAGGAGCTCATTATAAATAAACCAAGGATTTCCGCCGCGTACCAAGGTGTTTTGATACCTAAGGCCGAGGGATACGGCCAGCAAATGAACTAGTTTTCTTACATATAACTGTTGAACTTTAATTCATAGAGTAAGCATCAAGGGTTGCCTAAACGTGTGCAGTTATCCCCTGCACGACGTGGCATCATAACCCGTAGTTCCTCTTGCTCTGATACGATATGCTTGTTGAGGAAATGCGGGTTGTGACAGTTGGTATCAGAGGCAGGTTTGCTTGACATTTGGTCGGGCAAACTTTCCTTTTTGTTTTGTGGGTGTAAGCATCATTTCATACACACACTGAGGTGCCATCAGTATGTCTTGGCCGAAGCACGTACACTACACTCATGGCATGAACAGAAGTATACGGGGCATATATATGGGATGCATAATATGTGGCTGTATATGGATCCACCATAGGGGCAACATGTGAGGGTTATGTAGTATGGGATGCATAACCTCACCACATGGATGCGACTAGCACGTTTTCTTTTCTTCGTTGCATGCAATGCTATGTAGTATGGGATGCATAGCATTGTGATGCGTACGACCGCTCATGGCATGCATTAAGGACTTTTCTAGAATGCATAGCACAGCACGCATAACATAACATTGCATGAGCACAACGTGCCAAGCTAAGACGTACATGATGACACCTGTACACACATGGTTTTGGGTCAAAGAAAGTCATGCATTCATGGTTTAGGCACAAGTTAGTGGGATGACAGTGAGTCATCTTTAGGCTAGGCATACCATCAATCTCAAACTCCCAAAGCAAGTTAGCAGTTGATGTTCATATTTCTTGATGTATGGTCTGTACATAGCTGTTGTGTGTTTTGTTGGGCTTGAGCTTGATAAGAGTGAACGTGTTATAGGATGTCGAAGCGTCCAGTGACAAGGCAAACTCCCCAATACGAGGGTGAATCTTCGGGCGCGCAGAATAATGCGCTGATCGATAGTCTTCGCCAAAGTAATGAGGCTTTGACGAGGCAGGTGCAGGAGGTGCAGTCCCAGCTTCAAGCTATGTCATCCGCTATGTCTGGGCTGGCACCAAGAGGACAAGAGACGGTTAGAGGCCCCACGAGTTCGACTCCTTCAGTGGCAGTGACACCCCCAGTTGTAGTTCCTCCTGCGATGACTTTCATCTCGCAGTTTCAGCGTCTTGGACCACCGACGTATGATGGAAAAGCGGACTTCGTGATCCTGGATGATTGGGTGATCACGTTGGAAGAGATGTTTGTGTATGCTGGTGTGACTGAGGACCAGAAGGTGATGCTTGCTGCCTATCAACTGAAAGGGTTGGCGAAAGGTTGGTGGTTGCGAGAAAAGGAAGGACTAGGGGCAGGCTGTTCGTGGGAAGTGTTCAAAGAAATGGTACGGCGCAAGTTTCTACCGGCAGTGGAAAGGGACCGCCTGATGAATGACTTCTTATACTTGAAGCAAAGGAACCTCACAGTGAGTGAGTATGAAATCGAGTTTAACAAGTTAAGTCGGTTCGCTCCGAGCTTGGTGACTACAGAAGCTGACCGAGTAAAGAGATTTCTTGGCGGACTCCGCAGCGACGTACAGCAGTTCGCAAGTGCTTATGGAGCGACGAGTTACACTGCTGTGGTTGAGGCTGCGCTGAAGGTGGAAGCGATCGAAACTGCAAAACAAAGAGGACAACTGATGAGGAAGGATAAGAGGAAGTTGGTGGGAGGGAAAAGCTCCCAAGACGCAGACGTAAGGAAGAGAAACAAGGAGACATGTAGCTTCTGTGGCCGAGCTGGTCACCCCTTTGAGACATGTTTCAAGCGGTTGGGGATGCAGAAAAAGGAGCAGGTGCACGCCATTCAGGGTGCGCCAACCAGAGACTTGGAGTGTACGTTTTGTGGGAGAAGAGGTCATGATGTGAGCCGCTGCTGGGCCAAAGACAAGGTATGCTTCCAGTGTGGCAGACCAGGACATCTTCGCGCAAGGTGCCCACAGGTTCAAGCTGTGTTGCAACCCGCACCACTCCAGGCTTTGCCTCCGCCTCCGCGCTTGGACAAAGGCAAAGGGAAGTTGAATGTGGTCTCTGCAGAGGAAGCGCATACATCACCGCAGGTTATTTCAGGTTCGATTATGTCCTCTGGTTCTCGTTTTGTGTATGCCTTGTCTAGTATGTGTCGTTCTTAGCGTAGCATATATACCTTATAGGAAACTTTAAGGTCAAGAACCGTTGGGCGCGTGTTCTATTTGATTCTGGCGCGACTCATTCCTTTGTAGCGCGAAACTTTCTGGATCGATATCATTTGACACCAGAGCGAGTGGGGAATGCGTTTTTGGTGAAATTTCCTTCCGGCGCTTCTGTGGTGGCTGACTGGGGTCTTCTTGATTGTCCCATTTTGTTGGGGGATTTCATAGCAAGAGTTGATTGCAAAGTGATCGATTTGGAAGATTTCGACGTCATTCTGGGCATGGACTGGTTATCCCGTTATGATGCCGTCATCCAGTGCAGAGGAAAGCGCTTGGATTTTGTTAAGGATGATGGTCAACCAGGAAGTGTGTATGGTGATTCTTGCCAGGATTCTCCAGGGCTTTCGGCGGTATGTGTTCGGACGTTGTTTGTTTCCGACTGTTTTGCTTGTCTTGTCTCCGCTGTGGGGACGAGTGTTGTTTTGCCGTGTTTGGAGGAGATTCCTGTTGTGTGTGACTTCCCAGATGTTTTTCCTACTGACCTTCCTGGTCTACCCCCTGATCGTGACGTCGAGTTTGTTATTGATTTGGAGACGGGTACGCGACCGATCGCGAAAGCGCCGTACCGAATGGCCCCGCGTGAGTTAGCAGAGTTGCGTACACAGTTGGATGACTTGTTGGCAAAAGGATTTATCCGGCCGAGTTCATCACCTTGGGGTGCACCGGTGTTATTTGTCAAGAAGAAAGATGGGTCGATGCGGCTTTGCATCGATTACCGGGAACTGAACAAGGTGACTATTAAAAACAAGTACCCACTGCCAAGAATCGATGATTTATTTGATCAACTGCGTGGCAGTTCTGTCTTTTCAAAGATTGATCTCCGCTCGGGCTATCATCAGCTCAAGGTCCGGGAATCTGATATTCCGCGAACTGCATTTCGATCAAGGCATGGCCACTTTGAATTCCTTGTGATGTCGTTTGGATTGACCAATGCACCATCAGCTTTTATGGATCTGATGAACAGAGTGTTCAAGGACTATTTGGATAAATTCGTGGTGGTGTTTATTGATGATGTTCTTATCTACTCCCGCAGTGCTGAGGAACATGAACAGCATCTGCGATTAGTATTGGCCACTTTACGAGATCAACGGTTATTCGCCAAGCTAAGCAAATGCGAGTTTTGGTTGCCGCAAATTGCTTTTCTGGGTCATGTCATTAATCACCATGGTATTTCAGTGGATCCCGAAAAGATTTCTGCGGTCATGGAATGGAGAAGACCGGAAACACCCAAGGAGATTCGAAGCTTCTTGGGCTTAGCCGGCTATTATCGCAGATTTGTCGAAGGTTTTGCGACGTTGGCCGCACCTTTGACTCGATTAACCCAGAATAGCGTGGCGTTTGAGTGGAATGACAAGTGTGAGACCTCCTTCCTGGAACTCAAACATCGATTATGTACCGCTCCTGTGTTGGTCTTGCCGACGGAAGGAAAAGATTATGAAGTGTTTGTGGATGCGTCGCACGTTGGACTTGGCTGTGTGTTAATGCAAGACAAAAAGGTGATTGCGTATGGGTCTCGGCAGTTGAAAAGTCATGAAAAGAATTACCCAACGCATGATTTGGAGTTTGCAGCGGTGATATTTGCATTGAAGTTGTGGAGACACTTGCTATATGGTGCACAGTGTAAAATCTTTACAGATCATAAAAGTTTAAAGTACGTTTTCACGCAGAAAGAACTGAATTTGCGCCAACGGCGATGGCTTGAGTATGTAGCGGATTATGATGTGGACATTCAGTATCATCCGGGGAAAGCGAATGTCGTAGCCGATGCTTTGAGTCGGAAGACGGGGAAATTATTTCATCTTTCTGTCGACCGTCTTGTGGAGGAATTTCTGTTGATGGATATTTCGGTGGGCAAATATGATCCGCAAAGTCATTCGGCAATAGAAGAACCGTCATGGCTGGTGCTTACAAGACACCATCAAAAAGATGATCCTGATCTGTTGCATTTATTTCTTCGGACGGAAAAGGATGAATTACCAGATTTTGCGATTGATGGTGCAGGCACGTTAAAGTATCGTGGGCGCTTTTGTATTCCTGCAGTTGGGGAGATTCGTGAGATGGTGTGTAAGGAAGCACACGGCGCAAGTATGGCCTACCATCCAGGCTCAACAAAAATGTACCGTGATTTGAAACAAATTGTCTGGTGGTATGGAATGAAACGTGATATAGCGCGGTTTGTATCGGAATGTCATACCTGCAAGCGGGTGAAAGCTGATCATGGGAGACCTGGTGGCAAGTTGACACCATTGGAGATTCCAACCTGGAAGTGGGAAAGCATCTCAATGGATTTTATTACAGGTTTACCAAGATCTCCCCGAGGACATGACTCTGTGTGGGTGATCGTGGATAGGTTGACCAAGTGTGCTCATTTCATACCCTTTAAAGTCAACTACCCGATGAAGACAATAGCGGAGCTCTATGTGAACGAGATCATCCGACTGCATGGTGTGCCTGTGAATATCATTTCAGACCGAGATTCCCGCTTTACCTCTCGTTTTTGGCGCAGTTTACAAGAGGGTTTGGGGACAGATTTGCGATACTCCACAGCTTATCATCCCCAGACGAATGGCCAAACCGAGAGAGTAAATCAAATTGTCGAAGACATGATTCGATGTTATATTCTGGAGTATGACGGAGCATGGGATGAACGTTTGCGGCTTATGGAGTTCGCGTATAATAATAGCTATCAAGAAAGCTTGCAAATGGCTCCGTTCGAAGCGTTATATGGGCGACGATGTCGGACCCCACTCTTTTGGACTGAGGTTGGCGAGCGGCCTTTGTTGGGGCCAGAGGCGCTCGAGGATATGGAAGTTGCAGTACGAGGTATTCGGGAGAAGCTCCGAATCGCCCAAGAGCGGTATGAAAAGTATGCCAACCGACGAAGGTCGGAATTAGAGTTTGCGGTGGGGGATTCTGTTTTCTTGAAAGTCTCCCCAATGGTTGGGATTAAAAGGTTTGGGAAAGAGCGCAAGTTAGACCCAAGATTTGTGGGTCCCTTCAAGATTCTTGCGCGAGTTGGTGCAGCTGCCTACAAACTGGAATTACCTGTGAACTTTCCTGGTGTTCACAATGTGTTTCATGTGAGCCAATTGCGCAAGTGTATGCGGAATGACACGCAAGTGTTGGACGTGGTGCCGCCATTGACGCCAAACCTTTCTTATGTGGAGATGCCCATCCGGATATTGGACTCCCAAGATCGTGTGTTGCGGAAAAAGAAGATTCCTATGGTAAAGGTGTTATGGAAAAATCAGGATGTGGAAAGCGCGACGTGGGAGCTCGAGTCAACGATGAGGGCGGCTCACCCTCATTTGTTCCCGTAAGCTGGTATGTGATTTAGTGTTTGATTGGATTCATGTTTTGGGTTGCTTGGGTGTTGGGTTTTATGAAAAGTTTCGAGGCGAAACTTTTTGTTAGGGGGAGTGAT
The DNA here is from genome assembly GCA_039583875.1 of Platanthera guangdongensis. Classification (NCBI taxonomy): domain Eukaryota; kingdom Viridiplantae; phylum Streptophyta; class Magnoliopsida; order Asparagales; family Orchidaceae; genus Platanthera; species Platanthera guangdongensis. The sequence goes on along the minus strand of CM077150.1, from coordinate 69,689,001 downwards.
TGTAACGCCCCGGATTTTTATGACGTACGCATGATGGGCGTTACGTGGGCTTTGATTGTAATTTGAGCATGGTTTTTTTCCACGGGCTTGCGAGTGGCTGTTTTGGTTGCCGAGTTGCACGATTCCCCAGCAAACCGTAGTCCAAATGAGGGACTCGGTGAGGCCTCTTAGGGAATGCCTGCACGTTTTCGCACCCGGGGAATGTTGCTCAAAATACGTTGCTGGTTCAGGAAACAAAAAAGGGTAAAAAGTGCTTAAGGCAAAAATGGTCTAGGACGTCACAGGAACATTTTTCACAAAAGGGGAAAATGGTCGTTTTTGTGCTAGACACGCCCCCTGACACGGGCGTGACCCAGGCCGTGTCCTGGGCGTGACCTCCTTGACTCGACGATTTTTCTTGCGTCGAGTTGAGCTCGACGAATGGGGTACACGCCCCCTAACACGGGCGTGTCACGGGCCGTGTCCCGCTTCGTCGAGTATCGAGCGTCGAGTATCGAGTGGCGAGTCGTCGAAAGAGGAGACACGGCCTGTGACACGGGCGTGTCACAGGGCGTGTCATGCTGGGTCGAGTGTCGACACTTTTGGTCGACGAGGTGTCGAGACACGGGTTACACGCCCTAGGTCACGGGCGTGACCGACCCGTCACGGGCGTATACCCGGCCGTGTACCGTGTGGATAAGCTGGAATTTTGCCGCTTTTCGGCGCCGCTTTAGGTACACGCCCTGTGTCACGGGCGTGACACAGGGCGTGACCGGCCCGAAAATCGATTTTTCCAGTTTTTTTTGTGCCGTTCATTTCTTTGATCCTGCATCGAACGGTTCAGCTCTGTTCTGGTCAACTTTAGGCCGAAACAGAGAAGTGATTTCTCATTTTTCTTCTTCTCTTCATCTTCCCTTCTTCTTCTTCACTTCTCAAAGAGAAAGCAAGGGAAATACCTTCTTTTCTTCTTCTTCAACTCTCAAGGGGAAAGCAAGGGAGAAAGACTCCAGCAAAGCAAGAAAAGAGAGAAGCATCCAACGCGGCATCGTCTCGGTTCAGGCAAGTGGTGTTCTTCACCCTTGCCAATCTCCTTTCTTGAATTTTGATGCTATAGTTTTGATGCTAATCCTCTTTCAAATTCCATAGCTTGTTCTTCATGATACCTTTGAATTTCTCAATACTTTACTAACATGATCTCCATGCTTAAATTCTCTAGCTTTAGGATTACTTCATGTCATTTGTTTCTCATCATGTCTAAGCATGTAGATTGTCCTTGTTACTCTATTACTATAAACTTTTCTTCCATAATCATGAAGATTGTTCTTGTTTCTCATCACGTACTTTATTCGTGTTCCTCATGATTATAGCGTAATCCATCTTCTAGCAACTTGTTAGCATGTGTGAGGACGATGAAAGGAACGTGTTAATTTGGGGTATGGGGTGTTTTGCGAGGCGAATTCGTGAAGCATGGCGGGAGCGTTTGTGTGAGAATTTTTGCAAGGGGTGGTGTGGTTTCAGCCTGTGGCCACCGGGTTTTGTTTTTGTGGTTAGAGAGACCACTTTGGCCCCGATTTGGGCTGGTTTTGTTTGGTGCGTTCCACTTTAGGGCCGCCACCGGTAAGACCCTTGCGAAATTGAACTTAACCGCTGCTTATGTAACGCCCCGAAACTCAAAGGAGCAAAGGGGGACGTTTTGGGCCAGTTTTGGTTTCTGGCTGACGGCACACGGCCTGGGACACGGGCGTGTCCCAGGGCGTGTCAAGTGTGTGCCGACACTTAGTCGCGAAGTCGTCGAGTTATACTCGACGATTCGTCAAGAAAGGGCACACGGCCTGCGACACGGGCGTGTCGCAGGGCGTGTCGACCCGTGTCGACACTTAGCCGTGAAATCGTCGAGTTATTCTCGACGATTCGTCGAGAATGGGCACACGGCCTGCGACACGGGCGTGTCGCAGGGCGTGTCGACCCGTGTCGACGATCGTCAAGGTGAAATCGTCGAGATTCACTCGACGATCGTCGAGACAAGGCACACGGCCTAGGACACGGGCGTGTCCAAGGCCGTGTCATCCAGTCGTCGTTCTCCCCTCGACGAAATGCCCCGTGTACACGGCCTGGGGGCCCAGGCATGTCAATGTGACACGGGCAAGGACACGGGCGTGTCCTAGAACCCGTGCAGTGCTCGGGTTGGAAACGGGGGAAAATCATGGGGTACACGGCCGGCTACACGGCCGTGCCAGCTGGAACACGGGCGTGTCAACTCGAACACGGGCGTGTTCGATACCCGTGTGCGTGTTCAGAAGATTCGATTTTGACGGCGAATGCGGCACACGGCCCTGGACACGGGCGTGTGCCAGGCCGTGTTCGGCCCAGATTGGGCATTTCAGCCCCGAATCAAAGCCGCTCGTTTTCTTAGGTTGAGATCCGACGGCTAGGGATGGTTCCTGAGAGTATATACTCGTGTTTGACTTAGAAAAATCCACACTTTTCACCCCTTTTCATCTCTCCAAACCCTTGGAGAAAGAAGAGCTAAGGCAAGAGGAAGAGGAGCTAGATCCGCCATTGGAGGAGCTTCAGAGCTCCGAATCGCAAGCCGACTCCGGATCCACGGAGGCAACGCAAGTGCGGTGATTTCTATCCGATTACATTTCGATGGCGCCAAAGAGGAACGCAAGGGTAACGATCCTCACTTGTGAGCATGATAGCTCTCTTTCTTAGCATAGGAAGCCCTCTCTCGCGAGTTTGCGAAGAGTTGGAGGCGTTCCTTCGGGTAGATATGTAAAGTCCCCGTTGTTTAGCGTCCGTATGCGAGAACGGACATAGGCATTTTGGTTGAAGCCTACCCGGACATGTTAGTCCGGATCGGTGATGTTGCATTGCATAAGGCCGGAGAAGACTCCGTGCTATTTGGTGTTTTCGGGTTTTCTACGCGGTAGATTGCAGCAGGGAGCCTTGGGGACTAACCCAAAGGTGCACCCGGAAAACTGGGCGGACACGAGGTCTTGCCAACTTGGTGGCTTGGAAGCCAACTTGAACGTAACCGGGTTATGTGACTTGTGATGAAAATGGGACTCGGTAGAAGTTTGACCTGCGCATATGGTTTAAATTACCGTTGCGGGCGCATATGGTTTAAATTACCGTTGCGTTGTGAGCACGGGTTAGATGGAACCGTACCCACTCTATGTCGTTCGGATTAGGGCCGTTGGCATAGATGAGGGTCTTCGGCGGTCTATGGTTTTAATTACCGTGACCCATGCCAGGAAGACAAACTGCTCATTGTTTGGCCGTCCAAGAGAGGATGGCGGTGAGTCGGCAGACTTAGACTGCGTTCACCAAGAATGTGCCCTGAGTGCACGGGGTGTGTGGCCGTTGAGCCTCCGCCTGTGATGAAATGACTATATTTATAATGCTCGCTTATGCTAATGAAATGCAGGGAAGGAGCATCGCCGCCCCGAGTTGGGGGCGGGATCGTTATAATTTGGTCAGCATTGCTGACCGTTGCTTTGTTTGCCACCGTGCGGTGGTTTGTTTGCTTGCAGGTGCAGCTGGACCGAGCGGTCAATAGCGGGCTAAAGCCCTTTTTGCGAAGCTGGCCCTCGAAGGCCCAAGTGAAATGTTTTCTATTTTTATTCATGTATGGCCGGCCTGCGTGCCGAGGTTGGTAAATCATGTAACGGACAAGTGAAACTTTTTGTAAGGCCTTAAGGCCAATGTTTGGGTATTTTTGTATACATTCCTAAATGTTGTATTAGTGGACATTCGTGCTCTTATGCTGGGTTCTTGTGTACAACTTATATTAACTGCTTCCGCTAGAATGCTCTGTGTAGGACGTTGAGATTGGTTGGATGGTTTCCATAAGTAACCACCCGGTCTGTCTGTGGTATATGGCGTCGGGCCCCGGCCGGACCTACTGCTATATGTTATGCGACGGATAGGGGGTGTTACAATTTGGTATCAGACTACTGGTTTTGGTCGGGCTTAAACGGAATTCGTGGTCGAATTCTTTTTAAGGGGTGGTGAGCACATTGTGTGCGTCATCGTTATAATGGTAAAAGAACCCATGAATGTCCACTAGGGAATGAAAATACTCGTGTTTGAGGAAACTGCGTGTTCCTATAATTGCTGTTTGCAATGTTATTTGGTCGCTTAACGGTGTTTTGTACCACTATAGGTGACCCGAAGTGGTGTTGGGTCGTCAGAACGCCGAGGTTCTGAGGCTAGTAGTGCACCAGACGTTGCTCCAGCAACACCTTTGTTGGCTGAAAATATACGATTGGTGGCTGAAGCGGTGTTGGCCGTGATAAATGCGCATCCTGGGAGGCAAGCGCAGCAGCCCGCTCCTGTGATGGAGCAAGTACCTCTTCAAGAGGCCGAGCCGAGGAGGATGGAGCAAGTGGTTGTAGAACCAATAGTGCCAAGGAGGGTGACTGAGAGGCAGTTGAAGCATGTAATGAGCTTTAACCCTCCGTTATTCTCGGGGTTGGGAACCCCATCGCAGGCTGAAGACTGGCTCTCTAGGGTGAAGAGAGTCATGACAGCGACGGAGACGGAGGAGTGGCAAATGACCACCATCGCTACGTTCCTTCTGGATGGGGAAGCGAGGATGTGGTGGGAAGGTTTGGAGCTGCATCATTTGAGAGGTAGACAACTGATAGACGTTCCGATGGAAGAGTTCTCGGAATTGTTCTTAGCAAGATACCTCCCTTCTACTCAGAGGATTTTAATGGAGAATGAGTTCCTGAAGTTGGTGCAGGGTGAGAGGAGCGTGGATGAATATCTCCACGAGTTTACGCGGTTGAGTCGTTATGCTAGCTCCATCATCATGGATGAGGAGCGCAAGACTAATTGTTTTTATGAAGGCTTGAGTGATGAGCAGAGATTGTTACTGTCGGGGCCAATGACGCAGGGTTTCTTAACCTTGGTCAATACTGCCCGGTCCTTGGAGAAGGACATGAAGAGTGTACAAGCGAAGAAAGGCTTGGGCGAGAAGAAATCTGGGTTCAAAGTGCCGACTACTTCAAAGTCTGGCTATCAAAGATTCTTTAAGAAGCATAGGACTTCGGGTCCAGCTCCTTCTGGTGCTTCTGGGGCGACTACGAGTCGGACCCCGGGCGCGTGCTTCACTTGTGGCAAGACAGGGCATTTCGCCCGTGATTGTTGGAGCGGACGTCCTAAGTCCGAAAGGAGGCCAGGAGCTACCTACGAAGAGAAGGGAAAGGCGGTGGAGTCGACCGCATCTCACTATGCTCCGGCCCAACCAAGGGTTTACAATCTTGGCCAACAGGAGGCCATTAAACAAGCTGACGTGGTGACAGGTACGGTTTAATTTATAGCAAGTCAATTCCTTTATATGCTTGTTATGTATATGTTACCTTACCACTGCTTGTTTAGGATTTGTAATGATTTGTGAAAATCCCGCACGAGCACTCTTCGATACGGGAGCTTCACACTCCTTCTTGTCCGAAGGATTTATATCACGCATCGGAGTCCCTTCTTCGATGGCGAAGGACAAGTTGGATGTGTTGTTGCCCAATGGGTGTTCGATGCGAGCGGTTAGGATCTGCGAGGTTAAGACTCGTATTGGAGAGCAGGAGTTCGACCTGCGGGCGTCTTTACTTCCGTTAGTGGAGTTCGACGTCATATTTGGCATGGACTGGCTCTCGGAGCAGCAGGCCCATATAGATTGCGGTAGCAAGGAAGTCAAGCTGGGAGCGAGTCGTGAGACGACTTTTACGGGCTTAAAGGGGTCGAGCAAGACGTTGATGTCTGCTCTTCAGGTGGTAAAGGCGGTCCGTGCTGGAGCAGAACTGTTCTTTACACTAGTGGAGGTTGTAAAGCCGAAGCCCGCGTTGGATTGTATTTCAGTGGTATCGGAATACCCTGATGTGTTCCCCGCAGATCTTCCTGGAGCCCCGCCTCAACGGGAGATAGATTTTACGATCGAGCTAGTGCCAGGTGCAAAGCCTGTGTCACGATCTCCGTATCGGCTAGCGCCTAAGGAAATGGCGGAGCTGAAAGTTCAACTGCAAGAGCTGTTGGAGCAAGGGTATGTGCGCCCGAGTTCTTCGCCTTGGAGCGCACCGGTCCTCTTTGTTAAGAAGAAGGACGGAAGCTTGAGATTGTGTATTGATTATCGGGAGCTAAACAAGCTGACTGAGAAGAATAAGTACCCGATCCCTAGGATTGATGATCTCTTTGATCAGTTAGTCGGGTGACGGTGTACTCGAAGTTAGATCTCAAGTCTGGGTACTATCAGCTGCGGATAAGGGAGAGTGATATCCCGAAGACAGCGTTTAGTACGAGATACGGGCATTATGAGTTTACGGTCATGCCGTTTGGGCTGACTAATGCGCCGTCGGTGTTCATGGATTTGATGAACAGGACGTTCAGGGAGTACTTGGACCATTTCGTGATCGTCTTCATCGACGATATTTTGGTGTACTCGCAAAGTGAGGAAGATCACTTCAAGCATCTTCATTTGGTGCTGGAGACGCTAAGGAGAAACCAGTTGTATGCCAAGTTCTCGAAGTGCGAGTTTTGGCTATCCTCAGTAGCGTTCCTCGGGCATATAGTGAGTGGAGAGGGTATTGCGGTGGATCCGGCGAAGATTGTTGCGATACGGGAGTGGCCTGAGCTTGCTACGGTAGCAGAAGTCCGGAGCTTTTTGGGGCTTGCCGGTTATTATAGGCGCTTCGTAGAGAACTTCTCGCGGATAGCGCTACCTCTCACTACTTTGACGAGGAAGGAGCATAAGTTCGTTTGGACGCCGGAGTGCGCGCGAGCTTTTGAGGAATTGAAGTGTCGGTTGACCACGGCGCCTGTGTTGAGTTCGCCGGTTGGGACCGAAGGCTATGAGATATATAGCGATGCTTCAGGCAGCGGTTTGGGTTGTGTGCTACTGCAGCACGGAAGCGTGATAGCTTATGGCTCGAGACAGCTAAAAGTGCACGAGAGGAATTATCCGGTCCATGACTTGGAGTTAGCGGCCGTGATTTTTGCCTTGAAGCTGTGGAGACACTATTTGTACGGTGTGAAGATTGATATCTACACCGATCACAAGAGCCTAAAGTACCTGATTGATCAGAAGGATCTGAATATGCGGCAGCGTAGATGGATGGAGTTCTTAGGGGACTATACATTCAAGATCCACTACGTGCCTGGCAAAGGGAATGCGGTTGCGGACGCGTTGAGTCGTCGAGCCCCAGCTCAAGCGAATTGGCTATCAGTGCATGATGAGCGGTTGGTGCAGGAGCTGGAGGCGTTGGAGATTGTTTGTGTGGATAGACAATCTAGTGCTGAAGCAGTGCTGAATTGGACTGAAGTCCAATATGACCTGGCTGATCGGATTCGGCAGGCTTTGGATATGGATGCTCATATGAAGCAGTTCATGATAGAGGCTTTGGATGGGTCAAATTCCCAATTCGTTGTAGAGGACGGATTGCTGTGGAAAGACGGTCGTCTGTGCGTCCCAAGCGTGGGCAATTTACGGGTGGAGTTGTTGTACGAGGCATACCATACCAGGTACTCGATTCACCCGGGGAGCACGAAGATGTACCGCGATGTAAAGAAGCTATTTTGGTGGCCGGGTTTGAAAAAGGATGTGGCGCTATACGTAGCGAAGTGCCAAACCTGCGCCTTAGTAAAGGCGGAGTGCCAAAAGCCGGGAGGATTTCTTAAGTCCTTGCCTATTCCGGAGTGGAAATTTGACGACATCTCTATGGACTTTGTGCACGGTTTGCCAAGGTCGCAAAAGGGGAACGACGCCATTTGGGTGGTCGTGGATCGATTAACGAAGGTGTCGCATTTTATTCCGCATAGGAAGGACGATCCGGTGGAGAAGCTGGCGAAGCTTTATGTGGATAATATAGTACGGCTTCATGGTGTGCCCCGCAGCATCGTGAGTGACCGAGATGGGCGGTTCACGTCCAATGATTGGAGGCTGGTGCAGCAAATGTTGGGAACAAAGCTGAAGTTTAGCACAGCCTTCCATCCGCAAACGGATGGGCAGACCGAGAGGGTCAATAGAACCATGGAAGACATGCTTCGCATGTGTGTTTTGGACTTTGGAAAGCAATGGGAGGACCACCTTTATTTGGTGGAGTTCGCATACAACAACAGCTACCAAGCAAGTATTCAGATGGCACCTTTCGAGGCCCTATATGGTAGAAGATGTCGCACGCCGTTGTCTTGGTTAGAAACGGGCGAGTCGAAGTTGTATAAGCGATCGGAAGTGGATGATGCTACTTCTTTGGTGAGAACCATTCGGGAGAGGTTACTCATCGCTCAGGACCGGCAAGCAAAGTACTATAATGCCAAGCACAGGAACGTGGAGTTCGCTGTGGGTGATTATGTGTACCTAAAGATCAAGCCGTTCAAGGGTGTCTCGCGGGTGCGACGATTGAAAAAGCTAAGCCCGAGGTACCTTGGACCGTTTGAGGTTCTGGAGCGAGTTGGAGAAGCGGCCTATAGGTTGAAGCTTTCTGTGGAGCTAAGTGGTTTACACGATGTATTCCACATTTCGGTGCTTCGGAAGGCGGTGCAAGAGCCTACGCAAGTGATCGCGGTCGATCAAGTGCCGGTGGATAGTGGGCTAACGACAAAGGTAAAGCCCGTGCGGATTGAGGACTCGGAGGTCAAGCGGCTACGCAATAAAGAGATCAGGATGGTCAAGGTCCGATGGGACAATTGCGGTCGTGAGGAGCTCTCCTGGGAGAGAGAGCAGACTATGCTTGACGAGTATCCGGAGTTGTTCCGCTCAGGTACAAATGTTGTTTTTGTATATCTTTCCTTTATGTAATATCGTGGGCGAAATTCTTTTAAGAGGGGGAGAGTTGTAACGCCCCGAAACTCAAAGGAGCAAAGGGGGACGTTTTGAGCCAGTTTTGGTTTCTGGCTGACGGCACACGGCCTGGGACACGGGCGTGTCCCAGGGCGTGTCAAGTGTGTGCCGACACTTAGTCGCGAAGTCGTCGAGTTATACTCGACGATTCGTCAAGAAAGGGCACACGGCCTGCGACACGGGTGTGTCGCAGGGCGTGTCGACCCGTGTCGACACTTAGCCGTGAAATCGTCGAGTTATTCTCGACGATTCGTCGAGAATGGGCACACGGCCTGCGACACGGGCGTGTCGCAGGGCGTGTCGACCCGTGTCGACGATCGTCAAGGTGAAATCGTCGAGATTCATTCGACGATCGTCGAGACAAGGCACACGGCCTAGGACACGGGCGTGTCCAAGGCCGTGTCATCCAGTCGTCGTTCTCCCCTCGACGAAATGCCCCGTGTACACGGCCTGGGGGCCCAGGCGTGTCAATGTGACACGGGCAAGGACACGGGCGTGTCCTAGAACCCGTGCAGTGCTCGGGTTGGAAACGGGGGAAAATCATGGGGTACACGGCCGGCTACACGGCCGTGCCAGCTGGAACACGGGCGTGTCAACTCGAACACGGGCGTGTTCGATACCCGTGTGCGTGTTCAGAAGATTCGATTTTGACGGCGAATGCGGCACACGGCCCTGGACACGGGCGTGTGCCAGGCCGTGTTCGGCCCAGATTGGGCATTTCAGCCCCGAATCAAAGCCGCTCGTTTTCTTAGGTTGAGATCCGACGGCTAGGGATGGTTCCTGAGAGTATATACTCGTGTTTGACTTAGAAAAATCCACACTTTTCACCCCTTTTCATCTCTCCAAACCCTTGGAGAAAGAAGAGCTAAGGCAAGAGGAAGAGGAGCTAGATCCGCCATTGGAGGAGCTTCAGAGCTCCGAATCGCAAGCCGACTCCGGATCCACGGAGGCAACGCAAGTGCGGTGATTTCTATCTGATTACATTTCGATGGCGCCAAAGAGGAACGCAAGGGTAACGATCCTCACTTGTGAGCATGATAGCTCTCTTTCTTAGCATAGGAAGCCCTCTCTCGCGAGTTTGCGAAGAGTTGGAGGCGTTCCTTCGGGTAGATATGTAAAGTCCCCGTTGTTTAGCGTCCGTATGCGAGAACGGACATAGGCATTTTGGTTGAAGCCTACCCGGACATGTTAGTCCGGATCGGTGATGTTGCATTGCATAAGGCCGGAGAAGACTCCGTGCTATTTGGTGTTTTCGGGTTTTCTACGCGGTAGATTGCAGCAGGGAGCCTTGGGGACTAACCCAAAGGTGCACCCGGAAAACTGGGCGGACACGAGGTCTTGCCAACTTGGTGGCTTGGAAGCCAACTTGAACGTAACCGGGTTATGTGACTTGTGATGAAAATGGGACTCGGTAGAAGTTTGACCTGCGCATATGGTTTAAATTACCGTTGCGGGCGCATATGGTTTAAATTACCGTTGCGTTGTGAGCACGGGTTAGATGGAACCGTACCCACTCTATGTCATTCGGATTAGGGCCGTTGGCATAGATGAGGGTCTTCGGCGGTCTATGGTTTTAATTACCGTGACCCATGCCAGGAAGACAAACTGCTCATTGTTTGGCCGTCCAAGAGAGGATGGCGGTGAGTCGGCAGACTTAGACTGCGTTCACCAAGAATGTGCCCTGAGTGCACGGGGTGTGTGGCCGTTGAGCCTCCGCCTGTGATGAAATGACTATATTTATAATGCTCGCTTATGCTAATGAAATGCAGGGAAGGAGCATCGCCGCCCCGAGTTGGGGGCGGGATCGTTATAATTTGGTCAGCATTGCTGACCGTGTTAAAATTCAACAAACCGCAGACGCCCCCTTGGATACCCTGCTGAAAACTCAACAAACCGAAGGAGAATACGCCCACTTATATGTTGAAAGTTTTCCCGGATCGTGGAGTTAACAGTGGTTATCTCAACAAAGCAGTAACAACCAGCAACACATGCAGCACAAGCTTCTTTATTGATCAAGAGCAAACTTCATTACAAGGCGAGACATACATGGCGAGACATGCTTCACCAAAACCCAACACCGGGAGAGCAGAGACAGTTACAAAGACAAGAACAAAAAACAAGCCGCGCGGACTCAAACAATCAAGCCGCCGACCTACTGCTGTGGAGTCCGCTCAGTCCGCCAGGTCGCCAGACCGCAACCCAAGCCGCGCGGACTCACCCTTACTCCAATGCTTAGCTCTTCACCGCCGGTCTGCACGCCGCCAGACCGCACAAGCTGCGCCACCGAATGGAACAGTCCGCCAGAAACCGGCGACTTCCTGAACCCCGAACCAAGTCGCCAAAGAGAAGACCGCCTGGCCGCTATCCGCGACCTGCTGTTTACCGCCTGTTGCTTAACCGCAGAGTCCGCACTGTCCCTGACCGCAATCAGAGCCAAGTCCTGGCTTTCCAGCGCTATCCGCACAACCTGCACAGCACAACCGGGTCAACTCTCTATCCGCGCGGACACAAAGTCCAGGCCGCAGCAACTTACGCGAGCTCAGATACTGTTCACTTACTTCGGTCCAGGTTCTTCATAGTTGGTTTCCTGATGTGACATAGGTCCTATTTATAGGCACGACGATGAGTATGGTCACCGCCCTTCCCGATAGGATCACCGCCACAACCCGCAGCAAGAACTTATGTGTCCGCCAGCCCGCGGACACACATGCCAGTTCGCCGCCCTGTGCAGATAGCCAGTCCGCCCCAGCTTCTCCAAGGCCGGACTCCAATATCCAGCCCGCCTTGCCGCCAGAGACCAAGCCAGGACCACCACAGCCGGACTCCACAACAGCCGTATCCGCCATTCTGCGGACAAGGCATCAGCCCGCAAAACCCGAGCCCGCAACCGCGCCATCAAGGCACCTGCCGGACTCAGCGGACACCCGGCTTCCGTCCGCATCTCCCAAGTCCATTACCTCAACACCAAGGCACCTCCGGACTTAGCGGACACGCCACTCCAGTCCGCTAACAGCAGACCCCAGTCCGCGTATACAGCGAACTCCAATCCGCTTCCCTGAGTCCACAACCTCATCACAAGGCTCAACCGGACTCAGCGGACTCCGGCTCCAGTCCGCACGCTCCTGCACAAGCAATTCTCCAGTCCGCATTTCCCCAAGCTAGCAAACAAGGCAACTGCACTTCTACTACGCTTGGCGGACTGAGAAACCAGCCCGCGCTCCACTGCGCGATCTCCCCGGACTGAGCCTCCTGGACTTGGTTCAGTTCCCACCAAGTCCAGCCCACTGGCCGCAAGGGCCAGTCCGCACTTACTGGCGGACACTGGATCTAGCCCGCCATACCGGGCGACCTCCAGTTCCTGTCCGCGCTGACCGGCGGTCTCCACGGCTTCCACTTGCCGCTTCACTAGAGCAAGACCAAGGCATCTGCCAAACCGGTCTGCCGAGCTCCAGTTCTTCAGTCCGCTTCAAGCCGGACTCCGCGGATAACATTCCTATCCGCCCGGTTACTTCCTGGGAGTAGACCGCCTGCTGAGCATACACTGGCCTGTCAGACCGCCGCTGCTGTCCGCGCAGTCCGCGCGAACAGACCGCCCAGGCCGCCACAGAGCAAACCGCCTGCAACATCCCTGCCGACCTAGCAGTCCGCCAACCCAGTCCGCGTAGTCCGCGCGGATAGGTTTCCCAAGCCTTCCATTCACCCACTTTCACTTCACAGAATTCAACACTCCCCCTTGAAGTGAGAAGTGGTGAATAACTCCAGCAGCTCCCGTAACCTTGCACCTGGTCCTTCCGATAGCATCTACGAAGAGATGTCCAAGACAAAGTCCTCGCCCCGCATATCATGGACCATGAGGGAGCCCTCCAGCATCTCCCAAAAGGAGCCATGCTTCCCTCTACCTTCTTCAGCTTCAACCTCCACTCATGCATCATAGGAGTATCACCAACTTCCTTGGACCCAGAAGCCCAAGCCTCGTTGCCTCTGAGAGAAGTCACCTCATCAGACTTGGTGTCAACCACCTCCTTGATTCGAGTGAGATCATCACAGCCAGAAGAACTTTGCTCGACCTGAGGGCTAGCAAAGAAACACGAGACCAAGTCTGCCGTATTCCCTTCGCTATATCGAGCTGGTGGCTTACTGATCCTCTTCGATCTCCGAAGAACCTGATCATGGCTAACCACCTCCGCTGCTTTTGAACCAGCTCCGTTCCCGGGCAAACCCGGAACAATGCTCCCTTTGTTCCCTGAACAAGACGCCTCCTTACTGGAACCAAGAGCACCTGGAGCAACGCTCCCCCTGCTACCTGAACCAGAAGACTCCCCTCTTGAACATGAACTGCCTGGAACATCGCTCCCCTTGCTTCCTGAACAGGAAGCCTCCGCCTTTGAGCCAGAAGGTCCTGGAGCATCGCTCCCCCTTCTTCCCGACTCTGACGCCTTTGCCCCGGAGCTAGAACAACCTGGAGCACCTGGTGACTCAGGCAACTCCACTTCCTTAGCAGCAGCCTCCTTCAGCCCATCATCTGACCTGCTTATTTCTAGCTCCACATAAGAGCTACCCCAATACGGCGTCAACTCATCAAAAACAATGTCTCTCGACACTATGAGTTTCTTCGTCGCAGGATCCATACACCTCCATCTTCTTTTCTGCTCATCATACCCTACAAAGACTAGCTTTGTTTTGAGAGCACCCGGAGAATGTATATAGCAGGTAGATCCAAACACCCGAAGGTGCTTCACTGAGGGCTTCACTCCGAACATTAGCTCATAAGGAGTCTTCATTATGATCGGACTAAGAGGCATCCGGTTGATGACATGAGTAGCACAGGCTATTCCCTCCGCCCAAAGAGCCTTCGGAACGCCTTTACTCTGAAGCCAACACTTGCAGGTCTCCGTTAACCAACGGATCATCCGAGCTGCAACACTACCCTGTTGTGAAGTATGTCCACAAGAAGGCTCCATCCGGATCCCTTGCTTCCTGCAAAAGCGTGAGAACTCGGTTGAGGCAAACTCACCACCGAAACTTGTCCTCAACACCTTGATCCTCCGGCCAAGCTGGCCTTCGACAAGCTTCTTGAACTCCACAAACAAGCGTACCATGCTGGACTTCGTCTTCATAAAGTATACCCAAGTATACCCAGAATAGTCATCAACCAATATCAGCATGAACCTGCTGCCTCCAAGACTGGCCGTGACGGTCGGTCCCACCAGAGCACAATGGACAACCGCCAATGGTGCATTACTTCTGGATTGTGCTTTGTCGACCATGAAGCGATAGGCTCCACTTTCCTGACATCCCGCACACCCCCGACCATCGCCATAGGATGACAATCTAGGCAAGCCTCTTACGAGTCTTCTTTCCGCCATTGCTTTCAGCTTGTCCATCCCTACATGCCCCAGTCTTTCATGCCAGATAGCTGCACTATCAGTGGCATCCAGCCGATCAGATCCAGAACTAGTTGAGGTCCCAACTACGTTCTTCTCCTTCCTCCCTACCTGAGCAACGTTCGCCGAGAGCAAGGTAACCTTGCACTCCTTCCGAAGATGACCTTGCTGCTTGCATTTATAGTACCGTGGTCCTTCCTTCCTCTTCCTATCACGCCTAGGAGAAACACTCCTTTCTTCCTGATATGAAGTAGAGGGACCAACATCCGCAGCAACCTCCTTCACCTTCTTCCTGAACAACCCATCAAGGGAAGTCCAAACCTCCGCAGCTGACCGACATCCACTGATGTGGTCCAAGAGCTCCGATGAGATCACCTGCTTGAGAATAGACTCCGCTTTCGCATTTGCCTCCTTCCAAGCTCTCATCGCCTCAGCATTGCCAGCAGTATCCTCTTGTCTTCCTGCTCCGCATACAACCTCCCAAAGGTCCTCGCCAAGAAGAAAGCTCTTCATACAGGACTTCCACCGTTCACAGTTCGCCTCTGTAAGAAGATCAATACCAAGACAACTTGCATCCTCCACTGCCATGGTTCTACCACTGGTTTCCTCTTCAGAAGAGCAACTACTTCCATTGAGCACTGCTTGACCACTCCAACAACCTCCCTCTGATACCATGTTAAAATTCAACAAACCGCAGACGCCCCCTTGGATACCCTGCTGAAAACTCAACAAACCGAAGGAGAATACGCCCACTTATATGTTGAAAGTTTTCCCGGATCGTGGAGTTAACAGTGGTTATCTCAACAAAGCAGTAACAACCAGCAACACATGCAGCACAAGCTTCTTTATTGATCAAGAGCAAACTTCTTTACAAGGCGAGACATACATGGCGAGACATGCTTCACCAAAACCCAACACCGGGAGAGCAGAGACAGTTACAAAGACAAGAACAAAAAACAAGCCGCGCGGACTCAAACAATCAAGCCGCCGACCTACTGCTGTGGAGTCCGCTCAGTCCGCCAGGTCGCCAGACCGCAACCCAAGCCGCGCGGACTCACCCTTACTCCAATGCTTAGCTCTTCACCGCCGGTCTGCACGCCGCCAGACCGCACAAGCTGCGCCACCGAATGGAACAGTCCGCCAGAAACCGGCGACTTCCTGAACCCCGAACCAAGTCGCCAAAGAGAAGACCGCCTGGCCGCTATCCGCGACCTGCTGTTTACCGCCTGTTGCTTAACCGCAGAGTCCGCACTGTCCCTGACCGCAATCAGAGCCAAGTCCTGGCTTTCCAGCGCTATCCGCACAACCTGCACAGCACAACCGGGTCAACTCTCTATCCGCGCGGACACAAAGTCCAGGCCGCAGCAACTTACGCGAGCTCAGATACTGTTAACTTACTTCGGTCCAGGTTCTTCATAGTTGGTTTCCTGATGTGACATGGGTCCTATTTATAGGCACGACGATGAGTATGGTCACCGCCCTTCCCGATAGGATCACCGCCACAACCCGCAGCAAGAACTTATGTGTCCGCCAGCCCGCGGACACACATGCCAGTTCGCCGCCCTGTGCAGATAGCCAGTCCGTCCCAGCTTCTCCAAGGCCGGACTCCAATATCCAGCCCGCCTTGCCGCCAGAGACCAAGCCAGGACCACCACAGCCGGACTCCACAACAGCCGTATCCGCCATTCTGCGGACAAGGCATCAGCCCGCAAAACCCGAGCCCGCAACCGCGCCATCAAGGCACCTGCCGGACTCAGCGGACACCCGGCTTCCGTCCGCATCTCCCAAGTCCATTACCTCAACACCAAGGCACCTCCGGACTTAGCGGACACGCCACTCCAGTCCGCTAACAGCAGACCCCAGTCCGCGTATACAGCGAACTCCAATCCGCTTCCCTGAGTCCACAACCTCATCACAAGGCTCAACCGGACTCAGCGGACTCCGGCTCCAGTCCGCACGCTCCTGCACAAGCAATTCTCCAGTCCGCATTTCCCCAAGCTAGCAAACAAGGCAACTGCACTTCTACTACGCTTGGCGGACTGAGAAACCAGCCCGCGCTCCACTGCGCGATCTCCCCGGACTGAGCCTCCTGGACTTGGTTCAGTTCCCACCAAGTCCAGCCCACTGGCCGCAAGGGCCAGTCCGCACTTACTGGCGGACACTGGATCTAGCCCGCCATACCGGGCGACCTCCAGTTCCTGTCCGCGCTGACCGGCGGTCTCCACGGCTTCCACTTGCCGCTTCACTAGAGCAAGACCAAGGCATCTGCCAAACCGGTCTGCCGAGCTCCAGTTCTTCAGTCCGCTTCAAGCCGGACTCCGCGGATAACATTCCTATCCGCCCGGTTACTTCCTGGGAGTAGACCGCCTGCTGAGCATACACTGGCCTGTCAGACCGCCGCTGCTGTCCGCGCAGTCCGCGCGAACAGACCGCCCAGGCCGCCACAGAGCAAACCGCCTGCAACATCCCTGCCGACCTAGCAGTCCGCCAACCCAGTCCGCGTAGTCCGCGCGGATAGGTTTCCCAAGCCTTCCATTCACCCACTTTCACTTCACAGAATTCAACAGACCGTTGCTTTGTTTGCCACCGTGCGGTGGTTTGTTTGCTTGCAGGTGCAGCTGGACCGAGCGGTCAATAGCGGGCTAAAGCCCTTTTTGCGAAGCTGGCCCTCGAAGGCCCAAGTGAAATGTTTTCTATTTTTATTCATGTATGGCCGGCCTGCGTGCCGAGGTTGGTAAATCATGTAACTGACAAGTGAAACTTTTTGTAAGGCCTTAAGGCCAATGTTTGGGTATTTTTGTATACATTCCTAAATGTTGTATTAGTGGACATTCGTGCTCTTATGCTGGGTTCTTGTGTACAACTTATATTAACTGCTTCCACTAGAATGCTCTGTGTAGGACGTTGAGATTGGTTGGATGGTTTCCATAAGTAACCACCCGGTCTGTCTGTGGTATATGGCGTCGGGCCCCGGCCGGACCTACTGCTATATGTTATGCGACGGATAGGGGGTGTTACAGCTTATGCTTCACTAGTATTGTAATTTCTTGGCCTATGAATGATGGAATGGACATGTGTTTTGCCTTTTGTTCCTGCGGTTTGAGCAGGACATGATGAACTTGTACGCACTTGGTGCGTTTGGCATGGATTGTGGTGTGTTTTCCACTAAGTTTTGTTCACTCATGTTACTTGATGAAACATCTCTGTGGGGTCGGTAAGCCCCTTCATGATAATATATGACATTTATGCTCTCTTTTTGTATAGCTTGGTTGATTGCTGAGGTATTCTTTCTTGAATGCCTCAGGTGCAGGTTGTAGCCGGTTGAGCGGCTAGGTTGGTTGGAGGCGTTTCTTGGGAGCTAACCGAGCATTCAAAGCGAGGTAGTTCTTCTTTTGTTGTACAGACATACATGTGCCCCAATGGGTTCGTGTCAGCTTGTTGGCGCCCATTTGGTGGATTTTCTTTTATGTAAATATGAACTAGACTGCTATTGTAACTCCTTTGGATGGAATGTACTTGCTTTTGGGATGGTTTTCTGGTAGGTTGCATTAGGTATTTTGAAGCTAAACCAAAACTATTATGTATCTCATGCATACATGACTTGATAAATTACGACTTATTTTCAAAGAACGTAAACAAAGTGAATTTCTTATAAGATCACTATAGGCTGCATATAGGAGCTCATTATAAATAAACCAAGGATTTCCGCCGCGTACCAAGGTGTTTTGATACCTAAGGCCGAGGGATATGGCCAGCAAATGAACTAGTTTTCTTACATATAACTGTTGAACTTTAATTCATAGAGTAAGCATCAAGGGTTGCCTGAACGTGTGCAGTTATCCCCTGCACGACGTGGCATCATAACCCGTAGTTCCTCTTGCTCTGATACGATATGCTCGTTGAGGAAATGCGGGTTGTGACAACGGGGGCGTTCGAGCTCGGAGTCGGCCCTCACTAGGTTGAAGGTGGTTGCCTACACACAGACCCGGTGAGCTGCAGCGAAGAGATCCTATCACTCGCCCGGAAGCGCGACTCGTGTCTTCCCCTCCTAAAACCAAAGGCTGAGCTCGGCACCTTAGATGGCACAGAGCAAGAGCTCTCGAAAATCCGGAGCTCAAATAGGTTGGGTCTGCCTCTCCAAGATGCTTTGTGGGTCTATTTATAGGAAAACTCCAACCCAAGGGCAGAACAGTCTTTTTGGCATCCTAATAGCGGCCTCCGCCTTTCCGCTTTTGTTATCAGCACCTCTGCTTGGTCTGTGGATAGCGGAATCCCGCCATTTCAGGTGGATATAGGCGGACCTTAAGGGTCTGCAAATAGCGGGATGGCTGAAACTGTAAATTCTTCTTGCTTAGGCGAGTACTCCGACCATCAGAGTCAAGGACTCGACGAGCTGGAGCTTGTCGCCCCCTGGGTGCGCCTCGGCGCGAGACCGGGAAGGCAGGTTCTACCTAGGGCTCGTTGGGCGTGCGACTGTCTGGTATAGCGAGGGTACCTCGCGGCTGCCCGATATGTTGAGGCCCGAGGTCACCTCGCAAGGGCCTGCTCGCCCGGCTGGGTCGAGCCAGGCATAATCCTTTCCTTCCCCCTGCTGAATTTCATTTGGCCTTCTTGGGTGAGAGCTGGGCCGAACTCGATAAATTGAGGTTATACACGATCTCCGCTTCTTTGTGAACTTGCTAGAGGTCAGAAAGAAATCATCCAACCGTAATTTATCGAGTGTCTAAACACGCCTTTGGCAGACTGGAATGTGCTGGCCCTTTGCCTCTATAAATGTGGGGGGAGCACGGCTTTTTCCAACTGAGGCTCCTGAACGACGTGCTCCCCCTCTGTGCTTGATGGACGCGCCAGACCGAGATGACGACGAGGTAATGACCCTGCTCGACCTTATTGGTGAACTCCATCTGAAGTAACAACGGACACCGCGAGGTGATGGATCTAGCAAGAAGCGCAAACGTAAATCTATCATGAAACCGCTTGTCGAGGCAAGCTAAAACCCTACCCAGGAGCCCTTTTCTCTAGAGTTCTTCCCACCAGAAAGACTTTTGCACTCTCCTGAACGAATTTCATCCAACACCTAAGGAACCTCTGTTTTGGCAACGCACCGCGCCAAGGCACACGACAAGGTTTTTTTGTAGAGGCTTCCTTCGTGGAGGAGGTAGTAAGCTGACTTGTATCTGAACCGTCTCTTGTCCTGAACCCCAGGAGGAAACTATCTCCGGGTCAAAAAATCCACAAACTGGTCCATCCATGACGCTTGCTGGTCGATTTCCACGAATTCTCCCTCTTCGATGGAAGGCCGGAACAATTTTGTCACCGCCCCTCCTGTCGAGGGGCCGTACTTGGACAGATGGTCTGATGTAACTGCCCTGAATTTCGGATATTTAATTTTAATCTTCTAATTCGTGTAATTTTGGAGTAACGACGTTATGTGAACGTGGAATTAATGGAGCGTCGTCGTTAGTGTGTTTTTGTGTCTGTTTGGTCAAGACGACCGGGCTTCGAGCTTGTCGGAATTGAGATTTCAAGATAAATTTATAAGAATCGAAATTCCTAAGTCTTAATTAAAACAAACTTAATTAATGAGGATTTCTTTTTGCTAATTTTGGATCAATTAAGTCAAAATTAGCCTTGAAAATGACCAAAAACAAAAAAAAATCTCAACTTGGAAGTTAATCCCTTCATTAATTAATAAGTGGGAGTCAGCTATACTTTTGTTTCCCAAAGCTTTTCTTCTTCCTCAAGCCAACCCGAGACAGAGTGAGTGAGAGAGGCGGAGAAACTATTCTCCTAAAGCTTTCCAGTCGTGCATTTGAGAGCACTGATGCTCGAAATTCTCGATGGAGCCTAGATTCGGAAATCTCTCGTCGAGCTCTTCGCGTGTGTGGTAAGTATTTTCCAATTCGTTGAGTTTTAGCGTTATGGTAAGAGGCCATAACTGTTGTTTCTTGCCAAACTTCACAGATTTTCTTGCCTAGCTTTAGTTTGGGCCGATCCTCGACGTGGAGGGCTTGAAAGGCCAAAGGCCTGGTGGAAAGGTTCGAGTAAGTGGTGGTTTGTTTTCCACTTGCATGTCCTTTGTACCTCTGTTTTTCCTATAAATCTACTTGTAGAAATTTTATTTAGACTTAATTATGTGAAGAAAATTTCATGGGCAGTGGTTTTGGTTAAATCTCCTTCTTAATTGTTTTCATTATTATTTTTATTGTTTCTTATAACATCAAATTTTTGTTTCTCTTTCTTAATAATTAGCAATATATGATAATGCTCTACATTTGTTTCCCCCTACATGTTCTCTGTGTTTACTGCATTCTGCTCAAATTCTGCATGCTCCATTTCTGCACTAAGTCAAAATTCGACTGCATAGACTACATGAGTCAAAATTTACCAAAGTCCAAATTCGACTGCATCAACTGCATGGGTCAAAATTTGCCAAAGTCCAAATTCGACTGCATGGGTCAAAATTTGTCTAAGCCCAAATTCGATTGCATCGACTGTATGAGTCAAAATTTGTCCAAGTCCAAATTCGACAGCATCGACTGTATGGGTCAAAATTTGCCTAAATCCAAATTCGACTGCATGAGTCAAAATTTACCAAAGTTCAAATTCGACTGCATCGACTGCATGAGTCAAAATTTGTCTGAGTCCAAATTTGGCTGCATCAAGTACATGGTCTAAATCTGCTTAAGTCCAAATTCGACTTCATCCATCAACTGGATAGTTAAATTCGACTGCATAGTAAATTCATAGATCAATTGGGCCGCATAGTTCAAGCATAATGATAACATATAAGTATCTTCCACTCAGGAACCTTTGTGTTATTCCTTTCCAAATTCTTGAAACTTGGTGGTCAGTTTGTGTAAATGGGAAAGATGTCACCACCACACTACCTGTTTTATGTTATGATATTGGTTGGATTGGGTGTTAGCGGATTATACAACCGCCACAGTGTCTGTTTGTGAATCATTACACCGGGTGATATTGTCTAGAACTGTTGGGTTGTGTTGAAAAGAGAGCCGCCGCCACAGTGTCTTTTATGATGTTTTGGATTGTTGGGTTGTGTTAGAAAGATAGTCATCACCACAGTGCCTTTTATAATAATTTAGACTGAAGATTTGTGTTGGAATATGAGCCACCTTCTCAGTGGAGATTTATGCCTGGTGTTAATGATGCACTTTCTCGAGCACATCAGTCTCAATTATTTATATACAACAACACTCAAGCTTTTATCCCACTACAGTGGGGTAGGCTATATGGATCCTTTGTCGTCATTGTGCCCTATGTTTTGTCATAATCTCACTAATGCCTAAGTACATCATGTCTTTCCATACAGTTTCATACTAAGCCTTTATTGATCTACCCCTCCCTCGTTTAACATGCCTACTGACTAGACTCTCACAATGCCTAACAGGTGCCTCTAATGGTCTCCTTTGTACGTGTCTAAACCATCTTAGACCAGCTTCTCGCATCTTCTCTGCAATTGGTGTTACCATTGTCTTATCCCTGATACTTTCATTCCTAATTTTATTCAATCTCGTGTGTCCACACATCCACCTAAGCATTCTCATCTCTGCAACTCCCATTTTTTGCTCATGTACACAAATCACTGCCCAACATTCAGAATAATAGAGCATCGCGGGTCTAATTGCAGTACGGTAAAACTTGCCCTTAAGTTTTAGTGGTACTTTACGATTACATAAGATCCCTGACGCGCCTCTCAATTTCAACCAACCCGGCTGGATTCTATGTGCCACATCTTTATCAATACCTCCATATTTTTGAATTAACGATCCAAGATATTTAAAACACTCACTAAGGGAAATATCTTGATCACCCAACTTAATAACGAAGTCATCTGTCCTTCTTGTACTGGTAAATTTAAGCTCCATATACTCCGTCTTTGCCCTGCTCAACCTAAAACCCTTCTTTTCTAAAGTATCTCGCCAAGATTCAAGTTTTGTGTTTACACCCTTGCGTGTCTTATCAACCAAAACGATATCATCCGCAAACAATAAACACAAAGGTATTGCTTGTTGGATATGTCTGGTGAGCTCATCTAAGATAAGGGTAAAGAGATAAGGGCTTAAAGCTGAACCTTGATGTAAGCCAACAATGATAGAAAATTCCTATGTTAATCCTCCAGATGTCCTCACTCTTGTCACTGAATTTGTATACATATCTTTGATTGTGTCAATATATGATATATTTACACCTTTCTTTTCTAAGAATCTCCATAAGATCTCTCTTGGAACTCTATCATAAGCCTTCTCAAGATCAATAAAGAACATATGCAAATCTTGTTTTCTTTCTCGATAATTGTCAATGAGTCTCCTCAAGAGATGTATAGCTTCCATGGTTTAGCTCCCTGGCATGAATCCAAATTGATTCTCTGAGATATTAGTCTCTCGTCTTAATCTTCTTTTTATTACTCGTCCTCATAGTTTCATGGTATGACTCATCAATTTAATTCCTCTGTAATTAACACAATTTTGTATATCATCATTATTCTTATATAAAGGTATCAAGATACTTTTTTATTGCTATGTCATCCTCTTTGACTTCAGTATCTTATTGAAAAAATATGTAAGCCACAAAATTCCATCATTTTCTAGACATTTTCATACTTCGATAGGTATATCGTCTGGCTCAACCGTCTTTCCATTTTTCATCTTATACTTCTCTGATTTACTTAACTATTCCAAATCCAATTCATTGTCATTTATTTCATTATAGAGTTCATAAAAATATCTTTTTCATTGCTCTTTAATATCCACATCAAACGTCAAAATTGTATCTATCTGATCCTTTATGCATTTTACTTGACTTAAATCTCTTGTCTTTTTTTCTCTAACTCGAGCGATTTTATATATGTCATGTTCTTCATCTTTGGTATCTAGTCGCTTATAAAATTCTTCATAAGCTTGACTTCTTGTTTTACTTATTGTCTGTTTAGCCACGTTTTAGCGACTTTATATCTGACTAAATTTTCATCATTCCTACAAGCGTAGAGTGATTTATAGCTGACCTTCTTTGCCCTCACTTTGTCTTGTACTTTATCTTTTCACCACCAAGATTCTCTATTTGGGGACGCACGACCTTTTGATACTCCAAGTACGTTTTTTCACTTATCCTTAAAAGTGAAGACATAACTTTTCATGAGACATTAGAATCAACATAAGTGTCATCAACTAGTTGTTCCATAACTGCATTCTTGAAAGCAACCTGCTTTTTCATATTAAAGTTTCACCACCGAATTTTTTGCAACATTTTTGTTCTTGTCTTAAATTTATTATATTCAATTTGTACATCTAACACCACTAACATATGTTGTGTTGTCAAACTTTCTTCTGGTATGACTTTGCAATCCTTACAAATCATTTTATCCATCTTACGAGTCATGAAATAATAAATTTGTGATTTATTTGGTCCGCTTTTAAATGTAATTAAATGTTCTTTCCTCTTTATGAAAAGCGTATTTGATACAATTAGCTCATGTGTTACGGCAAAATCTAGAATGATTCGTCCTTCTTCATTCTTTTCTTCATATCCACATCCTTCATGAACGGCTGTGTAATCTACATTTTTCTTTCATATATGTCAATTTAAGTCTCCTCCTATGAAAATCTTCTCTCTGTGTGAGATTTCTCTTACTAAATTATCTAAGTCTTCTCAAAATTACACTTTAATAGCTTCACTTAATCTTACTTGTAGCGCATAAGCATTGATCACATTAATAGTTTTCTTTCATATGACTAGTTTAAGAGCTAAGATTGTATCACATTTTCTACTTACCCGAACAACTTCATCCTTCCAAGTAGTATCCACTATAATACCTATTTCACTGGTTATGTTATTTTTTTCTGTGTACCGTAATTTAGAACCTGAATTATTTAAAAATTTAGTTTTTTCACTCACTCATCTACTCACTTGCAGACATAAAATATTTATCTTTCTCATAATCAGTGTATCCACTATTTCCATCGTTTTCTCCGGGAGCGTACCTATATTCTAACTTCCAAACCTAAGTCGATCACAATTTTTACAACATACTTCCCTAGGACGTCTAATATGTAAGGACTTTTGCTTATTTAACATTACACCCAAGTCCTCTTGGAGGTGCTGCGGTCCTTGCCAAGACGCCACATTCGGACCATACGACGAGCACTCTTGCAAATTTAACACTACACCCAAGTCCTGGAGATGCAGCGGTCCTTGCCAAGATGCCGCATTCGGACCATGCGACGCGTTCCTTAAAGGGAATAACCAAGTTTTTGCACAATTTCTCAAATGATCCATATTCATAAGGGTGACTAAATTTTACGATGGTCGTCTACCTAACACAACCCTCACCATTTTTCATCCAGGCTTGGGACCGGCATAAGCTGATCTAGTCTCAATTATTTATATATATCTATAAAATTATAATATAGATCTTGTTGCACATAGTGCAAGTTTTTTTTTTTGACTAATCTTTTCATATTATTTATATCCACTGTTTATGTGCTTTTTGTTGAATAACTTTATGACTTTTGCTTTTTAGCTGTCACTTGTTCTTTTTCTACTGAGGCGTTCTTTTCATTAAATGTCTCAGGCTCTAAGCAGTAGCAATCTGAGTGGTTAGAGTTGGTGGTTTCAGGCCCGGTTGTAGTAGTTGTTGTTCCCCGCTCATCGTGTGAGGTAGTTGCTGGTTCTGCTTCAAATCAGATTTGTGTTTAGTTTTTATGTGTTCGTGTTAAGTTGTTGATGTGCATTGCTTCTGTTTGCAGATATTAGACTACTTGTTGGTTTGTTTTGTCTTACTTGTTGGTTATTTTTATTACTTGCTCTATATGAATGTTTTATGTTAGCATGCATGTTAGATATTTTAAATAAAAAACTACATTCTAACTTAGACTCATAGCATTTCTTTCAACTAAGTCATTTTATTTTTACGGATTATAAAAATCTTTTTCTACATATACTAAATTTAGAAACTTGCACATCATTAGCATGTATATTGAGTGCTCATGCTCATGTAGGATAAAATGAAGCAAGTTTTGTACTTTTTTGCTGCGATTATATTTTTTACTTATGGTCTAGTTGATCCACTAAATCGAGGGATACGGTTCGTTAAGCTCTAAATTTAAAATTATGTTCTTAAAATATAAAACTTATGTCTTAAATAAAAATAATTGAAAGTGTAGTTTTTGCCTGAGCATCTGCAATTGTCTCGTGCACGGCGTGGTATCACGACGCGTAATTTATCTTACTCTGATAACATTTATAATGATAAGAAAATTTGAGTCGTGACATCCGTTGTCGAGTCCTCTCTTAGCACGTGTTGGATGGAGAATGAGCGAAACACGTTCACTAATTCTTTCACCTTTACCAAGTAGTGCTGCAGCACCGGATCTCGAGCCTCGAACTCTCCTCTGATTTGAGAAGCCACCGCCAAAGAATCTAAGTGAACGCGGAGATAATGAATTTCAAGCTCGGGGGTGAGGCGGAGTCCGACGATCGCCGCTTCGTATTCTGCTTAATTGTTCGTGACCGAAAAACGGATGTCCACCGCTTGCTTGATCCTGACTCAGGGCTCGTCAAGACGACCCCGGCTCCCATCTAGTACTTCCCGGAGCCTCCATCCACAAACATCTCCCAAGCCTTCCATTATTGCGGCTACACTCCTCCTGTCTCTACCGTGTAGTCCGCCAAAAATCGGCCACCACTTGTACCTTCATCGTCATCCGAGGAACAAAAGAGAGGTCGAATTCGCTGAGTTCCACCGACCACTTGGCTAGCCTTCCTGAATGCTCAACCACATCAATTATACCGTGAAGCGAATGGTTCGTGACCACCTTGATTGAGTGAGCCTGAAAATAGGTCCAGAGCTTCTGAGCCGAGGTGACGAGCGTGAAGGCCACCTTCTCCAAAATGGGATAATGTTGTTCGGCCTTCCGGAGAACTCTACTTACATAATAAACGGGAAGTTACTTTTTTTTCTTATTCTCTGATTAGGACCGAGCTCGCCACCTCGGTTCCCACTCCCATGTAAAGGTAGAGGTCTTCTCCCTCCCGGGGCCCTTGCAGTAGAGGGGCTCTCGTTAGCTAGAGTTTCAAGTTTTGGAATGCTTCTTCACACTCCGCTGACCACTCGAACTTCTTGCTATCTACATGGATACGCAATGCTCGGAAGAAAGGGGAGCACTTCTCTCCAGCCCTTGAGAGGAACCTACTCAATCTTGCGAGTCGACCTGTCAAGCGTTGCACCTCCTTCACATTCCTCGGTGCCTCCATCTCCATGATTTCTTTGACCTTGTCTGGATTCGGCTCTACTCCCGCCGGGATCAAGAGGTGGCCCGAGAACTTCCACTTCCCAGTGTCGAAGACACACTTGGCGGGGTTGAGCCTCATCTTATACTTTCAGAGCGTGGCAAAGGTTTCTACCATGTCCCCAAGATGTGCTTCAACACTCTTACTATTCACCAATAGGTCATCGACATATACTTCTAGATTGCATCTTTTATGCTCCGTGAACACCCTATCCATCATCTGCTGGTACGTTGCTCTTGCGTTCTTGAGCCCGAATGACGTCATTTTATAACAATAGCATTCGTCGTTTGTGATAAAAGAAACGTTTTTTATGTCATGTGGGTGCATATGTATTTGGTTATAACCGGAGAACGCGTATAAAAAACTCATAATATGGAATCTGACGGCCGAATCTACCAGCGCGTCGATTCTAGGCGAAGGGTAGCAATCCTTGGGACAATATTTATAAAGCATAGAAAAGTCGATACACAACCTTCACTTCTCATCCCCCTTCTTGAACATTACAACATTGGAGACTCAGCTTAGATACTGGATCTCTGACACAAACTCTGCATCGAACAACTTCCACACTTCTACGCAGATGGGTTCGGCTAGGGTGGTGGTCGTCCTTTCTCTTCTTCTGTCGAATTGGGCGGGTCTCCGGATCAAGGTTGATATAATGACATGTGACGTCAGTGTCGATGTCTGACATGTCCTCCGCACTACATGTGAAGACGTCTGCGTTCTCCTGGATGCACGCCAGAATCTCCTCCTTGTCTTCCTCCGAGAGCTCCCCGTCGACCCTAACACTTCTGGGACTTCTGCCCTTGGCTTCGATCTCTTTCTCCCTGACTTCCTCTGCTGCCTCCAGTATTGCCATCTCCTCCATCACCTTGTCGACTATCTCGGCTTCTTTCTCCCTTCTTTATCCCAACTGATGGTGTTGACTGCATTGAGATAACACTCTCTCGCCACCTTCGGGTCGCTCCTGATCCGGATCTGCAACCCCCCAATGTTGTATTTCAAACATTGGTGGAACGACGACGGCACACATTGAAAGGCGTTGATGAGGGGCCTCCCAAAGATAACATTGTAATTGTTGGGCGCGTCCACTATCACGAAGCGGCAATTCTTTGAGGTTCCACCCAGGGTGACAAGGAGTTCCACTCCTTCGACTTCCTTCCATTCTCCCACAAAACCAAAGAGAGGACCAATGGTTGAGGTCACCCTCCTCTCCTTCACCGCCATGGCGTTGAATGTCTTCTTGAAGACAACGTTGACTGAGCTTTCGTTGTCAACTAGAATGCGGGAAACCGTGAAGTTCTCCACCGCCGCCTGGATCACCAAGGCATCATGAAAGGGATTTTTGCTCCCGAACATGTCCTATTCCAAGAAGGTGACTTCTCCGGTCGAGGGTGGGGCTTGCGAGGTAGAAACCACACTCCTACGGTAAACTGCATGCAGGATTCCTATTCGGGTTGCCTCCACCCCAACCCCTCCACAGATCGCGTCGATCCCACCACGGGCCCCCTGATCTACTCGGTCATCGTACCATCTAGGTGGCCGTCCTCCTGCTCCTTTGTTTCTTCCTGCTCCTGCTCCTTTGTTTCTTCCTTCTCCTGCTCCCTACTCTCGCCGCCCCTCCCGAGTTCCTCCCTCTGCTCCTCTTCTCAGCTCCAAGAACTCTGGGCAAATAGTGGTGGCGTGACCCTCATACTGGTGAAAGTCACTATGAAGCACTGATACTTCAAAATGCCAAACGTGTCGGTGTCAGACTCTCTGATACTCGTCTGACACTCGTGTCAGAAGTCCGACACGCTGGTTCAAGCGGGACTCGTGTGTCCTGCTCAATCGAACACGTGTCCCGCTCATTTGGACACGCATGTCGCTAAGCTAGTTACTCATGGTGAGACGAGAGGCAATTTGTCTTGAAAATGCAATTTTTGTGAAAAATATTTTATAAGTTCATATAAAAAAGTAAGAGCACGTTTGTTAATGATTTGTGAAAAAGGAATTGGAAAGTGTGTAAAAGTCTCAATTAGTGATCTATTTGAGGTGGAAAAACTAGAAGAAGTGGTGAATGTTAGAATAGCGAGTTTTGCTCCTAAAAAGTGTCTGTCCCCTGCTAGCATTTAGAGTAGTGAAGGGGATGTATTAGTCGGGTGGATATTTTCTTTAGAAAAAAGAAGATTGAAAGTGGGGAAAAAGTTTTGTTTGAGAATCCATTATTTTTACGGATGATATATAATAGTATTATGTTAATGTTTCATCATTTTTTGATCTTTTGTTAAGTTTTTCATTTGAATATTTGATGAGTAATATTTAAACATGACTTGGTTTATTTGAATATTTGTTAATTATTCTTTTTTTATTTTTTAAAAATGTTTTTAGATTTTCATAATTATAAAAAATAAATATTTAATATATGTATCCCAACGTGTCGGAATATAGTATTTTTTGAGAATTGACAAGTAGTGTATCGTGTAGTGTCGTGTAGTGTCGTGTCGCGTGTCGTGTGTCGCGTGTCGCGTGTCGCGTGTCGGTGCAACATAGGTCACAATAGAGGACCTTCCTCCGCTCTTTTCCCCTCCTCTGCTGTCAGGGACTTCCCCGTCGTCCTCGACCTTTCCCGATGGCATAGGCCTCCTGCCGGGGTGCTTGATTCTGCCTCCACTGTTCCTGTCTTCTTACTGGTGAATGTCGTCGATTCTGCCGCTCTGGTGAGAGCCTCCTTCTAGATCCTCCCCGGTACCCTCCCTCGGCCATCTTCCGCATTGGCCTGGCGGGAGGTCCCCGTAACCTCCTCTCTTAATCCCTTTGATCTTTATTCTCTCGTGCTCTTCCTTCCTCTCGCCTCCGTGGCTCCTCCTTCTTAGCTCCTCAGCTTCCTTCAGCTGTCTCCTCCACCTCCCCCTGGTTAACTTAGCTAGCTTGGTCATGAATCCCTTGCTCGTCTAATCCCCCTTCGATGTTGCGGGTTGCTCGATCGATCAACTCTTCAAAGACACCCAGGAGATGCAAGTCAATTTCATCTTTAAAAACCCTCACTGTAGACCCAAACCAAAGGCCATTATGAGGGTATGGTCGGGCAACTCCAGGCACAAGAGAATCTCCTCCTGGAAACGATCAACATACAATCCCAACGACTCCTGTGGTCCCTGCTTGATGAGGAAGAGGGCCTCCCCCCCCCCCCCCCCCCTTCTTATTTTTCTTTGAGGTGGAGAACCGAAGCAGGAACTCCCTGCTAAGGTCTTCGAAACTATAGATCGATCCTGCCGGCAGTTTATGTAACCAATCCCTCGTCTTTTCCTTGAAGGTAATGGCAAACAGCCGACACTTAAAGGGGTCTGACAATGGTCGGATCGACACCATATCTTCAAACCATTGCAAATGCTGGAGGGGATCATCTCTCCCGGAATAGAAGTTCATTGGCGGCTCCACGAACCCAACTGGAACAGGGGCCATCATCACCAGCTTGTAGAAGGGACCGCTGGAGCAAGTTCCCTCATACTCCCTTTCTGATGCGCGAGTTGCAGGCATGCTCGCGAAGAGTACTTGCGGCTGTAGCGCCAGGTTGCCACCCTCCTGGGGTATCTCCTTGTCGGACCGATGGTCGCGACTCAACTCGCCCTGCGAGGCGACACCCGGGCTGGGTGCTGCAACCTCTCCTCGTTGCGCGAGTACTCCCTTCACTATCCCTTTCATTGAATTCATGAACTCAGCTAGTTCGGCGAATTGTCTCTGTGTCACGAACCCGCTAGCCGGATGTGAGTTCCCATGTCCGTCTCCTTGCTCTTCATGCCCTTTCATGGCACCGTCGATCGAGTTTTTCTTCAAGAACTGTTAGTTTGCGCTCACCGCACCAAAAATGTTAAATCCAGGATACCGACTCAACTGAGTTCGGACTAAGAGGGAACATTCCAAATTACTGGACTCGTCGTCTGCCACGCAAGATTGGGGTGTTCGAGCTCGGAGTCGGCCCTCACTAGGCTGAAAGTGGTTGCCTACACACAGACCTGGTGAGCTGCAGCGAGCAGGTCCCGCCACTTACCCGAAAGCGTGACTCGCATCTTCCCCTCCCAAAGCCAAAGGATGATATCAGCACCTTGGATGGCACGGAGCAAAAGCTCTCGAAAATCCGTAGCTCAAGGAGGCTGGGTCTACCTCACCAGGGTGCTTTAAGAGTCTATTTATAGGCAAACTCCAACCCAGGGGCAGAACAGTCTTTTCGGCCTGCTAATAGGGGCCTCCGCCTTTCCGCTTTTGTTATCAACACCCCTGATTGGTCAGTGGATAGCGGAATCCCGCTGTTTGAGGTAGATACAGGCAGACCTTAAGGGTCTGCAAATAGTAGCCAAAACTGTAAATTCTTCTTGCATGGGCGAGTAACCCGACCATTAAAGTCGAGGACTCATCGGGCTGGAGCTTGTCACCCCCTGGGTGCACCTTGGCTCGCGACCGGGTATGCAGGTTCTACCTAGGGCTCGTTGGGTGTGTGACTATCTGGTATGACGAGAGCGTCTCGCAGTTGTCTGGTGTGTTGAGGCCCGAAGTCGCCTCGCTAGGGCCTGCTCACCCGGCTGGGTCGAGCCATAGCACGATACTGCGACCATAGCGCGATACTGCGACCATAGCGCGATACTGCGACCATAGCGCGATACTGCGACCATAGCGCGATACTGCGACCATAGCGCAATACTGCGACCATCGCGCGATACTGCGACCATAGCACGATACTGCGACCATAGCGCGATACTGCGACCATAGCACGATACTGCGACCATAGCGCGATACTGCGACCATAGCGCGATACTGCGACCATGGCACGATACTGCGACCATGGCACGATACTGCGACCATGACGCGATACTGCGACCATAGCACGATACTGCGACAATAGCAGGATGTTACGACCATAGCACGATGTTACGACCATAGCACGATACTGCGACCATAAAACGATACGACGACCATAAAATGATACTACGACCATAGCACGATATTGCGACCATAGCACGATACTGCGACCAAAGCACGATACTGCGACCAAAGCACGATACTGCGACCAAAGCACGATACTGCGAGCATAGCACGATACTGCGACCATAGCACGATACTGCGACCATAGCACGATTAGAGCTGTCACTTAAAACCGAAAACCGCAAACAGAACCGGAACCGCAAAGAACCAGACTGAACCGTTCGCAAATTATTCGGGTTCCGATTTGAATTTTGGAACCGTGAACAACATTGGTTCGGGTGTGGTTCTTACATTTTATTATCCGGACCGGAACCGGAACCGCAACATACAAGTCTCGAGCGGTTTCAAGATTTTTAGGCCCGATCCGAACCGGACCAAAATAGAACCGAACCACAACTCGTTTATTATTATTATTATATTGTTATTATTTTATAATTTATCTAAAATATTTATACTTACTATCACAAGTGAAGCTGGTGCAGTTTGAACTCAAACCGTAATCGCACTAAAGGGGGTCGATTTTGGACCGAATAAAACTTCACTGCATAAAAACCGTATGGTATAGTTTGAAATTGGTGCGGTTTTGAGTCAATTTTTGCAGTGCATTTTTTATTTTTATACAGTCATATAATATATTTTTAATTTTACTTACATATTTTTTTGAAATATTTTATTTAAAAAATATAGAAGATATACAACTACTAT
The DNA here is from genome assembly GCA_039583875.1 of Platanthera guangdongensis. NCBI lineage: Eukaryota > Viridiplantae > Streptophyta > Magnoliopsida > Asparagales > Orchidaceae > Platanthera > Platanthera guangdongensis. Next base: position 69,656,829 of record CM077150.1, on the reverse strand, counting down.
TTATTAGTAATCATGAAAGACAACTAATTGTAGACGGTTGTTACGGTTGAGCATGCCGACAAGACGTGTGCAAGCCAACTAAAATTCAAGGCAAGTCTACACGCATAGGAAGGCAATTGATACTATCTCACCGATCGTGGAAAAGACCGTCGAGAAGTGCGCAACATAATTATTTCTATTTTGATGTTGTTTTGAGTTTTACTATTTGCAACCCGCTTTTATTTCATTCCGCCAAGTTTGATTTTTGTTTTAGTTGGAACCGCGTGGACGGTGGAACCGGACCGAACCGCATGGAACAAGACCGAACCGATAGTGGCTGGTTTGGTTTTTGTTCTTGTTGAACTGTAGCCGGAACCGTTGACACGACGGTTCCAAAAATTAAACTGGAATCGGAACCAAAACCGGAACCGGTCAAACCAAATAAGGTTTTGGTTCTAATTTGAAGAACTGTTAACTTAGTGGTTCGGTTCATGGTTTTATTAGAACCGGAACTGTGACAGCTCTAAGCACGATACTGCGACCATAGCACGATACTGCGACCATAGCACGATACTGCGACCATAGCACGATAGTGCGATACTGCGACCATAGCACGATACTGCGACCATAGCACGATGTTGCGACCATTAGCACGATACTACGACCATAGCACGATACTACGACCATAGCATGATATTACGACCATAAAACGATGCTACGACCATAAAACGATGCTACGACCATAAAACGATGCTCCGACCATAAAACGATACGACGACCATAACACAAAGTTTGGATACACTTTCTTGCATTTCCTTTATAAATTTGATGCATACCTTATGTTGTCCCAACTCTTGCCCCTAAGGCGGCTGCGCCATTTTGGCGTACATCTCATTGATACGGCACGAGGATACGCTTAACTAGATGGATCATGTCATATCCCAAAAAAGAAATGTTTGTTCCAAAAGATTGCAACAAACTAGCTTTTTTAAGTCTAAGACAGATGTGATCAGCCATCTTAATAAGGCATGAACACTATCCCATGGATGCATGCCTTATAACCTCAAAAGTCATCTTCCAAGTATTTTATTCCTCATCTTCTTCTATTCTACTACTATTATCCTGAAGTAATCTAGTTATACTATTGACAACCTTCATTCACATCACTTTAAGGCTGTTTATTAATAAGTGTAAGCAAACACTTTTACCGTGAAATGCAGTATGAGACATTTTCAAGGAACTAGGTTTCAACTAATTGGTTGTTTGAGAATAATAAATTTAAAACCCAAAACTTTAAACCTTAAACTAGAATAATGCTATTACAAAACCCTATCATCACATATTTGCAGAGTGCTTAATATTCTAAAGGTTTTCCAATTTGTCTTTTTCATCTAAAGCATTAGCTCAGAAGAAGTCAGTAAACTAATGGTGAATATGTGGGAGGTGATTTTGTCAGATCCATATGAAGATACAAAATCATCTAGTTGAAACAACAGGGGTGAGAACTGAAGTAGAATCATGCCTGAATCTATAAAAAGAGATGAAGATGACAGGCTATGAATCATCCAAGTCTACGAGGCTCTGAGGGAGAAGACAACTTCTAGATTTTAGGTGACCATGAAAAGACGGAACAATAGGAGAATGGAAGCGGTGCCTTGTGACTCTAGGTCATAACCTATTTATAGGAAAACCTTAATCCGCATGTTTTCATTTAAGTTCATCGTATAAATACAAAATTATGACCAATATCCACACAGAATATGAACCATCAATACCCTAATAAACGATATCCTCGTAAAGCGTTGTCAATGTCGTCCGACATAAATATTTTGGGGACAAAACGTCACGACATCGACATTTAAAGCAAAAATGTCAATTTTGAAAATATTGCTTGATATATCAATTTTACCCGATATTATCAGGTGATATCTCGAAGCCGATATATCAGTGAGAGTATTAAAAATATTTTTAAAAAATTCTTTTAAGTGACCGGGCGCTAATATTTAGTTTTGTGCCTCATTTTGTGCATCTCTTTGAGCCTGGCTTCGGCCATTTTCCGGTCTCGCTCTCATTTGATGTTTTTTACGTCGTTTACTGCCATCAACACCACTTTCTTGTGCAATTTATAAAAATACATTATGTGTGTTAGAATAGCCCATGTATTTGGCCCATGTTTTGGGCTCATTTTTGTTCTCTCCTCTTTAGTCCCACATTCTGTATAAGATTTATTCTCTCTCTCTTCCTCCTATATATTTGTATTCTCTCCTTGTATTTACATACACAAGCAATACATACAAGCTTTGAGGTTTCTCAACATGGTATCAGAGTCTGCGGTCCTATAGCTGCGGTTTTCCCTTGTCTTCAAACCGCCCAGCCCGCCCAACCCGCCTTCCCCTGCGGCCTACCTGTCTGTCTGCTCCGGTCTCCTGCGGTCTGCTTTTCCCTTATCCGCGTGACTTCTGCGGACTGCCCCTCTGCATCCGCCTCTCTTCTCTCTCTCTCTCCGTGGTTCCACCCTCCTCAGGCTTCTTATAGCCATCTTCTGCTCTGACCCGTGGGGCCCACCTCTTCTATCCGCTGCGGACTTTCCTTCTTGTCCGCTGCAAGCTCCTCTTCTTCTATCCGCTCGAGCTTCTCTGCTCGCGGACTGCTCTCTATATCTCCCTCTCCCTGTGTTACTCCCTATCTGTCGTCTCTTGCGGACTGCTCTTGTTCGCTGCGGGCTCGAGCTCCTCTATCCTAACCTCTGCGGGCTTCTCCCTTTTGCGGTATGCTCCTCTTTCTTCCGGACTGTTCCAGTCCGCCGCGGCCTCCTTTCTCCTGCGGCCTGCTCCTCTCTTTTGCGGCCTGCTCCTCTCTCCTGCGGATTGCTCCTGTCTGCCACAGTTTCTCCTTTGCGGCCTGCTCCTGTCCGCTGCTGAGTCGAGTTATCCTCACTGCTTCTTGTGCTCTGATCGCTGTTGTGTTCACCTACACCGTGCGGACTCCTTCCTGTCCGCATTTTGGTCGCGATTTGCTAATCGCTGGTGTCCGGCGTGACCGTGCAGACTGGTGTCTTCCCGTATTTTTCTTTGGTCGCGGTCTTCTCCAGCCTTCACGTTGCGGCCTTGTCGTGCGGCCTCCTGCTCTTCTCGAAGTGGTCTCCCTCTGTTATTGCAGTCTGCCTCTATGGGTTCTTCAGGTACCTCCACTGGCTTGGCGGCCAGTCCGCCTATTGACCGCTCGGCCTGTCCTATAGACCTCCCAGTTTGCTCTGCTGAAGTCCGTAACGAGCTGCGGATCACTACCATCTCTCTTTCTGGGAAGAAAAACTTTATCCCTTGGGTGCACTCCGTTAGACGAGTTCTTCAAGCCAAGGGTCTTCTGCCTCACCTTACTCAGGCACCTCTGTCTCCTCTTACCGATGATTGGCTCCGCAATGATGGTCGCGTTCAGACTTGGATCTTGAATTCATTAAATGGTGAGCCTTATCAAATGGTTATGTACCACGACACCGCCAAGGCTATGTGGGATGAGCTGCATTCCTTATACTAAGGCCGCGACAGTCTTCAGCATCTCTACAACATCCTCACTGACCTCTTTGCTCTAGATACTGGCGGGGCCTCGGATATGACATCCTTTGTCGCTCGGGCTAAAACTCTTGCGGAAGCCTGGATCCAGCATCAGCCGTCCACCAATGATCATGTTGTTCAGCGCGCTCAAAAGGAAGCCGCATGCATTGCCATCATCATGGCCCGTCTTCCATCTCACCTTCAGAGCATTCGTGCTCAGGTCCTGGCTGCTCCCACCATACCATCCTTCTCTGATGTCTGCTCTATGCTTCTTCGTGTATCACCTCCTCCGGATACTTCTGCTCCTTCTCCCTCGGCCCTTCTACAGCAGGCCTCTCTGCTCCGACCTTTTCCTCCTCCTGCTCGGGGCTGTGGTCGTGGTGGCCGGGGTCGGCCGAAGTGTTCCTTTTGCGGGAAAGATGGTCATCTGGAGGCGACCTGCTATAATAAAATTGGTTATCCTCCTCGTCTGACGGCCTCTGTTGTTACCGACGCCAGTCCTCCTGATCTTGAGACCGTCTGTCTTCAGCTCCAGCATCTCCAGGGCCTGCTCAACCCACCATATGCATCTGTTGCCTTCATCTACAACACAGGTACTGCTTGTCTCTCCACCAGCCTGGGCTGGATTGTGGACTCTGGTGTCACTCATCACATTACTTCGCGGCGGCCTGCCCAGTACTCGGATTCTCCTTATCCGAAGTCTATCACTGTGGACAATAGGGTGATGATTCCCGTCTCCGGCTCGGCAGATCTTTCTCTCAACCAGTCCATCTCCCTTCGCACGGCTCTTCATGTTCTGAGTTCATCATTTAATTTACTCGTTATTGGACGTCTTACAAGTGATCTTGATTGTTCTGTTATATTCACCTCCTCTTCCTTTGTTATACAGGATCGGCGGACGCGGACTACCATTGGTAAAGGCCAGCTGCGGAACGAGCTCGACCTTCTCGACGAATCTCTTACCATTCTGTCTTTCGTCTCTTCCACTGCATGGCATCGTCGACTTGGGCATGCCCCTCTGTCGGTCCTCCAGCGGGCTCTTCCAGATATCATTTTTACTCCTTTTCAGTGTGACTCATGTATCCTCAGCAAACAGCTGCGTTCTTCTTTTTCGTCGCATTGTACTCGGAGCACTACTCCCTTTGATTTAGTACATTCTGATGTATGGGGCCCTTTTAAGATTACCAGTATTTCTGGATTTCGTTATTTCATCAGATTTATTGATGATCACTCTCGAACTACGTGGTTATACTTAATTCGTGATCGCTCCGAGCTCCCCCAGGTTTTTCGGGCATTTGTTCTCGAGACCTGTACACAATTCCACACCACATTCAAAATACTCCGCACTGACAATGCTCGTGAGTACACTAGCCACGAATTTACCGCTTTATGTTCTGAATTTAGGATTCTTCATCAAACATCTTGTGCATACACGCCCCAGCAAAACAGTGTTGTTGAGAGGAAGAACTGCCACTTACTAGATGTTGTTTGCTCCCTCATGCTTCAAATGCATGTTCCCAAGCCTTATTGAAACTTTGTGCTCTCGACTGTCTGCTTTCTCATCAACCGTCTCCCTTCCTCCGTCCTCAACTATGCTACTCCGTTTAGCCTATTGTTCCCCTCAACTCCGACTTTTCCTCTCCCGCCTCGTGTCTTTGGCAGCCTATGTTATGTCCACCGTCTGGGGCCCTCCTCGGATAAGTTGGATCCCAAGGCGGCTCCACACATCTTTGTCGGCTATTCGCGCACCCAGAAGGGCTATGTGTGTTACTCTCCAGCTACTCGAAAGATCTCTGTTTCTGCTGACGTTACCTTCCGGGAGGAACAACCATTTTTTCCTGCTCCTTTACCCGCTACTCTACCCTCAACTCCTCTCCCGCCATCCATCCCACACTCAGTTATTCCCGCTACTACACCACCTTCGCCAGTCTCTCCTGCACCGGCTCTTGCTCCCTCCAAACCACCCGTTGTCCGTGTCTACACTCATCGCCCTCCCAGTTCTGATGCCCCTCTGCAGACGCCCTCTACCACAGATACTCCGCGTCCTACTGCTCAGGTACCGCCTTCCACTGCTCATCCTCTGGCGAACTACGTCTCTCTTCATCGCCTCTCTCCCCTTCTGCGCACATTTGCTACCACTCTCTCTCTTTGGTTGTTGTTCCTAACTCTGTGCAGGAGGCGCTTACACATCCAGGCTGGCAAGCCGTCATGGAGAAAGAAATGTCTGCTCTCTAGGCTAACCAGACATGGACCGTCGTGCACCTTCCTCCGGGTCAGTAACCGGTTGGGTGTAAGTGGGTCTTCGTCATCAAACATGCTGCTGATGGGACCATTGACCGTCTAAAATCTCGTCTCGTGGCTCGTGGGTTCACCCAGCAACAGGGCCTCGACTATGAGGAAATCTTCTCTCTGGTCGCTAAGATCAATACCGTTCGTGTCCTCATCTCTGTCGCTGTTCATCGTCAGTGGCTCATCTTTCAGCTGGATATCAAGAATGCTTTCTTAAATGGGGATCTCCAGGAGATGGTATACATACAACAACCACCCGGGTTTGAGACCATGGGGGAGTCTCATGTTTGTCGTCTTCTCAAGGCTCTTTATGGTCTCAAACAATCTCCACGGGCATGGTTTGAAAAATTCAGTAAGGTCCTTCGTGATATCGGTTTTACTAGAAGCTTGGCCGACTTCTCGTTGTTCACTCGTCACCGACCAACATGGACTGTCCTTCTGTTAGTTTATGTTGACGATATCATCATTACAGGAGATGACTCACAAGGAATACAGGCAGTTAAAGTACATCTAAACTCCGTCTTTCAGACAAAGGAGCTGGGACCTTTAAGATATTTTTTGGGTCTTGAGGTTGCCAAACGACCGGATGGGCTTACTCTATCTCAACGGAAGTACTGTCTTGACCTTCTTCATGATGCTGATCATTCAGGTTGTAAGTCATGTGATACCCCTATGGATGTAAACCACAAGTTGTGCGCCCAGGCATCTGAATCGGATCTACTTCTCCAGAATCCTGAATATTATCGTCGACTCGTTGGAAAATTGATCTATCTCACGGTGACCAGACCAGATATTTCTTTTGTTGTTACTCTTGTCAGTCGATACATGCACTCTCCTCGAAGAACTCATCTTCAGGCTGTTGAACGTATTCTCAGGTACCTTAAAACAGCTCCTGGTCAAGGACTTGTTTACCGGACCTCTTCTTCTGCTCCAACTTTGGTGGCATACTCAGATGCTGATTATGCTGGTTCTATTGATGACCGGCGATCTACTAGTGGCTTTTGCACATACTTTGGAGGACATTTGGTTACATGGAGAAGCAAGAAATAAGCGGTCGTTGCTCGATCATCAGCGGAGGCAGAATACCGGGCAATGACATCTGTTGTTTCGGAACTGACGTGGCTTGAGAGTCTTCTCACTGATCTGGGTGTAAAATTACCATCTTCGGCTGTTCTCCTTTGCGACAGTCAAGCGGCTATACATATCGCCAAGAACCCAGTCTTCCATGAAAGAACAAAGCACATTGAAGTCGATTGTCACTTCATTCGGGAAAAAGTTCAAATGAAGAAGCTCGATCTAAAGCATGTCCCAGGGACGGAACAAGTTGCAGATGTCCTTACAAAGGCTCTTCCCAAGGCACTCTTCTATCAATGTTTGTCCAAGCTTGGTGCATACGATTTGTATGCTCCAGCTTGCGGGGGAGTTTTAGAATAGCCCATGTTTTGGGCTCATTTTTGTTCTCTCCTCTTTAGTCCCACATCTTGTATAGGATTTATTCTCTCTCTCTTCCTCCTATATATTTGTATTCTCTCCTTGTATTTACATACACAGGCAATACATACAAGCTTTGAGGTTTCTCAACAATGTGTATATTTGTTTATTGCGTAACATATATACATAATGTCATACATAATGTATACAAACTGTACATATTCACAAAAAATGTGTGAATATATATAAATAAATTACTTAATTATTAAATCCGACATTCTAAAATATCTCTAATATATCCTCTGGAATCTAATATTTCAAACCCTAAACCAACTTGAACACTACATCTAACATCTACAACATCGGCCTCACAACGCGCATCAATAACATATCAAGCCCATCAATTGTTATTTCTAACAGAAGTTCAAGACAGTATACTTTTCTGAATTAGTGTCTCTCAAATGGAGTGTATATCATGAAATAATGAAACGGGATTCAATGCAATAATAATGAGCAAATGGAAACAGCATTGCAAGACATTAAAGAGGATCACGAATTCAATATAATATCAACAACAAAACTTGAATAATTTTCAAGCAATGATGTGTGCATGAAACTCATGCTAGTGATGAGCTCTCAATCACTGCCATGGCGACATAATACATGGCTCAGCATTAATAATTCATCAGATGACAAGTGCAGGTAACAATCAATCCACTAAAAAAACACAGGAAGCAGAAATCCACGCTAACAAACTAACAAAGGGAATTAATTAAATGGACATGTTTTTGCTTATTCAAGTTAAACTCGCGTGCAAAAGTTAAAGAATATGGACAGATCTACAAACGATCTATAAAACTATGGATAGAATCTCGATAGTTGTGAAGTACATGAAAAAAAACTAAAGGAATTAACGAACCTGAGCGAAATTTTGAATAAAATCTACGGTGTAATCTTCCAATTGCAATCGAATGTAATCCAAGTGACCCACTGGATTCGAAGAGTCGGGAGAATCATGCGTCCCTGGGGCACCAGCAATGGAGAAGAGGTTATTGTTTGTATGGCAGAGATCCTAATGCGCCTTGTTCCTCCGCGGTTGTTTATCGGTAGCTAATCGGTAGATCCAGTAGACCTAAAAAAACACAGTATGAAATTATTAAAAACTGAAAAGAAGGGAAAATTAAAAGTGGGTTTAGATGTGAAGAGATGAAAGGAAGAAATATAGAGAGGGAGGTGGAGACCAAGGCGAAGACATGGGCAAGTATGGGGATGAGAACAATGAGGGGAACCAACTCCAGGATCCATGGCCGGAGGACTGGCTCTGCGTTTTTCGACATCTTCTTGCGTGCAGGAGAGAAGAGGGGAGAGGGTTGTTTTTTAAACATTCTAGAAGAAGACGGTAAGACCTGAGAATTTGATATTAGTATTTTACTCCGCTAGATGGAAATTAGAAATACTAATATTAAATTCTCCGCGCGAGATGTGAGGTAGTGCAGGGCATCCCAATTCAACGGCTGTGAGGAGGGTGTGATGTAATTTACTGTGCCGTGTATAATTTAACGGCTGTGAGTGCATCATATCGTGATCTGAAATGTGCACAAATCTCCGCATGAGATGTGATGCCCTCGCAGCCATTGGATGACTGCACTGTACCATAAAATGCAGCTTGTGCATTTTACACCCTCGTTCTCAAGTATAACAACGTCTAAAAGTTAAATGCGCTCCTAAAGTCTGATAAATTAAATTACAAAGGGATACGCGCACAATTAAATTAGAATCCATGGCAAGATCATTCCGTGGACAACCCGATAAGAGAAAAAAATCACGGGGTTTGATTTAGCCGGGACAAATTCAGTAACAATATTGTCTCGGTACAAAGACTGATTTAGCGAATGTGACAAAACACCCCGTGTTCTACAATGTTCAAAGTGTTTTTTTGATTGTTGTATGTGTCAGGAATGTCATTTAATGAGCTGTGTGGTGGGGCGCGTCCTGCGACAAAATGTTTTGAAGAGTGGAGCTACTCGCGAGGCTCTTTCTGGAGTGCGAAAGGGTGGGATCTCGCACAATAGAGAGTGGAACGCGACGGTGCTCACCGGAGAGCAGAGCGTCCTGTGAAGGGTGATACACCTTCTAGAGAGCTGAGCTCCTTCCGAGGAGATGGTCTTCTAACGATCAAACATGATAGAAAACTAATCAAAAGCTCTACATATGAAAAAGTTTATTTCTGAGTTAAATGAATATGTGATCCTGCCTACTTCATAAATTGTGTTGCTTGGTGTGGTGGTGTAGAACATTTTTCCCGTGTAAGTGAAGGACTAATTTATTCAAAAAAAAAAAATCAATAAATAAAAAAAAACATGCCTATATTATATTCATGCCGCAATTTTTTTTTGCATTGTCTATATTTTTAAGTGATTGTTAACCGCAAAACGTTATTGGCTAGTCGCACCTCAAAATCTCATAATTTTTTACGTCTTTTCGAAATACGTCTTGTACATGTAACTTTAGGAAAAGTGCTCAACACGAAAGTTGTAGACATCGTCGAGATCTACAACTTTCGTGTTGATCACTTTTCCTAAAAATGCATGTACACGGCGTACTTTGGAAATATGCCCAGATTTTGCGTCTTTCAGAAATACGCTTTGTACATGCAATTTCAGGCAAAGTGTTCAACACGAAAGTTGTAGATCTCGTCGAGATCTACAACTTTTGTGGTGAACACTTTTCCTGAAATTGTATGTACAAGGCGTATTTTGAAAAGGAACAAAATATTAGGAGATTTTGGGGTGCGACTAAAAAATAACGTGTTGCAATTAACAATCGCCTATTTTTAATGATTTTTAAATATAATTGATGAGTAGACCCAATTTATAAAAAATACTTGCACCAATAATGGGGTTCTCTCTCCCCACTAGCGAAATGGAGAGTTACAGGTGTAACCACCGCACACACAATTTGCACGCCTCGATCAGCGCAATAACCACCGCGCACGGGTTCTCAACCTCCATGCGGGATCTTGTGCGCGGTCCTCAGCCGCCCAGCGGCCTCGGCCGGCCCCGGGAGGGCCAGCTTTCCCCATTATTTGCCCAAGACAGGCGGCCTCGATCGTGGCAGGCCCCCTGTGGGTTGTCCGCCCCCTTTCGCCGCCTGACATGGACGGCCTCTGTCATGGCCGCCCCCGCAAGGGATGGCCACCCCTCTAGCCGCCCGGCACGGCGGCCACGGCCGCAACCAGACCCGCAAGGGCCAACCGCCCCTCTCGCCACCCGGCAAGGGCCATGGTCGATCTAGCGAAGGGCCCGGGTTGGTCGCCCCGCACGAGCGGCCTCAACCGGCCCCGCGAGGGCCGCTCACCCCTTTAGCCGCCCGCATGGGCGGCCTCTACCGTGGCTGGCCCCACGAGGGTAGGCCGCTCCTTTAGCCTGCCGGCACGGGCGACCTCGGCCGCGACAAGCACCGAGAGGACCGGCCGCCCGGTCGTGGGCAGCCTTGGCCATGGTCGGCCTCTAGGGGCGGACACCCCTTAGCCGCCCAAGCCATGGGAGGCCTTGGTCGACCTCAACAAGGTCAGACACGCCCTCCCAGCCGTTCGGCATGGAGGAGTGGGGCAGCCGCCGGCCAAAGGCCGCCTGTTTTCTCGGTCGAGCCATTTTCGGCCTAGGACAGAGACGTCATTTCTGTAAATATGGTGATTCGCGTGCTCAAATTCGGGCGATCGTATTTGACCAACCGGTATTTATTGGTCAAAATTACCGGACTGCCCTTTTAAAAGCCTATAAATACCCCCCCCCCCCCCCCTACTTCATTTGGATCTTTTTCCCGAGACTCTGAACTCTCACTATACCTCTTGTCTCTCTCTACCCCCTCTCCTCTCTGCATGATGTCCACCAAGGATCGCTTCCAAGGAACTCCATCAAGGACCGTCTAAACGGATAAAGTCGCCTCGAGATTCGTTAAGCACTTGGAGGTGGGCAGACTCGCAACAGTTGTCCACTCTCTTTGGTCGTTTGCGAAGCGTGAAAGCTAGTGACAAGCCCTCACAGTGACGCTAAGGTGATGTCATCAAGACAATCAAGTTTGCACGTTCCCCCTCACGCGAAGGTACAAGAGCACGGGAAAAGTGCAGAGCCTTGCCGAGCTCTGCGTGCACTCTCTCACCTCATCATGTTTAATAAGGAGCGACATGTGGCACTTGCCTTCACCCAAGCATTTTGTAACAAACTCTGAATAGTGGAAGTTAGGTCGATGCTGAATCGACCATGTGATTTTTCACCTCGATGGCGGGTTTTTCACGTAATCAAGTTTCCCTTTCACAACTCTGTGAATCTCTTACTGTTTGCACGCTCGACCGCTTGGGGGCTAAGAAGGTTCAGAAGGTCCGGTCTACAAGGAGCCTTGAGAAGATTGCATCTGTTTGGCATCATATATGGGAAAAGATATGAAAAAGCCCGCGCCGATCCAGGACCGTCACTTTCACTCATCAATATTCCCCACGCAGAAGAAGCGGAAAACGCGCACATAACATTCTTGACAGGGCATGTGGACCAGAGGAGGAGCAGCAGCCCGAGATGTTGGCTTTGCTAAGGAGCCACGAACGCCACAGGCTCATGCATCCCCCACTAGGACTGATATCGAGTCGAGTTCGAGCGATTCGGACTTGGTTCGAAATCGGAATTTTCGACTCAGAGTCGGCTCGAAATCGAAATCGGCTTCGATTCGAGCCGGCTCGAATCGAAATCAACTCGATTCCGAGCCAGCTTCGATTCGAGCCGGCTCGAATCAATTTCGAGCCGGCTCGAAATTAATTTTTTACTATTAAAAATTTATTTTTTTTCTTATGAAATATTTTTTTTTCTTATTAAAAATTCTCTTAAAAATTCATATTTTCACTAGCAACAATTATAGAGTCGAGTCATCCATTTTTGCTCCCAATTACTATATATGTTTTTGTTGGAATTTGAAAATTTTCCAATTACTAAAAAGTTCATAAATCCAATTTCTAAAATTTCATAAAAAATTGGAAAATTGAAGTACTTCCAAATTTGAAACAATTGAGCCATTTGACATTTTAACTAAAAATATAACAGACTACAAAATAAACAATTTATAAGACATCAAAAGTGTAATAAAAGTTCATAACAATTCATGTCCAAATTAGAAAATCACTTCAAAAAAGTTTGTTTTTAGCTGATTATGATATACTGCTATAGAAGTCTACAAAATGCTCTTCGGCGCTCCGCTTCTACTCATTCCTTCTGAATTAAAACTTGCAACCTATATGAATTCATAGACAATAAAGCCAAGTCAGAAGCATTTATACAATCAAATTTCAGGTCAAAATCAGTCATATCATTTGAAATTATTGACCCAAATTAAATTACTTATTGTCGAAAGCCTGGAGAAACTATTTCATGTACAAGCATTCTCTATCACATTGTACATGAGTTTTATGTTAATTTGATCTTCTTTCATGTGGCCAATTATAGAGAAATTGAACCAATTGAAGAACACGTTCAAAGTAGCAGCATGAATATTGCCCTTCTTTAGCGTTTTCTGGGATTCTATAAAAAAGATTTGTTTATCTACAAACTAATGCGACTATACACACTATTGGGAGGCAAACATTTATGATTCGGCCTAAAAATTGCATGAGGCAACACAGTTGTATGACCATCGTCGAGATCTACAACTTTCGTGTTGATCATTTTTCCTAAAAATGCATGTACACGGCGTACTTTGGAAATATGGCCCAGATTTTGCGTCTTTCAGAAATACGCTTTGTACATGCAATTTCAGGCAAATGTGTTCAACACGAAAGTAGATCCCGTCGAGATCTACAACTTTCGTGTTGAACACTTTTCCTGAAATTGTATGTACAAGGCGTATTTTGAAAAAGGAACAAAATATTAAGGAGATTTTGGGGTGCGACTAAAAAATAACGGTGTTGCGATTAACAATCGCCTATTTTTAATGATTTTTAAATATAATTGATGGAGTAGACCCAATTTATAAAAAATACTTGCTCCAAATAATGGGGTTCTCTCTCCCCACTAGCGAAATGGAGAGTTACAGGTGTAACCACCGCACACACAATTTGCACGCCCCGATCAGCGCAATAACCACCGCGCACGGGTTCCCAACCTCCATGCGGGATCTCGTGCGCGTTCCTCAGCCGCCCAGCGGCCTCGGCCGGCCCCGGGAGGGCCGGCTTTCCCCTTTAGTAGCCCGAGACAGGCGGCCTCGGTCGTGGCAGGCCCCCTGTGGGTTGTCCGCCCCCTTTAGCCGCCTGACATGGACGGCCTCTGTCATGGCCGGCCCCGCAAGGGATGGCCACCCCTCTAGCCGCCCGTCACGGGCGGCCACGGCCGCGACCAGACCCGCAACGGCCAACCGCCCCTCTCGCCACCCGGCAAGGGCCATGGTCGATCTAGCGAAGGGCCAGGGTCGGTCGCCCCGCACGAGCGGCATCGGCCGGCCCCGCGAGGGCCGCTCACCCCTTTAGCCGCCCGCATAGGCGGACTCGACCGTGGCTGGCCCCACGAGGGTCGGCCGCTCCTTAAGCCTGTCGACACGGGCGACCTCGGCCGCGACAAGCACCGAGAGGACCGGCCGCCCGGTCGTGGGCAGCCTTGGCCATGGTCGGCCTCTAGGGGCGGCCGCCCCTTAGCCGCCCAAGCCATGGGAGGCCTTGGTCGACCTCAACAAGGTCAGACACGCCCTCCCAGCCGTTCGGCATGGAGGAGTGGGGCAGCCGCCGTCCACAGGCCGCCTATTTTCTCGGTCGAGCCATTTTCGGCCTAGGGCAGAGACGTCATTTCTCTAAAAATGGTGATTCGCGTGCTCAAATTCGGGCGTTCGTATTTGTCCAACCGGTATTTATTGGTCAAAATTACCAGACTGCCTTTTAAAAGCCTATAAATACTCCCCCCCCCCTACTTCATTTGGATCTTTTTCCCGAGACTCTGAACTCTCACTATACCTCTTGTCTCTCTCTACCCCCTCTCCTCTCTGCATGATGTCCACCAAGGATCGCTTCCAAGGAACTCCATCAAGGACTGTCTAAACGGATAAAGTCGCCCCGAGATTCGTTAAGCACTTGGAGGTGGGCAGACTCGCAACAGTTGTCCACTGTCTTTGGTCGTTTGTGAAGCGTGAAAGCTAGTGACAAGCCCTCGCAGTGACGCTAAGGTGATGTCGTCAAGACAATCAAGTTTGCACGTTCCCCCTCACGCGAAGGTACAAGAGCACGGGAAAAGTGCAGAGCCTTGCCGAGCTCTACGTGCACTCTCTCACCTCATCATGTTTAATAAGGAGCGACATGTGGCCCTCGCCTTCACCCAAGCATTTTGTAACAAACTCTGAATAGTGGAAGTTAGGTCGACGCTGAATCGATCATGTGATTTTTCACCTCGATTGCGGGTTTTTCACGTAATCAAGTTTCCCTCTCACAACTCTGTGAATCTCTTACTGTTTGCACGCTCGACCGCTTTGCGGGCTAAGACGGTTCAGAAGGTCTGGTCTACAAGGAGCCTTGAGCAGGCTGCATTTGTTTGGCATCATCTATGGGAAAAGATATGACAAAGCCCGCGCCGATCCAGGACCGTCACTTTCACTCATCAATATTCCCCACGCAGAAGAAGCGGAAAACGCGCACATAACATTCTTGACAGGGCACGTGGACCAGATGGAGGAGCAGCAGCCCGAGATGTTGGCTTTGCTAAGGAGCCACGAACGCCACAGGCTCATGCAGCCCCCACTAGGACTGATATCGAGTCGAGTTCGAGCGATTCGGACTTGGCTCGAAATCGGAATTTTCGACTCGGAGTCGGTTCGAAATCGAAATCGGCTTCGATTCAAGCCGGCTCGAATCGAAATCAACTCGATTCCGAGCCAGCTTCGATTCAAGCCGGCTCGAATCAATTTCGAGCCGGCTCAAAATTAATTTTTTACTATTAAAAATTTTTTTTTTCTTATGAAATATTTTTTTTCTTATTAAAAATTCTCTTTAAAAATTCATATTTTCACTAGCAACAATTATAGAGTCGAGTCATCCATTTTTGCTCCCAATTACTATATGGGTCCGTTCGTTTCGCAGGAATTGAGCTGCAGGAATTGGAATTGAATTCAATTCCCATTCCCACAGGAATTGGAATTGAATTCAATTCCAATTCTGCTGTTCGGCTGAATGCAGGAATTCTGTCACATGAATTGGAATTAGCAATTCCGATGTTCGGCTGTAGCCTGGAATTCGAAGTACAGAATTCAAATTTGTAATTTTTATTATAAAGTGAATTGAAATTGCTACACAAAAATCATACTTCATCAGAATTAAAATTAATAGTCCACGAACCGAACATTAAAAAAAATTCAAATAGTCCACAACATTATAATAGTCCACACATGATGCCAAAAGTCCTTAACATAATCTAATCAATCGCGTAGATGTAAGCGGAGCCAGGTCCTCCTAATTGGCATTGGTAAAGCCATGAACACGTCGGTCTTCTTGTCGTCATCACTCAGCATATCGATTTCACCCATGCATGAAAGTTTCTTTTTCGAAAAGCCTCTCATCAAGCACATCAACATGCCCAAGTGGACCCAACAAAATAGGCCTGCTTTTGAATTAGCTTATATATATATAGACTTGCACAGAGAAAAAGAAAGAGAGGGAGATAGATGGACAAAGAAAAATAGAAGCAGGGCAAAAACTAGAGGCTCAGATGACTTCCAAAATAGTGGAAAAGAAGGAGAAAGACCGAGAAGAAGTTCTCATCTTCCAACCACCTTCCAGCAATAATGATGGTTGCACGGTTGCCTGGGAAGCCTCTCCTCAAGCCATCCTCAATACCATAAACATAGTACAGAAAAACTACATCTTCATTTCATTTCAAGTTGTCATTCTTCATCGCCTCACATTGAAGGAAAATAATAAGGTTCTATATATATAGACTTGCACGGAGAGAGAGAAAGAAAGAGGGAGGTAGATGGACAAAGTAGAGGCTCAGATGACTTCCAAACTCCAAAGTAGTGGAAGAAACTCTCATCTTCCAACCACCCTCATTTCATTTCATTTTAAGTTGCCATTCTTCATCACCTCACTGAAGGAAAATAATAACAAGGCTCTGTATATATAGCCCACACAATGCAACCCCGTATGAAAATTTCTTCTTTGAAAAGCTTGCCATCAAGCACATCAACATTCTCAAGTGAAACACCAACAAAATAGGCCTGCTTTTAACCTTGCTCTATATATATACATATATATATATATATGAACTTGCACAGAAAGAAATTTCTTCTTTGAAAAGCTTGCTATCAAGCACATCAACTTGACAATAAATCTGGACTGATTTCAGTCCAGATTTCTTGGGAAATTTGGACTGAAATCAGTCCAGATTTCCCAAGAAAACTGGACTGATTTCAGTCCAGATTTCTTGGGAAATCTGGATTGATTTCAGTCCAGATTTCTTGTGAAATCTGGACTGAAATCAGTCCAGATTTCACCAGAGATCTGGACTGATTTCAGTCCAGATTTCACAACAAATCTGGAGTGATTGCACAGAAATATTAGTATTGATTGCACAGAAATAAACTAAACAGCTGCAGCAAATAACCATTGCACAGAAATAACCTAAACATGCACAGAAATAACCTACACAGTTGCAGCAAATAATCTAAATATGCACAGAAATAACCTAAACAGTTGCAGCAAATAAGAAGAAGAAGAAGAAATTGCAGCAGTTGCAGGAGAAGAAGAATTGCAGCACTAGCAGTTGGAATAGGTGAAAAATTGCAGTTGTGATTGCACAGAAATATTCCTAACAGAAATAAACTAAACAGCTGGAAGAGGTGAAAAATTGAAGAAGAAGAAGAAGAAGATACCAGCGGCAAGGCGCGACGGGAGCGACGGGAGCGGAAGCAGCAGCGGCAAGGCGCGACACGGGAGCGGGAGCGACGGGAGCGGAATCGCCAAATCTGACCTAGCGAGGTCGGAATTAAAGATGCCGCGTTTACCTTATACGCAAATCGGACGGATTCCGATTGATTTCTAATTCCCGCCGTTTATTTTGCCATACCGAACGCCCTTAATTGGAATTGGTAAATGAATACCAATTCCAACGGCCCAATTCCCACGTAACGAACGGGGCCTATAAGTTTGCTGGCATTTGAAAATTTTCCAATTACTAAAAATTTCATAAATCCAATTTCTAAAATTTCATAAAAAATTTGAAAAATTGAAGTACTTCCAAATTTGAAACAATTGAGTCATTTGACATTTTAACTAAAAATATAACAAACTACAAAATAAACAATTTATAAGACATCATGTTAGGGTGTGGTTCTCATACGAGTC
The DNA here is from genome assembly GCA_039583875.1 of Platanthera guangdongensis. Taxonomy (NCBI): domain Eukaryota; kingdom Viridiplantae; phylum Streptophyta; class Magnoliopsida; order Asparagales; family Orchidaceae; genus Platanthera; species Platanthera guangdongensis. The sequence goes on along the minus strand of CM077150.1, from coordinate 69,639,222 downwards.
GGTAAAAACCACCGGGCACGCTTGTAGCTGCTCGTGATGTTACAAGTTTATGTTTGGAGGCCGGAGCGATGTTGGAGCTGCCTGGGCTCAGTGTTCGTCGAGCAGCGCTCCATAAACGAGCTGAAATGAGCACAATTCGGAGTTAGGTGGCACCTACCACCAAATTAGGTAGCACCTACCACCAAATTAGGTGTTAGGTAACACCTACCACCAGTTTTGGAGTTAGGTAGCATTTCTTTGGGGCCTATAAATGGAAGCCAATTCCAAGGCCAAAGAATTCATTCCAAGAGAGATTTGAGTGGAGGAAAATCAAGAGAAGATCTTGGAGAAGAGTACCGAAGATCGGATCGTCGGATTCTAAAGAAGAATGGGCTTTGTGTAGCCTTTCTCCTTTGCGGCATTCGGAACGGATTTTTCAATCCGTTGGGTAATGGTTTCTTGTTTTCTCGCTTGTTTTTCCCTTGTCAATCCTTGTGTGGTTGTGGGAGAAGAGATTTATGCTTTTGCAGCAAGGTGAGATTTTTGTATTCCTTTGTGGAACTGGTACCTTGTGTAGGTGGTGGTGATCCGTTGTGGATCGGTGGTGGAAATTGTGCCTTGTGTATGTGGCGGTGGTGAAAGCCATGTAATTTGTTGTGCGTGATTTTTTCACGCCTTATAGTGGAGGCTTTCAAGGGTGGACGTTGATAGTCCCGTGGTTTTCACCCTATTGGGTTTCCACGTTAAAAATTATTGTGTCACTTTATTATTGTTGTGCTTGTATTTGTCTTGCTTGTAAATCCACTACAGGTGCCCTGGTCGGGATCGCGCTATTTTTCCCAACAAGTGGTATCAGAGCCAGGTTGCTGGTCAGTAGTCAGAACAGGGCCAATACTGGGCTGACCTTTTATGATTTCGAGACGAGGCGACTGTATTCTCAGGTTTGGCATTGAGTGCGGTAGTTTACGACCATTGGTCCTCTGGCTATCCTCTTCAGTGACTTATCGTGAGAGAGTCGCGCTCAGAGAACTGTGGTCAGTCCGGCCAATTGGTTTAGCAAGATGGAATTGACTTCAGAACAGATGGTCAAGTTGAATGGAGCAAATTATCATCAGTGGCACTTGCTTATGGAGGATCTCATCTACGTCAAGGGCTGGCATGCCCCTATCTTCGAAGAGATGCCGAAGGATATGGATCCGGCTAAATGGCAGGTGGAGCACTGAAAGCTCTGTGGTTTCATTAGACGGTTCGTGGAGCCGAACGTCTACAACCACGTGGCTAGCATCACGGATGCGAAGGAGCTGTGGAGAACTCTAGAAACGTTGTATGCCAAGAGCACTGGCATCAACAAGCTGGCTTTGCTGACGAAGCTTGGAGAGTTCCGCTACCGGGAAGGCTCACCAATCATGGATCATGTCAATGAGTTCCAAGGAATCATTGATCAGTTGACGGCGATGAAGGTGACATTTGAGGATGAGGTCAATACGCTGTGGCTGTTGAAGTCCCTTCCGGACTCTTGGGAGATGGTCTGAATTGCACTGATCAATTCTTCACCCCAGGGGATTATCACCATGGAGATCGCCAAGAGTGGGATCTTGAACAAAGAGGTGAGACGGAAGTCTCAAGGGACGTCAGGCTCTTCATCACGAGCTGATGTTCTGTTTACGGAATCCAGGGGGAGAGGCAGGAGCAAGAGTCGAGGACGGAAGGAGGAGAGAAGCCAGAGCAGAGGGAAGTCACGTTCACGATATTAGAACGTGGAGTGTCATTTCTGCCACAAGAAGGGACACATCAAGAAGTTCTGCTATGCCTGGAAGAATGAGCAGAAGAAGGGTGTGGAGACTGAGGCCAAGGAGGAGAGCCACACTGCTACGGTTGTCTCCAGTGATGAGGACGATGTTGTCATTGTCGGTGATGAAATCAAGGCAGCGCTCTCCTGTGACGACAGGAGATGGATTGTAGATTCAGGTGCTTCTGCGCACGTCTCCCACAATCGGGAGCTATTTGCCACGTACACCACCCATGAATGCAGGGTGTTACGAATGTGCAACGGGAATACGTCCAAGGTGCTGGGACGTGGAGACGTGCATCTGAAGACGAGCACTGGAGTGTTGCTGATTTTGCGGGACGTGCGACACGTGCCCGATATTCGTTTCAACCTACTTTTCGTGGGGAAGCTTGGAGATGAAGGACATGTAAGTGTCTTTGGTGGTTATTTCTGGAAGCTAGTTCGAGGATCGCTGGTTATGGCCAAGGGCTATAGGGAGTCCGGCCTTTATTACATGGAGGGGAGGCCTGAAGATCCACATGCGAACTCCGTGAGAGATGAGGGATCTATTTCCCTGTGGCACAGGAGACTGTCTCATATTAGCCAGAAGCGCTTGGACTGCCTACAGAAGAAGAAGCTACTCAGTGACCTATCGGCCGATCACTTGGAGAGGTGTGCGCACTGTATGGCGGGGAAGCAAAATCGGGTTTCATTCCGTCGTCATCAGTCCACCAGGAGATCTGAGCCATTGGAGCTCGTACACACAGACGTCTGCGGGTCTATGAAGGTCCCAACGCGAGGGGGAGCTCAGTATTTTGTGACCTTTATTGATGACTGGTCGAGGAAGGTTTGGGTCTATCCATTGAAGACCAAAGACCAGGTACTTGAAACCTTCAGAAGGTTCCATGCTGAGATGGAACGCCAATCTGGAAAGAAGCTGATGTGTATCCGTTCTGACAATGGGGGAGAGTACATGGGTCCATTTGATGAGTATTGCAAGGACCACGAGATTCGTCATGAGAAGACCCCCCCCCCAAACACCACAGCTGAATGGTGTTGCTGAAAGGATGAACCAGACATTAATGGAGAGGGTGCGATGCATGCTTTCTGAGTCCAAGCTGCCAGAGATGTTTTGGGGTGAGGCTCTTTTGACTATGGCGCATGTCATCAACCTCTCGCCGAGCTATCCTTTGGATGAGGATGTTCCGGATCGAGTATGGTATGGGAAGGACCCGTCCTATAGTCATTTGCGGGTCTTTGGCTGCAGGGCCTTCGTCCACATTCCCAAGGAAGAACGATCGAAGTTGGAATCGAAGACCCGGAAGTGCATTTTCTTGGGCTATGGTCATAATGGTGAGCTCAGATACAGATTCTTTGATCCGGTGGCGAAGAAGTTAGTGCGGAGTCGAGATGCAGTGTTTTGCGAGGAGCAAACTGGAGGTGATCTGGAGAAAAAAGGTGAGTCTGGGAGTGACTCACGTTCTGCTGAGTTGCCTATTGGTAGTGATGACCACGTTGAGGAGACTGTAGTGCCAGTTCCAGCACAGGGTGCTGAAGATGATGTTGAGGAGCCAGGAGCTGCTAAGGAAGTTGCAGAAGAGGAGCCTGCACCAGCTCCTGAGCCTGTGTTGAGGAGATCAGATCGAGCTAGGCATCCGCCCGCCAGATATTCTGCGTCAGAGTTTGTTCTACTAACTGATGCAAGGGAGCCGGAGAGCTATTCTGAAGCAGTAGAGAACGCGGATAGGCACCACTGGATGACAGTAATGCAAGAGGAGATGCAATCGCTGCGGACAAATCATACCTACGACTTGGTGCGGTTGCCGAAGGGCAAGAAGGCCTTGAAGAACACGTGGATATTCAGGTTGAAGGAGGGTGCTTCTCCTACACCTCCTCGTTACAAAGCCAGGTTGGTAGTAAAGGGATTTGCACAGAGACAGGGCATTGATTTTGTTGGGTATTGTATCCACAACGTACCTGATTTGAAGAAGCCCCTGAACAAGCTAAGGTAAATAGACAATGTATTTGATAAAATATTTCAAGTTGTGCTTGCAGTTATTCCACGCTAAGTGCACACCAATGTCAGGGTGCAGTAGGTCAATATACGCGGGTCTGAACGACGTAATTACTCGTTGAGCAGATCAGTGTGTTGGCCTACGTGTACTCTCTCTATTGGAGTGTACTTACTTTCAAGTACAGGGCTGTGATTATGTAAGAGCAGACAAGGAGCAAGGATGGGTCAAAGAGCAGCTCATGGGCGGAAAGACGAAAAATCGTCTAAGTGTTAATCGACGAGAATCACCAAGTGATTCTCGCCGATTCGGGGAGAATCAGTGATTCTCGCCGAATCGTCGAGAATCACTGGTTGATTCTCGCCGTCTCTATCCGGCTAAAACAGTGCATGCAAACAAGTCAACTTCGACGAGAATCACCTATTGATTCTCGCCGAATCGTCGAGAATCACCTTTGATTCTCGACGATTCGACGAGAATCACCTATCGATTCTCGCCGATTTTGCCTTGGGCAGATTCTGGATCCCGCTGGACCGGACTCAGCCGCTGGCGCTGTTTTGAACCGGGCTTAGGGTTTCTTCAGGTGGGACCCATAACGGTCATAATGGAATATTCTACCGTATAAATACACGCGTATTTTGAACAGTAATGACACACAGAAAAAGACGAAGCCGAGCCGCCGACCTTAACCTAAATCGCGATACCTGCTCCGCCGCTGTCGCCGCTCGTGCTAGTCGATCGCCGGCTGTTTGATCGTGATTCTTCTAGATCTTCCGGCGATAGAAGCTTAGCCAAGCGTAGCGTCTCACACGTCTAACCAGAGATCCTTTGTCTCTTGATTCGTTGATTGGGAAAACCTTCCCCTTCCGAATCGATCGAGACGATCGATCCTAGTGTGACCGTTGGTAGACCTTGCTAGCTTTGCTACGAAGATTGAATCTCCAAAGTACAGCAACCACACACCGTTGTCGCCGCCGATTCCGAGAACCGAGCTGCCGCCCTTCTTGCCGCCGCCGATTTCGGGGAGATTCTCTCCAAGAGAGATCTAGGGTTGTGGACTCTTCGTGGACTTCAAGAACACGTCATTGAACGAAGAGGGACACCTTAGTCTCCAGAAGTTGTTTGTATTTCTTATACATTCTAGTTTCATTTTTGTTGTAAAGGAACGTTGGTTCCTAGTTGTAAGGGTTGGGTGCAACCCGTATTGTGGGAGTGTTGTCTCCTACGTGTGGAAGGGTTCCTTGCGATAGTGCAAGGATTGGATTGCAATCCTGTTGGTGAAGTGACCGAGTCGTCCCTTGTTGGGAGATAGGTCGAAGGGGGAAAGTGGATGTACCCAAATCGGGGAACCACTATAAATTGCTTGTGTATTTTCTTTGCTGTGCTGTTTTGTTTTCGTATGCAGGTACAATTTTAATTCCGCAAAAACGGTGCATGTCACCTATTCCCCCCCCCCCCCCCCCCCCGAGGTGAAGGTAGTTGACACTAGGTGGACTTTCAAGTGGTATCAGAGGCAGGTTGCTCATCAAAAAGGTTCACACCTTGAGTAGAATCCTGTCGCTAGTGTCAAGAAGAAGGCAAACATCTACTATGGACGGGCTCAAGTACACAGGCAAGATCCCAGTGTGCACCAGGCTCAACTTTCCTATCTTGAAGGAAAGGATCAGGTTCTACATGGAAGCAGTTGATCCTCGACTCTTCATGATCGTGGAGGAGGGACCTTATGTCCCCACTAAGGTCTCCACCATTGATCCTACCAAGAAAGTGTCAAAGAAAATTTCTGAAATGGACAAGGACGAGATGGTGCTGGTGGGACTTGACAAGAAGGCGCAGAACATTCTGGTCAGCGCGGTCAATGACTCAATGATGCAGAACTTCTGCAACTGTAGGACAGCAAAGGAGATCTGGCACTGCCTGATTATCCTAATGGAGGGCACTGATGAAGTGAGGGATGATCGGAGATCCCTTCTAAACCAGAAATATGAGGCCTTCAGACAAGGGCCTAAGGAAGAGATCAGAGTCACCTTCGAGAACTTCCTCAAGATTGTCAATGCCCTCAAAGGATATGGAAGAGTGTTCACTGATGGTGAACTTAATGATAAATTCCTTAGGTCCCTTACTAAGGAATGAGACACAATGATCTGCGCCATCCGAGAGTTTGGCAGACTTGCTGAAACAGACCCGCAAATTCTGTTTGGGAAGCTGATGTCCTATGAGCTTCAACTGAACACCAGGAAAGCAGAAGAAGAAGCAGAGAAGGCTGCAGCCAAGGAAAAGACTGTGGCCCTAAAAGCCATTCACTCCAGAAAGGGCAAGGGTGCGGTTTCATACCGTGCCAGGAAAACTGATGAGGAGGAAGACTCTGAGCCATGCTCCTCCAGTTCAGAGCTGTCTGAGGAGGATTTCTCCCTCATCACCCGAGAATTCAAGAAGTTTCTCAAGATGAGGAATCAAAGAAAGAGAGACGGCTCCTCCTCCAAGCATCAGAAGAAAAATTATTCTTCTGACAGGTATGCTTCTAAACCGAACAAACATCGCTCCTCTGACATTATTTGTTTTGGATGCAATAAGCCAGGACACGTCGTGGCCGACTGCTACCAAGGCAAGAGAGAAAAAGGGAAAGGAGAGGAGCACAAATCCTCTAGAGATAAGAAGAAAGAGCGGAGCTACATCGCCAAAAGGCCAAAGACACTGAGTGAGTCTGATTCCTCAGACTCCAGTGATGATGAGGAAGCCTACTTCGGGCTGGTAGGTCGCTCCGACTCAGAAGGAGAATGCCTCCATTTACTAGGAAGGTAAAGGCTCACACCCCTCTCTCCGACTCTGAATCTGATCCTGAGTCTCAGGATGATGACCCTGAGGATAGCCTTTCGGCCCGTGAAGCGGAGCTCCTCGAGAAGTATGAGCTTCTGCTCAACACTTTCGAGGAGAGTCGTAAGAGATTGAAGGCTGAAAAAAAGGAAGTGAAATTCCTTAAGGGTGAGTGTGTCTCCCTAAGGGAAGAGATCACCAGTTTGATCTCTCTCCGACAGGAGCACCTAGATCTTAAGCAGGAGGAAGTCGATAAGTTGGAAGAACAACTTGCGGCAGAAAGGAAGATCGTCAAGAGCTTCTCTATGCCAAAACAGTTCTTCCAGTGGTTGATACCTTCTCTGCTCGGGCCAAAGGAGCTGGCTTGGGGCATGTAGGGGTATCTGGTTCCTCATCCAGGAGAAACAGGAACCAGAGGAAGAATAAGGCCGCCAAGAAGGCCTCTGCTGCTGAAAAGGGAAAGGCTCTGCTCAGTCCTGTTGCGTTCAGAAAGCCTAGCTTTCCTTGCAACCAACATGACTTTGAATTAACCTTTGGTCATCATTTCCGGCCCTCGGTTGTGTTGGGTACATTGGTCAAATGTACCTGATTTGAAGAAGCCTCACCTAACTCAATGATATACATCATAATGTATTTGATGTTTGTTTGAGTTACTTGTGCAGGTTAGGTATTCACTGGACTGAAGCTAAAAGTTTCCAAGTCCATGTGTCGACACCTAGAGGGAAAGTGTCGACACTTGAGAAAGCTTGTGTCGACACCCAGACAAGCAGTGTCGACACTTGGAGTCATTGTGTCGACACCTGGGATGAAGAGTCGACACCAGACAGAAAGTGTCGACACTTGGAGCTGTGTCGACACTCAGTGAAGAAGAATGCAGAAAAGCTGTGTCGACACTTAGCAGAAGTGTCGACACCTAGAAGAGCTGAGTCTACATCAGAAAGTGTCGACACTTGGAGTTGTGTCGACACTCAGCAAAATTCTGCAGAGACTAAGGACAAGTGTCGACACTCAACACAATGTGTCGACACTCAATCAGCAGAGTCAACATATGAAGAATGTGTCGACACTCAGCACAATGTGTCGACACACAAACAGGAGAGTCAGCACTTGAAGTAAGTGTCGACACCCAGCACAATGTGTCGACACTTAGCTAAAGACTCTACACTTGAAGAAAGTGTCGACACAAGGAGCTGTGTCGACACTTAGCAAAGAACAGAAAAGTTTACAAAATATTCTAAGTACAAGTGTCGACACTAAGGGAATGTGTCGACACTCAGCTGAAGAAACAAAATTGAAGACTTGTGTCGACACCAAGAAGCAGTGTCGACACTTGACAGTTTCAACACATGAAGATGTGTCGACACAAAGGAGATGTGTCGACACTTAGAAGAATTCAACAAGTTATAGAAGATCAAGTACTTGTGTCGACACTTAATTTCAGTGTCGACACTTGAAGAAGAATCTGTGTCGAGACATACAAGGAGTTGTGTCGACATCTTGTAGACTTGTGTCGACACTTACACAACATGTGTCGACACTTGGTCTATAAGTGTCGACACTTAAGAACAGAAAGTCTCGACACTATCTGACAGTTAGAGAATTTCAAGAAGTGACTGGTTGACATGACAGCTGCCGATTCAGCCGGTCTACAGCAACTGTCAGGAGAAGTCAGAAGTCTGTTATGAACCGGACCAGCCGGTTACCATGAAGAAGGCCTATAAATAGGCACAGACTGTTTACAGAAATTGTTGTTGTTGTTGAAGCCATTTTGAAATAATAGTTCAGATTATTCAAGTAATCAGAAAAGTGGTACACAGAGTATCAACATAAGAAGATCTTGCAGTCCAACTGCAGATCTAAGAAGTTGGAGAGAGAGAGCTCCAATCAAGAAATCAGTCTTTGGAACTAAGGCTGAGAAGAAGGATTCAGAATCATCTGGATCTCAAGAAGCAGAGGTCAAGGATCAACTGCAGAGGATTCAGACTAATTCAGTTCTACTCAAGAAGCTTTGAAGGAAGCTAAGTCAGTTTGGATCTAGCTGAGTTCTTCCAAGAACTCTTCAAGAAACTCTCAACTCCTCTCTTATTTTCTGAGTTGTAGAGTTAGTTATTGTAATTCAATTTTAACTTGTAGGATCCATTGGATCTGAGTGAATTGTAAGCCTATATTATAAAGGCTGAGGGTAGGGCTTGGTTGCCTGAGTGTAGGAGTTGAAGAACTCTGAGTGTAGGCCTTGATTGGCTGAGTGTAGGCCTGGGTGGCTGAGTGTAGGCCTTGGTGGCTGAGTGTAAGGCTTTGGGCCTGAGGTGTAGGAACCTAGTTGGGTTCTGAGATAGTGGAGAAGTTTGGCCGAATCTAGTACACTGCTAGATAGGCGAAGGGGGAAAGTGGATGTACCCAAAGATTGGGGAACCACTATAAATTTGTGTGTCTGCTGTGCTGTGCTGTGCTGTGCTGTGGATTAGCAGTTTATATTTTGTTATTGCTGATTAGCTATAGAAATCTGTGTGATAACTGTTTTGCTGCCAACAAAGTTCTTAAAAAGGTTTAGGTCACCTATTCACCCCCCCCCTCTAGGTGTTTAGGTATCATATCTTTCAAGTGGTATCAGAGGGAGGTTCCTCAAAAAGGACTAACTGTCTGAGGAGATCTAGTTTGGCAGATTCAGTGTAAGTCAGAACACAGTTTCAAGAAAATCAAGAACATGGGTTCTTCAGAGAATCACAAGGAATTGGGTTCAATGAAACTGCCTATATGCAGAAAAGAGATCTTTGGGATCTGGAAAGAAAGGGTTAGGCTATTTATGGAGGCATCTGACCCTAGAATCTACATCACAGTCAAAGAGGGGCCATATGTGCCCATGAAGGTTTCAGTTTTGGATGCTACACAGAGAACTCCAAAGGATTTCTCTGAGATGACTAAGGATGAAATTGTCCTAGCCACTATGGACAAGAGGGCACAAAACATTATAGTAAGTGCCATTGATGATGCCACTTTTCAGAACTTAATTCACTGTAAAACAGCAAAAGAGATGTGGGATACTCTCATTGTCTATATGGAAGGTTCTGAAGAAGTTAGGCAAGATAGGAAGTCCTTGCTTAATCAAGAGTATGAGAGCTTTAGGCAAGGAAGAGGAGATAGCATCACTGAATGCTACAAGAAGTTCTATAGAATTGTTAATGAACTCATGTCCTATGGAAGAGAGTTCACTAACTATGAATTGAATGATAAGTTCTTAAGGTCCCTAACCAAAGATTGGGACACCAAGATCTGTGCCATCAGAGAAATGGCAAAGTTGGGAGAAATTCCTCCTCCCACACTGTTTGGCAAGTTGTTGTCTTATGAGATGCAGCTGTCAGTGAGAAAAGAGGAGGAAAAATCAACAAGGACTGAGCACAAGGAAAGGACTGTTGCCTTCAAGTCAGAAGTACCTAGAAAGGGCAGGACTAAGTCATCAACTCCTCCTCCAGAGGTAGTTGAATCAGAATCTGATGAGTCTGTTAGCACAAAGTCTACAAGCAGTGAAAGTGATGAAGACTTTGCTGCATTCACCAGACATTTTCAGAAATTCCTGAAGAAGAAACAGTGGAGGTCCAGACCTTCATTTTCCAAAGGAAAGAAGTTCAGTATCAGGAGAAGAAGCCTTCAAAGAAGGACAAGAAAAAGACAAAGACTAGCAAGGCAACTGGGTCTAAGATAGTGTGTTACTGCTGCAATAGACAGGGTCATGTTATTGCAGATTGTCCTGAGAGAAGAAGAGAATCCAGTGACAAAAAGAAGACTCACTTCAAAGGAAAGAAGGAGAAGTCCTTTGTTGCAAAGAATGAGAAGACTCTTTCAGACATTTCTTCTTCAGACACTGAGACAGATGCTGAAGCCTACATAGGGCTATTTGCTGAAGAAGAAGAAGAGTTTATGCAGATCATGGAATCAATCTATGAACAAGAAGAGTGTCAGTGCCAAGGACTGATGGCATTGACTGAAAGTACCAAAATCCTGGAGCAGCCAGGACCTAGTCAGGTACAAAGTCCAACTCAAAGTTCAGATTCCAGTTCTAGTTCAGAGTCAGATTCATCTTCATCAAGTGATGGAAGTGTTTCTGAATCTGAGGGAGATATTCATCAGCTCTTAGATGAATATAAAGTACTGTTGCAAGCCTATAAGAAAAGCAAGACCCTAGCCAAAAGTCAGGCAAAGGAGATTGCTGATCTCAAGGCAGCTGCAACAGATTTTGAGAAGAAATTTGATCAAAAGCTCAATGAGGTAGCCAGGCTGAAACACATTACTGTGATTCAGATGGGAACTATCACCTATAAAAATGATCAAATTAAGAGACTGGAGATCAATCTTCAGAAGGAAAGAGAGCTAGTTGCCAGGTTTTCAAAACCTAAATCAGTGCTACCCTTGATTGATGAATTTGTTCATCATAAAGGAAAGGCTGGATTGGGTTTTATTAAACCAGCTAGGACTGTTCAGGATCAGTCCAAGTCCAAGGGCAAAGCCCCAACATTCAATAAGCCTGCTGTAGTCAAGACAGCCAAGTCTGTACCTAAGCAAAGGTACAACAAGTTTGAATGCTGGTGCTGTGGCAAAGTTGGCCACTTTGCCTTGGACTGTTGGCACAATGCAAGTGCCAATGGGAGTAGCAAGCTACCTGGTGGAAAGCCAGTAGGTAGCTATGTCATGTTGCAAACTAACAATCACCAAGGACCCAAGTTTACTTTGGGTTCTAAGGTTCATTAATTTGTTTTGCAGGTGAATCCAAGTGGCCATACCCCAACATGGTACTTGGATAGTGGATGTTCCAGACATATGACTGGAACAAGGGGACTACTGAAGGACTACATTCCAATCAAAAATGGTCCTAAAGTGACCTTTGGTGGTTCTGAAAAAGGAATCATCAAAGGGTTTGGTAACATTTCTTCAAACCTTGTTACCATTACTCAAGTGGCTTATGTTAAAGGGTTGAAACACAACCTTATAAGTATAAGTCAGTTAAGTGATGTAGGGTATGACATCTCATTTGTTAAAAATGGTTGTCATATCAAGAGGTCAAGTGATCAAGAGATCATTTTGACAGGATATAGAAAGAGGAATGTCTACTGTCTAGACATCATGATTGAGAACAATGGTTCTCCTGTTTGTCTTGTAGCTGATGAGACAGTCTCTCAATGTGTCAAATGGCACAAGAGGCTTGCCCATCTTAATACAAGACTATTAGCAAACTCTTTAGCAAAGAGTTAGTGAGGAATGGTCCTCAAGTTAAGTGTGTTAAAGATGGCATTTGCTCAGCTTGTCAAAAGGGCAAGCAGACCAAATCCACCTTTAAAAGCATTGAGAACAAAGATGCTGTGAGGTGCTTATACCTCTTGCATATGGATCTCTTTGGTCCAATGCCAGTTCACAGCTTAGGTAGGAAGGTCTATACCTTTGTAGTTGTTGATGACTACTCAAGGTTTTCCTGGGTGTTCTTCTTAAGGCAGAAATCTGAAACACCTAGTGTCTTCTACAGCTTTGTCAAGCAAATTCAGAATGAACTAAATAGTACTGTGGTCAAAATTAGAAGTGACCATGGTACTGAGTTTCAATCTGAAAGCATGACAAAACTATGTGAAGACTTTGGGATATTTCAAGAATTCTCTTCACCTAGAACACCTCAGCAAAATGGCATTGCTGAGAGGAAGAATAGAACCTTGATAGAGGCTGGTAGAACCCTACTTAGTGATACATCACTGCCTGAGTATTTCTGGGCTGAAGCAGTTAACACTGCATGCCATGTGATAAATAGGGCTACCATCACTAAAAGGTTAAATAAGACCCCCTATGAAGTTGTGAAAGGCAGGAAACCAAACCTATCCTATTTCAGGATTTTTGGTTGCAAATGCTTCATACTTAACAATGGAAAGTCTTACTTAACTAAGTTTGCTGCCAAGTCCCAAGAGGGAGTGTTTGTTGGGTACAGCAATAATAGTAAGGCTTATAGAGTCTACAACTTGACTACACAAGTTGTAGAGGAGTCTGTGCATGTAGTTTTTGATGAGACAAAACTTATTAACAATGAGTTGTCTAGTAGTGTGTGCAGCCCCACAGGTCTTACTAAGAAGATGGACAAGCTAACCATAGAAGATGTACCTGCTGCAAGACAGCAAGTAGAAGAAGATGGCTTATGTCCAGGGGGAGAACTACATGTACCAGGAGCTGAAGAAGTACAAGGAACTCAGCATGATGAAGATGCTGTAGAAGTACAACCAGAAGTAAGGATGCCTCCAGCCAACAGGCATCTAAGAGATCATCCAGTAGAGCTGATCATTGGAGATCCAAGACAAGGTGTTCAGACAAGGAGCAGAAATCAGAATGCTGTAGTATATTCAAGTTTTCTGTCTCAAATAGAACCAAAGAAATTTGAAGAAGCTATACAAGATCCACAGTGGACTGAAGCTATGCAAGAAGAACTTAATCAGTTCAAAAGGTGCAAGGTTTGGGAACTGGTTCCTAAACCTAAAGACCACAATGTTATAGGAACTAAGTGGATCTACAAAATAAGTTAGATGAACAAGGGGTCATCATTAAGAATAAAGCAAGACTGGTTGCAAAAGGATATAGGCAAGAAGAAGGTATTGATTTTGATCAAACCTTTGCCCCAGTAGCCAGACTGGAGCCATAAGGATGTTCTTGGCCTATGCAACCTATCAAGGATTCAAGGTTTACCAAATGGATGTCAAGTCAGCATTCTTAAATGGTAATTTAAGGAAGAAGTCTATGTGGAGCAGCCATCAGGTTTTGTTGATCCAACTCAACCTCATTATGTCTATAGACTTAGGAAAGCATTGTATGGGTTAAAGCAAGCTCCTAGAGCTTGGTATGAAACCCTATCTAGTTTCCTCATTGAGAACAAGTTCTCAAGGGGAAAATAGATAAGACTCTATTCCTTAGGGAATCTAGAGGCAAAGTAATACTTGTCCAAATATATGTAGATGACATTATATTTGGGTCTACTGAAAGTAGCCTTTGCAAAAAGTTTGCAAAGCTTATGCAAAGTCAATTTGAGATGAGTAGTATGGGAGAACTGAAGTTTTTCTTGGGTCTCCAAGTTAAACAGACTGAAAGTGGTCTATCCATATGTCAGTCCAAGTTCACCCTAGAACTCATAAGGAAGTATGGTATGGATTCATCCAGTACCATGAAGACTCCTATGGGGTCAAGTATGTCTCTGAGCAAGGATGATGCAGGGAAACCTGTAGATGAAACCTTGTATAGAGGGATAGTTGGCTCCCTACTATACTTGACTGCAAGTAGGCCTGACATTATGTATGCTACATGTGTTTGTGCCAGGTATCAAGCCTGCCCTAAAGAGTCTCACTTGACTGCAGTCAAGAGAATTTTGAGATATCTAAAGGGCACTCCTTATCTAGGCCTCTGGTACCCTAGGAATGGAGATTTTGATCTAACAGGCTATTCAGATGCAGACTTTGCAGGATGCAAAGAGGATAGAAAAGCACAACTGGAACCTGTCAATTCCTAGGTGGAAGACTAATTTCATGGAGCAGCAAAAAGCAAACTAGTGTGGCTATCTCCACAGCTGAGTCAGAATATGTAGCTGCAGGAAGTTGCTGTGCTCAACTTCTGTGGATTCAACATCAGCTAGAAGACTATGGATTTCAGGTAAGTAGAACTCCACTTTTCTGTGATTCTACAAGTGCTATTTCAATAGCTAATAATCCTGTATCACATAGTAGAACTAAACATATTGAGATTAAATATCACTTTCTTAGGGAGCATGTAGAAAGAAATGATATTGCACTTGAATATGTTAAAACTGATAATCAGATAGCTGATATGTTTACTAAGCCCTTAGAAGAAGCTAAGTTCAATAGGTTCAAAATTGAACTAGGTATGATAAACTTAGACTAAGTTTACAGAACTAAAAATTGGCTAAGTAAAAAGGTGTCGACACATAGACAAGTCTATGTCGACACAGAATAGTAAGTGTCGACACTTCAGGAAAATGGTGTCGACACATCTAGGAAGTTGGTGTCGACACTTCAGAATGTTAGTGTCGACACATGTCGAGTTGGTGTCGACACATCCAATAAGGTGTCGACACTTAAGTTTTACTCAGAATTTTCTAAGTAACGTCTCGACTACATGTCGAGTAGTGTGGTGTCGACACATAACCAAGTGTCGACACATAAAATCTGTTGACTAAACTTGTGTCGACACATGAGTGTCGAGACATTATAAGTCAGTGTCGACACTTATTGCCAGTGTCGACACATCTTTAGTAATCCATCCCGCCTGTTCGTCTTCAAACCAGAAAGGTATAAATAGGATTCTATCTTTGTTTGTCGACACGCTTTCAGAGTTTCGAGACCAAACCACTGTGTCGACATTTCTCTTTCCTAAAGACTAATTCTACAAACCCTAATGGCTCCCAAGCTCGAGGAGAACGTCAATGAAGGCTATGAACTGGTTCGTGGCGCGTTCGACGATGGCGATCAAGAAATCCAATCGGTGGTAACCCTAGTCACCGATTCTGGATTGGAGTACTTGGTTTCAGAACCAACAAAAATATGGAAGAAGGAAGTTCTTGAATTCCTTACTGGAGCTTCTGTAGATGACTCAGGTTACAGAATCAAGTCAAGAGTGCATGGCACCAAGGTCAAGATTTCACCCAAAACTCTAAGAAAGGTACTCCAGCTACCTAGAATTCAAGAAAAAGAGGAAGTGACTACATCTAAGACCAGGAAGCACTTACCTGGTGTGGTCTTGACTCTAAGATGAAAATAGGTTCTGTCTTTAACAGAAAAGGCATGAACATTCAAGGAAAGTTTCTGTCAGAAATAGTGGGGAAGGTTATCCTCAGTAAACCTAGAGGGCATGACAGGGTGTCAGCCTCCATGTTCAATGTCATGACCAGAATCATCTTAAACCTAAAAACAGATTGGTCAATGGTTATATTTGAGAAGATAAAGGAAAGTCTGAAGAAGCCCAATCTGGGCAGGATACTTAGTCTCTACCTGGCTGGTACAATACCAGAGGTAATGAGCACTGCTGCAGGTAGCAAAATCAACCACATGAGAAAGATGGACATGAGGATCTTCTCAAGGTGGGAAAGGGTGCTGTCAAAGGAACTGTCCACCCCTGAGAAGCAAGTTTCTAAGAAAGATTCACCTCCAAAGAAGAAGAGGAAGATAGCTCTTGTGACACAGGAGTCCTCCAGCAGTTCAGGTAGTGAAGAACAAGTTGTTTTCACTCCTGATAGTCAAATAGAAGTGGCTGCAGAGAAGTCTCCTGCTCCTCTAGAGATAGCTGAAATCCAGGGGGAGCTGTCTACAGCTAGCCCCATGCATAAGGATCCAAGCCAGGGGGAGCCTCCAGCTGTAGAACAACCCTCTACCCTGGAGAGTGAGCAAGCTACAATCATTATCCAAGAGATACTTTCTGACCTCAATACTTTAGATTTTTCTGTAATAGATTCTGATTTGTCTGATGTCCATCAGCAAACTCAGCAAGCAAATCAAGAACCAGATATTGTTCTCCAAGACACATCAGTAGTACAAGAAGTAGTTCCTGATAAAGTAGTTGAAGAACCAAGTACATCTCTTGCACAGTCACCTCCTGAATACATAATGGAAGACCTCTTTCTGAATTTAGATCAAGAGGATTTTGACATGGACAAGAATGCTGCTGCTGAAGAGAAGGGTGCTGCTGTTGAGGGGGAGAACTTGGAAGTTCAGGAAGAGCCTTTAAGGCTAGACACTGAGAAGGCACTAGATGTGCAAGCTGAAAAACCATCAAGCCCTAAGGACAGGGTGAATATAGCCAGTACTTCAGAGTCTGAGGAAGATGAGACTGAACAAGCTAAAAGAAGAAACTCTTTGTATTCAAGAGAAGGAGTCAGAGCTACAAGAAGGCTCTACAAACTGTTGCTAAACAATCCTTAGTCCAACAAGCTCCATCAACTGATTACAGTGGCTTAATGGTAGCAATGCAAGTTAAGCTGGATGAGCACAGGAGGGCTATAGAGAAGTATATTGATGAAGGCCACAAGTCTTTACAATTTGATTTAGCTCAAGATATCAAATCAATCAGGTTTGAGATGAACCTGAATAAGAAAGAAATGAATGAATGCTTCCACAAGGGTGGAAATGCAGTGGTATTTCTGGCAACTCATCAGGAAAAGATCAAGACTCAAGTAGATGATATAGCACTAAAGCAAGGCTATGTGCTGGAGAATCAATTAAGAATGAATGATAATTTAACTGCCTCCCACAATGCTATAGTCACTGAACTAAGGAATAAGCCTGCTGAACCTTCAACATCATCTGCTGCTGCAAAGGCTGAATTTGATAAAGCTTTTCAAGATGAAATTGCTGCTGTCAAGACTGCAATCAAGGATTCACAGAAGGTCATTTCTGAACAGCTTACAAAGCTTAGACCTTATTTTAAAGATGGGATCAGGTATTTGGACAGTCAGATCAGATTCCAAAAGGATGATGTCAGAGACCATGTTGCACAAGAAGTCATAAAGGGGGAGAGGGTGTTAGTCAAAGCTAGCTCTGACCATGCCAAATGGATTTCTAACTCCATCAGAGCTACACTGGCTATCCTCCCCTGTGTGATGATGATAATGTTGCTGAATCAGGAATTCAAAGTGCATATCTTGGAGGTGAGCAACAGGAAGTAGCTCAGGTGATCTATCCACCTCCAGATTTTGACATGGTTCATGCAGAAGTCAGCACAATGTATAGTCCAACTGCTGGAAAGTCTAATGTTGTTCTGGAAAAGGTTGTTCAACCTATTACAGCAGCTATGCAAGAGGCTTTGGACAAAGAAGAAGAGACAAGGCTGTCAAAGAAGAAGTTTAGGGAACTAGCTGAGCAAAAGCCAGATTTTGAACAGTGGAGCCCTACTTCTAGGAACATCATTCTCACAGCCTGGAAAGCAGCCAAGGACAATGCTCATGAAAGGAACAAATGGTTTTCAGAAGCAGAATGGAGGAAGCATGAGATTAGGCAGGAAGCCATTGTCCAGCATAGAAGGAAGGCTAAGTTAGGAAAGCTACCTCCTACAGCTGTGGAGCCTAGCAAGTACTTTCCTAAGCCCTATCATTACTTTGAGAGACAAAAGATCAAGGCTGATAAGCAAGATCTCAAAGGAAAGAAGACTGCTGATGCTGAGCCTGCTGCTGCTGCTGCTGTAAAGGCCAAAGTACAAGCTGGGAAAGGAATAGTTATAAAAGAACCTGATCAGAATTAGACTAAGATTAGACTAAGAAATATTGTTGTAATCTTTTACATATGAAATATTTTTGTAAAACAATGGAAATGTATTAAAACAATGTTAGAACAATTTTTGATAAATATATTTCATGATTGTTCAGAAGAATGTGTCTAATTCTTGTTTGTTCTGTAATGCTGAATGAGTATACATGTGTGCTTTATTACATGTTTAAGTTTACCCTGTTGACATATACCTGCTTTACATCATTTTCTAATTTTTAATTATGAGTGGTGTATATCATTGACTAAGGGTTATGACTTCTCCAAATAGGGGGAGATTGTTGGGTACATTGGTCAAATGTACCTGATTTGAAGAAGCCTCACCTAACTCAATGATATACATCATAATGTATTTGATGTTTGTTTGAGTTACTTGTGCAGGTTAGGTATTCACTGGACTGAAGCTAAAAGTTTCCAAGTCCATGTGTCGACACCCAGAGGGAAAGTGTCGACACTTGAGAAAGCTTGTGTCGACACCCAGACAAGCAGTGTCGACACTTGGAGTCATTGTGTCGACACCTGGGATGAAGAGTCGACACCAGACAGAAAGTGTCGACACTTGGAGCTGTGTCGACACTCAGTGAAGAAGAATGCAGAAAAGCTGTGTCGACACTTAGCAGAAGTGTCGACACCTAGAAGAGCTGAGTCTACATCAGAAAGTGTCGACACTTGGAGTTGTGTCGACACTCAGCAAAATTCTGCAGAGACTAAGGACAAGTGTCGACACTCAACACAATGTGTCGACACTCAATCAGCAGAGTCAACATATGAAAATGTGTCGACACTCAGCACAATGTGTCGACACACAAACAAGAGAGTCAGCACTTGAAGTAAGTGTCGACACCCAGCACAATGTGTCGACACTTAGCTAAAGACTCTACACTTGAAGAAAGTGTCGACACAAGGAGCTGTGTCGACACTTAGCAAAGAACAGAAAAGTTTACAAAATATTCTAAGTACAAGTGTCGACACTAAGGGAATGTGTCGACACTCAGCTGAAGAAACAAAATTGAAGACTTGTGTCGACACCAAGAAGCAGTGTCGACACTTGACAGTTTCAACACATGAAGATGTGTCGACACAAAGGAGATGTGTCGACACTTAGAAGAATTCAACAAGTTACAGAAGATCAAGTACTTGTGTCGACACTTAATTTCAGTGTCGACACTTGAAGAAGAATCTGTGTCGAGACATACAAGGAGTTGTGTCGACATCTTGTAGACTTGTGTCGACACTTACACAACATGTGTCGACACTTGGTCTATAAGTGTCGACACTTAAGAACAGAAAGTCTCGACACTATCTGACAGTTAGAGAATTTCAAGAAGTGACTGGTTGACATGACAGCTGCCGATTCAGCCGGTCTACAGCAACTGTCAGAGAAGTCAGAAGTCTGTTATGAACCAGACCAGCCGGTTACCATGAAGAAGGCCTATAAATAGGCACAGACTGTTTACAGAAATTGTTGTTGTTGTTGAAGCCATTTTGAAATAATAGTTCAGATTATTCAAGTAATCAGAAAAGTGGTACACAGAGTATCAACACAAGAAGATCTGGCAGTCCAACTGCAGATCTAAGAAGTTGGAGAGAGAGAGCTCCAATCAAGAATCAGTCTTTGGAACTAAGGCTGAGAAGAAGGATTCAGAATCATCTGGATCTCAAGAAGCAGAGGTCAAGGATCAACTGCAGAGGATTCAGACTAATTCAGTTCTACTCAAGAAGCTTTGAAGGAAGCTAAGTCAGTTTGGATCTAGCTGAGTTCTTCCAAGAACTCTTCAAGAAACTCTCAACTCCTCTCTTATTTTCTGAGTTGTAGAGTTAGTTATTGTAATTCAATTTTAACTTGTAGGATCCATTGGATCTGAGTGAATTGTAAGCCTATATTATAAAGGCTGAGGGTAGGGCTTGGTTGCCTGAGTGTAGGAGTTGAAGAACTCTGAGTGTAGGCCTTGATTGGCTGAGTGTAGGCCTGGGTAGCTGAGTGTAGGCCTTGGTGGCTGAGTGTAAGGCTTTGGGCCTGAGGTGTAGGAACCTAGTTGGGTTCTGAGATAGTGAAGAAGTTTGGCCGAATCTAGTACACTGCTAGATAGGCAAAGGGGGAAAGTGGATGTACCCAAAGATTGGGGAACCACTATAAATTTGTGTGTCTGCTGTGCTGTGATGTGCTGTGCTGTGGATTAGCAGTTTATATTTTGTTATTGTTGATTAGCTATAGAAATCTGTGTGATAACTGTTTTGCTGCCAACAAAGTTCTTTAAAAAGGTTTAGGTCACCTATTCACCCCCCCCCCCACCTCTAGGTGTTTAGGTACCATATCTTTCAGGTTGCAAAGCCAAAGAGCCGATATGATGGTTGGACTTTTCCCCGGAACTTCGGTGAGAGTGCCTTCAAGGCACCTTATGAGGAAATCTTCATGGGAAATTATGGTCAATTCTCTAGCGGTCATAATGGAAAGCAGGCACCAAGAGCCAAGCCTGTTATACTGAAGAAATAGAAGGTGAAGATGTCATGTGACTGCAATCACTATGAGGCCTCCACCTCCAGATCCAAGGCCCCGGCTGTACCCACCATTCCCAGGGTAAAGCAGGAGCCTAGGAAGAGGTACAACAGATTTGACTGTTGGTGTTGTGGCAAAGTCGGTCACTTTGTCATGGATTGTTGTTTTAATCCGAGGTATAACGAGACTCCCTATGTTAGCAATGCGAGGCCGACCACTCGTATGGTTAACCAACCGAGGGGGAGTATGCTAACCAAGAATCTAGGACCCAAGTTCGATTGGGTTCCTAAGGGAAATTGATTTTGTTTTGCAGGAATGTCCACAGGCCACCAAAACGCCAATATGGTACTTGGACAGTGGATGCTCCCGACATATGACTGGGACAAGAAGCCTGCTGCGTGATTACACTCCAGTCGAGAATGGATCCAAAGTCATCTTTGGAGGGTCAGATCGAGGAGTCACCAGAGGTTACGGTATGATTTCCAACGGTATAATCTCTATCACCGACGTGTCTGATAATATCATGTGCCTCTTCTGAGACGGTATTAACAGGCATTAGGAGCAGAAATATCTTCTGTTTAAATTTTCTCAGTTTAGATTCATCTACCCCTGTATGCCTTGTGGCAACAGGCAGTGCATCTATTTGTGAACAATGGCACAAGAGATTGGCACATATTAATTTCAAAACAATTAGTATGTTGTTTTCTAAAAACTTAGTAAGGGATGCTCCCGTTATCAAGTGCATCAAAGATAGCCCCTGTCCTGCATGCCAGATGGGCAAACAGACTCGGGCTACCTTTAAGAGCATTGTAGACAAAGACTCTTCCCGATGTCTTTACCTTCTACATATGGACTTGTTTGGTCCAATGCAAGTTCATAGCTTGGGAGGCAAGTCCTATACGCTAGTGATAGTTGATGATCATTCTCGGTTTACATGGGTGTTCTTCTTAAAACGAAAGTCAGATACGTTTGACATCTTCACTAGTTTTGTCAAGAAGGTTCAGAACGAATTTAACTACCCAGTGGTCAAAATCAGAAGTGACCATGGAACAGAATTCGAATCTGGTGCTATGACAGAGTTTTGTGAAGAACAAGGTATCTTTCATGAGTTTTCCTCCCCGCGCACTCCTCAGCAAAATGGAGTTGCGGAGAGGAGAAATAGAACTCTCATTGAAGCCTGCACGACAATGTTGAAAGACGCTTCTCTCCCAGAATAATTCTGGGCAGAGGCGGTCAATACAGCTTGTCATGTACAAAACTGAGCATTGATCAACAAGCATCATCGTAAGACGCCTTATGAGCTACTAAGAGGCAGGAAACCAACCATGTCCTACTTGAGGATCTTTGGTTGCAGATGCTATGTACTGAATAATGGGAAGTCCCCGCGTACTAAATTTGGTGAAAAATGCTTCGAAGGCATATTCATGGGCTATAGTTCCCACAGTCGGGCATATCGGGTCTTCAATAAGAAAATCCTAGTGGTAGAAGAATCAATTAATGTTGTATTTGATGAAGGAAGTTTGCTTAACAGCAATTCTTCCAGTGGTATTCTTGAAGATGCAGGTGCACGACTTGAACAGCTATGTCTCGATGAGACCGCTAAAGATGAAACTCCTAAGTACGTCAAAGTTTCCACCTCAACGTCAACTGGGAATGTTGAAGATCAAAATGGAACAAATCTCTTAGAAGAAGGAGAAGCCCAAGAAGTAGTCGAAGCTACAGACGCCAGACTTCTAGAGCTCCGGCATGTGAGGGATCATCCTAGAGATCAGATCATCGGAGATCCTCGTGACGGTGTCAGAACTCGAAGAGGTACTATTAACGAGATTTTGCATCTTAGCTTCCTGTCACAGGTTGAGCCAAAGAAGTTTGACGAGGCGAACAAAGATGCGGCATGGATTTTGGACATGCAAGATGAACTACATCAATTCGAACGATGCAACGTTTGGACGCTGGTTCCCAGACCACACAAGCAGAATGTGATTGGCACCAAGTGGATCTTCAGAAACAAACTGAATGAACATGGTGTCATCATAAAGAACAAGGCCAGGCTGGTGGCTCAAGGTTACAGACAGGAGGAGGGGATTGACTTCGACCAGACCTTTGCACCAGTGGCAAGGCTCGAGGCAATCAGATTGTTCCTGGCGTATGCTTCGCACAAAGGATTCACAGTCTATCAAATGGATGTGAAATCAGCATTCTTGAACGGAGACCTGAAAGAGGAAGTATACGTCGCTCAACTCACAAGTTTTGTCAATCCTACTTATCCCAATCATGTATATTTTCTTAATAAAGCTCTATATGGTTTAAAACAAGCTCCACGAGCTTGGTATGAGACTTTATCTAGTTTTTTTCTTGAGAACAAGTTCTCTAGAGGTAAAATAGATAAGACATTGTTTCTCAGGGAAGTCAAAGGCAAGATTTTGCTGGTGCAAATCTATGTCGATGACATTATATTCGGCTCAACGGACAACAATCTTTGCAAAAAGTTTTCTAAACTTATGCAAGGAAAGTTTGAAATGAGCAGTATGGGAGAGCTAAAGTATTTCTTGGGACTTCAAGTGAAACAGTCTGAGGATGGAATCTTCATCTCTCAGACGAAGTTCACAAATGAACTCCTCAAGAAATTCGGTATGGAGAATGCAACCTCTATGAGGACTCCAATGGGATGCACTATGTCTCTGGATAAGGATGAGAAAGGTAAACCTTTCGATGAAACCAAATACAGAAGCATCATTGGATCCTTGCTCTACCTTACTGCCAGTAGACCTGATATCATGTTCTCCACATGTGTATGTGCCAGATATCAGGTGAACACTAAGGAATCTCACTATGTCGCTGCAAAGCAAATTCTAAGATACCTTAAAGGTACTCCCAATCTTGTCTTGTGGTACCCGAGAAACAATGATGTCGAGCTAATAGGTTTTTCATATGCTGATTTTGCAGGGAGTAGGGATGACAGGAAAAGCACTTCCGGGACGTGTCAATTCCTCAGAAGAAGACTTATCTCATGGAACAGCAAAAAGCAGAATTGTGTAGCTACCTCCACAGCAGAGTCTGAGTACATATCGGCAGGCAGCTGTTGCGCACAACTCCTATGGATCAGAAATCAGTTAGCCGACTACGACCTTCAGTTCAAGGAAGTACCAATGTACTGCGACTCCTCCAGTGCAATTGCAATTGCCAATAATCCGGTATCGCACAGCAGAACGAAGCATATTGAAGTGCACTACCACTTCATTCGGGAGCACGTGGAGAATAAGGACATCTCTCTCTGTTATGTCCCCACGGACAAGTAGATTGCAGATATTTTCACAAAGCCCTTAGACGAAGCCAAGTTCAGTCTTTTCAAAACTGAATTGGGAATGCTAAACTATGAGGAATGAAGACTACAGAAGCTCCAGGCTCGTGCATCTAGGGGGAGCCTCTGCCAGGAACTCAAGTGTGAGCACAGGTGCAAGAACTGTGGGGGAGCAAGGGGTCAAGTGCAACAGACCCAGATTTGCAGAAGCCGAAAAGGGGGAGATTACCCTCTCGGCTAAGGCTAAGGTGGCTCCAAGTTTGCTCTCAAGAAATTGGTATTGGTAATGAATATCTCTCTCAACTCAATTTCAAGTTTATGATTTTCATTCTCATACGCTCTATTCACATTAGCTTGTAGGGTTTAGGCTTCTTCAAATAGGGGGAGATTGTTGGGTATTGTATCCACAACGTACCTGATTTGAAGAAGCCCCTGAACAAGCTAAGGTAAATAGACAATGTATTTGATAAAATATTTCAAGTTGTGCTTGCAGTTATTCCACGCTAAGTGCACACCAATGTCAGGGTGCAGTAGGTCAATATACACGGGTCTGCATGACGTAATCCCTCGTTGAGCAGATCAGTTTGTTGGCCTACGTGTACTCTCTCTATTGGAGTGTACTTACTTTCAAGTACAGGGCTGTGATTATGCAAGAGCAGACAAGGAGCAAGGATGGGTCAAAGAGCAGCCCATGGGCGGAAAGACGAAAAATCGTCTAAGTGTTAATCGACGAGAATCACCAAGTGATTCTCGCCGATTCGGTGAGAATCACAAGTGATTCTCGCCGAATCGTCGAGAATCACTGGCTGATTCTCGCCGTCTCTATCCGGCTAAAACAGTGCGTGCAAACAAGTCAACTTCGACGAGAATCACCTATTGATTCTCACCGAATCGTCGAGAATTAAGGTGATTCTCGACGATTCGACGAGAATCACCTTTGATTCTCGCCGATTTTGTCTTGGGCAGATTCTGGATCCCGCTGGACCGGACTCAGCCGCTGGCGCTGTTTTGAACCGGGCTTAGGGTTTCTTTAGGTGGGACCCATAACGGTCATAATGGAATATTCTACCGTATAAATACACGCGTATTTTGAACAGTAATGACACACAGAAAAAGACGAAGCCGAGCCGCCGACCTTAACCTAAATCGTGATACCTGCTCCGCCGTCGTCGCCGCTCGTGCTAGTCGATCACCGGCCGTTTGATCGTGATTCTTCTAGATCTTTCGGCGACAGAAGCTTAGCCAAGCATAGCGTCTCACGCGTCTAACCAGAGATCCTTTGTCTCTTGATTCGTTGATCGGGAAAACCTTCCCCTTCCGAATCGATCGAGACGATCGATCCTAGTGTGACCGTTGGTAGACCTTGCTAGCTTTGCTACGAAGATTGAATCTCCAAAGTACAGCAGTCATACACCGTTGTCGCCGCCGATTCCGAGAACCGAGCTGCCGCCCTTCTTGCCGCCGCTGATTTCGGGGAGATTCTCTCCAAGAGAGATCTAGGGTTGTGGACTCTTCGTGGACTTCAAGAACACGTCATCGAACGAAGAGGGACACCTTAGTCTCCAAAAGTTGTTTGTATTTCTTATACATTCTAGTTTCATTTTTGTTGTAAAGGAACGTTGGTTCCTAGTTGTAAGGGTTGGGTGCAACCCGTGTTGTGGGAGTGTTACCTCCTACGTGTGGAAGGGTTCCTTCCGATAGTGCAAGGATTGGATTTCAATCCTGTTGGTGAAGTGACTGAGTCGTCCCTTATTGGGAGATAGGTCGAAGGGGGAAAGTGGATGTACCCAAATCGGGGAACCACTATAAATTGCTTGTGTATTTTCTTTGTTGTGCTGTTTTGTTTTCGTGTGCAGGTACAATTTTAATTCCGCAAAAACGCTGCACGTCACCTATTCCCCCCCCCCCCTAGGTGAAGGTAGTTGACACTAGGTGGACTTTCAGATTTTGATGAGATATTTTCGCCCGTAGTGAAAATGTCCTCCATTCGAGTTGTGCTAGGCCTCGTTGCGAGGCTAGACTTGGAGGTGGAGCAGATGGACGTGAAGACCGCTTTTCTACATGGCGATCTTGAAGAGGAGCTGTACATGGAGCAGCCTGATGGCTACTATATCAGGGGTAAAGAAGGATATGTATGCCGCTTGCAGAAAAGTCTGTACGGGTTGAAACAGGCCCCGCGGCAATGGTATCGGAAGTTCGAGACTTTTATGGGGGAGATCGACTTCACGAAAACCACCCTGGACCACTGCGTATTTGTGAAGCAGTGTGCTCCTGAAGACTTCGTCATTCTGCTACTTTATGTCGATGACATGCTGATCATCGGGAAGAACACTGCGCGCATTACTGAATTGAAGCGGCAGTTGAGTTCGAAGTTTGAGATGAAGGATCTGGGTCCCGCAAAGACTATTCTGGGGATGCATATTCGCAGGGACAGGGGCACCAGATTCATTTGGTTATCCCAGGAGCGATATATCCGCAAAGTGTTGCAACATTTTTCTATGGATCAGGCGAAGAAGGTGAGCACGCCACTTGCAGCTCACTTCAAGTTGACCGCTGATCAATGCCCCAGCACACCGGAGGAGAAAGAGGCTATGCAGAAGGTGCCTTATGCGTCTGCAGTGGGAAGCCTTATGTATGCTATGGTGTGCACGCGCCCAGACATTGCTCATGCTATTGGTATTGTGAGCAGGTTTCTCTCCAACCCTGGGAAAGAACACTGGAGCGCGGTGAAGTGGATTCTAAGGTACCTGCAGGGGACGACAAATCTGAGTTTGAGATTTGGAGGCAGTAAGCCCGAGCTTCTGGGCTATACTAATGCTGATATGGCCGGAGATCTGGACTCTAGAAAATCTATGTCCGGGTACCTGATGTTATTTGCAGGGGGAGCAGTTTCGTGGGCATCGAGACTGCAGAAGTGTGTGGCACTGTCAACGACAGAGGCTGAGTTCATTGTTGTAACTGAGGCAGGAAAGGAGTTGCTCTGGATGAAGAGGTTTGTCAGAGAACTTGGTTTCACTCAGGATCGTTATATGTTGCTGTGTGACAGCCAGAGTGCCATCCACTTGGGAAAGAACTCCATGTTCCATTCGAGGTCGAAACACATCGACACACGATATCATTGGATACGTGATGTTGTGGAGAAGAAGGAGCTCGAGCTACTAAAGGTTCACACCGATGATAATGGGGCGGACATGCTGACCAAGGTAGTGACCCGAGGGAAGTCTGAGACATGTGTGAGAATCGCCGGGATGGCGGTTTCTCCCGACTCGATGTGAAGGGGGAGTTTATTAGGGTGTGGTTCCCATACGAGTCGGTAAAAACCACCGGGCACGCTTATAGCTTCTCGTGATGTTACAAGTTTATGTTTGGAGGCCGGAGCGATGTTGGAGCTGCCTGGGCTCAGTGTTCGTCGAGCAGCGCTCCATAAACGAGCTGAAATGAGCATAATTCGGAGTTAGGTGGCACCTACCACCAAATTAGGTAGCACCTACCATCAAATTAGGTGTTAGGTAACACCTACCACCAGTTTTGGAGTTAGGTGGCATTTCTTTGGGGTCTATAAATGGAAGCCAATTCCAAGGCCAAAGACATTCATTCCAAGAGAGATTTGAGTGGAGGAAAATCAAGAGAAGATCTTGGAGAAGAGTATCGAAGATCGGATCGTCGGATTCTAAAGAAGAAAGGGCTTTGTGTAGCCTTTTTCCTTTGCGGCATTCGGAACGGATTTTTCAATCCGTTGGGTAATGGTTTCTTGTTTTCTTGCTTGTTTTTCCCTTGTCAATCCTTGTGTGGTTGTGGGAGAAGAGATTTATGCTTTTGCAGCAAGGTGAGATTTTTGTATTCCTTTGTGGAACTGGTACCTTGTGTAGGTGGTGGTGATCCGTTGTGGATCGGTGGTGGAAATTGTGTCTTGTGTATGTGGCGGTGGTGAAAGTCCTGTAATTTGTTGTGCGTGATTTTTTCACGCCTTATAGTGGAGGCTTTCAAGGGTGGACGCTGATAGTCCCGTGGTTTTCACCCTATTGGGTTTCCACGTTAAAAATTGTTGTGTCACTTTATTATTGCTGTGCTTATATTTGTCTTGCTTGTAAATCCACTACAGGTGCCCTGGTCGGGATCGTGCTATTTTTCCCAACACATCAAAAGTGTAATAAAAGTTCATAACAGTTCATGTCCAAATTAGAAAATCACTTCAAAAAAGTTTGTTTTTAGCTGATTATGATATACTGCTATAGAAGTCTACAAAATGCTCTTCGGCGCTCCGCTTCTACTCATTCCTTCTGAATTAAAACTTGCAACCTATATGAATTCATAGACAATTAAGTCAAGTCAAAAGCATTTATACAATCAAATTTCAGGTCAAAAGCAGTCATATCATTTCAAATTATTGACCCAAATTAAATTACTTATTGTCGAAAGCCTGGAGAAACTATTTCATGTACAAGCATTCTCTATCACATTTTACATGAGTTTTATGTTAATTTGATCTTCTTTCATGTGGCCAATTATAGAGAAATTGAACCAATTGAAGAACACGTTCAAAGTAGCAGCATGAATATTGCCCTTTTTTAGCGTTTTCTGGGATTCTATAAAAAAGATTTGTTTATCTACAAACTGATGCGACTATACACATTATTGGGAGGCAAACATTTATGATTCGGCCTAATGAAATATAATTTCATTGTTAATTATGTAGCAACGAGGAAAGTAGTCTGTGTTTTACAATATGGAGTTTAGGTACACCAGGACACCAACATGCTGTAAAACTAAATCTATCGCAGGCCCACTTCTAATAAAATGTTGCAGTTGTGGACCATGAAGAACCTTGAGTGAGGATTGTAAGCATAGTTATTATGAGTCAAGAGTTGTTACTGTAGAACTGAATCATACTTGTGGTAATTGTTTCAGATTATAGACAGACAAGTGAATTTGCAAACTAGCCCAAACTCCCCTTCAACGGTGAAAATAGGATGTTGCCTCATATGCACCTTATCATGTAGGTCACTATGGGGAAATGTGTTTTATATCCAACTGCTGAAGATGCAAATTATCGATAGTAACAAGACTCAAAGCGAAAGCGAATATATGATGTTTTAGCTAATGGGGAGAAAGTATTAAGGTAGTCAACATCAATGATCAAACAACTTTGATGTTGTATTTTCAGGCTGAAACACATGCTTATTAGACACATCTTCATGGCTAACGTGGAGTTCACGTAATTCTAACGTTCATGTTACGAGTAAAACACATTTTCAAATTTATACACCACAATCACTTCCAACAAGCAAAAGTCCACACTCACCCAGCTCAGCAAGCATCGCAATATCTTCTTATTCTTTTCCTGAAACTGAATACCACTCTCAAGGCTCTATTTAGACTAAAGCAAAAGAAACTCAAGCACAGTGGAAGTGTGAGACAAAAGCTGCATCATATCACAAAGAGCAAGAATGTCATATTGAGAATTAAACTTGATTTATGAATGAAATATGAATAGTTGGAAGCTGACATATCATGCATGAAAAAAAACTGCAGTTTTATATGTGAGGTTTTATTTCATATATAAGTTATCAAAACATGGCTTTCACTATTCATATGCAGTTTTGTTTTGGAGTTCAATGGCAGTATTTTCTAATCTTATTTTTCATGTTCTTCTAACCGTATGATCTTATTATAGATTACGAAGAAGTAAAACTAATTATATAACACAAAGAAAAAAAGAATTGAAGCTCACAGACACTCCAATCCTCTTCATTTGTTTTTGTGATCGAGTGTTTTGATTGTAATTTTCAAACAAAGAAGTATTAGAGTCATTTGTGTTTGAAGGCACTCATGCTTGGAGAGTGTGGAATGGAAACTGGTATGCAATAAATGCATATTAAATTATCTCCCAGATCAATCAACTTTGATATTGTATTTCCAGGCTGAAACACATGCTTATTAGACACATCTTCATGGCTAGCATGGAGTTCACGTAATTCTAACGTTCATATTACGAGTAAAACACATTTTCAAATTTATACACCACAAGCACTTCCAACAAGCAAAAGTCCACACTCACCCAGCTCAGCAAGCATCGCAATATCTTCTTATTCTTTTCCTGAAGCTGAATACCACTCTCAAGGCTCTGTTTAGACTAAAGCAAAAGAAACTCAATCATAGTGGAAGTGTGAGACAAAAGCTGCATCATATCATAAAGAGCAAGAATGTCATATTGAGAATTAAACTTGAGAATTATAATTTAATATAATTGTAATATACAGTACTCATAGGAATTGCAACTAATCTTACTTGTTGGAGTTTAATCTTTAGTAGAAGTCCCGACGATCTCATTTGGTAGAGCACTTGTTAAATCATACATATCAACCTGTGATCGCAAAAAAACATATCAAAGTACAATGATATAATTGAGGGTTGATAAAATAATTCATGAGTAATAAAAATAAAGTACTTACATTAGCACTATGTTTATATTGGGAACGAATCCAATTTGATGAACACACCAGAGCATTCACGTTTTTTGGATTTAGAGCACTTCTATAATCATCAAGTACTCTTCCTCCAGCACTAAAAGACGATTCAGAAGCCACAGTTGTGATGTGTATTGTGAGGATATCTTTTGCCATCTTAGATAACTTCACATATTTCAATGAATAAATTTTCCACCATTCTAAAACATTAAACGTATCTCTACTCTCAAATGGAGGTTGTACAAGTGCTTCCTCTAAATATACTTCAAGTTCATTTTTAAGAGGATGTACAGAAAAAGTAGAACTCAAGAAATCATCAAAGCCCATAATAGCTGAGTTTGTGATGCACTGTGGTTGTGTTGTTGCACTTGAATGTCTCATTACTCCAACTATAGTTTATGATGAGATTTCAGAACTGATTAATGAAGTATTAGACTCCATCCCACTATTAGCACAATAATGGGAAAAAATCTTGAATATGCTTTCTTTTACCACTTTCACTTTAAGAACTGCCTCACGGTTATTGTACAATTTATTGAAAGCATAAGTAATAAACAATAATTTACGACGGGGATCAAGTACAATGGCAAGAGACATGATTAAGCTGCAATCACTCCAATATTTGTCAAATTTGCTTTTCATTGGTTTCGTCATGCCACGTACAAACTCATCATCAGATGTTGAAGATTTATCCAACACTTCTTTAATAGCAATCAATGCACGCAAAAATAAATTGCTTATTGGATAAGAAGTTCCTGAAAAAAGTTTTGTTGCTGATTCGAAGACTTCTAAAATATTCTTAATTTTAACAAACCGTTGCCAAATTTCTTCTGGAAAATCGTGCACCAAACCTTTATCTTTTCTAAAGAAATCATGAATAACATATCTATAATGAAATGTGCTATCGAACATGTAATAAGTGCTGTTCCACCTAGTTTTCACATCTGAAGAAAGACCGCGTGAAGTAGAAATTCCCAATAACTTAGCTGATTCAGCAAATAATTTGAGACGTGTTGGTGACTTCTTTATGTAACTCACAGCTTCCCTGACAATATTAATCAATAAAATATCTCCTTCAAACTTTCTTGCACCAGAATATTGAGTATGTGTGCACAACACCTAATATGAAATAACTTGCCTCCTAAGTATAGATGATTAAAATTTGCTAAACTTTGTTGTAAATGTTTGGCAGTTATATCATTCGCAGATGCATTGTCAAGAGTGATGCTCAATACTCTTTTTTGAATTCCCCAATATAATATTGACTCACGGATTGCGTCATATATGACTTGACCGCTATGTGGTGGGTCAAGATCTAAAAAAATTATGATTGAGTGTTGAAGCTTCCAATTAGAATCTATATAATGAACGGTAATGCACAAATAACCGATAGATTGATTAGATGTCCAGCAATCACTAGTAAGTGCAACTTTATCCACTCTTTTAAGAATCTTCACAAGCTTCTCCCTCTCAACTTCATACAATTTCATGCATTCATTCTTCATTGTATGCTTTGAAATTTTTACATAATTTGGATTGAGAGCTTTAGAGTATATAATGAAATAAAGCTGCTCCACAATTGAGAATGGTAGTTCAGCGGTAATAATAAATTTTGCTTGAAGTTGTCTTATGCTAACTAAATCATAAGAACCAGATACACAAATGGGTGGCGTATGAATATCATCTTCTACCACATTTACTCTCTCCTGATTGAATATGGTTTGATTTTTCCTAACTTGTATAAGCTTAAAACAAGTTTTGATATGCCTATCACAGTTTGAGGTGGATCCAGATAATTGATATTTATATGTTTTGGAACAATGTTTGCATTGCCATTTAGAGACAATATTGCCACTTCGATCCTTTAATTTTTTAACTTTAAAGTGCTCACACACTTCACTTCATTTTCTTTTGCATTTGTTGTCCTTCTCTACTTCAGCAGATTGTTGACCTAATGAAGGTTCAGTAGGAGTGGAGCCAGTGGAGATGGGTACTAGTTCTACATCTTGGACATTATGATCAGTAATAATTGCATTTGCATCGGGATTTAAGAATTCATCATCCTCCACCGGTGAGGATGACGAGTCACTACAATTCTCTACTGAATTAATAATATTCATATCTGGAAAAAAAGTTAGTTAAAAACTATAAAAAAAATTGAAATGAAGGGCTAAAGAGACATACATAATTTGTTTCTATTACTCAACATAACAAACTCTGAATAACATTTATTACATTTGAATTCTAACCTACACAAATTTGGCCAAATATATAGATATGGGTGCGGTCAAACCATTGCATTCGATGAATAACTCGAAACCATGCCATAATGACAGTTCATTTACCAGGATAATTGAACAAGCTTTCATAAAATATTATAAGCTCAACATATAATTGAACACATTTTAATATATTTGGGTTTTCAGTTAGGTTCATGAATGCCTCATTTATTGTTTAACAATTAGATTGAGAAACACTCAACATGATTTACTGCATTGTGTAAGTTCATTGTTCCAAACACATTTCTTTTCTTAGTATTGATATTCCACACATTAACATAAATCCAAGATATGAGTTTCTTCTTGGATGAATATAGTGAGTGTAGTGTGCAAACTCACATTTCTTACTATGGCCCATCCAAATAAGAATAATCAACTAAATCAAGTATTCAAGTGTCCACTAATATAAATAAAACATGATCCTGCCTAAATCAAGTAATTCAGAATACACCACCCAATGTCTAGCTTAGTAAAAAAAAATCATGAATAAGAAACCGTATGAAGCAGTGACAAAATTTTAAGAAAAAAATACTTCGGTGGAAGCTCGGCACACGCACCTGTGGTCTAAGAAAAAGAGATGAGCTCTTGAGAGCAAAGAAACCCTATGATAGCTCCGACGAGGGACAAAGGAGACCCTATATGAAAATCAAGAGCAAATCTAGAATAAGAAACTGTATGAAGCTTGTAGAGAGAAACTCGAAATGGGGAAGTGAAAGATGGGGAGGTTCTCCATTATTACCTGAAATCAGATACCCAAACTCCCGGTGGGAACTAGGGTTTAGGAAAGCCTGAAGTGGAGACGAGGATGGAAGGAGAGAGCTTTTGACTGCCTTCTGGGTTCTGACAGGAGCCCGACGAGGTTGCGCCGCTGCGGAGGAATCGACGTAACAGGGACAGCCCACACAGGGTTACTGGTTATAGGCGTCGCACGTAACTTCTGTCGTTCTGCTTCTATGTAACTGCGTAAGGAAGAAAGCTTGTGCGGCTGTGCCTTTATCGTGTCGGGCTGCCGCTGCTTCTGCAGTTCGCGTAAATTGTTACACTTCCCGTCGTTCCCGATTCCCGAATGAGGTAATTGAAGAGGGTCAACTGCGAAGAGGCAGAGAAATCATAAATGCTTGTCCCGACGTTCCTGATTCCCGCAATCCCGCCGCTACCTATCGTCCAACTTTACGCCTATTTCCAAATCCAATTAGCATGAGGCAGTGTCCCGCAGCTTTCAATGCAGCCTACAATATAGAGTATAGAGTATAGACCATGACTTTTATATTTTATATTTCGAGCCGGCTCGAATCATAAATCGAGCGAATCCTGATGGGCTCGAAATCGACTCGAAAATAATTTCGAGTCATTTTGATTCAGACCATTTAATTCTGATTTCGATTCGACTGAAAATTCGAGCGATTATCGAGTTTCGATTTTTATGCTCAGCCCTAGCCCCCCCCCCCCCCCACCCCACACCGATCGGAGTACCACCATTGCAAGTTCTCGATCAAAGAGTTGATCAGGAGGAGGACTCTGAATCCTAGCAAGAGGCCAATATTTGAAACCTCACCCGCCAAACAAGGGTCGTCGAAATCGTCCCTCCCCATCAGCACCAGCGGGCAGGTGCCCCCGAGGACCCCACAAGAGGAATGACCAGAGAAGAGATTAGGGAATTGTTCGAAGAAGAGTTCGGCCACCGTGTCGCGCACATCCACCTCTCCATAAGAAACGATTCGTCGTTGACACCTGAAGTCATAGCACATTCGATCCCTGTGGGATTTAAGCTATCAAGTATTGAGTCTTACGACGGGACCGAGTACCCCCCTCAAGCATGTGAACCACTTCTCCATGATCTTCCACATTTACGCACTCCCAATCAGTTGTTCTACTATGTTTTCCCCGCAACGTTGAAGGGCCAGGCAAGATCCGGGTTCCACTCACTAATAAAAGGAACGGTCCAGAACTTCGCTCAGCTCACCCAATAGTTCTTGGACTTGTTTATCGCCAACCGCCACATCATCAAGGACCCGTCTCATCTCTTCGAGATCCTCCATAGTGATTGGGAAACCCTCAAGGAGTTTTTCTGACGATTCACCACAGAGGCGAGGCAGACTCCTAGGGTGGGCCCAGAACTCCTACGCGGAGTCTTCCTTGGGGGACTCCAGCATGGATGATTCTACTCCGCCATGATGAGGGTGACAGTTCACTGTTACCTCATCACATGGTGGCAACCGGAGCCTGACCCTCAACGATGACTTACACAACGTCATCCACCCCAGCAGAGGATTTTGCACTGGTTGCTTGACATTCAAAAATCTTATCTTGAGGCTGAAGGGGATATTGTATCGCCCCCTCCAAGTTGGCAAATTGTACCCAAACTCCCAACACACCCAGCCAAGAGTGACACACTCAAACACAAAACCATCAGCGCTACATGCGCAAGCATATGCAATAGGTGCAAGAACACCCCACACGCACGCACAACGCACTCGTGGAGTTACGCATGTGTGCCCAACACGTGTCGTGCGCGCAGGTTGGCACGCCCCGCTCGTGCATTTCTCCCGGGGCATTCGCTTGTGCCCCTCCCTCCCCCCCCCCCCCGAGAAATGTGTGCAGGTGCGCCCAGCGCACGCATTGCGCGCAACAGCCCGCCACACGCAATTCACGCATTGTGCGAACATGGGTGCGTCCCTGCGCACGTGCACACTACGCGTGGGTGCGCGCCTCGCCCAAACGCACGTGGTCGCGCTACCCGTATGTGCATCCCTGCAGCTGGGCAGTTCTTTTCTGTCGGTCTCCTGCATTACTTTTTAACATCGAGTTGACGACGCAACGTCGTTAAGGCATTTTCGCGTCTGTTCGGTGGAGTCGGCCAAATCCTTGAAATCTAGTCGAAATTGGAAAATTTTGCGTTACGAAATTAAGTTGATTAATTTTGGACTTGTTCGTCAAGTTTCGTCGCGATCCGAGCATTTTTGGAGTCTCGACGCGTGTTTGTTGTTTGTATTATTATTCACGTTTGTCGTAAATTTTAGAAATTAATATCTCGAGAACGGTGCGTCAGATTTTAGTTTTGTCTTCGTCGTTAAATTCAAAGCGTCAACATTCACCTACGGTGTGAATTTCGTTCGAATCGGGGGTGCACTTAGCCACGTATCATCATTTTACCCAGAAACAAGGTCGAAAACTGGTTTTTCGAAAAACCATCCGGATTTTTCGAAAAATCGTATGGTTTTTCGAAAAAAAACCTTTCACTCGGGAAATTCGGGCGTGCACTTCTCGCGAACTTTCAGGTGTCATTTTGAGTGTCCAAACGACATCGAATAAAAAAATGGTTAACATGAAATTTGTTCGTCTCAACGCGATACAATTTTGATGTTAATCACTTTTTGATTCAGAACCATATTAGGTCTCTAATTTCATTTCTCGCGCAATTGCGCATATGATTGTAAGTATTAATAACATTATTAATTTTATTAAATTTAATAAGTATATAAAGGCTTTAAAATAGAGAAAACCCTTGGCCTTCCAGGACACTGGCGGCCTTGGCCGGCATCTCCAAGGCCGGTCGCCCCCTCCCGGCCGCTCGACATGGAGGAGTGGGGCGGCCACCGCCTCGGGCCGCCTGTTTTTCCGGGCGGGCCTTTTTTCATCTTAGGGGCAGAGGCGTCATTTCTCTAAAAATGGCGATCTGCATGCTCAAATCCAGACTTTCTTATTGGTCCGACAAGTAATTACTGGGCAAAATT
Source organism: Platanthera guangdongensis (assembly GCA_039583875.1). NCBI lineage: Eukaryota > Viridiplantae > Streptophyta > Magnoliopsida > Asparagales > Orchidaceae > Platanthera > Platanthera guangdongensis. The sequence continues at coordinate 69,603,092 of CM077150.1, read as the reverse complement.
ACTGGAGCGCCCTTTTAAAAGCATATAAATACCCCCTTCTCTTATTTCATTTGGATCTTTTCTCGGGACTCTGAACTCTCTCTACTTCCTGTCTCTCTTTACCCCCTCTCCTCTTTTCGCAGGATTTCCACCAAGGAACTCCGCCAAGGACCGTTCAAATGGACAAAATCACATGAGATCTGTCAAGCACTTGGAGGTGGACAGATTCACAACAGTTGTTGGATCGTGCGACACCCTTAGAGGGTGGGGGTGAATAAGGGTTAATTATTTTTTTAACTAAACAAAGTTTACTTGATGAACGAAAACAATGAAATTAAGAAATGAAGTGTAATTTTTCATAAGTAGACTTGAACACTCTGAAATATATAAAAAACAATAATGATTTATTTCAAACGTGCTAAATCTGAATATAAAGTATCTCTATAGAGCTAAAGACAAAGGCTTATGAAAAATACAATTCACTTTTGTTTTCGCCGGTCCTTCTACCAAGAACCGGCAGAATAAAGCGTATCTCTCCCTAGATCTTCCTACTAGCCTCTCCTAGATCTACCGCAATTTAGAAGCTGCACACAAGGCAACGCTTTCTCCCTAAGTCTCACAAGGACTTAGACGTCACGCACAAGACGATGATTTTCCCCTAAGCCGCACAAGTACTTAGACGCCACACATAAGACGACGATTTCCCCTAAGCCACGTAAGGACGTCACGCACAAGGCGGCGATTTCTCCTCTCGATTACAATTAGATTATAATAGAAACAAGAAGAAAACAAATTGAAAACTTAGAATTAAAACAGACAAAATCACTGGTGCGCCCTTTTAAAAGCAAATAAATACCACTTATCTATTTCATTTGGATCTTTTCTCTGGACTCTGAACTGTCTCTCTCTACTTCATGTCTCTCTTTACCCCCTCTCCTCTTTTTGCAGGATTTCCACCAAGAAACTCCGCCAAGGACCGTTTAAACAGACAAAATCACCTGAGATCTGTCAAGCACTTGGAGGTGGGCAGACTCGCAACAGTCACCCACTGTCTTTGGTCGTTCGTTAAGCATGAAAGCTAGTTACAAGCCCTCTCAGTGACGCTGAGATAATCGAGTAAAGACGATCAAGTTTGCATGTTCCCCCTCGGGCGAGGGGCAAGACCGCCAAAAAAGTACGGAGCCTTGTCGAGCTCTGTGTGCACTCTCTCATCTCATCGCGTGTAACGAGTAGCGGTCTGTGTAACACCCCAAAGCCCACTTTGGGTTTCAGGTTGGGTGACACGGCCTGGGACACGGGCGTGTCCCAGGGCGTGTCATGCTCGGGTTGAGTGCGTGATCGACGAATTCGGTCGACAAAGTTTTGGAGAGAACACGTCATGCCACACGGGCGTGTCCCCCTCTGGTCGACAAACTGCGCTCGACGATCGTCAAGTGGCAAGCAAAGGGAGTACACGGCCTGTGACACGGGCGTGTCACAGGGCGTGTCCTTTGCGGGTTTCAGCCGTAAATCCATGTGTTGATAGACACGGGTGTGTCTTGGGGTACACGGCCTGGGACACGGGTGTGTCCCATGGCCGTGTCCCGCTCGGGTGAGATGGTATTGTGCTGTGTGAAGTACACGGCTGGCAGACACAGGCGTGTCAGGCATGACATGGGCGTGTAGGGTGTGACACGGGAGTGTCACATGGTCGTGTACTGCTTGGATTTGAGTCGGTTGTCTGCCGACTAAGTGACACAGCCTGTGACACGGTGAAAGAATTAGTGTCTAACCACCTAAAGGGGGGTGAATAGGTGTAATTCCTTTTTCTTAAAAGGCAGCAAATATGTTCAGATAAGTAAATAGAAATTGCTAATTCTACAGCTAACACAGCACAACAAACATTCAATCACAGAGTGCATACAGTTTTTATAGTGGTTCCCCAAGGTCTGGGTACATCCACTTTCCCCCTTCGCCTATCTAGTAGTGTGCTAGATTCGGCCTAACTTCTTCCCTTCATCTCAGATCCTCAGATCTTACAACTCAGAACCCCAAACAAGGCTCCTACAACTCAGAGATCACAATCTCCTACAGCTTAGGCTCACAACCATACTTCAGCCTTCAACAAGGCCTACAGCTCAGAGATAACAATCTCCTACAACTCAGGCTAACAGCCCTACCGCAGCCTTCAACAAGGCCTACCACTCAGAGAAAATAATCTCCTACACTCAGCCTTTATAAAACAGGCTTACAGCTCAGATCTAGAATAGATCCTACAGAAAATAGATTTAACAAAATGTATTACCACCTCCCTGGTAGAGAGAGAGAGGATGGATGGCTTCTTGATCAGTTCTTGGAAGAATCTGATGGCAGAGAACAACCACTCTTAGCTTTCTTCAAAGCTTCTTGAATCTGAACTCAGTAGGGTTGAACTCCTTTGAAGTTGATCTTCAATCAGCTTTCTTCTTGATATTCAGATCTCAATCTGAATACTTTTTAGCAGCCTAGTTCAGCAACTGCACTTCAATAGATGGAGCTCTCTCTCTCTCCAACTTCTTAGATTTTCTGTCGAAGGTCTTCTTCTCTTTTGTGTTGTTAGTTATCTGTGTATTTTCATCTACTTCTGTTGAAGGAGAAAGCCTTTATATAGTCTTCCTCCATGGTAACCGGCTGATCTGGTTTCTAATAAACTTCTGACAGCTTTGTCAGTTGCAATAGACCGATTAGAAATGGCAGCTGTCAAGTCATCCAGTCACTTCTTGAACTTTGTCTCTGTCAGCAAAATGTCGAGACTGAACTACATCATGTGTCAACACAAGTAGACTAAGTGTCGACACAAGTAAACTAAGTGTCGACACAAGCCTTGGTGGTGTCGACACATCTCCTTTGTTGTTGTTAATGCTTCTCAACACAGCCTTTTGTAGAATGTGTCGATATTGATTCTGTGTGTCGACACAATCACTTCTTCTTTTTAACTTAGTTGAAACTATGCTGTGTATCGACACAAGTCCTGTGTGTCGACACAGTTGATGTTGACTAAGTCTTCTGTGTGTCGACACTACCTTTTGGTGTCGAAACAGTTGATGTCGACTAAGCTTCTCTGTGTGTCGACACTGCCTCTTGGTGTCGACACAGTTGATGTCGACTATGCTTCACTGTGTGTCGACTCTGCCTCTGTGTGTCGACACAGTTTCTTCTGGTGTCGACACAGCCTTTCCAAGTGTCGACACAATTAACTCCAAGTCTCGACACAGCTTTTCTCCAGTGTCGACACAAGCCTTCTTAAGTGTCGACACAGCTTCTCCTGGTGTCGACCCATGGACTTAGAAATCTTTTCCTGCATTCTTACATTTACTTAACCTGCACATATAAACTCAAAACAACATCAAATACACCTTGATGCATATCATTGAGTAAGGTGAGGCTTCTTCAAATCTGGTATATATTTTCCAGTGTACCCAACAATCTCCCCATATTTGGAGAAGTCATAACCCTTAGTCAATGATATACACCATTCATAGCATATACACATTATGATGTATAATAAATATTATATGATAGGGTAACTTCTAAACAAAACATATATAAAAATAACATCATAGAAATGATGCAACCAGAATAAGCATTAATTATTGTTTTATTTCAACTTTCAAAAGTTTCTAATCAAAAAGTTTACATAGATTTCAACACTAAAGATTACAAAGTTATAAACTCAAGTAAATCTAATCTAAGGCTGCTCTGGCTCCTTGATGACAATTCCTTTGCCTGATTGAACCTTGGCTTGTACAGGAGCATCAATATCTTCAGCAGGCTTTTTACCCTTCAGATCTTTCTTCTTTTGCTCTTCAGCCCTTTTTCTTTGCCTTTCAAAGTAGTGAAAGGGCTTTGGAAAATATTTGCTAGGCTCCCGAGCATTAGGAGGTAGCTTCCCAGCTTTAGGCTTTCTTCTATATTGAACAATGGCTTCTCGTCTGGCTTCATGCTTTTGTCATTCTTGTTCTGAGTACCACTTGCCCCTTTCATGGGTCTTGTCTTTTACAGCCTTCCAAGCAGTCAATATAATATTTCTGGATGTTGGATTTCACTGCTCAAAATCAGGCTTCAACTCAGCCTGTTCTCTGAATCTTTTCTTATACAATAAAGCTTCTTGCTCTTTGTTCAAAACTGCCTCTGACACTGGCATGTCTACTTGCTCAAGAATAACATTTTGAGCACCTTCTGGAGGGATGTACATAGACTGTACTTTTTGGTGAATCATTTCAAAATCAGCTGGAGGATAAATAACTTGAGCAACTTCAGCTTGAACTCCTTCTAAGTAAGCAGGTTATATACCAGACTCAGCCACATTGTCATCATCACAAGGGGGTGGATATCCAAGTGTGGCTCTGATGCTATTAGAGATCCATTTAGCATGATCAGAGCCAGCTTTGACTAACACTCTCTCCCCCTTCAGGACTTCTCTAGCAACATGATCCCTGAGGTCATCTTTTTGAAATTTGATTTGTTCATCAAGAAAATTGACACCATCTTTATAAAAAGACTTTAACTTCAGAAGCTGTGCAGAAATAGTCTTTTGAGAATCCTTAATAGCTGTTTGGACAGCAGCTAGTCCTTCTTGTAATTGCTTGGTAGTAGTCCTTGCTTTAGTCTGAGTAGTGGAAACATTCTTCAGTTCTGTAACAATCACATTATGTGATTCTGTTAGATTATCATTTATTCTAAGCTGATTCTCTAGAACATAGCCTTGTTTAAGAGCTATATCATCAACTTGAGTCTTGATTTTCTCTTGATATGTTGCTAGGAAAACCACAGCATTGCCTCCTTTGTGAAAGCAATCTGTCATCTCCTTCTTATTCTGATTAACTTCAAATCTTATTGATTTAATATCTGTAGCCAAGGAAAGTTGCAGATCTTTATGGGTCTCATCCATATATTTCTCCATGGCAATCCTTTGCTCATCCAACTTTACTTGTAGAGAGACTAATAAGGAACTGCAATCAGTTACTGGGGCAGGTTGAGGAGCAGATTGTAAAGCTCTCTTATAGCTCTGGCTTCTTCTTTTGAATATCATTAGCTTTCTTTTCTTAGCTTGAACCTCAGCTGCATCCTCAGAATCTGAGGTACTGGCTATATCAACTCTATCCTTAGGACTAGGAGGCAATTCCTGTGCAGTCCTAGGTAGCTCCCTTTGAGTCTCTTGCTCCTCCTCAGTTCTTTTTTTCTCCCTTGAGTTCCTACTTGCTCCCCCTCAAAATCAGTTTTCTCCCCCTCAAATCCAGCTTGCTCCCCCTCAATGTTAGCTTGTACTAAATCAGGGAACAACTCTTCTAGGGTGAACTCTTGTTGAGTAGGGACTTGAGGCACCACAAACTCAGGAGCATGATCAGCAGCAGATGTATCTTCCATGATAACATCTTGTGGTTGACTGTTTAGTTGAGTTGGCTCGTCAACATCAATCAAAGATTCAGTTAGTGTCTCATCCTTATCTTTAAGAATTGATTGATTAACCTCATGTATTACCTCAAATATAGTTTGTGTAGCCATATCACTTTCCAAGTGAATAGGCTCTTCCTCAACATGAGGCTCCCCCTGCACTTGAGCACTATCTGCAATATCGTGTGCAGGAATGTCATGTGCTGTAGATTGTTCAGGAATCTCTTACCTTGCTTCCTCAGGCATATCCTTAGTTAATACCCTCTCCCACCTGGAGATGATCCTGATGTCCATCCTTCTCATGTGATTTATCTTAGTCCCAGCTGACTGTTCCATCACTTCAGGTATTATTCCAGCTAAATACAAGCTCACAATTCTTCCCAGATTTGGCTTCTTCATACTTTCCTTAATCTTTTCAAAAATGACTTCTGACCAATCTGTGTTTAGTCTATAGATGATTCTGGTCATAAGACTGAACATATAGGCAGAAATCATATCATACCCCCTGGCTTACAGAGAATCACTTTTCCTACAACTTCAGACAAGAACTTCCCTTGCATATTCATGTCTTTCTTATTCAAAGCTGAGCCAATCTTCATAGTGGAATCCAGTCCACACCATTGAAGTGCTTCTCTTAGCTTAGATGCGGGTACATCTTCTTCTTCTTGTGTTCTTGGCAGGTGAAGAACTTTCCTTAAACTCTTCTAGGTGATTTTCACCTTTACTCCATGGACTGTGGATCTAATTTTGAGTCCAGTTTTATCTAGGGTAGCAACACCAAAGAATTCTAGTATTTCCTTCTTCTAAATCTTTGTTGGTTCAGATACCAGAAACTCCAACTCATTCTCAGCAATTAGGGTTACTACAGCTTTAATTTCAGCTTCCGCATGGTCAAAGGCGTTGCGTACCAGCTCATATCCTTCATTGACATTGTCTTCTAGCTTTGGCGCCATTAGGGTTGAGGGAAATCTTGAATTTAGATGAGAGAATTTGTCGACACAAAGTTTTGGTCTCGAAACTATGGAGAGCGTGTCGACAGATAATGTTGTTGACTTATTTATACCTTTCTAAAAACAAAGGTGAAAAGGCACGTCAAAATTCTCTTAATGTGTCAACACTATTAAAAAGTGTCGACACAAACTGCTAATGTCTCGACATAAGTGTTGACTTCTATGTGTTGACACTTATTCCTTTGCGCTCGACGATCAGTTTATTCTCCACTCGACAAAATATGTGTTGATCCTAAGTGTCGACACCACCTCTGGATGTGTCGACACTGCTTCTCTGAAGTATCGACACCAATTTTCTAGATGTGTCGACATCATTTCTCTGGAATGTGGACACCACTTCTATGTGTCGACACAGACAACTCCTTGTGTCGACACAATTTTACTTAGTCAATTTTGTTAAACTAATCTATGTTCAACATTCCTAATTCAATTTTAAACTTATTGAATTTAGTTTCATCTAGAGGCTTAGTAAATATATATGCAATTTGATAATCTGTTTTGACAAATTCTATTGAGATGTCCTCTTTCTCTACATGTTCTCTAAGAAAATGGTATCTAATTTCTATATGTTTAGTCCTACTATGTGAAACAGGATTATTAGCAATAGAAATATCACTTGTAGAATCACAAAGCAAAGGTGTTCTACTTACCTGAATACCATAGTCTTCTAGCTGGTGCTGAATCCACAACAGCTGTGCACAGCAACTTCCGGCTGCCACATATTCAGACTCAGCTGTGGAAATTGTCACACTAGTCTGCTTCTTACTACTCCAAGACACCAATCTTCCTCCTAGAAATTGGCAGGTGCCTGAAGTGCTTTTTCTATCTTCTTTGCAACCTGAGGGCTGCTCTACATAGACTTCTTCTTGTAGATTTCCATTTAGGAATGCTGATTTTACATCCATTTGGAATACCTTGAAGCCTTAATATGCTGCATAAGCAAGGAACATCCTAATTGCTTCCAGTCTTGTTACTGGGGTAAAGGTTTGATCAAAGTCCATACCCTCTTCCTGCATGTATCCTTTTGAAACAAGTCTTGTTTTATTCTTCACAATGATCCCACTTCCATACCTTCTACCTTCTGAACTGATTCAGCTCCTCTTGCATGGCATCAATCCAATGTGGGTCTAGAACAGCTTCTTCAAATTTTTTGGGTTCCACTTGAGATAAGAAGCTAGAGCAAAGAACTGTGTTCAGATTAATGCTCCTTGTTTGTACTCCTTGTCTTGGATCACCAATTATCTGATTTGCTGGATGATCCTTTAAGTGTCTAATAGCTGGAGGTAGTCTATCTTCAGGTTGAACACCTCCAGTATCTTCATTATGCTGCACCTCTTGGTTTTCATCAGCATCTGGAGAGTCTTGTACTCCCCCTGGACGGCAGCCACCATTTTCCACTTCCTGATTTGCAGTTGAATCTTCTATAATGGTAAGCTTGTCCATTCTCTCATTTATACATGTAGAAATGTAAGAACTACTAGGCAACTCACTGTTAATAAGTCTTGTTTCATCAAAGACAACATGTACAGACTCTTCTACAACTTGAGTAATCAAGTTGTAGACCCTATAAGCCTTACTATTGTTGTTGTACCCAACAAATATCTCATCTTGGGATTTGGCACTAAACTTAGTTAGATAAGACTTGCCATTGTTAAGGACATAACACTTGCAACCAAAGATCCTAAAATAGGATAAGTTTGGTTTTCTGTCTTTCATAATCTCATAGGGAGTCTTTTTGTGGCTTTTGGTGATAGAAGCCCTATTGATCACATGACATGCAGTGTTTACTGCCTCAGCCCAGAAATATTCTGGGAGAGAAGTGTCACTCAATAGAGTTCTACCAGCCTCAATCAGTGTTCTATTCTTCCTTTCAGCAATACCATTTTGCTGTGGTGTTCTAGGTGAGGAGAATTCTTGAAAAATCCCAAATTCTTCACACAGTCTTGTCATGCTCTCAGATTGAAATTCAGTGTCATGGTCACTTCTAATTTTGACCACTGTACTGTCCAGCTCATTCTGAATTTGTTTGACAAAACTATATAAAACACTTGGGGTTTCAGATTTTTGTCTTAGAAAGAACACCCATGAATATCTAGAATAGTCATCTACCACAACAAAAGTGTAGACCTTCCTACCTACACTATGAACTTGCATAGGACCAAATAGATCCATATGCAAGAGGTATAGACACCTCACTGAATCCTTATTTTCAAGGCTATATGATGGGCTAAAACCCGAACACGCAAGTGTACCTGTCGAATTGTAGTATCAAGGTCGTATTTAAACACGGGGTTGTCAAATACTGCTACTCACGCTTGAACTATTATCCTACCGAAAGAAAGTGGGTTTTGAGACTTTTTTAAACTAAAACGAAAGATAATTTTTAGACGGAAAGCTTATAATAAAAAGTAGCATTCGATCGAAGATTCACCATAAAACGAAATGAGGGGGATGAAAAGGGCATAGTTTAAATTTGCAAATCATACTTGACCGTGACGGATCCGTAATTAGGAAATAATCTCGCTAGAGCATTAAATCCCCTGACTTATAGACGTTTTGACTGAAATCTTTTTCAAGTCAAAAAGGCCTAAAGCCACATTATCGAGGTGACCCGCACTATTGGATTTGACTCCAATCCGGAAGATTTACGTCATCCTATCTCTAAGGTTGCGTTCAACTCCTTCCTTCTTTGAGTGATCTTTCACATTCACGAGCCTCTCGCCTACTCAAATATGAGATCCCAAGCCTACTACCGTATACCGGAAATACGGAGTCGACAAAATAAAAATCAAAGAAGGATCGAGTAAAATTAATCAAAAATAAAGCTATGAAATAAAAGAAACCCTCATCTCATTTTATGGATCCTCACGATCGAATGCTAAAGAAAATTAGCTACACATAATTGAAAAGGAAGACAAAATAAGATAAGAGAAAAACATTTTCATTACTTGCAAAAAAACAAAAGAGTACACAAAATTTTAAAAAGATAAGACTATATTAGGAAGACAAACTTGCAATAATGAAAAATTAATACAATAATGAACTAACAATAACAACTCACAAGCACTCTCTACTCTCCAACTCAACACTCAAATGTAGCTTAAAACTTCACTTCCTAAAAATTCTTCCTTTGGCTTGAGGGATGGGGTGGCTTTTATAGGAGAGGGAGAAGGATCTAGAATGAAATGAAGAAGAGGGGGCAATAGGGGGTGGTCGGCCATGTAAAGGGAGATAAGTTCATGCATGGCATTAAATGAGGGAGAGAGAAAATGGGAGGTTCATTGCATTTCATTTATGTGGATGATAAGAGAGAATGTAAAGTAGAGAGGGGGATGGATGTGGATTAAATGAAGGAAAAAAAGAAATAAAAGAGGGGGAGAGAGAGGGGTGGTCGGCCATGTGCTTGGGGAAGTGCATGAGGAGTAAATGGAAGAGAAATTAATAAAGGGGAGAGAGTGGGAATGAAAGAGGGGATGCATGAGGAGTGGCCGGCCATGCATGGGCCTCACATGGACCAAAGAATGGAGAGAGTGGGCTGCACTTTGAAGGGGGCGGGCTGCTCTTTGTGGGCTACATCTTGAAGTGGGGAGGAGGCCGGCCATGCACTTTGTGGGCTGTTCCCATGAGGTGGGCTGCTTTGGTGGAAGAGGGTTGCATCTATATGGGCTCGGGTAGCTTGAAGAGGGGCTGAATGCATCATGTGGGCTACAAGGAAAAGGGTCGGGCTGCTCCAAACTTCAAGGGCTGCATGATGTTGGACTCCAACCTACAAAAAATAAAATAAAATAGAATGTTAAGTTTATGTTTCAACAAACATATAAACTAAGACAACCAACATAATAGAAAATTTTATAATTAAACCAAATAGGATGCATAAAATAAGGAATTAAAACATAACATTCAAAGAAAATAAAAATTTAAACATAACAAACTTAAAATACATGAAAATATAATTAATCCTAGGGATATCTATGCTAATTTACCCCAAAAATCGATGACTAAAACTAGTCATCAAATTCCCCTATGCTAGAGCATTTGCTTGCCCTCAAGCAAATAAAAATTAAAAAATTAGGGAAAAACAATAAAGAAGATTTAGGTTGCATAATTAAGAAAAACAAAACATGAAGAATTAAACTATCGTAATTCCTATGTTAACAATTAGTGGGGTGAGAAGTGCACAATAGAAAACTTGAAAGTGGAGACCTAAAAATATCATTAAAACATAAAGAAAATTTTCACATTTCTAAATCTTGAAACAAGACATCCATAACTTTAAGAAAATAAGAAAAGCAAAAGTAAACGTTCTAATTAAACGGCGCATTAAACGAACTACTAGGTTGCTGGAATAACAATTACACTTAAGTCACCTCAAGATAACCTCCAAAGAAATTCATCAATGATGGTGGTCATAGGCTTGTCCGTTCACACTCTCTCCACTACGCAATTCACGTTCTAAAGATCAAAAGGACTTAAATAGGCGTAATGACTTGGCTTAGGCAAATGATTAGGAAGTGAAAAGCAAAGATAAAAATGAAGGCCAAGACACACACTAAACCAAGGTTGAGCTCAAAATAAATAAACCATAACCAAAATGAGAAATGACCCCATTCAAACTACAAAACAAGGCCATGAAATTTTTTCTTTTCTTTTCATAATATTGGCCAAAAATAAACTACTTTTTTTTCATTTCATTTTGATGATACTTTTGATAATAACTCTTTTTTTAACTTTAAGGAAAGCTCCAAATATAAGCTATAAAATTTCCTTTTCATTTTCAAAGATATAATCCTTCACAAAATTAATATTTAAGCTCAAAGTTTAGTGTGAAAATAAGAAAGAGATTTTGGTTTTGGTGAAATAATGAAATGAAAAGTGGAGATAAAAACAAAGAAACATGAAAAAAAGCCCAAAAATTGTTTTGCAATGGTAAAATTGTTGGTGGGCAAGAAAAGCTCAAACTAGTCAAAGGGTGGCCTAAATTATTTCTAAAGTACGTAAAAAACGGCGCAAATGTTTCGAGAGTAGCTAGAGACAAGTTCTAGACACCAAGAAAGTATTACCCCACAAATGAAAAAGAGATAATGTTACTTAGCAACCATTCATACGCAACTAACCAAATAAAAAGAAGACTACAAATTGCGAACCTATAACGTAAAAAATGGATGCCTATATTTAAAAAAAAAGAAACTAGTAAAACTAAGCTATGTAAGAATGATAAATTTAGAAAACCAATTCAAAGAAATCTAAATAGAACTAAGGAACCGCACGGGCCTACACATCACTAGAAAAAATATACAAATAAAGATAGAAAATAATTTTTGATTTTGTTTTTCAAATAGATTTTAGCAATTTTTTTATTTTTGTTTTATATATTTTTTTCTCTTTTGATTTTTGATAGGGCTAAAATAAAAGCAATACTAAAGAAGCTTAACAAAACTATACTAATTTTTTAGATTTTGATTTTAAGAAAGCAAAAGATTTTTTTGGAGTTTTGAAAGAAAAAGGAAAAAGAGAAACTAACTAAACCCTCCCTCAAGCTTATATTTTTCGTTATCCTCAATGAAATAAACAAAAAAGAAAAACAAGAAGGAGACTGAGAGGGAGAGAAAAATGCAGAAAGTAAATGAAATAAAAAAACAGGACTTCCCCGGGTTTGTGGGATGAAGGCGGATGTCGCTCCCCTATGCTTGCTTTTTAGTGCACTTGATCGTCACCAGGTTTGACTTGATCCATCTTCATATCAGCAACGTTGGAGCGGTGGTCACGAACTTGCTTGGTTGGCCTCCGGAAGGAAGAGCAAAATAAAAGCAGAAAAAAAAGAGTCCGTAGGCAGGTGCCCAAGATTGTTCTTTATTACAACAATATAAAGTCCAAATAAAATTAAAAGTTTCATAATAATAATAAAAAGTCCAAAAATAAAAATGTTCCACAACAAGATAAAAATTTAAGAGTCCATGACAAGATCCTCCGTTGTAGGAGACACAGAATCATTTGAAAAATAAAGTTTAAGTCTATGCTCATTCACTTTAAAATCACCCTTATCGGGGTGCGAAAGCAACACAGTTCCATCAGAATAAACTTCCTTGACCGTAAACGGTCCAGTCCATCGTGATTTAATGTGTCCGAAGAAAATACGTAAGCGTGAATTAAAAAGAAGAACTTGATCGCCAGGTTTAAAAATTTTATGGTGGCCCAAGTTCTTATCATGATCGACTTTCATTTCAGGGTCGGGTGATTTATCATATGAGTTTTTCAGATTTTTTTTCTTTTTCAAAAATGAGATTTTCAAGATTATTTTGTCTATAAACAGTTTCATTTTCAAAATTTATTTGCATGGACATAACCGTATTTTCAACAACATTTGTAGAAAGTTCAGAAAAAGAAGACGAAAAATTAGTTGGAGAAATATAGGAGTCTTCTTTTAATTCATCAATAAAAAAACAAGAGTCATCATTTTGCAAAGAATTTCTCATAGATTGATTAATATCAAAAGTAACATCTTCATCTCCCACACGCAGAGAAAGTCTTCCGTCACTCACATTTATGATTGCTCGAGCGGTGGTTAGGAAGGGACGACCAAGGATAAGAGGAACCTCGACGTCCTCTTCAATATCGAGAATGACAAAATCCACCGGGAAGATGAATTTGTCGACCTTTACTAGCACGTCCTCAACAATACCTAAAGGATATTTGATCGACCTATCGGCTAACTGGATACTCATTCTTGTAGGGTTGAGAGTGTCCAATCCTAGCTTCTTGAATAATGACAAAGACATCAAGTTGATGCTCGCACCTAGATCCGCTAGCGCATGTTTTATAAAAAGATCACCAAAAACGCAAGGAATTGAAAAACTACCCGGATCGTTTATTTTTCTAGGCAAGTTAGAGTTTTTAACGACCGCCGAGCACTCTTCATTTAAGGTTACATGCGATAAATTTTCCAATTTCGTCTTGTTTGTTAATAAATCCTTAAGATATTTTGCATACTTAGGCATTTGACTAATCACTTCATGAAATGGTAAATTAATATGAATTTGTTTGAACATTTCAAGGAAGTGTTGGTACTGATCGTCTAGTTTTTCTTTCCTAAGTCGAGCCGGATAAGGGGGTGGTGGAAATTCCTTTATAACAATCGGAGCATCATTTTGAACGTCATCATTAACTCCTTTTTCAAAAATTGACTTTTCTTTTTCCAAATTAGATTTGTCTTTTTCTTTTTCAAAATTTTTATCATTTGATTCCGTAACGATAATATTTTCAGCAATAGGAGAGACAATCACCTCTGGCTCTTCCCCTGTGGTGGGCTTGTTAATAACTTTACCGCTCCGAAGGGAAATCACATTCACATGCTCCCTTGGGTTAGGTTCAGTGTTTGAGGGAAGAGCCCCGGGTGGCCTCTCGGAGATGACCTTAGCAAGTTGCCCGACCTGGTTCTCTAAATTTTTCACGGAGCCAGATAGACTTCTAATGGTAGCATCATTCGAGCTTATATATTTAGAAAGTATTTCCTCCAAAGATGGAGTTTTTTTGAAAATTTTGGTTTTGATATTGTGGTGGTGGTGGTGGAGTGAAATCATGTGGTGGACGCGCAGCATTAGCAAGGTTACTCCAAGAAAAATTAGGATGGTTACGTCATCCAGGATTATAAGAGTTCGAAGAAGAATTAAAACCAGGAGGTGCAGAAAAATTATTGGCAGAATTATTTTGAGCAGACCTGGGTATGTTCCCCAGATAATCCACCTGCTCGGTAGCAGCAGCATTAGCATTTTCATATACCTTAGCGGCGGAGGAAGCAGTCATCTCCGAAATCTTCTTGTTCAGCATTTCCACTTGCAGCGCCAGTTGCGAAATCGAGTCCACCTCATAGATCCCTGCAGGTTTATTCGGGCGAGTCCTAGACGAGTTCCACTGAAAAGTGTTCATCGTCATGTACTCTATAAGCTCAAGAGAGGCTTCCGGAGTTTTGCGGTCCAAAGAACCAGCGGAAGCGGCATCTATCATTTGCTTAGTCTCTTGATTTAGCCCATTATAAAATGTCTGAACCTGTAACCATACAGACAGAGCATGATGGGGGCAGTGTCTCAAAAGCTCTTTGAACCTCTCTCATGTGTCATAGAGGGTCTCAGAAGCAATTTGAGAATATGAAGTTATATCGTTTCTTAATTTAGCAGTTTTGGCGGGGGGAAATATCTTGCAAGAAATTTATCCATTAGAATGTTCCAAGTAGTGATTGATCCTCTTGGAAGAGAACTCAACCACTGCTTGGCTTTTGTCCTTAAAGAGAAGGGGAAGAGTCTTAGCCTAATAGCATCGTCTGAGACACCATTTATTTTGAATGTGTCACAGATTTCGAGAAAACTAGCAATATGCAAGTTCGGATCTTCATCTTGTAATCCGTCGAACTGTACATATTGCTGCACCATTTGTATGATGCTAGGCTTAAGTTCAAAGTTATTGTTCGCAATTGCAGGTCGAACAATACTTATTTCTGTACCCTCCAGGTTGGGCCGAGCATAATCGGACATCGTCCTTTGCTGGTCAAACGCTGGGTTAGGGTCTCCTATTTCGGAGTTGAAGTTACAATCACCGTCGGAATCCTCAACCGTTGTTTGAGAAGTGGAACCACTGAATCGCAAGTTTCTCCGAAAGGAGCGTTCGATTTCTGGGTTCAAGTCAACAAGTAGCGACAGATTCGTGCGGGTCATGCACTAAAAAAAAGAATGAAAGAAAAAGAAAAGAACGAAAATAGAAATTGGAGGAAGAAAATAGAGAGAAAGGGAATAATATTTTTTTTTTTTTTTGCAGAAGTAATAGCATAAGCGCTTTCTTAATATTGACAAAAAAAACGTCCCCGACAACGGCGCCAAAAACTTGATGGGCTAAAACCCGAACATGCAAGTGTACCTGTCGAATTGTAGTATCACGGTCGTATTTAAACACGAGGTTGCCAAATACTACTACTCACACTTGAACTATTATCCTACCGAAAGAAAGTGGGTTTTGAGACTTTTTTAAACTAAAACGAAAGATAATTTTTATACAGAAAGGTTATAATAAAAAGTAGCATTCGATCGAAGATTCACCATAAAACGAAATGAGGGGGATGAAAAGGGCATAGTTTAAATTTGCAAATCATACTCGACCGTAACGGATCCGTAATTAGGAAATAATCTCGCTAGAGCATTAAATCCCCTAACTTATAGACGTTTTGACCGAAATCTCTTTCAAGTCAAAAAGGCCTAAAGCCGCATTATCGAGGTGACCCACACTATTGGATTTGACTCCAATCCGGAAGATTTACGTCATCCTATCTCTAGGGTTGTGTTCAACTCCTTCTTTCTTTGAGTGATCTTTCACATTCACGAGCCTCTCGGCTACTCAAATATGAGATCCCAAGCCTACTACCATATACCGGAAATACAGAGTCGACAAAATAAAAATCAAAGAAGGATCAAGTAAAATTAAGCAAAAATAAAACTATGAAATAAAAGATACCCTCATCTCATTTTATGGATTCTCACGATCGAATGCTAAAGAAAATTAGTTACACATAATTGAAAAAGAAGACAAAACAAGATAAGAGAAAAACATTTTCATTACTTGCAAAAAAACAAAAGAGTACACAAAATTTTAAAAAGATAAGACTATATTAGGAAGACAAACTTGCAATAATGAAAAATTAATACAATAATGAACTAACAATAACAACTCACAAGCACTCTCTACTCTCCAACTCAACACTCAAATGTAGCTTAAAACTTCACTTCCCAAAAATTCTTCCTTTGGCTTGAGGGATGGGGTGGCTTTTATAGGAGAGGGAGAAGGATCTAGAATGAAATGAAGAAGAGGGGGCAATAGGGGGTGGCCGGCCATGTAAAGGGAGAGAAGTTCATGCATGGCATTAAATGAGGGAGAGAGAAAATGGGAGGTTCATTGCATTTCATTTATGGGGATGATAAGAGAGAATGTAAAGTAGAGAGGGGGATGGATGTGGATTAAATGAAGGGAAAAAAAGAAATAAAAGAGGGGGAGAGAGGGGTGGCCGGCCATGTGCTTGGGGAAGTGCATGAGGAGTAAATGGAAGAGAAAATATTAAAGGGGAGAGAGTGGGAATGAAAGAGGGGATGCATGAGGAGTGGTCGGCCATGCATGTGCCTCAAATGGACCAAAGAATGGAGAGAGTGGGCTGCACTTTGAAGGAGGCGGGCTGCTCTTTGTGGGCTGCATCTTGAAGTGGGGAGGAGGCCGGCATGCACTTTGTGGGCTGCTCCAATAAGGTGGGCTGCTTTGGTGGAAGAGGGTTGCATCTATATGGGCTCGGGTAGCTTGAAGAGGGGCTGAATGCATCATGTGGGCTTCAAGGAAATGGGTCGGGCTGCTCCAAACTTCAAGGGTTGCATGATGTTGGACTCCAACCTACAAAAAATAGAATAGAATAGAATGTTAGGTTTATGTTTCAACAAACATATAAACTAAGACAACCAACATAATAGAAAATTTTATAATTAAACCAAATAGGATGCATAAAATAAGGAATTAAAACATAACATTCAAAGAAAATAAAAATTAAAACATAACAAACTTAAAATACATGAAAATATAATTAATCTTAGGGATATCTATGCTAATTTACCCCAAAAATCGATGACTAAAACTAGTCATCACTATGAAAGGAGGATTTGGTCTGCTTGCCTTTTTGACAAGCTGAGCATATCACATCCTTTATACACTTAACTTAAGGACCATTCCTCACTAACTCTTTGCTAAAGAGTTGTCCAATAGTCTTGTAGTTAAGATGGGTCAGCCTCTTGTGCCATTTAACATAATGAGAGGCTCTCTCATTAGCTACAAGACAAATAAGAGAAACATTGTTCTCACACTCAAAGTTAAGACAGTACACATTTCTTTTTCTATATCCTGTCAATATGACCTTTTGATCACTTGACCTTTTGATATGACAACCATTCTTGACAAATGAAATGTCATAACCTAAATCACTCAGCTGACTTATGCTAATTAGGTTGTGTTTCAAACTCTTTACATAGGCCACTTGAGTGATTGTAACTGAGTTATTAGAAATGTTACCAAAACCTTTGATGACTCCCTTTTCAGAA
The DNA here is from genome assembly GCA_039583875.1 of Platanthera guangdongensis. Lineage (NCBI taxonomy): Eukaryota > Viridiplantae > Streptophyta > Magnoliopsida > Asparagales > Orchidaceae > Platanthera > Platanthera guangdongensis. Next base: position 69,585,577 of record CM077150.1, on the reverse strand, counting down.
CCACCAAATATTACTTTAGGCCCATTCAGCATAGGTGAGTAGTCCTTCAGCAATCCCCTAGTTCCAGTCATGTGCCTGGAACATCCACTGTCCAAGTACCATATAGGGGCATGACAACTTGGACTCACCTGCAACACAGATTACTCAACCTTAGAACCCAAATAACTTTTGGGTCCTTGGTTCATGTTAGCCTGAAATTTAACAAATCTGCCTGCAGCTCTTCTAACAGGCAGACTGCTATTCTCCTTGACACTAGTATTGTGTCAACAGTCTAAGGCAAAGTGGCCTCTCTTGCCACAGCACCAGCACTCAAACTTATTATACCTTTGTTTAGGTACAACTTTAGCTATATTGTTTACAGCAGGTCTATTGTTTTGTGTTGGGGCTTTGCCTTTCTTATTGGACTTAGCAGCCCATGCAGTTTTCTTAAAGCTTATTCCTTCCTTACCCTTTTGTGACACAAAGTCATCTATTAAGGTTAATACAGATTTTGGCTTAGAAAAACTACCCACAATCTCCTTCTCTTTCTGAAGTCTAGTCTCCAGACTTTTAATCTGATCATTTTTAAATGTGATAATACCCATCTGAATAACAGTAATGTTTTTTAGTCTGGCTATCTCATTCAACTTATGATCCAGCAACTTCTCTGAATTAGATGCAGCCAGCTTAAGATCTGCAATTTCCTTAGCCTGAGTTTTGGCCAGGTTTTTGTTTTTATTTAGTGCGTGCAACAAGTCCCCATATTCATCTATCAGCTGATGAATATCACCTTCAGACTCAGACCCATCCACATCACTTGATGCAGATGTTGCTGACTCTGACCCAGTACTACAATCTGAATTTCTAGAAAAATATTGTACCTTACTAGGACCAGGCTGATCCTGACACTTGTCTTCTTATGACACAGCCATCAGTCTCTTGCACTTATGGTCTTCTTGTTCATAGATAGAGTTCAGCACTTGCAGAAACTCATCTTCTTTATCTACTGCATATAAACCAATGTATACCTCAGCTTCAGATTCTGACTCTGAATATGATTGGTCTGTCAAGCTCTTCTCCTTCTTAGCAACAAAGGATTTCTCCTTCTTGCTCTGGTGTTGAATCTTTTTTTTATCAGCAGACTCTTTTCTTTTGTCTGGACACTCAGCCACAATATGTCCAGGCCTATTACAGCAGTAGCAAACTATCTTTGATGTTGTAGATTTGCTTGGCTTAGACCTGCTCCTGTCCTTCCTGGATGACTTCCTCTTTTGATAATAGTCATCCTTAGGCTGAGATGTGGAGGGCTTAGACTTCCACTGCTTCTTCTTCAGGAATCTCTGAAACTGCCTTGTGAAGGCAGCAAAGTCTTTATCTGAGTCACTACTGTCTGAACTTTGGTTGTCTGAATTATCTGAAGCAATTTCAGCAACTATCTTAGGAGGTGATGGAGACATCCTCCTATTCTTCCTAGTGGCTTCAACCTTGAAGGCCACATACTTTTCTCTATGCTCCCCTTTTGCACTTTTCTCTTACTCTTTTCTAGCCATCAGCTGCATCTCATATAACAGCAATTTTCCAAACAAAGTTGGAGGTGAGATATCTGCAAGTTTAGCCACTTCCCTAATGGCATAAATCTTAGTGTCTCAATCCTTTGTCAAGGATCTTAGGAATTTATCATTCAGTTCATATGTACTGAAGATTCTTCCATAGGACATCAGCTCATTTACTATTCTATAAAAATTTTTATAACACTCAGTTATACTATCAGACTTTACTTGTCTGAAACTCTCATATTCCTGGTTCAGCATAGACTTTCTATCTTGTCTGACTTCTTCAGAACCCTCCATGTAGACAATCAAAGTATCCTACATTTCCTTGAAGGTCTTGCAGTGAATCAAATTTTGAAAGGTTGAATCATCTATGGCACTTACTATGATATTCTGGGCTCTTTTATCCATAGTTGCCAGGATGATCTCATCCTTAGTCATCTCCGAACAATCCTTGAGAATTCTTTGGTTGACATCAAGAACAGAAATCTTCATAGGTACATATGGTCCTTATTTAACTGTTATGTAGATTCTATGATCAGATGCCTCCATAAACAATCTGACCCTTTCCTTCCAGATTCCAAATATCTCCTTCCTGCAAATTGGCAATTTCATTGCACCAAGTTCCTTATGGTTCTCTCCTGAACCCATCTTCTTGATCTTAATTCTACCTGACTGATCTCACTCAGACTGTTAAGTCCTTCTTTGAGCAACCTCCCTCTGATACCACTTGAAAGAATTAGTGTCTAACCACCTAGAGGGGGTGAATAGGTGTAATTCCTTTTTCTTAAAAGGCAGCAAATCTGTTCATATGAGTAAATAGAAATTGCTAATTCTACAGCTAACACAACACAGCAAACATTCAATCACAGAGTTCACACAGTTTTTATAGTGGTTCCCCAAGATCTGGGTACATCTTCTTTCCCTCTTCGCCTATCTAGCAGTGTGCTAGATTCGGCCTAACTTCTTCTCTTCACCTCAGATTCTCAAATCTTACAACTCAGAACCCCAAATAAGGCTCCTACAACTCAGAGATCACAATCTCCTACAGCTCAGGCTCACAACCCTACCTCAGCCTTCAACAAGGCCTACAGCTCAGAGATAAGAATCTCCTACAACTCAGGCTAACAGCCCTACCTCAGCCTTCAACAAGGCCTACCACTCAGAGAAAATAATCTCCTACACTCAGCCTTTATAAAATAGGCTTACAGCTCAGATCTAGAATAGATCCTACAGAAAATAGATTTAACAAAATGTATTACCACCTCCCTGGTAGAGAGAGAGAGGATGGATGGATTCTTGATCAGTTCTTGGAAGAATCTGATGGCAGAGAACAACCACTCTTAGCTTTCTTCAAAACTTCTTGAATCTAAACTCAGTAGGGTTGAACTCCTTTGAAGTTGATCTTCAATCAGCTTCCTTCTTGATATTCAGATCTCAATCTGAATACTTCTTAGCAGCCTAGTTCAGCAACTGCACTTCAATAGATGGAGCTCTCTCTCTCCAACTTCTTAGATCTTCTGTCGAAGGTCTTCTTCTCTTTTGTGTTGTTAGTTATCTGTGTATTTTCATCTACTTCTGTTGAAGGAGAAAGCCTTTATATAGTCTTCCTCCATGGTAACCGGCTGATCCGGTTTCTAACACACTTCTGACAGCTTTGTCAGTTGCAGTAGACCGGTTAGAAATGGCAGCTGTCAAGTCATCCAGTCACTTCTTAAACTCTGTCTCTGTCAGCAAAATGTCGAGACTGAACTACATCATGTGTCGACACAAGTAGACTAAGTGTCGACACAAGTGAACTAAGTGTCGACACAAGCCTTAGTGGTGTCGACACATCTCCTTTGTTGTTGTTAATGCTTCTCGACGCAGCCTTCTGTAGAATGTGTCGATACTGATTCTGTGTGTCGACACAATCACTTCTTCTTTTTAACTTAGTTGAAACTCTGTTGTGTGTTGACACAAGTACTGTGTGTCGACACAGTTGATGTCGACTAAGTCTTCTGTGTGTCGACACTGCCTCTTGGTGTTGACACAGTTGATGTCGACTAAGCTTCTCTATGTGTCGATACTGCCTCTTGGTGTCGACACAGTTGATGTCGACTATGATTCACTGTGTGTCGACTCTGCCTCTGTGTGTCGACACAGTTTCTTCTGGTGTCGACACAGCCTTTCCAAGTGTCGACACAATTAACTCCAAGTGTCGACACAGCTTTTCTCCAGTGTCGACACAAGCCTTCATAAGTGTCGACACAGCTTCTCCTGGTGTCAACACATGGACTTAGAAACTTTTTCCTGCATTCTTGCATTTACTTAACCTGCACATATAAACTCAAAACTGAAAGATATGGTACCTAAACACCTAGAGGGGGGGTGAATAGGTGACCTAAACCTTTTTGAAACTTTGTTGGCAGCACAACAGTTATTTTACAGAATTCTACAGCTAACAGCAATTACAGAATATAAACAGTTAATCCACAGCACAGCACAGCACAGCAGACACACTAATTTATAGTGGTTCCCCAATCTTTGGGTACATCCACTGTCCCCCTTCGCCTATCTAGCAGTGTACTAGATTCGGCCAACCTTCTCCACTATCTCAGAACCCAACAAGGTTCCTACACCTCAGGCCCAAAGCCTTACACTCAGCCACAAAGGCCTACACTCAGCCACCCAGGCCTACACTCAGCCAATTAAGGCCTACACTCAGAGTTCTTCAACTCCTACACTCAGGCAACCAAGCCCTACCCTCAGCCTTTATAATATAGGCTTACAATTCTCTCAGATCCAATGGATCCTACAAGTTAAAATAGAAATACAATAGCTAACTCTACAACTCAGAAAATAAGAGAGGAGTTGAGAGTTTCTTGAATAGTTCTTGGAAGAACTCAGTTAGATCCAAACTGACTTAGCTTCCTTCAAAGCTTCTTGAGTTAGAACTGAATTAGTCTGAATCCTCTGCAGTTGATCTTTGACCTCTGCTTCTTGAGATCCAGATGATTCTGAATCTTTCTTCTCAGCCTTAGTTCCAAAGACTGAATTCTTGATTGGAGCTCTCTTTCTCCAACTTCTTAGATCTGCAGTTGGACTGCCAGATCTTCTTGTGTTGATCCTCTGTGTATCACCTTTCTGATTTAATCTGATCAACCACTTTAATTATTCTCACTACTTGAAAGAACAACTTGTAATTCTTATGTCAACAACAACTTCTGTAAACTATAAGTGTCTATTTATAGGCTTCCTTCATGGTAACCGGCTGGTCTGGTTCATAACAGACTTCTGACTTCACTGACAGTTGATATAGACCGGCTGGATCGGCAGTTGTCTTGTCAACCAGTCACTTCTTGAAATTATCTAACTGTCAGATAGTGTCGAGACTTTCTGTTCTTAAGTGTCGACACTTATAGACCAAGTGTCGACACATGTTGTGTAAGTGTCGACACAAGTCTACAAGGTGTCGACACAATTCCTTGTGTGTCTCGACACAGATTCTTCTGCATGTGTCGACACTGAAATTGAGTGTCGACACAAGTACTTGTACTTCATTCTTTAACTGTATTCTTCTAAGTGTCGACACATCTCCTTTGTGTCGACACATCTTCATGTGTTGAAACTGTCAAGTGTCGACACTGCTTCTTGGTGTCGACACAAGTCTTCAATTTTGTTTCTTCAGCTGAGTGTCGACACATTCCCTTAGTGTCGACAATTGTACTTAGAATATTTTGTAAACTTTTCTGTTCTTTGCTAAGTGTCGACACAGCTCCTTGTGTCGACACTTTCTTCAAGTGTTGAGTCTTTAGCTAAGTGTCGACACATTGTGCTGAGTGTCGACACTTACTTCAAGTGTTGACTCTTCTGGTTGTGTGTCGACACATTGTGCTGAGTGTCGACACATTCCTCAAATGCTGACTCTTCTGCATAGTGTCGACACATTGTGTTGAGTGTCGACACTTACTTCAATTACTGATTCTTCTGCATAGTGTCGACACATTGTGTTGAGTGTCGACACTTGTACTTAGACTCTGCAGACTTTTGCTGAGTGTCGACACATCTCCAAGTGTCGACACTTTCTGGTGTAGACACAGCTCTTCTAGGTGTCGACACTTCTGCTAAGTGTCGACACAGCTTTTCTGCATACTTCTTCACTGAGTGTCGACACAGCTCCAAGTGTCGACACTTTCTGTCTGGTGTCGACTCTTCTTCTCAGGTGTCGACACAATTACTCCAAGTGTCGACACTGCTTGTCTGGGTGTCGACACAAGCTTTCTCAAGTGTCGACACTTTCCCTCTGGGTGTCGACACATGGACTTAGAAACTTTTAGCTTCAGTCCAGTGTATACCTAACCTGCACAAGTAACTCAAACAAACATCAAATACATTATGATGTATATCATTGAGTTAGGTGAGGCTTCTTCAAATCAGGTACATTTGACCAATGTACCCAACAATCTCCCCCTATTTGGAGAAGTCATAACTCTTAGTCAATGATATACACCATTCATAATTAAAAAATTATAAAATGATGAAAAGCAAATTATAATCAGCAGGGTTAACATGAACATGTAAAACTTCACACATATACACATTCAACATTCCAGAACAAATAAGAAACAGACATATTTCAGAACAATCATAATATATTTATCATATATTGTTCTAACATAGTTCCTTATACAGTTTCAATGTTGTACAAAAATGTTTTTCATTTAAAAGTTTACAACAAGCTTCAAGTTTAATTCCTAATCTATTTCAGATCAGGTTCTTTGATAACTATTCCCTTTCCAGCTTTAACTTGAGCTTTGACAGCAGCAGTAGTAGTAGGCTCAGCATCAGCAGGCTTCTTGCCTTTGGAGTCCTTCTTCTTTAGTTCTTCAGCCTTGATTTTTTGTCTCTCAAAATAATGATAGGGCTTAGGAAAGTACTTGCTAGGCTCCACAGCTGTAGGAGCTAGCTTTCCCATCTTAGCCTTCCTTCTATACTGGACAATGGCTTCCTGCCTGATCTCATGCTTCCTCCATTCTGCTTCTGAGAACCATTTATTCCTTTCATGAGCATTGTCCTTGGCTGCTTTCCAGGCTGTGAGAATGATGTTCCTAGAAGTAGGGCTCCATTGTTCAAAATCTGGTTTTTGCTCAGCTAGTTCCCTGAACTTCTTCTTTGACAGCCTTGTCTCTTCTTCTTTGTCCATAGCCTCTTGCATAGCTGCTGTAATAGGTTGATCAACCTTTTCTAAATGGACATTGTCCTTGCCCCCAGATGGGCTATACATAGTGCTCACCTCTGCATGAATCATTTCAAAATCTAGAGGTGGATAAATGACTTGAGCTACTTCTTGTGGCTCACCTCCAAAATAGGCAGGGTTCAGTCCAGATTCAGCAACTTCATTGTCATCACACAGGGGAGGATATCCAAGTGTAGCCCTGATGGAATTTGATATCCATTTTGCATGTTCAGAACTGGCCTTGACTAACACTCTCTCCCCCTTTATGACTTCTTGAGCAACATGATCTCTTATATCATCCTTCTGGAATCGGATTTGACCATCCAAGTACCTGATCCCCTCTTTAAAGAATGGTTTTAGCTTGGTAAGTTGTTCAGAGATTGCTTTCTGTGAATCTTGTATGGCAGTCTTGACAGCAGTAAGCTCAGCTTGAAAGAGTTTATCAAAATCAGCCTTTGCAGCATCAGTAGAAGTAGATGGTTCAGCAGACTTATTCTGTAATTCAGTTATTATAGCATTATGAGATGCAGTCAAATTATCATTCATTCTTAATTGATTCTCCAGCACATAGCCTTGCTTTAGTGCTATATCATCTACTTTTTCTTTTATCTGTTCTTGATGTTTAGCCAGGAACACCACTGCATTTCCACCCTTGTGGAAGCATTCATTCATTTCCTTCTTATTCAGGTTCATCTCAAACCTTATTGACTTGATGTCTTGAGCTAAGTCAAATTGCAAAGACTTGTGGCCTTCATCAATATAAGTCTCTATAGCTTTCCTTTGCTCATCCAACTTGATTTGCATGGCTACCATTAAGGCACTGTAATCAGTGGATGGAGCTTGTTGGACTAGGGAGTGTTGAGCAACAGTTTGTAGAGCCTTCTTGTAGCTCTGACTCCTTCTTTTGAAAACAAAGAATTGTTTCTTCTTAGCTTGTTCAGTCTCATCATCCTCAGACTCTGAAGTACTGGCTATAGTCACCCGATCCTTAGGGCTTGATGGTTTTTCAGCTTGCACATCTAGTGCCTTCTCAGTGTCTAGCCCTATAGGCTCTTCCTGAACATCCAAGTTCTCCCCCTCAACAGCAGCACCCTTCTCTTCATCAGCAGCATTCTTGTCCATGTCAAAATCCTCTTGATCTAGGTTCAGAAATAGATCTTCCATTGTGTATTCAGGAGGAGACTGTGCAGGAGAAGTACTAGGTTCATCAACTACTTTTTCTGGAACTTTTTGCACAACAGCAGATGTGTCTTGGAGAACAACATCTGGTTCTTGATTTGCTTGCTGAGTTTGCTGATGGACATCAGACAAATCAGAATCTATTATAGAAAAATCTAAAGTATTGAGGTCAGAAAGTACCTCTTGGATAATGAGAGTAGCGTGCTCACTCTCCAGTGTAGAGAGTTGTTCTACAGCTGGAGGCTCCCCCTTGATTTCAGCTGGCTTTTGAGGAGAAGGAGACTTCTCTGCACCCACAGCTATTGGACTATCAGGAGTGAAAACAACATGTTCTTCACTACCTGAGCTGCTGGAGGACTCCTGAGTCACAGCAGCTATCTTCCTCTTCTTCTTTGGAGGGGAATCCTTTTTAGAAACTGGCTTCTCTGGAGTAGGAACTTCCTTAGACAGCACTCTTTCCCATCTTGAAAGTATCCTCATATCCATCCTCCTCATATGATTGATTTTAGCACCAGCAGCATTGCTCATGACCTCTGGTATTGTACCAGCCAGGTAGAGACTTAGTATTCTGCCCAGATTGGGCTTCTTCAGACTCTCCTTAACTTTCTCAAATACTACAATTGACCAATCTGTTTTGAGGTTGAAGATGATTTTGGTCATAACACTGAACATGGAGGCTGACACCCTGTCATGCCCTCCAGTCTTACTGAGTATTACTTTTCCCACAATTTCTGACAAGAATTTTCCTTGAGTATTCATTCCTCTCCTGTTGAATACTGATCCTATCTTTAGCTTAGGATCTAATCCACACCAGGTAATTGCTTCGCTGATCTTTGATGTAGTCACTTCCTCTTCTTCTTGAACTTTAGGTAGCTGAAGTACCTTTCTCAGAGATTTGGGTGAAATCTTGACTTTGGTGCCATGCACCCTTGATTTGATTCTGTAGCCTGAGTCATCTACAGATGCTCCAGCAAGGAATTCGATTACCTCCTTCTTCCATATTTTAGTTGGTTCTGAAACTAGATACTCCAATCCAGAATCGGTGACTAGGGTTATCACCGATTTGATTTCTTGATCACCATCGTCGAATGCGCCACGTACCAGCTCATAGCCTTCGTTAACGTTCTCTTCCAGCTTGGGAGCCATTAGGGTTTAGAGAATTAGTCTTTAGAGAAGAGAAATGTCGACACAAGAGTTTTGGTCACGAAACTTTTGAAAGCGTGTCGACAAACAAAGACAGAACCCTATTTATACCTGTTGATTTTTGAAGATGAACAGGCGGGATAGCGAGCTAAACATGTGTCGACACTTGCAATAAGTGTCGACACTGACTTATAATGTCTCGACACATATGTGTCGACACAAGTTTAGTCAACAGATTTTATGTGTCGACACTTGGTTAAGTGTCGACACCACACTACTCGACATGTAGTCGAGACTTTACTTAGAAAATTCTGAGTAAAACTTAAGTGTCGACACCTTATTGGATGTGTCGACACCTACTTGACATGTGTCGACACTAACATTCTGAAGTGTCGACACCAACTTCCTAGATGTGTCGACACCATTTTCCTGAAGTGTCGACACTTACTATTCTGTGTCGACATAGACTTGTCTATGTGTCGACACCTTTTTACTTAGCCAATTTTTAGTTCTGTAAACTTAGTCTAAGTTTATCATACCAAGTTCAATTTTGAACCTATTGAACTTAGCTTCTTCTAAGGGCTTAGTGAACATATCAGCTATCTGATTATCAGTTTTAACATATTCAAGTGCAATATCATTTCTTTCTACATGCTCCCTAAGAAAGTGATATTTAATCTCAATATGTTTAGTTCTACTATGTGATACAGGATTGTTAGCTATTGAAATAGCACTTGTAGAATCACAATAAAGTGGAGTTCTACTTACCTGAAATCCATAGTCCTCTAGCTGATGTTGAATCCACAGAAGTTGAGCACAGCAACTTCCTGCAACTACATATTCTGACTCAGCTGTGGAAATAGCCACACTAGTCTGCTTTTTGCTGCTCCATGAAATTATTCTTCCACCTAGGAATTGACAGGTTCCAGTAGTGCTTTTCCTATCCTCTTTGCATCCTGCAAAGTCTGCATCTGAATAACCTGTTAGATCAAAATCTCCATTCCTAGGGTACCAGAGGCCTAGATAGGGAGTGCCCTTTAGATATCTCAAGATTCTCTTGACTGCAGTCAAGTGAGACTCTTTAGGGCAGGCTTGATACCTGGCACAAACACATGTAGCATACATAATGTCAGGCCTACTTGCAGTCAAGTATAGTAGGGAGTCAACTATCCCTCTATACAAGGTTTCATCTACAGGTTTCCCTGCATCATCCTTGCTTAGAGACATACTTGACCCCATAGGAGTCTTCATGGTACTGGATGAATCCATACCATACTTCCTTATGAGTTCTAGGGTGAACTTAGACTGACATATGGATAGACCACTCCCAGTCTGTTTAACTTGGAGACCCAAGAAAAACTTCAGTTCTCCCATACTACTCATCTCAAATTGACTTTGCATAAGCTTTGCAAACTTTTTGCAAAGGCTACTTTCAGTAGACCCAAATATAATGTCATCTACATATATTTGGACAAGTATTACTTTGCCTCTAGATTCCCTAAGGAATAGAGTCTTATCTATTTTCCCCTTGAGAACTTGTTCTCAATGAGGAAACTAGATAGGGTTTCATACCAAGCTCTAGGTGCTTGTTTTAACCCATATAATGCTTTCCTAAGTCTATAGACATAATGAGGTAAAGTTGGATCAACAAAACCTGCAGGCTGTTCCACATAGACTTCTTCTTTTAAATTACCATTTAGGAATGCTGACTTCACATCCATTTGGTATACCTTGAATCCTTGATAGGTTGCATAGGCCAAGAACATCCTTATGGCTTCCAGTCTGGCTACTGGAGCAAAGGTTTGATCAAAATCAATACCTTCTTCTTGCCTATATCCTTTTGCAACCAGTCTTGCTTTATTCTTAATGATGACTCCTTGTTCATCTAACTTATTCCTGTAGATCCACTTTGTTCCTATCACATTGTGATCTTTAGGTTTAGGAACCAGGTCCCAAACCTTGCACCTTTTGAACTGATTAAGCTCTTCCTGCATTGCTTCAGTCCATTGTGGATCTTGTATTGCTTCTTCAAATTTCTTTGGTTCTATTTGAGACAGAAAACTTGAATATACTACAGCATTCTGATTTCTGCTCCTTGTCTGAACACCTTGTCTTGGATCTCCAATTATCAGCTCTACTGGATGATCTCTTAGATGCCTGTTGGCTGGAGGCATCCTTACTCCTGGTTGAACTTCTTCAGTATCTTCATCAAGCTGAGTTCCTTGTACTTCTTCAGCTCCTTGTACATGTAGTTCTCCCCCTGGACATAAGCCATCTTCTTCTACTTGCTGTCTTGCAGCAGGTACATCTTCTATGGTTAGCTTGTCCATCTTCTTAGTAAGACCTGTGGGGCTGCACACACTACTAGACAACTCATTGTTAATTAGTTGTGTCTCATCAAACACTACATGCACAGACTCCTCTACAACTTGTGTAGTCAAGTTGTAGACTCTATAAGCCTTACTATTATTGCTGTACCCAACAAACACTCCCTCTTGGGACTTGGCAGCAAACTTAGTTAAGTAAGACTTTCCATTGTTAAGTATGAAGCATTTGCAACCAAAAATCCTGAAATAGGATAGGTTTGGTTTCCTGCCTTTCACAACTTCATAGGGGGTCTTGTTTAACCTTTTAGTGATGGTAGCCCTATTTATCACATGGCATGCAGTGTTAACTGCTTCAGCCCAGAAATATTCTGGCAGTGATGAATCACTTAATAGGGTTCTACCAGCCTCTATCAAGGTCCTATTTTTCCTTTCAGCAATGCCATTTTGCTGAGGTGTTCTAGGTGAAGAGAATTCTTGAAATATCCCATAGTCTTCACACAGCTTTGTCATGCTTTCAGACTGAAACTCAGTACCATGGTCACTTCTAATTTTGACCACTGTACAGTTCAATTCATTCTGAATTTGCTTAACAAAACTATAGAAGACACTAGGTGTTTCAGATTTCTGTTTTAAGAAGAACACCCAGGAAAACCTTGAGTAGTCATCAACAACTACAAAGGTATAGACCTTCCTACCTAAGCTGTGAACTGGCATTGGACCAAATAGATCCATATGCAAGAGGTATAAACACCTCACAGCATCTTTGTTGTCTAAGCTTCTAAAGGTGGATTTAGTCTGCTTGCCCTTTTGACAAGCTGAGCAAATGCCATCTTTAACACACTTAACTTGAGGACCATTCCTCACTAACTCTTTGCTAAAGAGTTTGCTAATAGTCTTGTAATTAAGATGGGCAAGCCTCTTGTGCCATTTGACACATTGAGAGACTGTCTCATCAGCTACAAGACAAACAGGAGAACCATTGTTCTCAATCATAATGTCTAAACAATAGACATTCCTCTTCCTATAACCTGTCAAAATGATCTCTTGATCACTTGACCTCTTGATATGACAACCATTTTTAACAAATGAGATGTCATACCCTACATCACTTAACTGACTTATACTAATGAGGTTGTGTTTCAACCCTTTAACATAAGCCACTTGAGTAATGGTAACTAGGTTTGAAGAGATGTTACCAAACCCTTTGATGATTCCTTTTTCAGAACCACCAAAGGTCACCTTTGGACCATTTTTGATTGGAATGTAGTCCTTCAGTAGTCCCCTAGTTCCAGTCATGTGTCTGGAACATCCACTATCCAAGTACCATGTAGGGGTATGGCCACTTGGACTCACCTGCAAAACAAATTAATGAACCTTAGAACACAAAGTAAACTTGGGTCCTTGGTGATTGTTAGTTTGCAACTTAACAAAGCTACCTGTTGGCTTTCCACCAGGTAACTTACTACTCACCTTGGCACTGGCATTGTGCCAACAGTCCATTGCAAAATGGCCAATCTTGCCACAGCACCAGCATTCAAACTTGTTGTACCTTTGCTTAGGTACAACCTTTGCTGTCTTGACTACAGCAGGCTTGTTGAATGTTGGGGCTTTGCCCTTGGACTTGGACTGATCCTGAACAGTCCTAGCTGGTTTAATAAAACCCAATCCAGCCTTTCCTTTATGATGAACAAATTCATCAATCAAGGGTAGCACTGATTTAGGTTTTGAAAACCTAGCAACTAGCTCTTTTTCCTTCTGGAGATTGATCTCCAGTAACTTAATTTGATCATTTTTATAAGTGATAGTTCCCATCTGAATCACAGTAATGTGTTTCAGCCTGGCTACCTCATTGAGCTTTTGATCAAATTCCTTCTCAAAGTCTGTTGCAGCTGCCTTTAGATCAGCAATTTCCTTTACCTGACTTTTGGCAAGGGACTTGCTTTTCTTATAGGCTTGCAACAGTACTTTATATTCATCTAAGAGCTGATGAATATCTCCCTCAGATTCAGAAACACTTCCATCACTTGATGAAGATGAATCTGACTCTGAACTAGAACTGAAATCTGAACTTTGAGTTGGACTTTGTACCTGACTAGGTCCTGGCTGCTCCAGGATTTTGGTACCTTCAGTCAATGCCATCAGTCCTTGGCACTGACACTCTTCTTGTTCATAGATTGATTCCATGATCTGCATAAACTCTTCTTCTTCTTCAGCAAATAGCCCTATGTAGGCTTCAGCATCTGTCTCAGTGTCTGAAGAAGAAATGTCTGAAAGAGTCTTCTCATTCTTTGCAACAAAGGACTTCTCCTTCTTTCCTTTGAAGTGAGTCTTCTTTTTGTCACTGGATTCTTTTCTTCTCTCAGGACAATCTGCAATAACATGCCCCTGTCTATTGCAGCAGTAACATACTATCTTAGACCCAGTTGCCTTGCTAGTCTTTGTCTTTTTCTTGTCCTTCTTTGAAGGCTTCTTCTCCTGATACTGAACTTCTTTCCCTTTGGAAAATGAAGGTCTGGACCTCCACTGTTTCTTCTTCAGGAATTTCTGAAAATGTCTGGTGAATGCAGCAAAGTCTTCATCACTTTCACTGCTTGTAGACTTTGTGCTAACAGACTCATCAGATTCAGATTCAACTACCTCTGGAGGAGGTGTTGATGACTTAGTCCTCCCCTTTCTAGGTACTTCTGACTTGAAGGCAACAGTCCTTTCTCTGTGCTCAGTCCTTGTTGATTTTTCCTCCTCTTTTCTCACTGACAGCTGCATCTCATAAGACAACAACTTGTCAAACAATGTGGGAGGAGGAATTTCTCCCAACTTTGCCATTTCTCTGATGGCACAGATCTTGGTGTCCCAATCTTTGGTTAGGGACCTTAATAACTTATCATTCAATTCATAGTTAGTGAACTCTCTTCCATAGGACATGAGTTCATTAACAATTCTATAGAATTTCTTGTAGCATTCAGTGATGCTATCTCCTCTTCCTTGCCTAAAGCTCTCATACTCTTGATTAAGCAAGGACTTCCTATCTTGCCTGACTTCTTCAGAACCTTCCATATAGACAATGAGGGTATCCCACATTTCTTTTGCTGTTTTACAGTGAATTAGGTTCTGAAAGGTTGCATCATCAATGGCACTTACTATTATGTTTTGTGCCCTTTTGTCCATAGTGGCTAGGACAATTTCATCCTTGGTCATCTCAGAGAAATCCTTTGGAGTCCTCTGATTTGCATCCAATACTGAGATCTTCATGGGCACATATGGCCACTCTTTGACTGTGATGTAGATTCTAGGGTCTGAGGCCTCCATGAATAGCCTTACCCTCTCTTTCCAGATTCCAAAAATCTCCTTTCTGCATATGGGCAGTTTCATTGAACCCAATTCCTTGTGATTCTCTGAAGACTCCATGTTTCTTGATTTTCTTGAAACTGTATTCTGACTTACACTGAATCTGCCAAACTGGATCTCCTCAGACAGTTAGTCCTTTTTGAGGAACCTCCCTCTGATACCACTTGAAAGATATGGTACCTAAACACCTAGAGGGGGGGTGAATAGGTGACCTAAACCTTTTTGAAACTTTGTTGGCAGCACAACAGTTATTTTACAGAATTCTACAGCTAACAGCAATTACAGAATATAAACAGTTAATCCACAGCACAGCACAGCACAGCAGACACACTAATTTATAGTGGTTCCCCAATCTTTGGGTACATCCACTGTCCCCCTTCGCCTATCTAGCAGTGTACTAGATTCGGCCAACCTTCTCCACTATCTCAGAACCCAACAAGGTTCCTACACCTCAGGCCCAAAGCCTTACACTCAGCCACAAAGGCCTACACTCAGCCACCCAGGCCTACACTCAGCCAATTAAGGCCTACACTCAGAGTTCTTCAACTCCTACACTCAGGCAACCAAGCCCTACCCTCAGCCTTTATAATATAGGCTTACAATTCTCTCAGATCCAATGGATCCTACAAGTTAAAATAGAAATACAATAGCTAACTCTACAACTCAGAAAATAAGAGAGGAGTTGAGAGTTTCTTGAAGAGTTCTTGGAAGAACTCAGTTAGATCCAAACTGACTTAGCTTCCTTCAAAGCTTCTTGAGTTAGAACTGAATTAGTCTGAATCCTCTGCAGTTGATCATTGACCTCTGCTTCTTGAGATCCAGATGATTCTGAATCTTCTTCTCAGCCTTAGTTCCAAAGACTGAATTCTTGATTGGAGCTCTCTCTCTCCAACTTCTTAGATCTGCAGTTGGACTGCCAGATCTTCTTGTGTTGATCCTCTGTGTATCACTTTCTGATTAATCTGATCAACCACTTTAATTATTCTCACTGCTTGGAAGAACAACTTGTAATTCTTATGTCAACAACAACTTCTGTAAACTATAAGTGCCTATTTATAGGCTTCCTTCATGGTAACCGGCTGGTCCGGTTCATAACAGACTTCTGACTTCTCTGACAGTTGCTGTAGACCGGCTGGATCGGCAGCTGTCATGTCAACCAGTCACTTCTTGAAATTCTCTAACTGTCAGATAGTGTCGAGACTTTCTGTTCTTAAGTGTCGACACTTATAGACCAAGTGTCGACACATGTTGTGTAAGTGTCGACACAAGTCTACAAGGTGTCGACACAATTCCTTGTATGTCTCGACACAGATTCTTCTGCATGTGTCGACACTGAAATTGAGTGTCGACACAAGTACTTGTACTTCATTCTTTAACTGTATTCTTCTAAGTGTCGACACATCTCCTTTGTGTCGACACATCTTCATGTGTTGAAACTGTCAAGTGTCGACACTGCTTCTTGGTGTCGACACAAGTCTTCAATTTTGTTTCTTCAGCTGAGTGTCGACACATTCCCTTAGTGTCGACACTTGTACTTAGAATATTTTATAAACTTTTCTGTTCTTTGCTAAGTGTCGACACAGCTCCTTGTGTCGACACTTTCTTCAAGTGTTGAGTCTTTAGCTAAGTGTCGACACATTGTGCTGAGTGTCGACACTTACTTCAAGTGTTGACTCTTCTGGTTGTGTGTCGACACATTGTGCTGAGTGTCGACACATTCTTCAAATGCTGACTCTTCTGCATAGTGTCGACACATTGTGTTGAGTGTCGACACTTACTTCAATTACTGATTCTTCTGCATAGTGTCGACACATTGTGTTGAGTGTCGACACTTGTACTTAGACTCTGCAGACTTTTGCTGAGTGTCGACACATCTCAAGTGTCGACACTTTCTGGTGTAGACACAGCTCTTCTAGGTGTCGACACTTCTGCTAAGTGTCGACACAGCTTTTCTGCATACTTCTTCACTGAGTGTCGACACAGCTCCAAGTGTCGACACTTTCTGTCTGGTGTCGACTCTTCTTCTCAGGTGTCGACACAATACTCCAAGTGTCGACACTGCTTGTCTGGGTGTCGACACAAGCTTTCTCAAGTGTCGACACTTTCCCTCTGGGTGTCGACACATGGACTTAGAAACTTTTAGCTTCAGTCCAGTGTATACCTAACCTGCACAAGTAACTCAAACAAACATCAAATACATTATGATGTATATCATTGAGTTAGGTGAGGCTTCTTCAAATCAGGTACATTTGACCAATGTACCCAACAAAAACAACATCAAATACACCTTGATCCATATCATTGAGTAAGGTGAGGCTTCTTCAAATTTGGTACACATTTTATAGTGTACCCAACACACGGGCGTGTCACGGGGCGTGTCAGGGCGTGTCACAGGGCGTGTCAGGCGTGTTCAGCCTATTTTGGCAAAATCAGAGGTTCGTTACTTATCCTAATCCATTCGTCAATCTTCTTCCCTGTGGTATAAAAGACTGAGAATGAGGGCTATTCCTTCATTCTCATTCCTCTTCTTCTTCTCATTCTCAAAGAGAGAGAAAGAGAGAGAGGGCAAGGGGAGGAAAGGAGGAAGAGGAAGCCAGCTGCTGGAGGAGCTGCGGAGTGCAGAGCGAAGATCCAAGATCGGATTCGTGAAGGCAAAGCCGAGGCGGTGATTTCCATCCGGTTGATTCATGGCTCCGAAGCGATCTTCAAGGGTAAAGATCTCCTTCTTGGACATCGAAGTCCTTTCTTTATGCATATGCGTGGAATCCTCCACCAGAGGTGGATATCATAAGTGATTCCTTGGTTGAGTCTGCATCTAGAGCCGGAAGTGTGGAGTACGGATACGCATGCTGTGTGAAGCCCATCTAGACGGGTAGTCTAGATTGGTGATGATTATGTGTAAACCGGAGAAGACTCCGTGGGTTTGATGATATGTAAGGTTTATGCTTTGTTGGATGGATGTATGGATGTATGAATGTTCCTTATGGATGTTAGGATGCTTTGAGTAAGCTCCTGGTTGTGATAAGAGATCAATTGGTAGCACGCATGGGGAGCACGGGATAAACCCGACCTGCTACACCACTAGGGTGGGTTGATCTGGATTAGTGGGGGTTGATTGGTGATAATGCCTGGGGAGTCGAGTTAATCCCGGCTTGCTGCACCACAAGGGTGGGTCGATCGGAAATAGGTGAGGGGTCGATTGGTGGTAATGCTTGGGGAGCATCGATATACCCGGCTTGCTACACCACTAGGGTGGGTCGATCTGCTATGGTTATGTTTGTGGATGTTGTGAGGTTAATACCTCTGAGTGGTATGGTCGGAATGTCGCCAGCCCGCGGGATTGGTGGACTAGGATCGGACCGTCCAACCAACAAGTTAAAAACCTCTGATCGGCGGTGGACGACTGGAATATCCGGTACACCAAGAAGGTGTCCTGAGTGCACGGAGCATCTGGTGAATATCGGCATTTGTGATATGGTTGAGATTGGTAGATTGATAGATATGATGATGGCAATGCATACAGGGAAGGAACCACTGCCTCGGTATGGGAGTAGGGTCGTTATAATTGGCCAGCTAATGCTGACCGTTGCTTTGTTTTCTGCTTTTAGGTTGGATGGCTATTTGCAGGTGTTGGTGCTTGAATTGAGTTGAGCGGAATGAAGGATTGCTGCTAAAGGCCCTTGAAGGTCGTGCGAAGCGTGTTTGGATTTCATGTGTGGCCAGTCTGCGTGTCGATGTATGAAACTGTACATTTGTAAAGAGGAACATGTAAGGCCATAAGGCCATGGGTGTGTATGTTGTATACATTCCTGATTCAATATATAAATTTGGAGTTTGTATATTAGTGGCATTCACTGAACTGAGTTCATCTAACATAAAATGTTGTGTTAGAATGTTTTGAGTTAGGATACGAGTAGATTTTGATTTCCACAAGTAATTATGCCGCTTGTCTGTGAAATATGGCGTGGGGCCCTGACTGGATCCACTATTATATTTCATGTGATGAGTGGGGGCGTTACAAAGTGGTATCAGAGCCAGGTTGAGATTGTTTGGGTGGGAAGAACATAATTGAACTCACGAATGTCCACTAGGAATGTAATCCATGCATGTAAGGTGCGTGAGCGTGTAATCAATGTATAATTATTCCTATTATGAAATGGATAATTGAATAATGTTTCGATACATTGATCGAAGATTTCCCGCGAGCACTTGAAGATCCTCTGGTGCGGGCAGTCTGAGCCCCAGCGGTCCGATGATAGAGTCCGCGTGTCCAAAGCACCAGTTGCTACTTTCGCCATTCCAGCATTGCCTACATTGCTCTCCTTCGGCGGAGACTATACGTGTGGTGACTGAGACCGTGCTCGCAGTGTTACAGGCACAGCCTACTAGGCAGGCAAGACCTGTAGGGGTTCCAGTACGGCCTGGTGCAAGGCAAGAGCATGATGCAGTTGTGATGGTTGGAAAAGTAGTGGACGAACATTTGAAATGGTTTATGGAGTTTCATTCACCTACGTTTGGTGGGGCGACTTCCCCAACGCAGGCGGAGGAGTGGCTGTCAAGAGTAAAAAAGATCTTGACTGCAATCAGGACTGTGGAGGAGCAGAAAGTGACCTTAGCCACTTTTTATTGGAAGGAGATGTGAGATTGTGGTGGGATGACGTGGAAGTGCATCACTTGGCAGGTCGAGGTTTAGCAGAGGTCTCAATTGAAGAATTCTCACAGTTATTTCTGGCAAAGTATGTGCCAGTATCGCAGCGAATTGCCATGGAGAATGAGTTTCTACGTCTGGTGCAGGATGAGCATGATATTGATACGTACCTGCATGAGTTTACCAGACTGGGGCGCTATGCAGAGTCTACCTTTACTGAGGAAGCGCGAAAGACGAATCGATTCTGTGATGGATTACGGGATGAATTGAGGTTAGTACTCCCGAGTTCGGTGAACCAAGGCTTCTAAGCATTGGTAGATACAGCCCGTACGCTAGAGAAGGATTTGAAGCGGGTACAAGAGAAGAAGAGACTGGCAGTGGAGAAGCCAGAATTCAAAGTGCCACAGTCGGAGCAATCAGAGTTGAGAAGACGAGATAAGTGTCAGAAACCAAGCTAGGGGTCCCACACATTTTGGGTAAAGGCCCAGACCTGGCCGACTGCAGTCGAACGACAACAACATCTCCAACCAAATCTCCTGGGTTCCACTTCGGTTTAATCCCAGGTAGGTTATTGAGGGCTGGTCTCGACCCCAGCACCTCCTTTATAAGAGGCGCCTTAGCCAACCTCTTATACCCAACTGCACTGCAGTGCAGTTGGGTATGAGAGGTTGGCTAAGGCGCCTCTTATAAAGGAGGTGCTGGGGTCGAGACCAGCCCTCAATAACCTACCTGGGATTAAACCGAAGTGGAACCCCGGAGATTTGGTTGGAGATGTTGTTGTCGTTCGACAGCAGTCAGCCAGGTCCAGGCCTTTACCCAAAATGTGTGGGACCTCCGGCTTGGTTTCTAACAAAAGATGGCCATCTTTTGTTAGAAACCACGCCGGCCCCGAGGCTCCGAATGTATACGGGAATATCGGGTCAAATCTAGTTCGTGGTAAACTGCAGTCTAATGACACAGCATCCCCAACCAAATCTCCCGCAAGGCTCCAAATTTTAGTACGGGAATATTGCGGGTAGGTTGTTCAGGCCGGGGCTTGATCCCAGCACCTGCTTTATAAGAGGGGACTAGCACCGCCTCTCATACCCAACTGTGCTCAACACACCCCCGCAGCGGGATGGCTCTGATACCATGTGGAAACCACCCGTCATCACACATCTTCCCAAAACCCCGAGATAGTAGGAAGGGGGGACGGGGGTACATAAACACCAAGGACCACCCGCTGCAGGCGATGTGGGACTAATCCATCCACAGGATGGCGGGGATATTCCGCCACACGGGGGCCCACCGGGGTCAACACCCAGACCTGGAACACGATGGGGAAGCCCAAATATGCGGTCCCACACACACCCAATCCCGCTGGACCTTTGTACTAAACACACCCCCGCAGCGGGATGGCTCTGATACCATGTTGAAACCACCCGTCACCACACATCTTCCCAAAACCCGAGGTAATAGGAAGGGGGGACGGGGGTACAAAAACACCAAGGACCACCTGCTACAGGCGATGTGGGACTAATCCATCCACGGGATGGCGGGGATATTCCGCCACACGGGGGGCCCACCGGGGTCAACACCGAGACCTGGAACGCGATGGGGAAGCCCAAATATGCGGTCCCACACACACCCAATCCCGCTGGACCTTGGTCCTCAACACACCCCCGCAGCGGGATGGATCTGATACCATGTGGAAACCACCCGTCACCACACATCTTCCCAAAATCCCGAGGTAGTAGGAATGGGGGACGGGGGTACATAAACACCAAGGACCACCCGCTGCAGGCGATGTGGGACTAATCCATCCACGGGATGGCGGGGATATTCTGCCACACGGGGGCCCACCGGGGTCAACACACAGACCTGAAACGCAATGGGGAAGCCCAAATATGTGGTCCCACACACACCCAATCCCGCTGGACCTTGGTACTCAACAATAAGAAAAGGTTCAGGCCTGCTGAATCAGCTCCGTCAACTGTTTCTTCGGGGGTAACGTATGGGCAAGGACGTGTTGATACACATACCTGTTATAACTACGGGAAGCAAGGGCATATAGCCCGTTTTTGTTGGAATGCCCCTTCAGGGAGTGAGAAAAAGACAAGTGTGTCTTATGAAGAAAAGGGTAAAGCAGTGGTCGAGTCATCTACATCTCTGACGCAACCTCGATTGCATAATTTAGAAGTGCAAGAGCCACAAAGCTCAATTGGTGAGGTTCAGCCTCGTGTGTTTAATTTGGAACTCCAAGAGCCTATGAAACAATATCTGCAAAATTAGGCAGCTGAGCGGAAGTAAACATGGAAAAGTGACTCGTATCACTTTGATGATGTAAATACTGATGTATATAAGTGGTGTACATATATGTGATATATCGGGTTGAATGATGAAATGCTCGTGCGCACTTTGTATTATTTAAGTGATCGATTGATTATGATATATGTATATGATGTTTGAGGGTATATAGAATGTTTGTGGCTATAGATCACTGGATGAAATTGTGGATGAATGTGCACATGTGGGGGTTATGTATGTGTGTATGTGCTGCATGTGTTGTTTGGTTTGTGCGACGCCTTGAGGTGAGACAAGCCGCGGCCTCTAAGCTCTAACCCGGCTCGCTTTATTCGAGTGATCAGTTGTGAATGGAGCAACGTAGAGTGGGTATGTTGCTGGTATAGTGGAGCCAAATTTCAGGGACAAAATTTTTTGAAGGAGGGGAGGATTGTAACACCCCAAAGCCCACTTTGGGTTTCTGGTTGGGTGACACGGCCTGGGACATGGGTGTGTCCCAGGGTATGTCATGCTCGGGTTGAGTGCGTGGTCGACGAATTCGGTTGACAAAGTTTTGGAGAGAACACTCCATGCCACACGGGCGTGTACCGTGTGACATGGGCGTGTCAGAGGGCGTGTCCCCCTCTGGTCGACGAACTGCGCTCGATGATCGTCGAGTGGCAAGTAAAGGGAGTACACGGCCTGTGACACGGGCGTGTCACAGGGTGTGTCTTTTGCAGGTTTCAGCCGTGAATCCGTGTGTTGATAGACACGAGTGTGTCTTGGGGTACACGGCCTGGGACACGGGCGTGTCCCATGGCCGTGTCCCGGTCGGGTGAGATGGTATTGTGTTGTGTGAAGTATACGACTGGCAGACACGGGCGTGTCAGGCATGACACAGGCATGTAGGGTGTGACACGGGCGTGTCACACGGCCGTGTACTGGTTGTATTTGAGTCGGTTGTCTGCCGACTAAGTGACACAGCCTGTGACATGGGCGTGTCACAGGGCGTGTCAGGCCATGTTCAGCCTATTTTTGGGCAAATCAGAGCTGTTCGTTTCCTTATCCTGGATCCATTGGTCCAGGCTTCTTCCCTGTGGATAAAAGGTCGAGAATGAGGGCTTATTCCTTCATTATCATTCCTCTTCTTCTTCTCATTCTCAAAGAGAGAGAAAGAGAGAGAGAGGGCAAGGGAAAGAAAGGAGGAAGAGGAAGCCAGCTGCTGGAGGAGTTGCGGAGTGCGGAGCAAAGATCCAAGATCGGATTCGTGAAGGCAAAGTCGAGGCAGTGATTTCCATCCGGTTGATTCATGGCTCCGAAGCGATCTTCAAGGGTAACGATCTCCTTCTTGGACATCGAAGTCCTTTCTTTATGCATATGCGCGAAATCCTCCACCAAGAGGTGGATATCATAAGTGATTCCTTGGTTAAGTCTGCATCTAGAGCCGGAAGTGTGGAGTACGGCATAGACATGCTGTGTGAAGCTCATCTGGACGAGTAGTCTGGATTGGTGATGATTATGAGTAAACCGGAGAAGACTCCGTGGGTTTGATGATATGTAAGGTTTCTGCTTTGTTGGATGGATGTATGGATGTACGGATGTTGCTTATGGATGTAAGGATGCTTTGAGTAAGCTCCTGGTTGTGATAAGAGATCAATTGGTAGCACGCTTGAGGAGCGCGGGATAAACTCGGCCTGCTATACCACTAGGGTGGGTTGATCTGGATTAGTGTGGGTCGATTGGTGGCAATGTCTGGGGTACCGAGTTAAACCCGGCTTGCTGCACCACAAGGGTGGTTCAATCGGAAATAGGTGAGGCGTCGATTGGTGGTAATGCCTGGGGAGCATCGATAAACCCGGCTTGCTACACCACTAGGGTTGGTCGATCAGCTCTGGTTATGTTTGTGGATGCTGTGAGGTTAGTACCTCTAAGTGATATGGTCGGAATGTCGTCAGCCCGCGGGATTGGTGGACTAGGATCATACCGGCCAACCAATAAGTTAAAAACCTTTGATTGGCGGTGGACGACTGGAATATCCGGTACACCAAGATGGTATCCTGAAAGCACGGAGCGTCTGGTGAATACCGGCGTTTGTGATATGGTTGTGATTGGTAGATTTGTAGATATGATAATGGCAGTGCATACAAGGAAGGAACCACTGCCCCGGTAATGGGTAAGGTCGTTATAATTGGTCAGCTAATGTTGACTGTTGCTATATTTTCCGCTTTTGGGTTGGATGGCTATTTGCAGGTGTTGGTGCTTGAATTGGGTTGAGCGGAATGAAGGATTGCTGCTAAAGGCCCTTGAAGGCCGTGCAAAGCGTGTTTGGATTTCATGTGTGGCTGGCCTGCGTGCCGATGTATGAAACTGTATATTTGTAAAGAGGAACCTGTAAGGCCTTAAGGCCATGAGTGTGTGTGTTGTATACATTCCTGATTTGATATATAAATGTGGAGTTTTTATATTAGTGGACATTCACTGAGCTGAGTTCATCTAACATAAAATGCCACGCTAGAATATTTTGAGTTAGGATACGAGTAGATTTTGATTTCCACAAGTAATTCCGCCGCTTGTCTATGAAATATGGCGTGGGGCCCCGACAGGACCCACCGTTATATTCCCTGTGACGAGTAGGGGCGTTACAGTCTGTCGCTCTCGCCTTCACCCATACAGTTTGTAACAAACTCTGAATAGTGAAAGTTAGGTTCACGCTGAATCGATCGCGTGATTTTTCACTCCGATTGCTGGTTTTCCACGTAATCAAGTCTCCCTCTCACAACTTTGTGAACCTCTGGTTATTTCCGAACTCGACCATTGCGCGGGTTAAAATGGTTCAGAAAGTCCGATCTACGAGAAGCCTTGAGCGGACCTCAACAATAATATCTATATATAAAAAGAGTTATTTACTGGGACCTCCCCTTGAAGTTTGCCTAATTACAACTTGCACCCCTCTTAACATTTGAAATTACAAAAATCTCTCCCAAATGTTTACATTTCATAACATTCATGGACAAAAGCACCCACTTGGAGTAAGGCTCTGTTTGGTTG
The DNA here is from genome assembly GCA_039583875.1 of Platanthera guangdongensis. Lineage (NCBI taxonomy): Eukaryota > Viridiplantae > Streptophyta > Magnoliopsida > Asparagales > Orchidaceae > Platanthera > Platanthera guangdongensis. The sequence goes on along the minus strand of CM077150.1, from coordinate 69,560,878 downwards.
AGCTGTTGTTGATGGAAAACTGCTGATGAACAGTTGCTGATAGAAAAAGTGCTGATTTTGAAAAACAGAGTTTTGTTAAAAAACTGTTTGGGTGAAACAGAGTTTACAAAACAAAGTTTTTGAAAAATTGTTTGGATACAAAATAGAGTTTTGAGCGAAATTTTTTTGCTAATAAATCATAATCACCAACCACACAAGTTAATGAGTTTACAAAACCGAGTTCTTGATTAACAATTTTTGATTCCGATTGCATTTCCAGAATAACTCCTCTCGGTGGGAAGGAACAATTCGATCCTAAAACTGCACACAAAAACACATACACACAATTGAAAAAAACCTGAAAAAATAGCTCGAAAAAAAAATCTGAAAAAAATTGGAAAAATCTGCAAATGAGTGCTTCTCCTGCTGCCAGGATGAACAAAATTTCTGAAATTGGATCGCAGAAATTTTGGGTCGAAGAAGAACAAAATTTCTGAAATTGGATCGCAGAAATTTTGGATGGAAGAAATTTTGGATCGAAAAAGAAATTTGGATCGAAGAAGAAATTTTGGATCGAAGAAGAAGAAGAAGAAAAAGAAGAAGCGGACGGTTCCAGAAGAAGAAGAAAAAGAAGAAGCGGACGGTTCCAGAAGAAGAAGAAGAAGAAGAAGCGGATGGTTCCAGAAGAAGAAGAAACGGACGGTTCCAGAAGAAGAAGAAGCGGACGGTTCTTGTCAGGAGATCGGGATGCGGGAGCAGCAGCGGACGGACGGGATCGGGAGGCGGGAGCAGCGGTGAGATCGGCTAGTGCGCCTGCGGTTGTCCGCAAGAAAATGTCGCGGCTGGGTATAAGGAGAGAACCGCGGTATTTAATAAACGGAGTTTTGCGTATAAGTGCAAACAAACGCTGCTTATAAAAAACACTTCATTTCAGCACAAAAGCACCGGAGGCAATCAGCCCAACCAAACGCTACCTAAATCTTCAAGGGGAGTCCTTTTGTGTATTAATGTTATTAAATATAAACATTGATAAAAGCTAATTATAATTTTGAAAGATAGAGAAGTGCAAGCTGTAATTTTGCAAACTTCAAGGAAAGCTCCCGGCAAATAACCCTATATAAAAATGGCTATATTTTTCATGATTTTTTTGTGCTATATATGCACATATAAAAATAATTAACTACACTTTTAATGATTTTTTTAATTCAACAAAATCATCATGCCCCGAAAAATCGAACACGGTCTTTCATCAAAAACCATGAGTTCATAAACACAGGTCAATTCTATTTTATTTAAAATTTAACAAAGAGTTACAATATATCACTACTATATAAGAAAACTTGACTTTGGTGCAACATTCAAAAATATCAAGTATATTCTCATTTTTAAATTTTAATGACTTGATATATATCACAATATATTTCAAAAAAAATAAAATATAATGTCTATTCAAGTAATTACACTATTTATAAATTTATAATAATGATGAAAATGCATTAAAATTCAAAAACTTTTTAATAGAGCTCCTACATCTACTATGATAGGCTATCATTGGACATGTCAGTGGTCTATTCGAGGAAGGTTGTCATTAGACATATCAGCGGTCTATTCGAAGAACAATGTATTTTTTTAATTAATTCAATTTAATTTATTCATATTTTCAATTTAAATTTGTTGTTAATTAATTTTTCAATTTATTTTATTAATTTTTCAATTTTAAAAAACAGACGGTTGGGGGCGGTCGAAGCCCGTCGGGGGCCGGGCGAAGCCCGCCGTCGCCGGCCGGATACTGTGGCGCGTGGCCATCGGGACGGAGTCCCGTGCCCATCACTCGTAATATATATATATAAGAACAAAAAATAATTTTAATTTAATTTTCATTAAAAAAAAAGTTTTGAAATTCAGCGTGAATGATTGTGTGAGTGGGCCCAATATGAGTCTATTCTTGACTTAAGTAAATACATGTATAAAATGATAATTATATAGAGAAAGAAAAAAATGATAAAAAGTGAGCGGTCAAAAACAATAAATAACGGTGACTGTTATGTGCAAACTGACTTTGAATATGGATTAAATAAATATTAAATAAGTAATGTTTTTACAGTGTGAAATAGATAGGGGCAAACCAGATTTCGCTCCTCCCCGTATTCTCTTTTTCCGGCACCATTCTTGTTTTCTCACATAAATCCACCTAAATAAAAGACAGAATGAGAAGAAATTATGATCATAAATCTTAAGTATAATATTAATAAAATGGATGTTTAAAGTTTAAACCCTCCTCATTATTATTATATTATTTATTATTATTATTTTGAGAGAGAAATTAATAATCAGAGCTGAGTTATGAGAGTTCAATTAATCATACATAGGAGAAACCTAAGAGCATCAAATCTCAGCCGCTAGGAACCCCTGGGTGAGAGAGAAGAAAAGGATCCCAAGCAGCCTATCCATCCGAGTAGCACACCGCCCATCCATATCAAGCCACGTGTCAAGTTATCCACATGGCATGCCCCCGCACGTGCTCTTAACCTAGGGCGTGTCAACCAATTCCGCCTTCCAGGCATCACGTGTCGTCACCTGCTGTTACGACGTCAATTTACTAAGTCACGCCCGTGACTTGGATGAAGACACACCTGTGTACTTCATGCAACCGACATTTCTTGCAATCAATGCACTCGATATTTCATCAAGTCGATATTACTAGGTCACGTCTGTAACCTATGTGAAGTCACGCCCGTGACTTGGATGAAGTCACACCCGTGTACTTAATGCAACCGACACTTCTTACATTCGATGCAACCGATATTTCATCAAGCCGATATTACTAGGTCACGCCCGTGACCGATGTGAAGTCATGCCCGTGAACTTCATGCAACTGTCATTTCTTGCAGTCGATGCAGTCAATATTTCATCAAGCCGATATCACTAGACCACGCCTGTGGGCCATGACCGATGTCATGGAGTCACCCATGTGAACTTCATCCCACCGACATTTCTTGCAGTCGATCCAGTCGATATTTCATCAAGCCGATATTACTAGGTCACGCCCGTGACCTATGTGAAGTCACGCCCGTGAACTCCATGCAACCGACATTTCTTGCAATCGATGCAGTCAATATTTCATCAAACCAATATTACTAGGTCACGGTCGTGACCTATGTGAAGTCACGTCGGTGACCTGAAGTCACGCCCATGACTTGGACTTTTCTTCCTCATTCAATTTTTTTGTTTCCTTTATTTAATCTTCTTGATCTCATCTTAACCACCTCAAAATCATAAGACTACTCTTTAGTCCGAGTCAACTCATAGTGACACTGGTCGCTCGACGGGTCTAGCTCAAAATGGGACGTACAATTTTTTCCAACTCACCGTAGCAAAAAAGCCGCGCCAAACGGTGCCTGAATCTGATTAAGGCTCTGTTGGGGGGGGGGGCTTATTTTCACCGGTCAAGCGGTTAAGACCGCATGTCCGGTTCATGCGGTCGTAACTGCTTGACCGGTGAAAATAAGTCCCCCTAAACAGAGCCTAAATTAGATCATATGATCGGATGAAATTACCCCACAGATTCGTCTCAATACATATATACACTTCTATGCTCTCTCTCTATATATATATATATCATATATAAAGAAGTATGAAATCCATTAAATATAAATTCATTCAAAAGATTTCAGCCGTTAGATCTGACTCATTTGTTTACCAGCTGTCCGATCGTATCTAATGGTCAGACCAAAAAAAAAAGTAGATGTCCTAAAGCTATAGCTGGTGAGGGAAGAGAGAGCGAGAAAGAGGAGTGAGAGAAATGAGAGAGGCGGAGGCGGGAGCTGAGTGCGGCGCATATAGATGGCGGTGAGAGAGTGGGGAGAGAGTGATGGAGGAGAGAGAAAGGCAGAGAGAGGATGCGGTTATTTATGAGGGGAGAGAGGTGGGAGAAAGATAAGAGAGAGAGAGAGGAGAGCAGGTAGAGAGAGAAAGAAAGGGAGAGAGAGAGGAGAGAGGAGAGAGGAGAGGAGAGAGGAGAGAGGAGAGAGGAAAAGAGAGGGTCGGAGAGAGTGAGAGATAATAATATTAATGTATATATTTTTACGATCATTTTGAGTACTCAAATGTATATGTTGCGGGCCCAGCCTGACTTGATGCAGACGTAGACTGCAACGACGCATGGAGCACGGGCGAAACCTACCGTTGCCGGTCAGGTACTGCCGCGCTTGACCGTAGGGGCGGAGCCCGTGTCGGGCACTCGTGTGTGTGTGTGTATATATATATATTAAGAGGTCTTGTTATGAGATCAGGAAATAATCTTAATCAGATCATTTTTTTAGGTAGAATCTAAAATTTGATGTTGTTTCGAGATAGAATCCAATGAGTTTGAGCCAGTCCACATTGTATTGAAATATGAATATGGAACATAATGTGTTTGGAACAATCTTAAACAGCACAAGGAGACAGTGAGGATAGACTGGGCTGCATACCCACACTTTGAAGCACCAGAAATATTTTCTCCCATCATACTGGATGGAAAACGCCTGTACTACATAAACTCATTCAAGAATGCCGCGAGCACCATCGAGATCGGCGCTGTTGCGGCCGAGAATGTTGCGCGGCTGATCGTCTCCGGGCTGTCCGGCAAACATCGGAATTCGCCAGCCAAAAAAATTAGCTCCAAAGACCGAGATTTGCCGCACCTTGAATTATGAAGAGGACGGGCATCCCACCCGCAGTATGCTATCTTTGTGTTGTTGTGGGCTGCAATCTGAATGTTTCAAACTCAGAGATCCAGATTCTGCTTTTGCCATTTTCAAAATTTCAAAATGTATGTCATAGAAATAATCTTCCAGATGACATATTAAGGTTTTTTCTGGGGCATGATGTATGTTATTTTTTGGGTGTTTATATTGACAGTCTGTATATTGATATTGACAGCCCAAACTTTGGCCCCTTGAGTGCTCGCGGGGGACTAGGACTGCATGATCCTGCGGGTCAGCTCTTGAGAAATTGAGCCCGGCGAATGCTAAGTTCCGTTCGACGAACGTCCAGCTCCGTTCGACGAACACCCAGCTCCGTTCGACGTGCTGAGTGGACTGGGCGGGCTTCTCTCAACGCCAAGATAGGATGACGTTGAGTGTCTGGACTTCACTCAACTCTAAGGCAGAATGACGTTGAGTGTCTGGACCTCACTCAACGCTAAGGCAGAATGAAGTTGAGTCTCTGGACCGCCGGTACTCGCCGCTTCTACTCACCTCCCGGTGAGTGCGGGCCCGGCTGGCCCTACTCGCGTGCCACTAGCCGGGCTCGCCTAGGCGAGCTGGAGGCTGTCGGGCTCTTGCACCCCTTGGTGCTCGCCCGAGACTTGAGAAAAAAGAGTCGGTCGGTCTGGTTCCGGGCGACCCCACTCGCCGGATACGGCGTTGTACGCAATCCCCGCTTCTTTTGAGTTTGACAAAGCTCGGAAAGAATCATCCAACCTCAAGTGTTAGGCGAGTGCGGCAGGAACTAGAGAGAACCTTCGGGTGGGGTCCACCTGTGGCTATATATATGTGTCTGCATACCTGTGTGACTTTTGTCATTCCCTTCGCTCTAATCTTGCCGAGATGTCAATCCCTAAGAAAATCCAAGAGAGGCTCGTCCGAGTTCGCGAGGCTTCCTCTGCTCGCATTGTCAGCCTGACCGCGGTTCCACCTGTCGTCCCGCAGAGCTGCTCGGCCGTGCCCAATCACGCCAAGAGGGTGAAACCATTTCCCCAGGCGGCCGAGCCCATATTTGATGACCTGAAAACGACCCTGGAGCACGAGAAAAATATTGTCAACCTCTAAGTCCCGTATATAAATCTCACCGTAGAATTCTTTTTACGCACGATTTTTAGAGCATTTAGATTGAAATTTTCAATTAGATTTTCAATCCAATTATTTCAATCGAAATTACAGATTTTTTTAATTTATATCCCGCAGCACAGTAGCACAGCAACAGATTTTTCTATAAAGGCTCCCCATTTTACTTCATCTTCTCCCCCCATCCCCTGCTCTTCGCCCCGACAACAAGAGACAAAACAATGGAGATGCTATCCTCGCAATTCTTACACCCCTTCGCACCCAGATGTTGAATTCTGTGAAGTGAAAGTGGGTGAATGGAAGGCTTGGGAAACCTATCCGCGCGAACTACGCGGACTGGGTTGGCGGACTGCTAGGTCGGCAGGGATGTTGCAGGCGGTTTGCTCTATGGCGGCCTGGGCGGTCTGTTCGCGCGGACTGCGCGGACAGCAGCGGCGGTCTGACAGGCCAGTGTATGCTCAGCAGGCGGTCTACTCCCAGGAAGTAACCGGGCGGATAGGAATGTTATCAGCGGAGTCCGGCTTGAAGCGGACTGAAGAACTGGAGCTCGGCAGACCGGTTTGGCAGATGCCTTGGTCTTGCTCTAGTGAAGCGGCAAGTGGAAGCCGTGGAGACCGCCGGTCAGCGCGGACAGGAACTGGAGGTCGCCCGGTATGGCGGGCTAGATCCAGTGTCCGCCAGTAAGTGCGGACTGGCCCTTGCGGCCAGTGAGCTGGACTTGGTGGGAACTGAACCAAGTCCAGGTGGCTCAGTCCGGGGAAGATCGCGCAGTGGAGCGCGGGCTGGTTTCTCAGTCCGCCAAGCTTAGTAGAAGTGCTGTTGCCTTGTGTGCTAGCTTGGGGATATGCGGACTGAAGAATTGCTTGTGCAGGAGCGTGCGGACTGGAGCCGGAGTCCGCTGAGTCCGGTTGAGCCTTGTGATGAGGTTATGGACTCAGGGAAGCGGACTGGAGTTCGCTGTATACGCGGACTGGGGTCTGCTGTTAGCGGACTGGATTGGCGTGTCCGCTAAGTCCGGAGGTGCCTTGGTGTTGAGGTAATGGACTTGGGATATGCGGACGATAGCCGGGTATCCGCTGAGTCCGGCAGGTGCCTTGATGGCGCGGTTGCGGGCTCGGGTTTTGCGGGCTGATGCCTTGTCCGCAGAATGGCGGATACGGCTGTTGTGGAGTCCGGCTGTGGTGGTCCTGGCTTGGTCTCTGGCGGCAAGGCGGACTGGATATTGGAGTCCGGCCTTGGAGAAGCTGGGGCGGACTGGCTATCTGCACAGGGCGGCAAACTGGCATGTGTGTCCGCGGGCTGGCGGACACATAAGTTCTTGCTGCGGGATGTGGCGGTGATCCTATCGGGAAGGGCGGTGACCATACTCATCGTCGTGCCTATAAATAGGACCCATGTCACATCAGGAACTAATGAGGAACCTAGACCGAAGTAAGTGAACAGTATCTGAGCTCGCGTAAGTTGCTGCGGCCTGGACTTTGTGTCCGCGCGGATAGAGTTGACCCGGTTGTGCTGTGCAGGTTGTGCGGATAGCGCTGGAAAGCCAGGACTTGGCTCTGATTGCGGTCAGGGACAGTGCGGACTCTGCGGTTAAGCAACAGGCGGTAAACAGCAGGTCGCGGATAGCGGCCAGGCGGTCTTCTCTTTGGCGACTTGGTTCGGAGTTCAGGAAGTCGCCGGTTTCTGGCGGACTGTTCCATTCGGTGACGCAGCTTGTGCGGTCTGGCGGCGTGCAGACCGGCGGTGAAGAGCTAAGCATTGGAGTAAGAGTGAGTCCGCGGGGCTTGGGTTGCGGTCTGGCGACCTGGCGGACTGAGCGGACTCCACAGCAGTAGGTCGGCGGCTTGATTGTTTGAGTCCGCGCGGCTTGTTTTTTGTTCTTGTCTTTGTAACTGTCTCTGCTCTCCCGGTGTTGGGTTTTGGTGAAGCATGTCTCGCCATGTATGTCTCGCCTTGTAAAGAAGTTTGCTCTTGATCAATAAAGAAGCTTGTGCTGCATGTGTTGCTGGTTGTTACTGCTTTGTTGAGATAACCACTGTTAACTCCACGATCCGGGAAAACTTTCAACATATAAGTGGGCGTTTTCTCCTTCGGTTTGTTGAGTTTTCAGCAGGGTATCCAAGGGGGCGTCTGCGGTTTGTTGAATTTTAACATGGTATCAGAGCCAGGTTGTTGGAGTGGTCAAGCAGTGCTCAATTGAAGTAGTTGCTCGTCTGTCGAGGAAACCAGTGGTAGAACCATGGCAGTGGAGGATGCAAGTTGTCTTGGTATTGATCTTCTTACAGAGGCGAACTGTGAACGGTGGAAGTCCTGTATGAAGAGCTTTCTTCTTGGCGAGGACCTTTGAGAGGTTGTATGCGGAGCAGGAAGACAAGAGGATACTGCTGGCAATGCTGCGGCGATGAGAGCTTGGAAGGAGGCAAATGCGAAAGCGGAGTCTATTCTCAAGCAGGTGATCTCATCGGAGCTCTTGGACCATATCAGTGGATGTCGGTCAGCTGCGGAGGTTTGGACTTCCCTTGATGGGTTGTTCAGGAAGAAGGTGAAGGAGGTTGCTGCTGATGATGGTCCCTCTACTTCATATCAGGAAGAAAGGAGTGTTTCTCCTAGGCGTGATAGGAAGAGGAAGGAAGGACCACGGTGCTATAAATGCAAGCAGCAAGGTCATCTTCGGAAGGAGTGCAAGGTTACCTTGCTCTCGGCGAACGTTGCTCAGGTAGGGAGGAAGGAGAAGAACGTAGTTGGGACATCAACTAGTTCTGGATCTGATCGGCTGGATGCCAGTGATAGTGCAGCTGTCTGGCATGAAAGACTGGGGCATGTAGGGATGGACAAGCTGAAAGCAATGGCGGAAAGAAGACTCGTAAGAGGCTTGCCTAGATTGTCATCCTATGGCGATGGTCGGGGGTGTGCGGGATGTCAGGAAAGTGGAGCCTATCGCTTCATGGTCGACAAAGCACAATCCAGGAGTAAAGCACCATTGGCGGTTGTCCATTGTGCTCTGGTGGGACCGACCGTCACGGCCAGTCTTGGAGGCAGCAGGTTCATGCTGATATTGGTTGATGACTATTCTGGGTATACTTGGGTATACTTTATGAAGACGAAGTCCAGCATGGTACGCTTGTTTGTGGAGTTCAAGAAGCTTGTCGAAGGCCAGCTTGGCCGGAGGATCAAGGTGTTGAGGACAGGTTTCGGTGGTGAGTTTGACTCAACCGAGTTCTCACGCTTTTGCAGGAAGCAAGGGATCCGGATGGAGCTTTCTTGTGGACATACTTCACAACAGGGTAGTGTTGCAGCTCGGATGATCCGTTGGTTAACGGAGACCTGCAAGTGTTGGCTTCGGAGTAAAGGCGTTCCGAAGGCTCTTTGGGCGGAGGGAATAGCCTGTGCTGCTCATGTCATCAACCGGATGCCTCTTAGTCCGATCATAGTGAAGACTCCTTATGAGCTAATGTTCGGAGTGAAGCCCTCAGTGAAGCACCTTCGGGTGTTTGGATCTACCTGCTATTTACACTCTCCGGGTGCTCTCAAAACAAAGCTAGTCTTTGTTGGGTATGATGAGCAGAGAAGAAGATGGAGGTGTATGGATCCTGCGACGAAGAAACTCATAGTGTCGAGAGACATTGTTTTTGATGAGTTGACGCCGTATTGGGGTAGCTCTTATGTGGAGCTAGAGATAAGCAGGTTAGATGGTGGGCTGAAGGAGGCTGCTGCTAAGGAAGTGGAGTTGCCTGAGTCACCAGGTGCTCCAGGTTGTTCTAGCTCCGGGGCAAAGGCGTCAGAGTCGGGAAGAAGGGGGAGCGATGCTCCAGGACCTTCTGGCTCAAAGGCGGAGGCTTCCTGTTCAGGAAGCAAGGGGAGCGATGTTCCAGGCTGTTCATGTTCAAGAGGGAGTCTTCTGGTTCAGGTAGCAGGGGGAGCGTTGCTCCAGGTGCTTCTGGTTCCAGTAAGGAGGCATCTTGTTCAGGAAGCAAGGGAAGCATTGTTCCGGGTTTGCCCGGGAACGGAGCTGGTTCAAAAGCAGCGGAGGTGGTTAGCCATGATCCGGTTCTTCGGAGATCGAAGAGGATCAGTAAGCCACCAGCTCGATATAGCGAAGGGAATACGGCAGACTTGGTCTCGTGTTTCTTTGCTAGCCCTCAGGTCGAGCAAAGTTCTTCTGGCTGTGATGATCTCACTCGAATCAAGGAGGTGGTTGACACCAAGTCTGATGAGGTGACTTCTCTCAGAGGCAACGAGGCTTGGGCTTCTGGGTCCAAGGAAGTTGGTGATACTCCTATGATGCATGAGTGGAGGTTGAAGCTGAAGAAGGCAGAGGGAAGCATGACTCCTTTTGGGAGATGCTGGAGGGCTCCCTCATGGTCCATGATATGCGGGGCGAGGACTATGTCTTGGACATCTCTTCGTAGATGCTATCGGAAGGACCAGGTGCAAGGTTACGGGAGCTGCTGGAGTTATTCACCACTTCTCACTTCAAGGGGGAGTGTTGAATTCTGTGAAGTGAAAGTGGGTGAATGGAAGGCTTGGGAAACCTATCCGCGCGGACTACGCGGACTGGGTTGGCGGACTGCTAGGTCGGCAGGGATGTTGCAGGCGGTTTGCTCTGTGGCGGCCTGGGCGGTCTGTTCGCGCGGACTGCGCGGACAGCAGCGGCGGTCTGACAGGCCAGTGTATGCTCAGCAGGCGGTCTACTCCCAGGAAGTAACCGGGCGGATAGGAATGTTATCCGCGGAGTCCGGCTTGAAGCGGACTGAAGAACTGGAGCTCGGCAGACCGGTTTGGCAGATGCCTTGGTCTTGCTCTAGTGAAGCGGCAAGTGGAAGCCGTGGAGACCGCCGGTCAGCGCGGACAGGAACTGGAGGTCGCCCGGTATGGCGGGCTAGATCCAGTGTCCGCCAGTAAGTGCGGACTGGCCCTTGCGGCCAGTGAGCTGGACTTGGTGGGAACTGAACCAAGTCCAGGAGGCTCAGTCCGGGGAAGATCGCGCAGTGGAGCGCGGGCTGATTTCTCAGTCCGCCAAGCTTAGTAGAAGTGTTGTTGCCTTGTGTGCTAGCTTAGGGATATGCGGACTGAAGAATTGCTTGTGCAGGAGCGTGCGGACTGGAGCCGGAGTCCGCTGAGTCCGGTTGAGCCTTGTGATGAGGTTATGGACTCAGGGAAGCGGACTGGAGTTCGCTGTATACGCGGACTGGGGTCTGCTGTTAGCGGACTGGATTGGCGTGTCCGCTAAGTCCGGAGGTGCCTTGGTGTTGAGGTAATGGACTTGGGATATGCGGACGATAGCCGGGTATCCGCTGAGTCCGGCAGGTGCCTTGATGGCGCGGTTGCGGGCTCGGGTTTTGCGGGCTGATGCCTTGTCCGCAGAATGGCGGATACGGCTGTTGTGGAGTCCGGCTGTGGTGGTCCTGGCTTGGTCTCTGGCGGCAAGGCGGACTGGATATTGGAGTCCGGCCTTGGAGAAGCTGGGGCGGACTGGCTATCTGCACAGGGCGGCGAACTGGCATGTGTGTCCGCGGGCTGGCGGACACATAAGTTCTTGCTGCGGGATGTGGCGGTGATCCTATCGGGAAGGGCGGTGACCATACTCATCGTCGTGCCTATAAATAGGACCCATGTCACATCAGGAACTAATGAGGAACCTAGACCGAAGTAAGTGAACAGTATCTGAGCTCGCGTAAGTTGCTGCGGCCTGGACTTTGTGTCCGCGCGGATAGAGTTGACCCGGTTGTGCTGTGCAGGTTGTGCGGATAGCGCTGGAAAGCCAGGACTTGACTCTGATTGCGGTCAGGGACAGTGCGGACTCTGCGGTTAAGCAACAGGCGGTAAACAGCAGGTCGCGGATAGCGGCCAGGCGGTCTTCTCTTTGGCGACTTGGTTCGGAGTTCAGGAAGTCGCCGGTTTCTGGCGAACTGTTCCATTCGGTGACGCAGCTTGTGCGGTCTGGCGGCGTGCAGACCGGCGGTGAAGAGCTAAGCATTGAAGTAAGAGTGAGTCTGCGGGGCTTGGGTTGCGGTCTGGCGACCTGGCGGACTGAGCGGACTCCACAGCAGTAGGTCGGCGGCTTGATTGTTTGAGTCCGCGCGGCTTGTTTTTTGTTCTTGTCTTTGTAACTGTCTCTGCTCTCCCGGTGTTGGGTTTTGGTGAAGCATGTCTCGCCATGTATGTCTCGCCTTGTAAAGAAGTTTGCTCTTGATCAATAAAGAAGCTTGTGCTGCATGTGTTGCTGGTTGTTACTGCTTTGTTGAGATAACCACTGTTAACTCCACGATCCGGGAAAACTTTCAACATATAAGTGGGCGTTTTCTCCTTCGGTTTGTTGAGTTTTCAGCAGGGTATCCAAGGGGGCGTCTGCGGTTTGTTGAATTTTAACACCAGATTCCATGCCCCCCTGCTGCGAATCCCACCCTCACACACCCACAACTTCACCCACTCCATCCCGCCGTTCGTTCGCCCCAACCGGTGCTCAGCCCCAATAAGCCTCGTCGGAATCCCCAAAGCGACAGCGGCACCGCATCTTCCGCCAGAACCAATCCCCCCGCCGGAAAACTTCGACTCCGCTCTTAATTATGCCACCCCAATGCCGCCATTCCCTCCATCAGAGGAGGATTCGAAGTCGGAAAAGAGGAGGAAGACGGCGAATTTGGCGGCTGTGTTCGGCCTGTGGTACTTCCAGAATGTGATCTTCAACATATACAACAAGAAAGCCCTCAACTTGTTCCCGTATCCATGGCTGCTGGCCTCGTTTCAGCTCCTCGTCGGCTCCCTCTGGATGGCCGCACTCTGGGCGTCGAAACTTCAACCATTTCCGCGCGTAAACCGCAAGTTCTTCCTCGCCCTGTTAAGCCCTGCTCTGTTTCACGTCGTCGGCCACATCGCCGCCTGCATCTCCTTCTCCAAGGTGGCCGTCTCTTTCACGCACGTCATCAAGTCTTCGGAGCCCGTCTTCTCCGTCGTCTTCTCTGCCCTCCACGGCCAATTCTACCCCATCCACGTCTGGCTCTCTGTTCTCCCCATGTAGCGGTCCTCATAATGACCGCCACATGCATCGGACAGTCGGCAACTCACCATTAACCATCCGACGGACAGCGGTAGCTCAGCAACATGCGGCCCGGATACTCACAGGCAGTACTTCATCCAACGGCTACAAACAGCGATCCGTGGGAACTGGGAAGCATCCTTCTGGAATATTCGCATGGCGTATTGACTTATTCTGTAACGGCTATTTAGTAGCCTTTATATATATATATATACTTGAACAGTGAGGGGATATATGAAAAGTATTTGAAGTTTAGTTTTATCATTAGCTTTTAGCAATAGGCGGTAGCTGCCACCTCCGACACATATCTCCGGCAGTGGAGATTTCGCCGGAGGACTTGTAACGATCTAGTACGTTACAATTGGTGCTCTCGTTGAGAGAATCCTCCAACGGGAAGATGACTGGTCGAACTGGCAAAGGCAAAGAAAAGATTCCTTCATACCAAGATCTCAGAGATTTTCTCCTCACTGAAATGGAGACACGGCAAGACATCTTCGCAGCCAATATTACGACAGTACAAGATGACGTCTGAAAGATCAATCAAGATCTTCTTTCCGTCCAACATGACATTCAGGATAAATTCAATGAGATCCAACGTGCTCTGGGAATGCTGTCAATGCCCTCAGATCAGCCAGGAGGAGTTAGGTCGGCTCAACGGTTCCAGGTTCAGAATCAAGATCATTGATCCCCAACACCATCACAACCTGGCGGCCAGGAAGCGCCAACTACTCAACTCCCATCATCATTGGCCGAATCATCCAGTAACCCTCAGTTTCATCGTTACTAGCGAAATCAAAACCCTGCAAATTCACAACCTCCCTCCCAAGATATTCAAGCTTCATCGGGACGACGACCATTGAGGCAGGAGACGACACACACCTATGTTAATCCTTTTTTTCAACAAGAAGTGGTACATGACAGGCCTCCCCATGGACAAATTCCGGGTCCGCCGCCACTGCTATTTGGCCGTCCATGTTTTCCTCCCCAGCGACAACAAGGCCTACAGGAACAACAATTTCCACCAGCTCCCCCATTTCCAAACACATACAACAACGGACTCTTCCAACAGGAACCTTTTTACAACCTCCAGAATCAACCCGAGTATTTTCAGCCCGAAGTCCATCCGAATACGCATGTAAGTTTTGTCTTTCCAAGATATTCTAAAGGGGATCCAACGGAATGGATTTATCAAGCTGAATCATATTTCAGGTATCACTCTATACCCTCTCATGATCATGTGTTTGTAGCTTCTGTTCATCTTGATATGCCTGCATCACGTTGGTTCCAAGGTTTAGTACGCAATAATACTTTTTACGACTGGAATGCATTTAAAATAGCAATTTACGAACGTTTTGGTCCATCTGATTACGAACACCCCATAGGACGCATCACTAAACTGATTCAAAGTGGTTCAGTCGCAGATTACCAGGACCAATTCGAGGATCTTTCCTCACAAATACCAGACTACGGACATTCCTTTTTAATAAATACTTTCGTCTCAGGACTTAAACCGCAAATCAAACGTCAGGTGATCGCACAAAATCCGACTAACCCTCATCACGCCTTCAAATTAGCAAGATTATTTGAAGAACAAAATGACGAACCTCCACCACCACAGACGAAACCCTACACCCCTCGCCTTAACTGGACTACACAAAATAGTAAAAACACCACAAACCGCCCTGAGAGACCAACTTTCAAAAGATTGAGCCCGGAAGAACTACAACAAAAAAGGGAGAAAGGCCTTTGTTACACATGTGACGAAAAATACACGGCAGGGCATAAATGTAGAAATAAAGCAAGGCTCTATGTCATGGAACAGGAAAACACGAAGGATTCAGACTCCTCTGAGGAATCTGAAAGTCCCACAGATCAAACGAACTCCAGAATAACTTTTAACGCCCTCATAGGCTCCTACTCCAATAAATCCTTCCGAATTAATGGAACAATCAACGGAAAACACTCAGTTCATATTTTAATAGATGGGGGAAGCACAAGTAACTTTATCTCTCCTACCGCGGTGCAACAAGTAGGTTTACACGAACATGTGATTAAACCTTTTCAAGTGTCAGTGGGTAATGGTGCAAAACTGGTTTGTTTAAGTTCCTGTCCAAACACAAAATTAAATATTCAAGGACATGACTTTACTCTCACACTTTTTGTAATAGACTTAAAAGGGGCGGATGTAATTCTAGGCTACGACTGGATGGAATCATTAGGCTCTATAACAACAAATTACCGCACAAAAGAGATGATGTTTAACAACGGGGACACTACGATTATTTTACAAGGCCTAAAGGGATTCAACACAAACACCATCTCTCATACCACCCTTCAGAAAAATCTTAAACAAAATATAGTAACTGCAATGGCTTTATTTTTTATTCAAAAAATCTCAGACGACAACAATTCAGACTCTTCCTATCCATCATGTATTACCTCTTTAATTGAGAACTACGCAACCTTATTTTCATCTCCCACCGCATTACCACCCCAACGGCCTCAAGACCATATAATTTGCTTAACCACACCAGGAATGGTTTCCAAGGTACGATCTTACAGATATCCCCACATCCAGAAAGACGAAATCGAAAAATTAATTAATGAATTACTAAAGAATGGACTCATTCGACCGAGTAGCTCACCCTATAGCTCACCGGTCTTACTAGTTAAAAAGAAAGACGGATCATGGCGACTATGCATGGATTACAGAGCTTTAAATTCAATAACTATAAAAGACTCCTACCCTATGCCGACAATTGACGAACTCCTCGACGAACTACACGATGCAACAATCTTTTCAAAACTGGACTTACAGTCCGGCTATCACCAAGTACTAATGCATAAAGATGATATAGCAAAAACAGCTTTCCGAACTCATCATGGTTTATTTGAATATTTAGTTATGCCATTTGGGTTAGCTAATGCTCCGGCAACATTTCAATCTTTAATGCACTCCATTTTTAAGGAACAACTACGCAAATTTGTGGTCATTTTCTTCGACGATATTCTCATTTATAGTTCTAACTTAGACACTCACCAACACCACTTACAAACTGTTTTTCAAAAACTAAGAGATAACAAATTGTTTGTAAAGAAAAGTAAATGTTCTTTTGCAGTTACTTCAGTTGAGTTTCTCGGCCACATTATTTCCGCAAACCATGTTCAACCAACCCAAGACAAAATAACCGCAATAATTGATTGGCCTATCCCTACCACCATTAAACATCTACGCTCTTTTTTGGGACTAGCCGGTTATTATCGCAGATTCATTCCAAACTACTCAACCATAGCTGCCCCAATGACTGACCTACTGGTAAAAGGAAAGTTTACTTGGACTGCGGAAGCCACACATGCTTTCAACACACTCAAAACCCTACTATCATCCAAACCAATATTAACTTTACCCAATTTTACTATCCCATTCACCATAGATACCGACGCATCGGGATTAGGAATTGGAGCAGTCCTATCCCAGAATGACCATCCAATCGAATTTTATAGTAAAAAATTAACCATTCGGGAACAAAATAAGTCGACCTACTCTAGAGAATTATTAGCAATATCTTCAGCCTTCCATAAATGGAGACACTACTTATTAGGCACCCCGTTCATAGTTCGAACGGACCATAATACATTGCATAACCTCACCACACAACTAGCGAATACACCCGACCAACAAAAGTTTTTAACAAAGATTATGGGTTTTGACTTTCAAATACAATATAAACCAGGCACACAAAATAAAGTAGCTGACGCACTCTCCAAACTTTACGACACTTTCGACCACTCTCTTTGTGCTTTTATTTCCCATCCTGAAATTCATATGTTCCAACACCTACATAAATATTATAATACGGACACCTATGCTCAATCTATCTTACATCAACTTCAAACACACCCGAATAGTATACCAAACTGGATTTTAAGAATTAAACAACTCTTTTATCGAAATCGTTTATATATCCCTAACTCTCCGTTTCGCACTACCATCATCTATGAAACTCATAATTCAAAGAGTGGGGGTCACTCCGGCGTTCTACCGACCGTCAAACGCATCAAAACATACTTTTATTGGCCTCAAATCGCAACCGATGTCAAAACATATATTAAAAACTGCGACCTCTGCCAAAAAGCTAAACCACCAAATCACATCCCATTTGGACTACTACAACCCCTGCCAATCCCAGCAAAAATTTGGGCTGACATTACCCTCGATTTCATCACCCACTTACCAAAGTCAAATTCCTACACTGAAATTTTAGTGGTAGTGGATCGACTATCAAAAGCGGCCCACTTTGCCCCAGCCCCATCTGGAGCACAAGGGTCCCAAATAGCCAAAATATTTTGGGATAATTGTGGCAAGCTACACGGCATGCCTGAATCAATAATCTCTGATAGGGGCTCAATCTTCCTTAGCGCTTTTTGGAAAGAACTTTTTAGGCAAAATGGGACTACACTAAAATTTAGCTCTTCCTACCACCCACAAACAGATGGTCAAACAGAACGACTCAATCGTTGTATTAACCAATACCTACGTCTATTTGCACATCACAACCCAAAAGCATGGACTTCACTTTTACCCTAGGCCGAATACCATTATAACACTTCTTTCCAAACCTCTGCTGGAATGTCCCCTTTCGAAGCCATGTTTGGCCGCATCCCTCCCTCTTTTCTACAGTACTACTCTGGCGCCAGTCAGATCCAAGCCGTTCAGGAAGATTTGAAAAACCGTGACACACTCTTGTCCCAACTCAAGGAAAATTTAGCCAAGGCACAGCTCCGAATGAAGACCTTTGCCGATAAAAAACGCCTAGACAAAACCTTCAATATTGGTGACCAAGTTCTTCTTAAACTACGACCCTATCGTCAATTAACTTTACGACCTAAATCTACCAACCGTTTTAACCTCAAATATTACGGCCCTTTCACGATTACTGAACGGTTGGGGCCAACAGCGTATAAATTATGACTACCAGATCACACAAAAATTCACCCAGTTTTTCATACTTCATTATTAAAACCTTATTACGCGTCCACCCAGCTTATAGTGCATGATTTACCGCATACCTTCTATAATAATACTCCGATTCATGATATCTTATCGGTGCTAGATGAACGCACAATCCTTGTTAATGGTAAGCCACAACGACAAGTTCTTATTCAATGGAAGGGGTTGGCTCCCGAGGATAGTTCCTGGGAATCGTTGGACAACATCGACTCCCAAATAATAGCCTCCCTTCCACCGAACAGTACTCTAACTTACCCTTCGATGCAGGAACACAACCAAAATCAGGGACCGCTGGAGCTAAATACAACCAATCCCCACAGAGTACATTCCAGCAAACATGGCGCAGCCCCGGATTTGGCACACAACAGCTCCGAGAGGACTCCAGTTACGGAAACAAAAACAACCGGAGAGCACAAGGATCGATCTCACAACACTCAGGAAGCAACCACTATAGAAGGCAAATGGGAAGACCATACCACCATGGCGTTTGCGCCACGATGGATGACGAAAGCATCTCGCTCACACAGTACACGAACTTGGCGACTCCCTCGGCGGCGTTTTCGCAGTCGCTTGCACAGATACCAGTCTTTGTTCAAAGCGTCGGCATCAACTCCACACCCCCGCTGCTCCAAGAAACCCTAGACAGCCTCCCCAAGGACACGATGGGGCGTCGATTTTTTTTAAACAATGGCAGGAATGTAGCTGTAACGACCCGAATCGCTCTAGGCCCCTAGTGTGTGAGTTTTTTGAGTCAGGAGGGTTGACTCGAGCCTTGAGAAGTGCAGGGAATTGGGCTGCACTTGTGGAGAAGGGGAGAAATCAGTGCAGGGTGAGACGGGAGGTGACACGGGTAGTGACACGACCGTGTCCCTACCCGTGTGCGTCGAGATGATCTCGACGAGCCGTGTCGAGATCGTCGAGAATCGTCGAGAGTCGTCGAGATCAAGTGACACGGGTAGTGACACGGCCGTGTCCCTACCCGTGTGCGTCGAGATGATCTCGACGAGCCGTGTCGAGACCGTCGAGAGTCGTCGAGATCGTGACACGGGTAGTGACACGACCGTGTCCCTACCCGTGTGCGTCGAGATGATCTCGACGAGGCGTGTCGAGATCGTCGAGCGGGGTCGACACTAAGTGACACGGGTAGTGACACGGGCGTGTCCCTACCCGTGTGCGTCGAGTTGAGCTCGACGAGAAGTGGCGAGATGTAACTGAAGATGCACACGGCCAATGACACGGCCAGGCACACGGCCGTGTCATGTGAACACGGGTTGGGACACGGGCGTGTCCCGACCCGTGTCAAACACTGAACCGACATGGAAACTGTCGTTGCCGTTTCGCCAGGCAGGACACGGGTAAGGACACGGCCGTGTCCCTACCCGTGTCACATTTTGCATATAAGGGGCAGAGAAACCCTAGCCGTTTTTCATTCTCATTTCCTTCCCCTATTTCCTGTGAGAGCTCCTAGTGAGAGGAGAACTGCAGGAGCAAGTCCTACCGAAGGAGATCCGCCATCGCCGTGAAAGAGAAGATGCCGCCAAGGAGAACTACGCGATCCATGGCTGGAAATGGTGGTACCGCTGGAGCCAACGTGAGTTTCCTACCCTCTCCCTTGGTGCTAGATCTTAGATATTTAGGAGAGACATCGGTTCAAGAGAACTTGATGGAGAGGAGAAGATTTCTAGGTTTGGCCATGCTAGGATTTGAATCCTAGATTTTAGATCTCTTCAACCCTTCCCCTTTTCTTCAATATGACGACGGGTGGATGGTCTCGTGAGGAGTTTATGGCCTTTGAGGTTGAATAAGGGAGGAGAATAATTCTGGAAAATTTAGGAACGATCGCCTTGACGAGGAAGACGAACCGATGCCGTTCATTTTCCTTTAAGATGCGCGCAGAATCTGTATTCTGCGCGCAGCGATCTTCTAGGCCCTTTTTATGTAGGATCTGTGCAGATCTGGGCTTTTGGCCAAACACGAAAGTTGTAGCCCTTGGAAATACCTTTCCAACGAGTGGTTGCACGACTTCATGTGATGTCTGTGGCCCCGGGAAAACCAAATCGAGTTTGCTGTCCGGCAATTCCTGTACACAGAAATTGTGTTCTGTGCGCAGTGAACTTTGAAGCCGATTTCGAGTAAGTTATTGTCAGATCTGGGTTGTGACCTGAATATGAAAGTTGTAGATCATGAAAAGATCTTTCCAACGAGGGGTTACACGACTTCACCGGATTCCTGTAGCCTCGGGAATCTCCGGTCGAAATTACTGTCCAGATTAGTGATACACTTAGAATTCTGGTTTTATATAAAGTGCAACAAGAGTCGGTGGAATTCTGTCAAGATTAAATAATTGATGGTAATCACCGAAGAACTTTGAATGATGGTGTTTATTATTTAGAATGCATACAACTGATTTATTATTGCAAGTTGTCTTGAGATTTGGATGGTTTCCTTTATGTTTAATTGAATCGAATTGATAAGATGTTGATAGATTATAACATATACGCATCATATAAGTCTTATGTAGAGTTCATATGGAATGACATATAGAAGATTAAACTATGACCATGATATGTTGATTTGGTGAAATGAAATTTATTAGTCCAATACTTAGAGCGCCGTCTCCCTACGGGTAGTATTGTGGAAGAATGAAAGTGCGGTGTTGACCGTCACTTGTTTTGTTGTGTTGAGATAGGTGTGGATGGATGGTTGGGCTGTGTCCTCGTGTTTACTTCCGAGGCCCCTTCCATGATATGTTGATATGGTATTTGCATGTGGTGTGAGTCGACACGCGGTGTCGTAATCCTGGGTTAAGGATAGTGTGGCAGGTCTACGGGCTCGCCAGTCGTCACACCGACGGGAGTTGGCAGTTAGACTTGGTCGGTTTGGGCTGTGTCCTCGGTGTTCACGTCCCGAGGCCCCTCCGACCATGTGAACGGTTGGGCTGTGTCCTCGTGCTTTCTTCCGAGGCCCCTTCCGGGTCACGCAAGGCCAGTTCGGGCTGTGTTCTTGGTGCACATCTACCCAAGACCCCGCTGGGCCATAGTACGCATGGGCTCCGCTGTTGTGTTCTTAGCGTTGAGGCGTACGGAGGCCTAGGTGAAGTAGTGTGATACCCGCCTAGTAGTAGAAGTGCCCGTTCTACTGTCACCGTCTGGCCACGGCGGCTGATGCCTGAGAGGTTAGCTACCTGCTCGAAAAGTGGGAACTATAGTCTGTGTCGACATAGCAAGTGCATGGGTGAGTCATTGCATAGCATTCATAGCATTTCATATCATTGCACAACAAGATCCTCATCGTATAAGTTTGTATGGGCACTCTTATACGATGAGTTACTTTTATGTAACCCGATCCTTAACTTATAAGTTTGTATGGGCATTCTTATAAGTTAAGTTACTTTCCTGCTGTTACTTATACTTGCTAGTTTAGTGTAGCTCTTTCATATATGCTGACTATGATACTGTTTCTCTTACTTTACTGCCACCTGTTTGTACCTGTCATACACATATATATTGTACCCTTGTTTCTCTTTCCCCGCCCGGTGCCGAGGAGTCGCCGGGGGAGCGGATGTGAAACCACTTAGTCGTTTCGACTAACGGTTGCTACATCTTCCTTTTTAGGAGGTCACGCCGCAGGTAGAGCAGCCGCAGACTATGCCGCAGGACAGCCAGGCCAGGACGACAGGGCCTGATGTGACGGTGCCGTCGATACCGTCTGTTACTGATGTTAGTGTTTTGCTTACTCTGATGTAGCCCGTTTGGGCAATGATTAGCTGTACTCTGATATTTTGTAGAAGCATGTTTAGCTTCTCTTTATTGATGTATTTGTACATTATAACTTAGTGTGGATTTTGACTTCTGGATGCTTATTTATTTGGTTGGGTTGGCATGGTTTATTGATATGGTTTCAGCCGGCGGAATAGGCGTCTTGTGGTACAGGTTAGCCCGTGTGCTAATGCTACCGCAAGGCGGCTGTTCCGGGCATAAGACTCCCCCTTCGTGCCGTGTTTTGGGATCCGGGTAGGGGGGGTCTTACAAATGGTATCAGTTTGCCACGATCCTCAACTAAGAAGTCATTCAACAATGGTGCCACCCCCGTTTGGTTAGTCAGTTTGGGGACAAACTGACTTAGCGGAAGCAGTGGTGTGCCCATATGTAATTCACATTAAGTTTGTCCAACTTTGACCTTAAGTTTAGCCAACCTGACCACAAATTTGTCGTGTACGTGATGTTCCACTGCATGTTGAGCCGATGAGGGGTACTCCTACCCCTCCCATACCCACTCAGTTCCAACAGTCTGAGTTGGGGCAAACACTCACCGCCATTCTTGATGCTTTTAAGGCACAGCAGGCTCCGGTGCAACAACAAGCCCCGAGCTCCAACTGGCTGAGCACCTTCCGGACTCTCTCCCCTCCCGTCTACCTTGGGACGGAGTCAGCCGTACGTACAGAGGAATGGCTAGACACGATACAAGAGTTGTTGGCTGGTATCCGTTGCCCGGCCAACATGGCAGTAACATTGGCAGTGTCCGTCTTGGACTTACATGCGAAGAGGTGGTGGAAGTCCCTCATGGGCTCTACCTTCCAAGGCCGGATCTACACTGAGATAAGTTGGAGTGAATTCTCGGAGGTTTTCTTGGAGCACTTTATCCCTACATCGGCCCGAGATGAGCTTGAGCAGAGGTTCCTTCTACTAAAGCAGGGATCAAAGTCGGTCACAGAATACCAGCGGGAATTCCAGCATCTCGCAAGGTTTGCGGACTCTTATGAGTTGGATGACAGAGGTTATGCCAAGCGCTTCTATAAAGGGCTGCGAGATCCCCTAAGGCAGTCCCTTTTGTTTATAGCGGATGGTAGCTTGGCGGAGATCATTGATATGGCGAAAAGATTGGAGACGGACCACATGGGATGTAGTAAGAGGCCTGCGGAGGACGTGATGGAAGCCGGCCCATGGAATAGAAGGAGGCGAGACTTCAGAGGAGGAAGAGGTCATCAAAGAGGTGGCGGGCGTGTCCACCGAAACTATAGGGTGGAGCATCCAGTTTCGCAGCCGCCTGCGTTGCCTCCACCCCCACAGCCTCAGCGATTTCAACAACCTGAAGGGCGTCGTGGTCTGGTGTGCTTCGAGTGCAACCAGCCGGGCCACATCCGACGTTTTTGCCCGCAGCTATATGGGAACGTCCCTCCTGCTCTCCCTCTTGCTCTCCCTCCTGCTCTCCCTCCAGCAGCTCCACGAGGGCGGGGATACATGCGTGGTCGAGGACGAGGACCGCCAAGAGGTAACCCCGGCCCTGCTAGGGATCAGGTGTACGCGCTTGACATGGCGCAGGATCGGAACCCACAAGATGTGATTGCAGGCTCCGTGATTATTGGCGGGAAGACGGCCTATGCGCTGTTCGATACCGGTGCCTCACACTCTTTTGTGTCCGAGGATTTCATAAAAGACGTGGGGGATGTTCAGTACTTCACGGGAATAGCCCGACGTGTACGCCTTCCGGATGGCTCGGAGATGATCGCAACTGCCAAGTGCGAGTTGGAGTTATTTATTGATGGGAAGGCCTTTGATACGCCGGCCACGGTTCTGAGAATGCCGGAGTTTGACATCATTTTGGGCATGGCATGGCTGGACTGGCACTTCGCGAGGATCGACTGCGCGGAGAAGCGGATCTATTTGAGGCATGGAGACTCTGACGTCATCTTCCAAGGTATTGGCTTCGCGCCACGTATGATATTATCTTCTATTCAGGCTGTAAAAGCTCATATGAAGGGAGACGAGGTCTTCATGATCTGGTTCGAGTTGAAGGAGGAAGCGTTGGAGTTAAAGGATGTACGGGTAGTGCGGGATTTTCCTGAGGTATTTCCTGAGAAGCTACCAGGATTACCTCCACATAGAGAGGTTGACTTCCAGATCAATCTAGTACCAGGTGCCAAGCCTGTATCCAAGGCCCCGTACAGAATGGCCCCGAAAGAACTAGCAGAATTTAGAGTTCAATTGCAGGAACTAGTAGATTCAGGGTTTGTTCGCCCCAGTTCATCACCATGGGGTGCCCCTGTGCTGTTCGTAAAGAAGAAGGATGGAACCCTGCGATTGTGCATAGATTATCGGGAACTCAATCGACTAACGGTGCGGAACACTTATCCGCTACCTCGGATCGACGAGTTGTTCGATCAATTAGTGGGAGCACATTGGTTCTCTAAACTAGACCTGCGCTCTAGATACTATCAGTTGAGGATACAAGAGGGGGATATTCAGAAAACAGCCTTTAGTTCGAGATATGGTTTGTATTAGTTCACAGTAATGCCGTTTGGGCTCACGAATGCGCCTTCGGCCTTCATGAGCCTGATGAACAAGGTGTTTGAACCATACTTGGACATCTTCATCATTGTTTTCATCGACGACATCTTGGTCTACTCAAAGACGGAGGAGGAGCATGTCGAACACCTGACCTTGGTTTTGAAGAAATTGAAGGAGCATGCCTTGTATGCCAAGTTTAGCAAGTGTGAATTCTGGCTTAAGGAGGTAGCCTTCTTGGGGCATGTGATTAGTGGAGCAGGATTAGCTGTGGATCCAGCCAAGGTGCGGGCCGTGAAGGAGTGGTCGCCCTTGAAGTCGGCGGCCGATGTACGAAGCTTTCTTGGACTTGCTGGCTACTACCGCAAGTTCGTGAAAGGATTTTCCAAGATTGCCCTTCCTCTTACCTCCTTGACGAAGAAGGGTGTGCCATTTGAGTGGACTCCTCAATGTGAAGCGGCATTTCAAGAATTGAAAGATAGGCTTACCTCCGCCCCCATCCTTGCACTTCCGTCGGGGAAGGAAGGATTCCAAGTTTACACGGACGCATCATATCAAGGGATGGGAGCGGTGCTGATGCAGCACGGGCATGTGATCGCTTATGCTTCAAGGCAGTTAAAGAAACATGAAATCAATTACCCGGTTCATGATTTGGAGTTGGGAGCAGTGGTGTTCGCTTTGAAGGTCTGGAGGCATTATTTATATGGCGTGCACTGCGAGATCTTTTCCGATCATAAAAACTTGAAGTATGTTCACACTCAGAAGAAGTTGAACCTGAGACAACGGCGGTGGTTGGAATTTCTATGCGACTATGAGTTCACCATGAACTACCACCCCGGGAAAGCGAACTCGGTAGCCGATGCCTTGAGTAGAAAAGTGCCAGGCTCTAGCCCAGAGTCTCGGCTGATGAGCATGGAGCTGGCTCGGATGATCGAGGAGATGGAAATTACTCTAGTATTCAAGGCTCCCTCGACAGAGCATGCGGAGTATTTGGCCAACATGAGCATAATTTGTGATATCCGAGACCAGATTCGGGTGGAGCAAGGAATGGATGCGGCCTTGGCCCCGGCAATCAAGGCAATTGAAGATGGGACCACCGATGAGTACACACTAAAAGACGGTCTCGTTTATTTTCGTGGCCGACTTTATATTCCCAAGGGCGGCAAAATTCAGGAGGATATATTAAGAGAGGCGCATTCCTCTCAATATTCAGTGCACCCGGGTATTGCTAAGATGTACGCCGGACTGCGGAAGACCATGTGTTGGCCGGGAATGAAGAAGGATGTTCGCTACTATGTTACATATTGCGAAGCTTGCCAAAGAGTGAAGGATGAATGCAGGAGTCCCGGTGGTTTGTTGCAGTCGTTGCCCATCCCCGAATGGAAGTTCGAGGACATCTCCATGGACTTTGTCCATGGGCTACCTCGCTCACGCTCCGGGAATGATTCGGTATGGCTTATTGTGGATCGACTGACAAAGGTGGCCCGGTTCATTCCAATGAAGAAGGAAGCACACGTGGATGTTTTGGTACGCCTTTTTGTGGAACAATTTGTACGGTATCATGGCGTGCCCAAGACAATTGTTTCGGATCGGGATGGTCGGTTTACATCCAATGAGTGGAAGGCGGTACAGGCGTATTTGGGCTCACGCCTAACCTTTAGTACCGCATTTCATCCTCAGACTGACGGACAGTCAGAGCGGACCATCAGAACGCTGGAGGATTTATTAAGGTTATGTGTGTTGGACAGAGGAGAGCCGTGGGAAAGACTCTTGCCCCTGGTAGAATTCTCCTACAATAATAGTCATCAAGCGAGCATCGGTATGGCGCCCCATGAAGCCCTTTACGGAAGAAGGTGTAGGACTCCCTTGTCTTGGGTGCAAGATGAAGATCCGAAGGCATTGGGAAACGAATACATAGATGATACTGCTGCGGCGGTCAGATTGATACGGGATCGCATGTTGGAGGCTCAAAGTCGACAGGCAAAATATTACAATAAAAAGCACCGGATGGTGGAATTCCAAGTGGGCGAAAAGGTGTTCCTTAAGATTCGGCCGATGCATGGAGTTTCGCGGGTGCGTGGAGTGAAAAAGCTCAGCCCAAGTTATGTTGGGCCTTATACTATATTGGAAAGGATTGGCCCGTTGGCCTATCGGTTGGAGTTACCACCGGAACTAGAAAATCTTCACGATGTGTTCCATGTATCGTCGCTTCGAAAAGCACTATTGCGGCCCGACCAATTTATTCCCACTACTGATGGTGCGGTGGCGTCAGATAGGTCTGTGCGACTAGAGCCGGTACGAATCGTTGACAGCGAGACAAGAACATTACGCCGCAAAAGTGTCCCCTTAGTGAAGGTGCTATGGATGAATCATGGGAAGGAGGAGTACACCTGGGAGCCAATGGATTTGATGCAGCAACGCTACCCGGAGTTGTTTGCCCAAGGTAATCTTATTTAAAAACATATGATAAACTTCCTGTTAGGTTTTTCTCCACACAGCCTAAGCCTGATTTCGGGGACGAAATCTTTTATTTTGTTTATAGGATTTGTAACGACCCGAATCGCTCTAGGCCCCTAGTGTGTGAGTTTTTGAGTCAGGAGGGTTGACTCGAGCCTTGAGAAGTGCAGGGAATTGGGCTGCACTTGTGGAGAAGGGGAGAAATCAGTGCAGGGTGAGACGGGAGGTGACACGGGTAGTGACACGGCCGTGTCCCTACCCGTGTGCGTCGAGATGATCTCGACGAGCCGTGTCGAGATCGTCGAGAATCGTCGAGAGTCGTCGAGATCAAGTGACACGGGTAGTGACACGGCCGTGTCCCTACCCGTGTGCGTCGAGATGATCTCGACGAGCCGTGTCGAGACCGTCGAGAGTCGTCGAGATCGTGACACGGGTAGTGACACGGCCGTGTCCCTACCCGTGTGCGTCGAGATGATCTCGACGAGGCGTGTCGAGATCGTCGAGCGGGGTCGACACTAAGTGACACGGGTAGTGACACGGGCGTGTCCCTACCCGTGTGCGTCGAGTTGAGCTCGACGAGAAGTGGCGAGATGTAACTGAAGATGCACACGGCCAATGACACGGCCAGGCACACGGCCGTGTCATGTGAACACGGGTTGGGACACGGGCGTGTCCCGACCCGTGTCAAACACTGAACCGACATGGAAACTGTCGTTGCCGTTTCGCCAGGCAGGACACGGGTAAGGACACGGCCGTGTCCCTACCCGTGTCACATTTTGCATATAAGGGGCAGAGAAACCCTAGCCGTTTTTCATTCTCATTTCCTTCCCCTATTTCCTGTGAGAGCTCCTGGTGAGAGGAGAACTGCAGGAGCAAGTCCTACCGAAGGAGATCCGCCATCGCCGTGAAAGAGAAGATGCCGCCAAGGAGAACTACGCGATCCATGGCTGGAAATGGTGGTACCGCTGGAGCCAACGTGAGTTTCCTACCCTCTCCCTTGGTGCTAGATCTTAGATATTTAGGAGAGACATCGGTTCAAGAGAACTTGATGGAGAGGAGAAGATTTCTAGGTTTGGCCATGCTAGGATTTGAATCCTAGATTTTAGATCTCTTCAACCCTTCCCCTTTTCTTCAATATGACGACGGGTGGATGGTCTCGTGAGGAGTTTATGGCCTTTGAGGTTGAATAAGGGAGGAGAATAATTCTGGAAAATTTAGGAACGATCGCCTTGACGAGGAAGACGAACCGATGCCGTTCATTTTCCTTTAAGATGCGCGCAGAATCTGTATTCTGCGCGCAGCGATCTTCTAGGCCCTTTTTATGTAGGATATGTGCAGATCTGGGCTTTTGGCCAAACACGAAAGTTGTAGCCCTTGGAAATACCTTTCCAACGAGTGGTTGCACGACTTCATGTGATGTCTGTGGCCCCAGGAAAACCAAATCGAGTTTGCTGTCCGGCAATTCCTGTACACAGAAATTGTGTTCTGTGCGCAGTGAACTTTGAAGCCGATTTCGAGTAAGTTATTGTCAGATCTGGGTTGTGACCTGAATATGAAAGTTGTAGATCATGAAAAGATCTTTCCAACGAGGGGTTACACGACTTCACCGGATTCCTGTAGCCTGGGGAATCTCCGGTCGAAATTGCTGTCCAGATTAGTGATACACTTAGAATTCTGGTTTTATATAAAGTGCAACAAGAGTCGGTGGAATTCTGTCAAGATTAAATAATTGATGCTAATCACCGAAGAACTTTGAATGATGGTGTTTATTATTTAGAATGCATACAACTGATTTATTATTGCAAGTTGTCTTGAGATTTGGATGGTTTCCTTTATGTTTAATTGAATCGAATTGATAAGATGTTGATAGATTATAACATATACGCATCATATAAGTCTTATGTAGAGTTCATATGGAATGACATATAGAAGATTAAACTATGACCATGATATGTTGATTTGGTGAAATGAAATTTATTAGTCCAATACTTAGAGCGTCGTCTCCCTACGGGTAGTATTGTGGAAGAATGAAAGTGCGGTGTTGACCGTCACTTGTTTTGTTGTGTTGAGATAGGTGTGGATGGATGGTTGGGCTGTGTCCTCGTGTTTACTTCCGAGGCCCCTTCCATGATATGTTGATATGGTATTTGCATGTGGTGTGAGTCGACACGCGGTGTCGTAATCCTGGGTTAAGGATAGTGTGGCAGGTCTACGGGCTCGCCAGTCGTCACACCGACGGGAGTTGGCAGTTAGACTTGGTCGGTTTGGGCTGTGTCCTCGGTGTTCACGTCCCGAGGCCCCTCCGACCATGTGAACGGTTGGGCTGTGTCCTCGTGCTTTCTTCCGAGGCCCCTTCCGGGTCACGCAAGGCCAGTTCGGGCTGTGTTCTTGGTGCACATCTACCCAAGACCCCGCTGGGCCATAGTACGCATGGGCTCCGCTGTTGTGTTCTTAGCGTTGAGGCGTACGGAGGCCTAGGTGAAGTAGTGTGATACCCGCCTAGTAGTAGAAGTGCCCGTTCTACTGTCACCGCCTGGCCACGGCGGCTGATGCCTGAGAGGTTAGCTACCTGCTCGAAAAGTGGGAACTATAGTCTGTGTCGACATAGCAAGTGCATGTGTGAGTCATTGCATAGCATTCATAGCATTTCATATCATTGCACAACAAGATCCTCATCGTATAAGTTTGTATGGGCACTCTTATACGATGAGTTACTTTTATGTAACCCGATCCTTAACTTATAAGTTTGTATGGGCATTCTTATAAGTTAAGTTACTTTCCTGCTGTTACTTATACTTGCTAGTTTAGTGTAGCTCTTTCATATATGCTGACTATGATACTGTTTCTCTTACTTTACTGCCACCTGTTTGTACCTGTCATACACATATATATATTGTACCCTTGTTTCTATTTCCCCGCCCGGTGCCGAGGAGTCGCCGTGGGAGCGGATGTGAAACCACTTAGTCGTTTCGACTAACGGTTGCTACATCTTCCTTTTTAGGAGGTCACGCCGCAGGTAGAGCAGCCGCAGACTACGCCGTAGGACAGCCAGGCCAGGACGACAGGGCCTGATGTGACGGTGCCGTCGATACCGTCTGTTACTGATGTTAGTGTTTTGCTTACTCTGATGTAGCCCGTTTGGGCAATGATTAGCTGTACTCTGATATTTTGTAGAAGCATGTTTAGCTTCTCTTTATTGATGTATTTGGACATTATAACTTAGTGTGGATTTTGACTTCTGGATGCTTATTTATTTGGTTGGGTTGGCATGATTTATTGATATGGTTTCAGCCGGCGGAATAGGCGTCTTGTGGTACAGGTTAGCCCGTGTGCTAATGCTACCGCAAGGCGGCTGTTCCGGGCATAAGACTCCCCCTTCGTGCCGTGTTTTGGGATCCGGGTAGGGGGGGTCTTACAGTAGCGGTCCTCATAATGACCGCCACATGCATCGGACAGTCGGCAACTCACCATTAACCATCCGACGGACAGCGGTAGCTCAGCAACATGCGGCCCGGATACTCACAGGCAGTACTTCATCCAACGGCTACAAACAGCGATCCGTGAGAACTGGGAAGCATCCTTCTGGAATATTCGCATGGCGTATTGACTTATTCTGTAACGGCTATTTAGTAGCCTTTATATATATATATGTACTTGAACAGTGAGGGGATATATGAAAAGTATTTGAAGTTTAGTTTTATCATTAGCTTTTAGCAATAGGCGGTAGCTGCCACCTCCAGCACATATCTCCGGCAGTGGAGATTTCGCCGGAGGACTTGTAACGATCTAGTACGTTACATCCACGTCTGGCTCTCTGTTCTCCCCATCGTCGCCGGCTGCAGCCTCGCCACCGTCACCGAGCTCTCCTTCAACGCCGCTGGGCTATACGGCGCGCTCATCAGCAATGTCGGATTCGTCCTGCGCAACATCTATTCGAAACAGAGCCTCTACGAATTCAAACACATCGACGGGCTCAATCTCTACGGCTGGATCTCCATTGTCTCCCTCATTTACCTCTTCCCCGTCGCCGTGCTTATTGAGGGGCGCCATTGGGTGCAGGGATACCGGACGGCGATCGCCGGGGTGCCCTCGCCGGCGTCATTCTACGGTTGGGTCCTCCTCTCCGGCGTGTTCTACCATCTATACAACCAATCTTCGTACCAGGCATTGGACGAGATCAGCCCGCTGACTTTCTCGGTTGGCAACACGATGAAGAGGGTGGTGGTGATTATAGCCTCAGTGATGGCTTTTAGAAATCCGGTGAGGCCGCTGAATGCTCTGGGTTCGGCCATGGCTATCTTCGGAACGTTTTTGTATTCTCAGGCGACAGCGGCGGGGAGGAGCAAGACGAAGGTTGAGAAAATTACCAAAAAGGACAGCTTAGTGAAGACTACTAATTAATTACTCTAATAGAGTAATTACTATACAGTTAATGAAAATAAAAGAAGAGTAACAGTTTGAGAGAGAAAATGCAGGATATATAATTACAGTTTTTCGGTTTTTCCAAGTTTCTTCATTTTTTTTTGGAGTAAATTTCGTGCACTGAAGGCACAAGAGTTGTGTGCGTATGGAAGAAATTGGCGCCGCTCGTCTACTTTTTGCACGAAGTGTTTGGTCGAATTCCAAACGGTTCAGTTTGGATCCTTGGAATTTAACCGGATGAATCAGCTTTCCGGTGCCACCAGAGTGTGCCTGTTGGACGCACAAAAAAATTTCTCCAATTTGGCTCTGGGTTTTTGCCCGTGTGTTTGGACATAAAATTTATGTTGGGCATCACAGAAAATACGTCCGCCACCGAGAAAATAAAACTAGTTAGAACAGAAAAGTGAATGAAGTTACTTAAGTTTCTAAACGAATGACAATTTAACCCCATGTTCATGACCGTCACCATCATGCTAAACAGAGTCATAGGCTCCGCTAAGCGCGTCATTTTTGCTCGGGTGAGTTTGCACAAAAATGCCATAATTAGAGAATATATGTTTGGGATGAAGAATGACAGTGATTACGATCACCACCCCAAAAAACAAGTTTTGAACATAAAATGAACGAAATTCCTTAGGTGAGATCGGTGGTAACGAACGACGGTTCATAACGACCCGGCCAACTGAGCCTTAATAATCCAAATTGAAAACGTAGAATTAGTTAGGCATACAAAAGTAGTACAAAAGATAACCGCATCTCTACCGTTAACATTGCCACCAAAGAATATATATACACACAGTGGTGTTACTGTTTGCCTATGCGATGAAAACCCAAAGGCGTACAAAAGGAGTCAAATATCTGCGGCAAATGCAGCCTATTCTATTATAAATGAATAGGTTCATCAGTTCATGCCTGTTTGTTTGAACGTTTTTGCCCATCTTCATTGTGGGGGAAACGGGACACAAAGAAAATTGTTTGATTACCCTCGCATTCCCATCCCTACGGGTCCAAAATGCCTTATTTAGGCTCCGTTTGAGAGGACTTTTTTTCACCGGTCAAGCGGTCACGACCGCATGAACCTGGCCGTAATTAAGGTCCGGTTCATGCGGTCGTGACCGCTTGACCGGTGAAAATAAGTCCTCTCAAACAGAGCCTTAGTCTTTTTTGAGACCGTAGTCACATCCCTCAATTTCTCAAAGCTCCATTATCAACGAGCAAGAAGGGTAAAATTCCAATGTCAAGGGAGGCCGAGAAAGGAAGAACTAATGAACTATCAAACTGTGAAAGAATCGTCGCACTCACTTCATTCACATCATTGGGCTAAAATGATTGTCAACACTCATTCACATTCATTCAAAATTATCATTTCGCAATACAATCATAGGTATCAAAGGGTTAAAATGATTGGCACACTCATTTCTACCGCCACCGCTGTTTTGGAGGTGTTTGGGTACTGGTGGCCGAAAATTGTTTGTGTCAAAAAGGTGTTTTCCGGATTTTTTTATGGAAAGCAGTTAACTATACCACTTGGATATGCTAAAAGGAATTTTCTACCTTTTCATGCTTCACACCCATAGGGCGACGCCCCCTTTTCCTTCTACTATTTTCCTACCACCGTTGTTTTGGAGGCGTTCGGATTGTCAGTGGTAGGAAACATGCTTGTGCCAAAAAAATGTTTTCAAGCCGTTTTGAAACCAGTGAACTCTCTCATTTTCATAAAAGCTAAATTTTTTTTTTGCAATTTAATGCTTCTCTTCCCACAGGTCAACGTCCCCTTCTTCTGCTTCTCCTACCATTGTTTTCTAACAACTCCAATCTCAACACTGATTTCACACCACTATTTTTCCTACCGCCACCACCATTCAAAACAAACCCTCAAATAATTCCACTCATTATCATAATTTCACAAATGACAACATATGTTATATCGACAACACGATTGCCGCACTCCCTCTCCTGGATCTCGTCATTTCTCAATGCCATCATCTTATCATAAGGTTGAAGTGATTATCATACTCATTCTCATCTACCTAAAATCATCATCAAAAATCTTATCCCATCCATTAAGGCATACATATTATAGTTAATATTAGAAGAAATTGTTTCCTAGTGTCTTGCTAAAATTGTCAACAAGAACAACCCTATTGACAAATACAATCAATTCTCATTTGATATTTGTCGCAGTTCCAAAAATATCTAAATTTTTTTTTTAAAAAAAATAACAATAACACCTGATTGATTCACTTTAATAATTCCATTCAATTCACTGTTTCCTTTTTAGTATGGTCGGCACGCCATAGCAAACAACCGCCGCGCCTATAATAGTCGGAAACCGGCAGGCTCCCCTGGCTTGACTGATGAATGATGCCAGTCTCAATTTCTCTTCACACCGCCTGCACTTCTCGTTCTCCGCAATCTCTTTCGCTTTACAACCTCTTCTTCGCAAAGGCAGCAGAGCCTTTCCATCCTTAGAATCTTCTGCGACCCCCGCGCATTTCTTGCAGTAGAGAGCGGAATTTTGCGTCCAAGAGTCGAGCATGGCCTTCGCGAAACGGGCTATGTCCTTATCTGTCACCTCCCTCAGATTCGCGATGACAGTCGGCGAGCCCGCAAATAAATAGTGGAGGGGCGCGCCTCGGGGCGCATAGCTCCCGCTCTGCCATAGAGATCCGCTGCAGCAGCCCATGAGAAAAGCAGCGGCGCAGCGATCGAGTTTCCCGAATGAATCTGCTTGGAGGTACTGCATTCCTGCGGGACAAGAAAAGAGAATTTGTGTTTAGAATATTTTCTATGGCGAGGGCCATGCTACGATATGGCAGGAATTCGAATTTGTTTGAGAGAATAGAAGCAGAGCGGTGGCAGTTGTGAACACGATGATTAAAAACAATGAAGATGGTTTTTGGATAAATGCTGCCATGAATGTCATTTTCCCCCAAACCATGTTTTGGGCAAAAATACGACCACAGTGCTGAAGTGCCCCATCAGCAAACAATGGAATCTGGGCTATAAACGTAGCTCCAAATGCCACAACTGTCCTAAACAGACATTGTTGCTCATGTTGCTGGAGGAGCAGCATATAAACTAATGCAATCGAGACCAGCATACCACTTCCATGACCAAAATACAAGTACAGATCATGATTTTCCAAAGCCAATAACATTTCTTCTATTGTTGGAATATTTCCTGCTTTTCCCTGGTGAACAGCTAAATAAATCAGATAATATTAAGCTAAAATCAAAAGAGAAATGAAAACTGATGTATTCAAAGAGATCATGTTACCTCGCACTTCTGCTTCTGGAACCACCCTTCAAATTGCTGTTGTGTATAATCGAGGTCCCCGCTAGGATTAAGCAAGTAATATGCTTGTAAAGGATCGACGCAGGGAAAATTAACTTCAAATGCGCTGCTGTTTTTACTACAATAATGGCTCCGATCAAATTTTTGTAAGATGCTAAGCAACGAAGGCATTCGGTAGACCTCCTGATTTTTCAAGATTGGCATGCTCTCCCATGAGAGCATCTGCAGTAAGGCATACAAGTCAAACCAACCATCAATAGCAACTTAAAACCACAGAGAACATTACTCATTCTTAAAACAATCAATGAGCTGACAAGTTTCCCAATATAGAACCAGATGCATTCTTAAAAAGTTTTACTTTGGCATCAAATATTATTGAATAAACGTAGTCTCGTTCAATGTAGATCCAGAGGCTCTCCACCTACAACTAATAAAACATAGATCATGTTTCAAAAGTCAAACAACCTACATGTCAGAGGATGTGTTGAGAATAGTACCACATCAACACTGAGGAATTAGCACTCAATATAAATTTTGGGCATCTCCACCTATAACCAATCGAATCTAAGTTGAAAATTTATGGTTAAACATGGTATACGAGCAATGTTAGATGTCAAAATCACATGTTAGAGAACACAATCCCTACATGTAAGGGCATGTGTTGACAATACACTCACATTATTAGTAGACGTGTGCACTTAATATAGATCATGGACCCCTCCACATACAATTAATACGTCTTAGATTGCAACTGATGGGTCAAACAAATATGAAGGTCATTTCAAAACAATGTGCACATGAAGTTATAAAACAAAGATGTGGAATTACGAAATATGAAGCGAAACAATTTTATTAAATTAATATTGAAAAAAATACAAATATATATGCAACATGTTTATAGGTGGGTTGAGTGACATTTTAACTCTAAATCACAATGTGGGACTAACCTATACAACAGAGGTATCTCTAATATGTCATAGAGGTGAACCTTTACATTGAACTTTTATAGTCTATACTCCCCAGCAAGTGGGGAGGACAGATTGTAGTCGCCGAGCTTGGAAACAAACTGTCGCTCGCTGTTGCCGCTCCCTGCCTGCAGTCCAATATCGCGGCGGCATTCGTCTCCCTTCCCAAACGACGTTGGAGTCCCAAACAGGCTCGTAGTTGAATAATACTCAACATCCGCAGAGGAGCGTGCGATAACCGTTAGCTTCTTGTTTCGCCAAGTGACAAAGTGCCCTCCAAAATATGTGCTATGGAAACTCATAGACCAACAATCATCGAGGAAGCCAACATAATCAACATCAAAATAGGGACTAATTGGGAGCGAAGAGGAGGGCTAACACACAACTCATTATCCCGAGAATTTTCCAGATACCGGAGGATTCGCTCGGCAGGGTGAAGGTGATATGTCTGAGCATTATGCATGTATTGGTTGACTATGTCAATAACAAATAAGACATTTGATCATGCGACAATCAGATAGATATTGCCAACAAGGCGAAGATAATACTCCATGATTAGGAGAAGAGGATTAGAGTCAAACGTGACTACAAAGCTTGTGGTTGGCATCCATGAATGTATCAACGGGTTTACAACCCAAGTAGTCGGTATGTTGTAGAATATTGATGCAGTATTCCGTTGAGACAAAACAAACCCATGAGGTTGAAGAGCTACCTCAATACCCATGAACCATCCGAGATGCCCTAAATCTTTGGTCTGAATGTGTGAGGTCAGATGCTTCTTGATCATACAAATATCATTTAGATCATCGCTTGTGATGATAATATCATCAACATACACAAGAAGTATCACTGTGCCCGCTTGGCGATGACGTGTAAATAAGGAGAAGTTTGTCGAGATGTTAGTGAAATCAAAATCTCGAACGATTTGACTAAATTTGGCAGACCAAGCCCGAGGGGACTGCTTTAGGCCAAAGATAGATTTTTTGAGGTGACAAACAAGAGATTTCCTTGTGGTCTCGTAACCAGGAGATTGATGTATATAGACAGTCACCCTTAAATCATCATAAAGGAATAAATCTGAATATCAAGCTGATGGAACTTCCAATGGCGATGGACGGTCAAGGAGATCAATACACGTATTGTATTCAGCTTAACGACAAGAGAAAGTTTCTTTATAGTCAATATAATATTGTGGAGTGAAACCGCGAGCCATAAGATGGGCTAACTGTGAAGACTCCTTAATATTCTGTGTGGGATTGGCCGAGAGGAAGTGAAACAACGTCCAACGTCTGATTAGCCCAGAGGCCAGCCATTTCATCATCCACTGCGGCCCGTCATCCCGAATGTTGGAGAGCCTCATGTACAGAAGAGGGGTGGATAAAAAATAGGGAGGCCGAACCAGTGACTACCGAGAGATAAGGGGTGAAACAATGAGAGAACGAGTGATCTGTAGATGGGAGTGCCTCCTCGGTGGGAGCTGAAAGATAATCTTATGGGTATATAATCACCTAGAGGGGAGGGTTGAATAGGTGACTTTTTAAAATACATTAGCAATTCTTTATCACTTAACAATTTCTGCAGTTATAAAAACTAAGATCACAGCACAAGCAAAAGCAATCCACAGCACACTGCACACAAAGAATTTATAGTGGTTCCCCTATCTAGAGTACATCCATTTTCCCCCTTCTTCCTCACTAACAATGTGCTAGATAAGGTTATAGCTCCTCCTCTTTAACTTAGATCCAAAGATCCTACAGTCTCAGTTTCTGTTAAGAAACCTACACTCACACCAACAGGTCCTACCTCAGAAATTCTCTCAATCTCCTACCTTAGGTCCCTCAAGAACCCTACCTCAGCCTTTATAAATCAGGCTTACAATTCAGTGATTCACCCAAAACCACATACCGCAGGTCCCTCAAGAACTCTACCTCAGTCTTTATAAATTAGACTTACAACTCAGAGATAAGATCTCCTACCCATTCAGATCTCAAGGAGATCTTACAAAATCAAGAGGTAAAAGTATAAACAATAATCTTCAGAAAACATGAATTCTGTAATCCGACTTATCTGTTAGCACAGATTCTTCAAATCAGCAGCAATTGATTTCTTCTTGATAAATTGACTTGCTGAAAAGTAGTTTCTTTGGATCTGCAATCTTCTTGATGTTGATCGGCTTGATTTACTTGAAGAAATTATAGATCAGATCCACCTTAATCTTCAGATCAACTTCATGAAGGGACCTGGAGATTTTCTTGAAGACTTTCGTCTTCTTCTTCCTCCTAGGAATTTTAATAAGAATGAGAATTTTTGTTTGCTTGATCGATTTTGTCTCTCTCTTGTTAGTGTAGACAACCCCTCTATTTATAGTCTTCATGGATGGCTGGTTACTGAATGATGACATCAGCATCTGACATCATACTTCAAATCCCCCATCAGACTTGTTGGAAAAGCCCACTTAAACTAGGCCCATTTGTATAGCCTCTATTGGTTTTTCTCTGCTCTCTTTAGTCCCACATTGTGTATAGGACTTTTCTCTCTCTTTCTCTCTTCTATATATTTGTACTCATTCATTGTATTTGTACTAAGTGGACATATATACAAGGTTGGCTTTCTCCATTTCTACATGGTATCAGAGCCAGGTTCTGTCTAGCTGCGACCTGCCTTTTTTTTGTCCGCTCCGGTCTTCGGCGGACTGCTCCTCTCTACTCGCGGACTGCCCGCCCAGCCTGCCCTTCCCTGCGACCTGGGTGCCTGTCCGCGCCGGCCTGGCTATCTGTCCGCGCCGGCCTGTTTTTTCCCTGTATCCGCTCGGCATCTGCGGACTGCCCCTTGGCATCCGCCTCTTTTCTTTCTCTCCGTGGTTCCACCCTCCTCAGGCTTCTTATAGCCATCTTCTGCTCTGACACGTGGGGACCACCTCTCTTATCCGCTCCGGACGATTCTTTCTGTCCGCTGCACTCTCTGCTTGTGTCCGCTCGAGCCTCTTTGCTCGCGGACTGCTCCCTCTAGCCCGCTCTGCTTCTGTCCGCTCGAGCCTCTGTGCTCGCAGACTCCCTCTCCGCAGTTTCTTGCGAACTACTCCTGTCCGCTGCGGGCTCTCCTCGTCTCCATTGTGCACTCCTCTTCTCGTGCCGTGCTTCCCCTGCTACAGTCCGCCGCAGCCTCTCTGCTTGTCCTCTCTTCTCAGCCCGCTACAGTCCGCCGCGGTCTGCTTGAGTCCGCCTCGGCCTCTCCTATCCGCCGCGGTCTGATCCAGTCCGCCGCGGTCTGCTCGAGTCCGCCTCGGCCTCTCCTATCCGCCGCGGTCTGATCCAGTCAGCCGCGGTCTGCTCAAGTCCGCCTCGGCCTCTCCTATCCGCCGCAGCCTCTCTCTTAGCCCGCTCCTTGCTGCGCGCGTCTGTGCTCGCCGCTATCTCCTCCAGTCCGCTGCGGTCTTCTCCAGTCCGTCGCGGCCGCATCAAGTCCGCCGCGGCCTCCTCCAGGTCGCCCCCATGTCTACATCTGCAGACTCTGTCGGCACGGTTGTTCCTCCTGAACGCCCGACCTCTCTCCAGGAAGTCCGCGACGAACTTCGGATTACTACAATTTCTCTCACTGGCAAAAAGAACTTTGTGGAATGGGCACACTCGGTTCGCCGTGTCCTGCTGTCAAAGGGGTTCCTTCATCACTTGACTCAGCCCGTGACCGGTAACCCTACTGAGGAATGGTTACGCAATGATGATCGTGTGCAGACTTGGATTCTCAACTCTCTTGATGGTGAATCCTATCGCCTGACCATGTATCATGAGACGGCCAAAGGCATGTGGGATGAGCTCCACACCCTCTACTCTGGCAAGGATAGTCTCCACCATCTATATGACATCATCACTGCTCTCCAGGCCCTTGATAGCAGTGGCGCAACCGACCTGACCTCCTTTGTTGCTCAGGCCTGGTCTCTGGTTGAGGCTTGGATCCACCATCAGCCTCCGACTTTGGATCTTGCTGCTCAACGTACCCAAAAGGAAGCTGTGGGTATCGCCATGATGATGGCCCGGGTACCGCCTCATCTTCACAGTGTCCGGGCTCACATCCTCTCCTCTACTGTTACACCATCTTTTTCCGATGTGTGCTCAATGCTTCTCAAAGTCTCCCCGCCTCCGGATGTGCCCGGCCTTCCTTCTCCGGCCCTTATTCAACAGGCACCAGCTCCCTTATTGCCTCTCCCCCTTTCTGCCCGTGGCGGCCGCTCCGACTCTCGCGGCCGGGGTCGGGGTGGTCGGTCTAGGCTTCGGTGCTCGTTCTGCGGTAGAGATGGACATCTTGAGGCCACCTGCTATCGCAAACATGGCCGACCTCCTCGTCCGCAAGCCTCTGTTGCTGCTACCGACTCTGCTTCCCCTCGTACTGATCTCGACGAGGTTCGTCTTCAGCTCCAGCATCTTCACGGCCTGCTCAGCCGTCCGCCTGCCTCGGTTGCCTCTGCTGCCTCTATCTCCAATGAAGGTATCGCCTGCCTATCCTCTGGCACGCGCTGGATCCTTGATTCTGGTGCCACTCATCATATCACTTCTGTTCGGCCACCTCAGTACTTGTCTTCTCCTCACCCGAAGTACATTACTGTCGCTAATGGGGCGTCGGTTCCTGTCTCTGGCTGTGCTGATATTTCACTCACCTCTTCTCTCCTCATGCGCTCGGCTCTACATGTTCCGGGCTCTCCTTTCAATTTACTGTCTGTTGGTCGCCTTACTACTGATTCTAATTACTCCGTGACATTTACTTCTTCCTCTTTTCTCATACAGGATCAGCAGACGCAGACTATCATTGGTAGAGGACGACTGCAGAATGGGCTCTATCTTCTTGACGACTCTCCCACTGTCCTCGCCTCTGTCTCCTCTTCGGATTGGCATCGCCGTCTGGGACATGCTCCTCTTCCAGTCCTCCGGAAGGCTCTTCCTGATGTTACTCTCCCTACTTTTCGCTGCGACACATTTATTTTGGGCAAACAACCCCGTTCATCGTTCCCTCATTGTACTCGGAGCTCCGCTCCTTTTATTTTAGTACACTCCGATATATGGGGTCCGTACAAATTTACTAGTATTTCTGGCTATCGCTATTTTCTTACTTTTATTGATGATTACTCTCGTATGACGTGGTTATATCTCCTTCGCGATCGCTCTGAACTTCCCCGCGTATTCCGGGCCTTCATACTTGAGACTTGCGCTCAGTTCTCTGCGCCTATTCGCACTATTCGTACTGACAATGCGCGGGAGTACACCAGCCATACCTTTGCCACTCTCTGCTCTGAGTTCGGCATTCTTCACCAAACCTCATGTCCGTACACTCCACAACAGAATGGAGTCGCCGAGCGCAAGAATCGTCACCTTCTTGATGTCGCTCGCTCCCTTATGCTTCAAATGCAGGTTCCCAAACCATACTGGAATTTCGCGCTCTCCACGGCGTGATTTCTCATTAACCGCCTCCCGTCATCCGTCTTCCAGTATGCTACTCCCTTCAGCCTCCTCTTTCCCACAACTCCGCCTTTTCTCGTTCCTCCACGGGTGTTTGGGTGTACCTGCTACGTTCACCACCTCGGTCCCTCCACGGACAAATTAGCCCCTCGTGCCACCAAGCATATCTTTGTGGGGTACTCGCGCACTCAGAAGGGTTATGTATGTTATTCGCCTGCTACCAGCAAGGTTACTGTCTCAGCTGACGTAACTTTCCGTGAAGATCTTCCATTCTTCCCTGCTCTCGATATCGCTCTCAGTCCAGATCCCGTCGTTCGTCCTGTCATTCCTGCTCCTCACTCCTCATCCTCTCTGCCATCCCTGCCTCCTGTCCGCCCCCACCCCCGGTTATCCGGGTCTATTCTCGTCGCTCTCCTCATCCAGTTGCCCCTCTGCAGTCGGCTTCGCCCTCTGGTGCTCTGCTCCCTGCTGCTCCGGCTCCCGTCTCTACCGCTCATCCCATGGTAAATCACGTCTCTCTCCATCGCCTCTCTCCCTCTCTTCTTCACTTTGCCACCTCCTTATCCTCTGTTTCGGTTCCTAACTCTTTGCAGGAGGCGCTTCACCATCCTGGCTGGCGGGCTGCCATGGATGAAGAAATGACGGCCCTCTGGGCCAACCAGACCTGGGTCTTGGTTCCCTTACCTCCCGGTCACCACCCTGTTGGGTGTAAATGGGTGTTCGTCATCAAGCATGCTCTGGATGGCACTATTGCCCGACTGAAGGCCCGTCTTGTGGCCCGTGGCTTCACACAACAGGAGGGCCTCGACTATGAGGAAACCTTCTCTCCGGTGGCCAAGCTGAACATTGTCCGCGTTCTTCTCTCCGTCGCGGTGCACCGCCACTGGCCCCTTCATCAGCTCGATATCAAGAATGCCTTTCTGAATGGCGACCTTCAGGAAACCGTCTACATGCGCCAACCGCCCGGGTTTGAGACCACGGGGGAGTCTCGGGTTTGTCTTCTCAAAAAGTCCATTTATGGTCTCAAACAGTCCCCTCGAGCATGATTTGACAGGTTTAGCAAGGTGTTTCGGGACATGGGGTTCACTCGGAGTTCTGCAGATTTCTCCCTTTTTACCCGACACCGGGCCACTGGCACCGTCCTTCTGTTGGTTTATGTTGATGACATCCTTCTCACTGGGGATGACTCAAAGGGGATTCAAGACGTCAAACAACATCTGAGCACTGTTTTTCAGACTAAAGACCTGGGGAAACTTCGCTACTTCCTTGGTCTCGAGATCGCCCGACGGCCGGACGGGTTGGTGCTCTCCCAACGAAAGTACTGTCTCGATCTTCTCAAAGATGCTGGTCAGTCTGGTTGCAAGCCAGCTTGTACCCCGATGGAGGCAAATCACAAACTATGCGCTCATGCTTCGGATGACGATTTGCTGCTTCCGAACCCGAAATACTATCGACGCCTTGTGGGCAAGTTGATCTATCTAACAGTCACACGGCCGGATATATCGTTTGCTGTTGGGGTTGTCAGTCGGTTCATGCATGCTCCCCGGACTTCTCATCTCCAAGCGGTTGAACGGATTCTTCGATACCTTAAGGGAGCTCCGGGTCAAGGGCTGGTTTACAAAACCTCCGACTCTGCTCCCAAATTGGTTGTCTATTCTGATGCCGACTATGCGGGTTCCCTGGACGATCGGAGGTCAACTAGTGGGTTCTGTACTTACTTTGGTGGTCATCTTATTACATGGAAGAGTAAGAAACAAGCTGTGGTAGCCCGTTCCTCTGTAGAAGCTGAATACCGATCGATGGCCTCGGTTGTCTCAGAACTCACATGGCTTGAAAGTCTCCTTACTGACCTGGGAGTAAAACTCCCCTCCTCTGCTGTTCTGTTTTGTGATAGTCAAGCCTCCATACACATCGCAAAGAATCTGGTGTTTCATGAGCGCACAAAACATATCGAAGTTGACTGTCACTTCGTTCGTGAGAAGGTTCAATTAAAAAAACTTGAATTGAAGCATGTTCCAGGAACTGATCAAGTTGCCGACATCCTCACAAAGGCCTTATCAAGTACCATGTTCTACCAGTGTTTGTCCAAGCTGGGTGCATATGACCTATACGCTCCAGCTTGCGGGGGAGTGTTGGAAAAGCCCACTTAAACTATGCCCATTTGTATAGCCTTTATTGGTTTTTCTCTCCTCTCTTTAGTCCCACATTGTGTATAAGACTTTTCTCTCTCTTTCTCTCTTCTATATATTTGTACTCATTCATTGTATTTGTACTAAGTGGACATATATACAAGGTTGGCTTTCTCCATTTCTACAAGACTGTTTCTGTTGAAATATCTTATTCCTGTAGCTGATTTGACAGTTCTGACTTATATTGACACTTATGTGTTAACTCTGCACATTTTCTGAAACATAAGTGTCAAGATGTCCAAGGTGTCTCGACACTTGTGTCAAGACATCTTAACAGTCTCGACACAATTCTACTTTGAAGAATTTTCATCTGTAACTTGAAAGTGTCGAGACAGTTAACTTGTCTCGATACAAGCGTTGTCTATATCAACATCTTTTAATTCTGCCTTGTGTCGAGACTGTTGAATTGTCTCGACACAACTGTCTGTCTAATGTCGGAAAGTCTATGCTTTAATTTTCATTGTGTCGAGATAGTTGATTTGTCTCGACACAATTTTACTTCGTAAAATTTCTTTTTTTTCTTTGTGTCGAGACAGTTGTACTGTCTCGACACAACTGCTTTAAGCTTTATAGTGTCAAGTAAGCTGACTTAGTCTTCAAGGTGTCGAGACAACTGACTTGTCTCGACACAGCTGTCTTGAATCTTCTATGTGTCGAGTTAACTGACTTGTCTTGACACAGCTTTTGCTAAGGTGTCGACACAGTTAAAGTGTGTCGACACTTCTGTACTTAGCTATTTTTCTGCACTGCAAGTTGCTGAATGTAGACTGTGCTGACTTCACTCAGCACTTTATTAACTCCACTCGACGTTTTGGTACTTAGACATTTTTTTCTTCAAAATCTAGTCAGCTTCTTGTGTCCACCTGTCCAATCAACATGAAATAGACAACCTGTAAACATAAACTTAAATATACATCAAATACAAATGTGTATATCATTGAGTTGAAATGGCATTTTTCAAATCAAGTACATTGTGTCCAATATACCCAACAGGAGCGATGGGCGAATCAACTGGACGAGGAGCGACATCAGTAAAGTGACTGTCCCAGGGATCCCAAACGATATGAACGAGTGTACACGTTGAGAGGAGGAGGTGGTGGGCAGCCGATAAAGATGTTAGGAAGCAAGATAAAAATTGGTAAATCGACAAGAGGAGACGAATAATCGAAGGGTTGATCCTCAAGGAAGGTAAAATCTGCGGATGTTACACTTTTGTGATCAGTGGGAGAGTAACACACATAT
Source organism: Platanthera guangdongensis (assembly GCA_039583875.1). NCBI lineage: Eukaryota > Viridiplantae > Streptophyta > Magnoliopsida > Asparagales > Orchidaceae > Platanthera > Platanthera guangdongensis. The sequence goes on along the minus strand of CM077150.1, from coordinate 69,516,721 downwards.
CTCTATTGTGTGCGAGAGTACCAAACAAAAATATAATTAGTAGCACATGGTGTCAACTTGTCCATAGAAAGACCAAGATGATAGACAAAACAGACAAACCCAAGAACTTAAAGAATCAAGGCAAAATGAGATGTTGATGGATACATGATGGAGAAAAGTGTCGCACAGTTCAGGATGGTCGAAGTAATGTTATTAATTAAATAACATGTTGTGGCGGTGAAGTACCAATACCTTTGGAACCTCCATTTGAAACATAAGAGATTTAGTAACCTCAAGGATTGTGGAGGTTCTTCTGCTCGTCACACCAATATGATGTTGAATGTAAGCACATGATGTTTAGTAGAAAATAGCCAAAGTATTGCAAGTCTCCTAAACTTCATGACTAGTATAATAACAAAAATTATCGATCCAAAAACATTTAATAGGGCTCAAAAATTGAGTGCGAATTTCGACAATAAATGGGCGAAAACACATAGTAATTCGAAGTAATCACGCAATAAATATATTGTAATGTGAGAATGATGATTAATAAAACTAGTAAGTACGGATATCCAGATAGATTATAAGTTTTATATGGACACCAAATGCCCGAACGAACTACCATTATCCTACTTTTTTGTATGTATTCCTAAGAAAAAGGCGTGAAAACACAAAGGAACTCTGGGATGGAAAGGAATATTCAGTTCCTTCAGAATGGAAGTAAGATCCTTAACGCTTGACCTTGTTCAGTTCCCCTCTTTTTTTAACAATACCAAGTTGATTCTTCTCCTATTACTCTCGAATAGAGCATGCTTATAAAAAACATTCTTCCTATAAAACCTATTCGATTTAGATTAGGAAAATCGTACAGAAACCATGCACTCTGGACCGAATCCATAAAGTAAATGGAGTAACGCTTCTACTATAATGAAGGGAAAAAAGGTAAAACGATGATGTTTTCCTTAGATACAAGATTCGCAAGTAATTTCATAAAAAATAAGGAAGAGCTTTCTGCAGTATTGGAAGAGAAGAATGGTCAAGACACAGGTGCCAACTAATAAAAGTGATAGAGGATAAAGCTGAGACGAGATGTCCAGAATGTAGAGTCCATTTGACAGTCGTCCTCTACCAATGATATTTCAGGTCCATCGATCCTGCGTAGGGGTGGGAATAAGGCCTAGCAGACCCAGGTCGGGCCCGGGCCTGCCAGGCCCGGGCTTTTTCAAAAAAGCCGGGGCCCGGGCCTGGTTTTTGTCAGGCCCGGGCCGGGCTCAGGCCTCCTCCTCATGAGGAGGCCTGTCTAGGCCCTGTAGGCCGGGCCAGGCCCAGGCCGGGCCTGGGTCTGGCCCAGCTAAATAAATAAATAATTATTTCAATTAAATATTTATTTCTAAAATAAAATTATCATTATTGATTTAGGCCAAATTTTTTAAAAAAACAATTGCATTATTATTTAAAAAAACAATTACAAATTTACAATAACCTCAAAAAAATTTATAATAAAATTTTAAATATTCAAATCTAAAAAATTCAAATCTAAAAATTCAAATTTTACAATAAAATCAAAAAATTCAAATCTCAAAATACAAAAAAAGTGCACTCTCAATCACTCGAAACTCGAAGGTGTCGTTCTGTTTTGATCTTCACCGGCCAAATTTAGGCCGCTAAGCTCCTCTTCAACCTCGGATGAGCTATGCTCGATCGATGCAATGTGTTGTCTCCTCTTCATAGCATCCAGGTGGTCCTTATAACATATGCAAATTTCCAAAGACTCGTCGCTCAGGCGGCTCCTTGCTCGTTTAGAATCCTGCCACTTAAAAAAAACGCAGACTCCGAAGCTACTGTACTTGCTTGGATTATTAGTAAATCTCGGGTCATGAATGTCATAACAGGATACGTATTAACTTTATTTTTCCACCATTCTAAAATATCAAAATTTTCTATTTCATTTGAACTCATAAAATGTTGAAATTGTGTTTTCGTATATAATCCTAATTCATTTAAAGTACTTGACGTTCTTTGTTTTTTACGGGCTGCTAATTCTAAAATTTTATTTTTAAAACTATTTTTTGTTTTAGGTTGTGTGCTTTCTTCTCTAGGTCGTGATCCATATAGCTGATCGTAATAATTATAAAATTCGGTAAAATCATTATTAAATTTTGAAACGCTTACATTATCATAATATATAGATGTATGATTTAAATTCAAATTGCTATTTATTTCTTCTATAAGATTTTCTACGCTATCTACACATATTAAAAGATTTAAAGCCGCGGCGCATGAAAACATAGCAGACATTTCTCTATAATATTTTTAAAATTTTTCTTCCATTATTTTAATTAACGGAAGCCAACTTTCATATTTCTTATAAACACTAAATTTTTTTGCAATTAATACAAAATTTTCGATAACCAGTGGACTCGTCGGATAATAAACGCTGGATAAAATAGTTGTTGATTTATAAAAAATTTCTAGCAAATCTATATAACTTTCAATCACATCCCAATCAGAATCTTGAAGATCGTGCATTTCAGACATACTATAAAATTCCATTAGTTACGTTTTTTGTCGCACGGCTCATTTTAACATTTTATAGGTTGAATTCCATCTTATAGACATATCAAAATCAGGTTTTAAAAATTTATGACCTTGTGCAGTTACAAATTTTTTAAAATCTTGTTTTCGTTTTTTAGAACTGTAAATGTATTTTAACATAATACAAATTTTATTAATAAATAGTTCCATATATGTTAAACTATCCTGCACAACTACATTTAAAACATGACATACGCAACGAGTATGAAAAAAGATTCTGTTTAATATTGGTTTCAAATCTCGTTTTAAATACTCGATTGCTACCGTATTATTAGTAGCATTATCAAAATAAATACTAATAATTTGATCTTTAATTTTAAATTCACGAATACATTTAGTAATTACGTGATAAATAGTTTGACCTGTATGTGGATATTCAAAACATTCAAAACATTCAAAACATATAATACGTTTATTTAACTCCCACGAATCGGAATTGATCCAATGACACGTAATACATATATACGATAATCCTGCTTTAATATTGCTACTCCAGACATCACTCGTTAGACTAACTCTACCGTCGAAAGTTTCAAAATAATTAATTAAATATTGTTTCGATTGTAAATAAGCTTTATATGCATCTCGCTTAAGAGTAAATCTACTTACCTGCTGATATTTTGGTTGAAGTCCTGCGTGTATGTAGTATGTCTCGTCATCGTTGTCGTAGTGTCCGAACGGTAATCCTCGTTTGATGACGTTCTCCATTTGCAACTCTCGTTGATGCATTTGATTGTACGTCCAAATTTGTCCGCCTGCCGCAATTTGTGCTTGACTTGTCTCCGGGACTTGTTTAGCAAGACACGATTTGATATGTCGCGCAAGCGTCGAATTCCCGCTAACGGTCAGAAGTTTGGAGCAGTGTTTGCACTTCGCCTTAAATTCTGCGCCCACACGCACTTTTTCAAAGTGCTCCCAGACTGGAGCCGTGTGTTTGTGCTCCACAATTTCATGTGCGACAGATGTCGAGGACACTGACATCGAAGAGGAAGACGTCATCGAAGAGGAAGACAAATTTGAGAATTTAGATTTTAGAGAGAGAGAGAGAGTCAGAGAGAGAATGAGAGGTTGGGGGGGGGGGGGGCGGGGGCCGGGGGTTATATTTATAGTTTAAACTTTAAATTATAATAAAATAAATATATAAATATATAATATATAATAAAATATATTTAATTTAAATAAAAAATTTATTTTTTTTTAAATAAGGCAGTGGCAGCCTAGGCTGCGGCTTTTTCCTGGCATCTTGCCAGGAAATGACATTTCCTGGCAAGATGCCAGGAAAATAAGAAATGAGCCTTAACGGCTCTTTAAAAAGAGTCGTTAAGGCTCTGTTGCTCTTAACGGCTCTTTTTAAAGAGTCGTTAAGAGCTTTAGCCTGGCCTGAGATGAGCTCGACGAAATCGTCGAGCTCAGCTCGATAAAAATCGTCGAGTTCTGCTCGACGATGTCCGAATATATATATATATAAATAGACACTGTTCTTTCTAAAAACTGTTGTCTATTATTAGATATATATATATATATATATATATATATATATATATATAGATATATATATATATATATATATATATATATATATATATATATATTGTGGGCGTACGGGCGCCAGAATTCGGAGCCCATTTATATATATATATATAGACTGCGGTTCTTAGAAAGAACCGCAGTCTATATGTCTATATATATATATATATATATATATATATATATATATATATATATATATATATATATATATATATATATATATATATATATATATATATATATATATATATATATATATATATATATATATATATATATATATATATATATATATATATATACTGCGGTTCTTTCTAAGAACCACAGTCTATTTATATTATTATATATATATGTATATATATATATATATATATATATGTATATATACATACTCGAGCTGATCTCAGGCCAGACTTTCCACGGCCTAGTCCCAGGCCAGGCTAAAGCAAAGCCCGGACTGGGCACCAGGCCGGGCTTACAGCTAAAAACTGGGCATGGTCCGGCCTTAAAGCCCGGGCCTGGGCCTGGATCAGGTCTGCCCGGGCGCCTTTCAGGCTTTTTCCAGGCCGGGCCTAAGCCGGCCCGGCAGGCCCGGTTTTTATGCCCACCTTTAATCCTGCGCCACAAAGGATGAAGAGAAAAAACATGTGGAATAGTCATGATCATGAGTAAGACGACTGATAAAGAGAAAATTAAATTGTGAACTAAGAACATAAAATACAAGCCATAGAGAAATAGAGGGAGTAAGAGACGCATCTCCAAAGACAAACTGGAGTGGTTTCTCCACTGGCAACAGTGATAAATTTGGGACTAGCAGCGTCCATGTACCAAGAAGATTTAGGAGTAATGTGATTTAGGGCACCAAAGTGCACTATTCAAGAGGAGCTATGTGAAAAGCACGATATATCTTCAATGGATGCAAAGACGATGGACCCAAAAGTACAAGTAACCAACCCCCGCAGATGTTGGAATTTCTCCTTCAAGGTGTTAATAGCAGGAAGTGATAGATTGTCGACAACATGAGAGGCGTGATGAGGAGAATTTGGTGGATGTTACAGAACCCATGCTTTTTGTAACAAGCAACTTCAGTATGGTCTGCCTGACCATAGTGGGCACACATGCGAATGTTGTCCCTTGGGGAGATGTATTCCATCACGCCCGCCGCCACGAGACCCATTACGACCTCCACGATGCCCAGTAGGGGGAGTTTCATTAGAATGCAGGAATAGGGCAGAAGGAGACATGAAGACAACGGTGGGTGGCGTCACTTTTAAAACCATGGAGCAAATAACTAATAGAAGAAATAGTTGGAGATGATAAGATGTTGGCAAGGAGACTATAGAGATGAGGTGGTATACACGTCATCATCATTGTTATGCCAACAAATTCCTTCTAAGCCCCTTCGATGAAGGTGTTATGTTAAGCCATGAATGACATCAAGTCACTGTCTGAACTAGGTTCAACAGTTTGTAGGTACCTAAGTAGAACAAACGGATGTTGATGGTTATCTTTCCTAGAGTAGAGAGACTTCAGTTCATCCCACATGACCTTTGCAGTCTCGCGGTGCATAATCATGTGATATGGCTCATTGTCCATGGAATTCAAAATTCAAGATTGAATGAGACCATCATCCCGAAGCCACTGCTCGGTGGGCTCAATTAGGGGGTCACGAGTCAGATGATGTAGAAGACCCTTAGTCTGAAGCACTCGACGCACCAAGTGGACCCACTCAAGTGAGGGATATAGTGGTAATTTTTAGTTCATCTCAGACTTCATAGATGCGGGTTGGAGCAAGTGTTTCCGGAATGGTTGGCAATGAGGATGCCAAATTTGTCCCCACGTTATAAATATATGTACAAACAGTACTTGGCTGGAGATGTCGTGATCAAGTAACGAGCTTCAACAACGAGGGCTAGCTTAAGTTGGAATCCAAATGTCGATATTAGCGGATAGAAAGGATCTCAAGCCATGAGTTCAAAGAGCAGAGGGTATGGCGAGCTTTGTTCTGTCGGGGTTGAGTAAACCACAGGCTAGCTCAAACCACGAGTCTGGTGAGTAGAGGAGATGGTGAGCTTTGTTCAGATGGAGGTGAACCAGAAGCAAGCTCAAGATAAAGTCAACCAGAAGCGAGCGAACCAGGGGCGAGCTCAAGCCAGTTAGTAGGTGATTCCAATGAGATGCAAGAGCTGGAATTAACGAGCAAGAATTAACGACCTGGAATCAAAGAGATGTGAGTTGCAAGCAGTAAAGATGGTGAGCTGGAGTCAGCGGCCTGGAATCAGTGAGATGTAACAAATTGCAAGTTGTGAGAGTAAACGACGAGCTGTAGTTTGTGACTGTAAACCAGCAGAGTCGACAAATTGAGGAGGTGAACTCGTGAGAGTAGTAGTCAAGAGCATAATCCAACAAAGTTAGCTAGCAGTGAGCACAATCCAGCAGAGTCGGCCAGTGGTGACAAAAAGTCGCGAGCAGGCAATTTCAGCGAGCAGCGGAGGGGCTCCGCCTGGGAGATCCACTAGCACATACAAATAGAAGGGGGGGTCACGCAGAGCCCAAGTTGGCGATGATTTTGGTGAGCTGATAAAGGAACTGCGAATGAGGAGATCAGATTGTTAGATCAAGTAAGCTCAAGATCAAGCAAGCAGACAAATAATTAGCTCAAGCAGCGGCCTCAACGGCAAGGTTGTCAGGATCACGATCCAGATTATAGGATCTTACGATCCTACGATCCAGATTTTGTAAATCGGTCCTGATTTTGTAAAGCGATCCTCGATCCGACCTTACTATCAGATTCGATCTTAACTCGAAACGATCTCATCTAGGATCTCGATCTTGACAACCTTGCTCAGCGATCAGGGCGAGCTCAAGATGCGAGTTCAAATCGGTCTCGACTTTATGTTAGGAATTGTTAGGCTCTGATACCATGTGGAATTACGGAATATGAAGCGCAACAATTTTATTACTTTATATATAGAAAAATACAAATACATGTACACATTTATAGGTGGGAGCAGTGACACCTCAACTCCAAACTACGATGTGGGACTAAACAATACAATTAATAGGTCATAGAGGTGGTCCTTTAGATTGGACTTTTACACATATTCTATAAAAGCAAATAAAAATTTATCATGCATAAGCCAAGCTGCAAGCTGAATATAGCAAAAAGTAATTTCTCTTAATTAACTCTAATAGAATCATACCTGCACATCATTATCTAAGACGAGAATCACAGGTTGCCTATCGATTGGCATGTCTTCACATAATGCTTCTAATACTAAACTGTGAACAGAAGCGAATATGTTCGCAATTTCTTCACGAGGATCAGTAAATGCCCCGAACCTTTGCTCCCCACAACATCCTCCTCTACCGAAGAATCCTTTATACAATAGTGACTGAGAAATGCAAGCTTATGCATGAACTGCAGAAGGGGCGCCGCTAAGAATAACTTTGATGAGATTATCATTTTGTTCAAAATCACATTGGGACTTCAGACAATTGGACAATTTGGTAGCAAGTTTCTCGAGAGATTCAGCATCCAATCTCTCACCCAAGAGCAAGCACCCTCATGGTCCAATCCATTCGTCCTCCATTGTTCTGCATCAAAACAAAAGAAAAGAACAAATAAATTTACCGCTAAGCATGAAAATTAATGAACAAAACAGCTAATTTTGGAAGGTCAGCGTACTTCAATAAATCGTTTAGTTGACTATCAAGAATCTTTCGACAAGACCACAACTTGAACTGTGGATCAGTTTCGCTAGGAACATGCTTAGTAAGGGATGCAAAATTTGCTTCCAAAATAATACGGTATGAGGGAACCACATCGTCGATTACAGAACTGTTCCACGGGCAATGCCATTCTGATGCTACAACCTTATTTTCAACCATAAATTCTTTGCATGAGTTAGAATTAGGCTGAATGCCTGACAGAATTTACACAAAAACTTATTAGGATGGTTTTGTAAGGGGATATAACATCCTCAAATTGGTTTCAAGGAAATGGCATACCTCCTGAAATGGAATCAGCAGGTAAGAAGATGGTAATGGGTTGGCTGCCGGCATCAAATCGTGTGATAAGCAACCACGCCGGGAAAAAAGAAGGGAGAATCAACACTTCCCCGATGAGATTTGCATAATCACCATCGAGCAAACTGATGCAAACAACTGAGATTCTCGGGAATCCATGGAAAAAATTCTTCACAAACTCTCCAAGATTTTTGAGTTTTTCGGGCGCATATCTGGAACAAAATAAGAAATATTGCATTTGTAAAACGTTAATAAAGATCCTGAATGGACTTGAATAAGGCAAATTAAATACATCAAACCTTGATATGCAATTCAATTTGGTAGCACTCTCCAAGATATTCACGCTTTCTAGGCCCTACTAATAAAAAAGAAATGCTTGATTAAGAAACTTAAATTCAATCAAGAATGAGGAACAAAAAAGAAAGAGAAAATATGTTTAAATAATTTGATTTAGCAGGGCAAAGAGGTAAAGAGCCAAAACAACTGTCAACTATGCAGCACGGGAACGAAAACGGGATACGATATGAAATGGATACGGGAAACACAAATTTTTTTAAAATTAAAGATACGGGAAACGTTTTTAGTTTTTTTTAATATAAGTATTAAAGAGTATTAAGATGAATAAGAGTACATGTGAGCATAAAAATAAGTATTTTACTTAATGTAAGCATGAAAATAAGCATTCAACACAACAAATAAGTATTAAATGAAACTTTGCATAATTTTAAAAGATAACATAAATTAATATTCTATGATGAAGCCTACAGATCTATATTAACTTTATCATTTGTGCTGATCCATCTAAAGTTACAATGAAAAAGAGCTAAATGATAAATTAATTTAACATACTATAGTTAGAAAGAAATAATAAAAACATAATAGAGATATCAAATGTTTAGAGATAGGAAGAGAAAGATGGGCCTGGAGTGCTGGAAAGAAATTCCAAAACCCAAAATTGAATATTCAGGGCTAGAACAGGGAACATAAAGGGGGAAGATGGGTCTGGAGTTGTCCTGGAGGGCATTTGTAGGCTGTTTGAAATACTGGAAGCTTGCTGACAGGATTTCAAAAGAGGGGTTGGGAATCCTGGAGGGATGGGGGCTGGGAAAGGGTTAGGGGACTGCTGGGAGGGGATTCTCTGGCAGAAAGAGAGACTTTTGGAAGCTTGTGCGGAAGTGGTGAGGGGGAAAGAGGGAGAAGCAAGTCTAACGAGATCCAAAAGCTGTGGAAACGGGAAGAAGATGAAGAGGAAGAGGAAGAAGAGGGAGAAGAAGAAGAAGAGGAAGAAGATGAAGAAGAGGAAGAGGAAGAAGATGAAGAAGAGGAAGAAGAGCTTACGAGCATGGCGTGGGATCTAGAGCGGGATTCAGAGCAGCGCGGTAGCTTCGAGTCTTTGACGGGCGTGGATAACCTAAAGCGGCGGCGAAATGAAATGTATAAGGGGCGGGACTTTACCACACGGGAATTGCGTATCCCATTTGTGGGATACGCGATTGCGTATCCCATTTGTGGGATACGCGATTGCGTATCACATTTCTTTTTTATTTAAAATTGTGTTTCCTAGAATTTCAAAAATGCGTTTCTCGTATCTGGTACGCGTCCGAGCCGATACGTCGAGCATTTTTAAGTATTTGTTCTTCGTGGACTGTCAAGACAGTCCATGCAAGCTCACCATAGTTGAAACTTGGATAGAATTTGGGAAAGAAAATTTTGCAGGTTTTAACTTGTGCAGATCTCAAACTATCAACAACAACAACACTCAAGTCTTTATCCCACTATAGTGGGGTCGGCTATATGGATCCTTTGTCGCCATTGTGCCCTATCTTTTGTCATAATCTCACTAATGCCTGAGTACAACATGTCTTTCCTTATAATTTCATTCCAAAGCTTTATTGGTCTACCCCTCTCTCATTTAACAAGCCTATTGACTAAACTCTCACAACGCCCAACAGGTGCCTCTAATGGTCTCCTTTGTACGTGTCCAAACCATCTTAGTCGAGCTTCTCGCATCTTCTCTGCAATTGGTGCTACTCATGTCTTATCTCAGATACATTCATTCCTAATTTTATCTCAGTCTCGTGTGTCCACACATCCACCTAAGCATTTTCATCTCCGTAACTCCAATTTTTTGCTCATGTACACAATTCACTGACCAACACTCAAAACCATAAAGCATCGCTGGTCTAATTGCAATACGGTAAAACTTGCCCTTAAATTTTAATGGTACTTTACGATCGCATAAGATCCTTGACGTGCCTCTCCTTTTCAACCAACCCGCTTAGATTTTGTGTCACATTTTTATCAATACCTCCATCTTTTTAAACTATCGATTTAAGATATTTAAAACACTCAGACTGCGGGAAATATCTTGATCACCCAACTTAATAACGAAGTCACCCGTCCTTCTTGCACTACTAAATTTAAGCTCCATATACTTTGTTTTTGCCCTGCTCAACCTAAAACCCTTATTTTCTAAAGTGTCTCGCCAAGATTCAAGTTTTGCGTTTACACCCTAGCACGTCTCATCGACCAAAACGATATCATCTGCAAATAATAAACACCAAGGTATTCTTGTTGGATAGGGGTAGAGAGATAAAGGTTTACAGTTTAACCTTGATGTAAGCCAACAGTGATAGGTAATTCATGCGTTAATCCCCCAGATGTCCTCACCCTTGTTACTGAATTTTTATACATATCTTTGATTATGTCAATGTATGATACATTTACACCTTTCTTTTCTAAGACTCTACATAAGATGTCTCTTGGAACTTTATCATAAGCCTTCTCAAGATCGATAAACAGTATATGCAAATCTTGTTTTCTTTCTCGCTAGTTATCATAAGTCTCCTCAAGAGATGTATAGCTTCTATTGTTGACCGCTCTAGCATGATTCCAAAATAATTCTCTGAAATGTTAGTCTCTCGTCTTACTCTTCTTTTTATTACTCGTTCTCATAGTTTTATGTTATGACTCATCAATTTAATTCTCCTTTAATTAACATAATTTTGCATATCTCATTTGCTCTTATACAAAAAAATACCAAGATACTTTCTCTTCATGGGTCTTACATGCTCTTTGACTTCAGTATCTTATTCAAAAAACATAAGTCACAAAATTCTTTCATTCACTAGACAATTCCATACTTCGATTGGTATATCATCTGGCTCAACTATCATTCCATTTTTCATCTTTTTAGAGCATCATTTACCTCTGATACATGAATTTTATGATAAAATATTATGTTCTTATACTCAGTTGTTTACTTAACTATTCCAAGTTCAATTCATTGTCTTTTGTTTCATTATAAAGTTGATAAAACTGTCTTTTTCATCGCTCTTTAATATCCACATCATCCGTCAAAACTGTATCTGTTGCATCCTTTATGCATTTTACTTGGCTTAAATCTTTTGTCTTCTTTTCTCTAGCTCGAGCAATTTTATGTATGTCACGTTCTTCATCTTTGATATCTAGTTGTTATAAAATTCTTCATAAACCTGACTTCTTGTTACACTTACTGTATGTTTAGCTTATTTTTTTTGGCGATTTTATACATGGCTAAGTTTTCATCATTCCTACAAGCAAGGAGTGATTTATAGATGCCCCTCTTTGCCCTCACTTTGGTTTGCACTTCCTCTTTCCACCACCAAAATTCTTTATTTGCAAGTGCACGACCTTTTGATACTTCAAGTGCATTCTTTCCACTTTATCCTTAAATGTGAAGACATAACTTCTCATGAGACACTAGGATTAACATAAGAGTCATCAACTAGTTGTTTCATAACTGTTGTATTGAAAGCAACATGATTTTCAATTTTCAAGTTCTACCACCGAATTTTTGGCAACATTTTTGTTCTTATCTTAAATTTATTATATTTAATTTGTACGACTAACAACTGATATGGAGATATCAGATCATGCACCAGGAGAGGTTCACCGCAAGGCGGGACCCACATTCGTGTATTCGCGCAGGAAGCTAAGTTATCAAAGCTGCACCGAGGTGCAAAGGGCCCCTGGAGCCTAGTCGCAAGGGGCAAGGCACAGGCGCGCGCTTGAGGCATGTGAGGCGCAAAAATGAGGGGAAAAGAAAATTGAGCGAATTGGGCGCCCAATTCGCTGAAATTGAGCGAATTGGGCGCCCAATTCGCTGAAATTGAGCGAATTGGGCGCCCAATTCGCTGAAATTGTGCGAATTGGGCGCCCAATTCGCGGAATTTGTGCGAATTGGGCGCCCAATTCGCGGAAATTGTGCGAATTGGGCGCCCAATTCGCGGAAATTGTGCGAATTGGGCGCCCAATTCGCGGAAATTGTGCGAATTGGGCGCCCAATTCGCGGAAATTGTGCGAATTGGGCGCCCAATTCGCGGAAATTGTGCGAATTGGGCGCCCAATTCGCGGAAATTGTGCGAATTGGGCGCCCAATTCGCGCAAATTCTGCGAATTGGGCGCCCAATACGCTGAAATTGAGCGAATTGGGCGCCCAATTCGCTGAAATCGAGCGAATTGGGCGCCCAATTCGCTGAAATCGAGCGAACTCGCGGAATTTCAACGAATTGGGAGCCCAATTCGCTAATTTTCAGCGAATGGACGTTCAATTCGCTCAATTTCAGCGAATGAGGCGCCCAATTCGCTCAATTTCAGCGAATGGGGCGCCCAATTCGCTCAATTTCAGCGAATAGGGCGCCCAATTCGCTCAATTTCAAAGAATTGGACGCCCAAGTGCGAATAGGGGGTGCCTCGGGTGCGTCTAAGATCATGTTTTTGCCCATATCAAAAAATATTTTTTAAAAAAATACCTTGAAAGGCGCAGGCGCGCCTCGCCTGGGAGCCTGTAAGGCGCGCGCCTGGGGCGCATCGCCCGCCTCAGCTGTGCTGAGGCGCGGCGGGCTGCGCCTGGTGCGCCCGGCGCCTCAGGCACGCCTAGGCGCGCGCCTTGACAACTATGGCAGGAAGGCTTGACCGAATCGCCGATCAGACTCTGTGGATGTGTCTGGATGGTCGTCGCGAGTCAAAATCATATGTTACTTTAGTATTTTTGGATTTATTTTCACATATTTTAAGTGGCCCCGCCTCCCGTCAATCATAGTCGTTGATTGCGGGATGCCCTAGTCTTGTTTTCTTATAAATAAGTGAGTAGGGGCTGGTTTTGAAGTCATTGCAGATTTTGGAGAAGTTCATCCTGGAATCCCGTGATCCTTCCACGATGCCGACTCTGTGGAACCATATGTGATGACTCCTAGGTGGTTGTGTTAATCACCAAGGTAAACCGTATCTCCAAGCCCTCTTTTCACCCCCAAAATCCCCCAGTCGTTGCCTCAAAACTCCCTCCCAGCCGCCAGTTTTGAGGTTCAAGCACCCCCTTCAGCCGCAGGCCCCTCCCCTTCCAGAACCACCCGCCGGCCTCCCCACTACAAGTCCTCCGCCAGCCTCCCCACTCCAAGTCCTCCGCCAGCCAACCACCCCCTTCCATTTCTCTACCACCGCCACCCCCTACCAGCCCTGTAGCCACCTTCCTCCTTCAGATCCGCATCCCCAAAGCACCGTCCCTTTCGTGGTCTCTCAAACCTTGGCCGCCACCCTCCCCACTCGTGGATCCACTTCCTCATCGTCTCATTTTTCAAGATCAGTCCAGATCTGAGAATTTCTACCCCTGATCTGTCATTCCCACCACTCACACTTCATTTCCTAGCTTGGATCCGCTCCCAAACATCAGATCCATCTACCAATTGCACAGATCTACTTTCACGTGGTCGGATCTATCTATTTTCGGCCCGATCTCGCCAGCCACCACCATCATTTCCACGTCGTTGGTTCCACGTTTGATCGTCATTCCACACATCTAGATTCAAAATCTCTAGTGTTTCGGCCAGCCCGCTACTTTAGTGAGTTTCTTATTGTATTGGTTTATGTGATTTGACATTACTATTGGATTAGTTATTGTGCTTTGCTTGGATACAAACTAGTAGAAATTTGTGGCGATGCTCTTATAATTTGCAGGTGGGATCCATTCACCGTGCGCTTTGCTTTGCCCTCCGAGCGGAGAAAAGCCATTTAAAATTTGATAAATTGCATATTTCTCATTTATTCTTTAATTAACTGCGTGGTGTTGAAATTACACTGCTCTAATTTATTTGTCGACGTATCTGACGGTTTTATTGCATGTGGCCTTAGGATTAGTGTGTCACATTTGCATATTCATCGGGAGGCCTAGGTCTTGTGCACCTCGTAGCCTACCCCTACATAGATTGGTATCAAAGCCCAGGTCGGGTCGTTTGCATGCTTCGTAGTGGCAGAATTTTTAGAGCAAGCATGTCAGATTCATTATTCACCGACGACCGGGCGGTTAGCTCGAATTCGGGTGCCGCTTTGGCTGACTTTCAACGTCGGATCCTAGATCGTCTAGATGTCTTAGGTACTAAGTTCGACGATGTGCGTCATGATCTTGTCGAGGTACACCTCCGTTTGGACCACTTAGAAAATACCTGGAACCCTCCTGCACAGCACGATGATTTGCAGGAGCACGAACCTGATGTTCCCCCTCGTCTGGACCAGCGTCGGGTGGATGGTCAGCCTCCCGTAGACTGTTACCGTCGTGACATTCCTCCCTGAACCCCAGCAACGCCAGCGAGACGGACTCCTGATCTTGCAATTGAGCGTAGACAAGTTCCGGATCGTGATAGACCTCCACACCAGGGTGACGAGTACTGTATGCCCCGACAGCCTCAGCCGGATCCTAGAGATCGTGTGCCTCCATACGGTCGTCGTGACTGTCACTGTGATGAGTACTATCCCCGGGTCGGAGAGAGCGTGGTCCCCCACCTGTTCGATATGATTACGCCCATGATGACTACCCAGAGGAGTACCCTAACCCACGGCAAGGTGGATACCACTTCGACATCACCCATCGTATTTGCATCGATGCCCCTACCTTCGATGGCCACCTAGACCCGAAGGTCTTTAGTGATTGGCTCCTCAACATGGACTATTACTTTGAGTGGTACAACATGAGCGACGAGCGTTGTGTTCGCTTCGCCAAAATGAAGCTAATCGGACAATCCAAATGTTTTGGATCAGCGTTGAGAGAGCTAGTGAGCGAGATGGCGATTATCTCATCGCCCGATGAGATGAAATGAAGCAAAGGCTAAAAGAGAAGTACATTCACACGTCCTACCGTGGCCAGTTATTTGAGCAGTTGCAGAACTTACGACAGGGGACACTCACTGTCGCCGAGTATATGGCTTGCTTCGACGAACTTGTTGTTAGGAGTGACATTTCGGAAAAGCCTATTGCCACCACCTCCCGTTTTAAGGGGGGCCTACGCTCTGAGATTCGGAGAGAGCTGATTCCCCGCCGAGTAGAGACCGTTGATCAGATTTTTTAGCTCGCCCTAGAGAACGAGAAGTACCTCCGCCATCTGACACGAGGCAGTTCCCCTCTCGGACTAATACCACAACGTAAAAGAAACCTGCTCTGTCCCAAACCACAGCAGTCCCCCCTCGTGTCCCCACGAACACGAAGGGGAAGGTCGTCGCCATTGATGGTCAGTGATCTGGGGGTATTTTGTGTTATAGATGTTCTGGCAGAGGACAAGTGGCGGCGCAATGCCCCACGCGGAACCTGCTAGTTGAAGACGAGGAACAGGGTTTAGAGGATGGTGAGAACGTTACTGAGGAGATCACAGCCACTGTCGAGGAGGATTGGGAGAGCAAATTGAGTGGTCCTTGGAGATGGGAATGATTAGGCACCTCCTGTATACCCCACGCGCAGGTGAGGACTGGCGTCGCACAACCATATTTTATACATACTTTCCTAGAGCAGGCGGTCCCTACAAGGTTGTCAATGACAGCGGGAGTTGTGCGAACATCGTGGCCCAGAAAGGCCTTGTCCGCATGAAGGTGAAGGCAGAGCCTCACCCCCACCCTTATCGTGTTATCTGGGTTGACAAGACGACAATTCAGGTTACTCAGCGCTGCCCCATCCCGATCACCTCAGGATGGGGTCTGGTGTGACGTAATTCTCATGGACGTTGCTTATGTGCTGCTTGGCCGCCCCTGGATTTTTGATTGTGATGTAGCGTGTTTCAGTAGCTCGAACACATGTTTTTTACAATAAGGGGCGAAAGATTGCGTGGACGCCTACGCAACCCAAGGAGAAATCCAAGGGTCAGGTTGAGCCGTCTGTGAGTACGAGCGCCTCGAGGCCTCTACATATCCTGAGGCGAGGAGAGTTCCTGCGAGATAGCATTGAGTTTGATATCATATACGTCGTGTCGGCCACCATAGCTTCTGAGAGCTCCTCTGAGGACCACCCCCCTGCAGTGCGTCCCCTTTTAGCTGGGTTTGCAGATATTATGTCTGATAAGCTCCCCGAGGAGCTGCCCCCTCCGCGGGACATTCAACATGTTATTGACTTAGTCCACGGGCTTCTCTCTCGAACCTGCTCCATTATCGTATGCACCTTGATGAGCACGCCGAGCCCAAGAGGTAGGTTGACGAGCTTCTTCGGAAGCAGTTTATTCGTGAGAGTTTGAGTCTGTGTGCGGTTCCCACCCTTCTTACCACTAAGAAGGTCAGTAGTTGGTGTATGTGCATCGACAACCGCGTCATTAATAAAATCACGGTCAAGTATCGTTTCCATATCCCGTGACTCGATGACTTACTAGATAGTATGTTCGGTGACCAGATCTTTTCCAAAATCGACCTTTATAGTGGGTACCATCAGATACGAGTTCGTAAGGGAGACGAATGGAAGACGGCCTTTAAAACCAAGGATGGTTTGTACGAGTGGCTAGTCATGTCATTTGGGCTATCTAATGCCCCCAGTACATTTATGAGAGTTATGACGCAGGTGTTGCGCCCCTACATGGGCAAGTTTCTGGTAGTGTATTTCGATGATATACTGATCTAAAGCCATAGTCAGGTCGACCTCCTGGACCATCTGATGCTTCAATTTGGAACCCTCCGCCGAGAGAAATTATATGTGAATTTGAAAAAGTGCTCCTTCCTTTCGGAGTCGGTTCACTTTCTGGGATTCATTGTATTGTCTATTGGCGTTTTTGTTGACCCTAAGAAGGCCAAATTCATTCGCAACTGGCCTGTGCCAGCGAACATTCACGAGGTTCGCAGATTCCACGGACTTGCCACCTTCTATAGGAGGTTTGTCTAGGGGTTCAATACGATTATGGCCTCATTCACAAGTTGACTTAAGAAACGAGAATTTCAGTGGACCCCGCAACCACTAGAGCTTTTGAAGAGATCAAAGAGAGATTGACAATGGCCCCCGTTCTGAGACTTACTGATTTTAGTCGTGCATTCGAGGTCGTGTGTGACGCTTCTGGTGTAGGTATTGGTGGCGTATTAATCCAGGTGGGACATCCAGTTTCATGCTTTAGTGAGAAACTGAACGAGGCCAAACAAAATTACTTCAACTATGATCGGGAATTTTATGCGATTGTTCAGTCTCTACGCTATTGGAGGCACAATCTCCCTCCCCGAGAGTTTGTGCTCTATTCAGATCACCGGGCATTACGATATTTAGATTCGCATCGCAAGTTGGGACACTGGCATGCCAAGTGGGTCAAGTACCTACAGAATTTCCATTACATTCTCAAACACCAAGCTGGTGTTGAGAACAAGCCGTCCGATGCTCTGAGTCGTCGTGTATCCTTGCTCCAGACGATGACCGCGTGGTAAACGGGCTTAAGAGAGTTATTTTATATTACCCGACATGCCCGGATTTTGGCGAGATTTATTCCGCCTTGTCCCGAGACCACCCAGACCCTGTTTAGGGCTATCAGATCTTTTGAGGGATATCTGTACCGTGGATCCTGCAAGTGGATACCCCCGACTTCCTATCGCGATTACCTAATTTGGGAGTTACACGCGGGCGGGGCCGCTGGGCACTTTAGGCGGGATAAGTCTATTGTCATTGTTGAAGACCACCTCTACTGGCTCAGTCTCAAGAAGGATGTGGCTCGTGTTGTCTGCCACTGTCGTATGTATCAAACGACGAAGGGCACAATGCGGAACACGGGTTTGTACACGCCTTTACCAATCCCACATCGCCCTTGGGAGGACATCACAATGGACTTCGTGTTCGGGCTCCCCCGTACTCTTCGTCGACACGATTCCATCTTCGTGGTGGTCGATCAGTTTTCGAAGATGGCGTATTTTATCACTTACCGCAAGACGGCGGTTGCTTCGCATGTAGCATCCATCTTTATGAGGGGCGTCTTTAGATTGCATGGCCTACCTAAATCTATTGTGTCAGACTGCGAAGTTAGATTCATAAGTTATTTTTGGAAGACCATATGACACAAGACTGACACCATTCTTCGGTTCTCCTCAGCGTATCACCCACAGTCGGACGGGCAGACTAAGGTAGTCAGCCGTATCTTAGAGAACTTATTGAGATGTCTAGTAGAAGAGCATGTAGGTAGTTGGGATCTTGACCTTCCAGTCGCAGAATTTGCCTACAACAGTTCAGTTAATAGGTCTATTGGGATGAGTCCATTTCATGCAGTGTCAGAATATGACCCTAGAAGCCTATAGACGTCAATCCTAGCCCTTTAGAGTCGCGCCCTAGTGAGTCTACTGAGTCTTTTGCACAACATTTGCATGTGTTGCATGAGTTGGTCCGCCGACAGATAATAACGAACAATGATAATTATAATACACATGTAGATAAGCGAAGTCGGGAACAAGTATTTCAAGTAGGCGAAAAGGTAATGGAGTGAATCCGCCCTGAGAGGCTCCCTTCAGGGCCTGCCAAAAAACTAAGTGTCATGTGAATGAGCCCCAACTCTATTATAAGTCATATTGGAGCAAACGCCTACCGACTCAATATTCCGACAAGTATGGGAATCCATCTAGTATTTAATGTTGAGGATCTGACGTCATATTACGAGCCTCACGAGTATGTGGATCTGAGCAATGAAGAAACCCAGTCACCCTCATCCCCACTCTCGTTGCCTTACCACTCTCATAGCCCACCTTCGTATGATGGTCACCACAGTACGCCCATTGCTGAGACCCACCCACCTGGGGATTCGTCTACTTTGGCTCCATCGTTGACACCGGTGATCGTACCTGGGATCCACCACTCGAGAGATAAGTTATTAGAGCACCAGAGAGGTCAGATCCCATCAGTTCGTTCCCACCACCGACGGGTGGCGATGTCGCTACTTGGTACATTGGCAGGACCGCCCATATGCAGATGACGCTTAGATACTACCCGCAGAGCTTGACCGACTCGTCCCTGGACTTCGACTTCAGTACGATCGTCTCCATTCATCGGAGACGAAGGATTTTCAGTCGGAGGGAGTTGATGGGGAGCCATCAAATCGTGCACCAGGAGAGGTTCGCCGCAGGGCGAGACCCACGTTCGTGTATTCGTGCAGGAAGGCTTGATCGAATCGCCAATCTGACTCCGTGGATGTGTCTGGATGGTCGCCACGAGTCAAAATCATATGCTACTTTAGTATTTTTGGATTTTTTTCATGTATTTTGAGTGGCCCCGCCTCGGGCCAATCATAGATGTTGATTGCGGGATGCCCTAGTTTTGTTTTCTTATAAATAGATGAGTAGGGGCTGGTTTTGAAGTCATTACAAATTTTGAAGAAGTTCATCCCGGAATCCCGCAATCCCTCCACGGTGCCGACTACGTGAAACCCTAGATGATGACTCCTAGGTGGTTTTCTTCATCCCCAAGGTAAACCCTATCCCCAAGCCCTCTCACCCCCCCCAAAAAAAATCCTCTAGTAGCTACCTCAAAACTCCCTCCCAGCCGCCAGTTTTGAGGTTCCAGCACCCCCTGCAGCCGTCGGCCCCTCCTCCCCTTCCAGAACCACTCGTCGGCCTCCCCACTACAAGTCTAGCCCCGGCCGACCACCCCCTTCCATTTCTCTACCACTGTTGCCCCCTACCCGGTCTGCAACCACCTTCCTCCTTCAGATCCGCACCCCCAAAGTACCGCCCCTTCTGTGGCATCTCAAACCTTGGTCGCCACCCACCCCACTCGTGGATCCACCTCCCCGTCGTCTCGTTTCTCAAGATCAGTCCAGATCTGAGAATTTCTACCCTTGATCCATCGTACCCACCACTCATACTTCATTTCCTAGCCTGGATTCGCTCCCAAACATCGGATCCATCCACCCCTCGCACGAATCTACTCCCCCACGTGACTGAATCTATATATTTTCGGCCCGATCTCGCCATCCACCGCCGAGGACAGCCACTGTCATCATTTCCATGTCGGTGGTTCCACGTTTGATTGTCATTCCACGCATCCGGATTCAAAATCTCCAGTGTTTTGGCCAGCCCACCACTTTAATGAGTTTCTTGTTGTATTGGTTATGTGATTTGACATTATTATTATTGAATTAGTTATTGTGCTTTGATTAGATACAAACTAGTAGAAATTTATGGTGATACTTTTATAATTTGTAGGTGGGATCTATTCGCCGCACGCTCAGCCTTGACCTTCCGAGCAGAGGAAAGTCATTTAAAATTTGCTAAATTGAATATTTGTCTTATATTCTTTAATTAACTATGTGGTGTTGAAATTACATCGCTCTAATTTATTTGTCCTCGTATCTGACGATTTCATTGCATGTAGCCTTAAGATTAGTGTCACATTTGCATATCCATCGAGAGGCCTAGGTCTTATGCACCCCATAGCCTACCCCTACATCAACACCATTAACATATGTTGTGTTGTCAAATGTTCTTCTGGTATGACTTTGCAATCCTTACAAATCATTTTATCAATTTTGCAAGTAATAAAATAATCAATTTGTAACTTACTTGATCTGCTTTTAAACATAATTAAATGTTATTCCCTCTTTATGAAAAACATATTTGTCACAATTAGCTCATGTGTCACGACAAAGTCTAAAATGCTTTGTCCTTTTTTATTTTTTTTCTTCATATCTAAATTCTCCATAAACGGTTGTATAATCTACTTTTTTCCATATATTTTCATTTAAGTCTACTCCTATGAAAATTTTCTCTTTTTGTGAGATTTTCTTTACTAAATCATTTAAGTCTTACCAAAATTATACTTTAATAGCTTCACTTAATCATACTTGTGGTGCGCAAGCACTGATTACATTAATAGTTTTTTTTTCCTATAACCAATTTAAGAGCTAAGATTTTATCATCTTTCCTATGACCAATGTTAGCACGGATCTCAAACTATATATGGTAAAAAAAACACAAAGGTGTTTAGATGAATTAAATGAGATAAGTATATTATTTTAGGATTTTTCTTATACTTCAAATTTTATTTCAATCAATAAACATGCCTGTGAGGATGGATTGCATCTTCATTGGTTAAAGTCTGGCTTAGTTTAGGTTATCAGATATCAACTCTAATTTGGTTAGGTTTTGAATCCTCTCTCAGCTTACTTCAGACATCCGATCCAGGATTCCATTTAAGGCCGGTTCAACCCTATACTAGCTGGTTCGGCTCTTCTTCAGATTTGGCCGATGTTTCACAACAAATACACAACGACTAAGTTTGTGTCTTCCACCCCATTTTTGTGTTGCCGGAGAGATTATTCCATCCAGGTTCCGGACCATCTGGTTGATCTCCGCGGAGATCGTGGTGATCTCCGCGGAAATGAAATTCCAGCCTTATTGCTTGAAATTGCAAAGATTGCTGTTCGAACTAGAAACCGCCAGAAAAGTATATTTCATCTTCTACAGCAACATGCATCTGCCTGAGATTTTTTTGGAACTTCTAGAGAAAAGGATAATGAGATTTAAAACAGCATTGTATTTCAGATTAGTTAGTATTCCTCCATTAAAATAGTTGGTTGGAAGTGAAATCTTCTAAGCTTTTCCAAGATTTAATATTTCCATCTTGAAGTTCAAACTTGTTCTGAATTTTGATTAATTGTTGGCCTCTTTCCTCAGTGTTGTTTTATAAAATCTAGTTGGTAGTGCATGATCAAAATTTTGTAAGCTCGGGATATATTTTGAGAAGAGATTTCAGTTAAATGTGTGGTTTTACACACTTAAAACATTGATCAGTTACTTCAGATGAATATTAAATTAACATGTGCACAAGTTTTATGAAAAAGCCCAAGTAAAAGCCAACGTAAATCCTCTTCACTCGTGTATAAATTAATCTCACATTTCAATTTAGAGTTCGGGTTTCACTCCTCCATCCTATAAATATGTACCAAAGGCTTGCATTTTAGGTTTTATATTCATGAAGTAATAAACTTTTATGCTTTGTATTTCATTCCTCTAAATGGTATCAGGGTCACTCTATTCCTCTCATAGCACTCTCAAGGATTGAGTCTGCCCTCGCCAATTGAAATTTTTTCTCAACCTTTTTCTTTTCAGGTACTCACAGCCTCAGCCTCAGGTGCTCTCCATCTTTTTGTGCTCAACCTCCTGTCAAATATTGAACCCCGTCCGGCCTTTTATAGGCCATCCACCTGTGTGTGTACTCGTCGATCCCCCACACTCACCGAACTACACGGTGTGCGGCTACCTCTGCAGGAACTCATCAATCCATTCTCTTGTGGATCCCGCAGCTCCCACTCTTCAGACCCACCAATCAGAACTCGCCACTGCTCCTGAGTTCTTACGGCTCTCACATCTCTTGCGGATCACGATGGATCACTGATTTCGAATTCGTCGCACTTCCTTCCAGTGCCCGCTATTGCTCCCTGCTTCCAGAGGCCGTCGCTTTCTTCTTACTAGTTGCGCTCGCTGACGCCTTTCGTTTGTCGACTCGCCAACTCTACTAGCGTTTGATGTTGCTCTAGAACCCGTGCCACCTTTCTGCATCAGCAGTCGCAGCTCCCCTGTTCCAGCTCTTGCTGCTCCAATATCCTGATGTGTCCCACCCACCATTCCAATATCGGAGCTAGTTACCTCATGCACCAAAAACTTGCCGCTCGCTGCACTTACTGCCCAAGCTCGTCTCTTCAACTCACTCGGCCTATGTTTTTGTTCAATACTTGCTCATCCTTTCCTCCAGCGGTTCCCGACTCCTTTCTCCAAGTATTTCCTGATATCATGGAGATGAATGTTGTGTTCGCTTCCTCTAATCTCTCGGCACTCACACTTGCTTTTATTCCTAACGTCTGATATGAATTGTGCATCACCAATATCTCCCTCTACGGGAAGAAAATATTTGTTGAGTGGGTCCATTCTGTGCGTAGAGCCCTCCAAAACAAAGGTCTTTTTCATCATCTAACTCGCGACCAACCTATTGAGCGGCTTGAGCCTACCGAGGAATGACTTTGTGATGATGGTCGCGTATGTTGAAGCCAAAAATGACCTCTGTGGAGTTCGGGGTCTCAAAAGAGGGGTGACCTCGCACTTACTACACTCGGGGGAACGTCACGGACCAAAAACTTGGGAAGCTAGGAACAGACCCTCGGCTCTAGCATGGAGGTCTCACCACACACCCGGAAGATCACAAGAGCACTTCCCCTCCCTCACCAATGGCTGAGTTGGGTACCTTGGAGAGCTCTCTCACTAAACCAAGCTAAAGCCTAAGGAGGAGGAAGCCCAAAAAACCTCTGCCTCCAAAGGTACCCAAGGGGTCTATTTATAGTTTTCCAAGTCTATGGACCAAAATGACAGAAACACCCCTAGGACAAAAAGGCCTTGGGCCAATAGAAAACATCCACACCGGAGGGTAAAGAGGGAATTCCACCCCGAGGGTAAAACGGTAAAAACATGGTCAAAAGAGATCCAAGGGCGGGAGGAGCCCTATCCCCACCTCCCCGGGCTCCCGAGACGAGTAGGTGACCCCCGAAGAACTGGAGAGCAGGGGGCAGGGCGAGATCCCGGCCCCCGGCCGGTCTCGCCCCGCCAGGCCGCGGGGCAGGGGCGAGACCCCGGCCCCGGGCCGCTCTCGCCCCGCCAGGCCGCGAGGCTGGGCAAAAGCCCGGCCCCGGGCCGCTCTCGCCCTACCAGGCCGCGGGGCTGGGCGAGAGCCCGGCCCCGCGCCGCTCTCGCCCCGCCAGGCCGCGGGGCTGGGCGAGAGCCCGGCCCCCGGTCGCTCTCGCCCCGCCAGCCCGCGGGGCTAGGCCAGAGCCCGGCCCCGGGCCGGTCTCGCCCCGCCAGGCCACGGGAAGGGGAGAACCCGGACTCCGGCCGGTCCAGCTGCTCCTACCTCGCACCTATCAGGCCGGAGCGGGTGTCCGCCGACTTGCCGCACCCGTCCTCATATCTGGCCCTGGGAATACGGGGAGGACCCCCACTCTGTGAATACGGGGTTATACACAATCCCCGCTCTTTTCGTGGTTGGCACAAGCTCGGAAAGAAACATCCAACCTAACGTATTCGTTAAGTGATCTACTTAGAGCCGAAAAAACTTGGCCTCCCCGAGGGGGTAACCTGTCATACCAGCTGATGGGAGACTGGGAGGCGAGACCCCCTTCGGGTAAAAAACACTAAACCTCCCGGAGGGGTCAACCTGTCATGCCAGCTGATGGGAGCCTGGGTGGCGAGACCCCCTCCGGGTAAAAAACATTGAACCTCCCGGAGGGGTCAACCTGTCATGCCAGCTGATGGGAGCCTGGGTGGCGAGACCCCCTCCGGGTAAAAAACACTGAACCTCCCGGAGGGATCAACCTGTCATGCCAGCTGATGGGAGCCTGGGTGGCGAGAACCCCTTCGGGTAACAAACACTGAACCTCCCGGAGGGGTCAACCTGCCATGTCAGTTGATGGGAGCCTGGGTGGCGAGACCCCCTTCGGGTAACAAACACTGAACCTCCCGGAGGGGTCAACCTGCCATGTCAGTTGATGGGAGCCTGGGTGGCGAGACCCCCTCCGGGTAAAAAACACTGAACCTCCCGGAGGGGTCAACCTGCCATGCTAGCTGATGGGAGCCTGGGTGGCGAGACCCCCTCCAGGTAAAAAACATTGAACCTCTCGGAGGGGTCAACCTGCCATGCCAGCTGATGGGAGCCCGGGTGGCGAGACCCCCTCCGGGTAAAAAAACACTGAACCTCCCGGAGGGGTCAACCTGTCATGCCAACTGATGGGAGTCTGGGTGGCGAGACCCCCTCCGGGTAAAAAGAGCTGGGCATCCACGAGAGGTACGCCTGCCCTGTCAGCTAGTGAGAGCCTGACAGCGGGACCCCCCCTCCCGACTCAGCTGGTCGGGGGCTGGACTTACGACAACATAAAAAACAACAGGACTCTGCCAGGGCGAGGCTTCTTCAAGGGGTCTGGGCACGATGGTCGTCATCCTTCCCCTCGGAGACCTCCATCCTGCTCAGGCTCTCCATGATCCTCTCCATCTCCTCTGTCTTGGCCAACCAAGAGATGGTGTTGACGGTCGTGACATAACACTGTCTTGCCATCCTGGAGTCTCCCTTGACTCTGACCTGGATCCCTCCTGAGCTGAACTTGAGACACTGGTGGAATGATGACGGCATGCAACGGAAGGCGCTGATGAGGGGTCTTCCAAAGATGGCATTATAGCTGCTCGGAGCGTCAACTATGACGAACCGGCAGTTCCTTGAAGTCCCTCCCAATTTCACTTGGAGTCCCACTCCGCCTTCAACCTCCTTCCTCTCTCCTGAAAATCCGAACAGGGGTCTGTCTGAGGCCAACAACCTCCTTGGCTCCACCTTCATCCCGTCAAACGCCTTCTTGAAGACGATATTGACGGAGCTCCCGTTGTCAACCAAGATCCGGGAGACGGTGTAGCCCTCGATGGCCGTCTGGATGACCAGCGCATCGCAGAACGGATCCTCATGATCCGGCATGTCCTTCACTGAGAAGGTGATCTTCTCCTCCTGGGGCGGGGTCTGGGATGTTGAGGCGACGCTCCTTCGATACATGACATGGAGACTTGCCTTCCGAGTGGCCTCGGTCCCCACTCAACCATGAATCACTGCTATACCGCCTCGGGATCCGACATCGACCCGGTCCTCACATATGTCATCCTCCCCTATTCTGAGTGGAATCTCTTCAACCTGCACCGGCTGCTGCTGCTGGGCAGGGCCTCTCGCCCCTCTCACTTCCAGGAACTCGGGGCAGGTAGCCGTGGCGTGCCCCTCCACCTGGTGGAAATCACAGTACGGTAGCGCACCTCCCCTCCTTCGGCGGGCTGGGCGTTCTCTCTTGTTACCTCTTCCCCCTCCTATCGCCAAGGCTTGTTGTGGCGGGGGTAAGAGCTGTCTTGGGGCTTGCCTCTGGAAGTTAAACCTCCCTTGGCCCCCAGGGAAGTTCCCCCCATCTTGGACGTAATCTCTTACTGGACCCTGAACGGATCCTTCATGCTGCCTCCAACCTGGTTCTGGACCCTCCTGAGCTCTCCGCTCCTCTCCTTCATTCCTGATGTCTCGAGCCACCTTGCTCCTTCGACTCCATCTCTGTTAGCTTCGCCAACTTCTTGACAAATGCCGGGTTGGCCGCCTCCATGGCTATCTCCTCAGCCGCCCTTTCCATCAGCTCCTCAAAGGAAAGGGGGGCCTTTCGAGTCAGGCTCATCTTGAAGAACCCCTCGCGCAACCCCACCGTGAACGCCATCTGGAGGGCATACCTCGGCATCTCCTGGACTTCCAGGATATCCTCTTGGAACCTGTCAACGTAACGGGCCAGCGACTCCTCAGCCCCCTGCCTTATCAGGAAGATGGACTCAGGACTCCTCTTCCTCTTCTTGGAGGTGGAGAAGCGAAGCTGAAAGCTCCGGCTCAAGTCCTCGAACCCATAGATCGACCTCGGAGGGAGTTGATGAAACTAGTCCCTTGCCTTCTCCTTCAACGTGATCGCAAAGAGGCGACACTTGAAGGCGTCCGTCATTGGCCTGATGGAGACGGCGTCCCTCATTGGTCTGATGGAGACGACATCCTCGAACCACTGCAGATGCTGGACGGGGTCATCATTCCCGATATAGTAAGCCATGTCAGGCTCTCTGAACCCCTCGGGAACGGGAGCTGAGATGATCAGCTCGCTGAAGGGTGACCCCCTGAGGGGTGGTCTCGCAACCTCTACTCGCGCGACCTGCTCGCCTAGAAGGCTGGCACTCGCCGGGCTGGAGAACAACTCCCGGCTGGTGAGGTCTCGCTCGACCCCATCTCCCATCCTCACCTTCCCGGGCCTTCTTCCTGGTGCACTTCCCTCTCCCCCTGCTGGGGTCATCTCGTCGTGAGGGGGGGGGGGGGAGCTAGCTCCTAGGGGGCCGGGGTGGAGCTGCCACCCTGAGGAGCAATACTTCGTAGCATCTCCATGATACCCTGGATGGAGGTCATGAACTCTTGCCTCCCCACAAAGGGTCCTGGGCTGGGGAGCTCGCCGAGATCATCACTACCTCCCTGACCTCCAGTCATGACACTCTCCCGAGATCTTCTGTGTTGGTCACTCTCCACGCTCACCGCACCAAAAGTGTTGAAGCCAAAAATGACCTCTGTGGAGTTCGGGGTCCCAAAAGAAGGGTGACCTTGCACTTACTACACTCGGGGGAACGTCACGGACCAAAGACTTGGGAAGCTAGGAACAGACCCTCGGCTCTAGCGTGGAGGTCCCACCACACACCCGGAATGTCACAAGAGCACTTCCCCTCCCTCACCAATGGCTGAGCTGGGTACCTTGGAGAGCTCTCTCACTCAACCAAGCTAAAGCCTAAGGAGGAAGAAGCCCAAAAAATCTCTGCCTCCAAAGGTACCCAAGGGGGTCTATTTATAGGTTTTCCAAGTCTATGGACCAAAATGACAGAAACACCCCTAGGACATAAAGGCCTTGGGCCAATAGAAAACATCCGCACCGGGGGGTAAAGAGGTAATTCCACCCAGAGGGTAAAACGGTAAAAACATGGTCAAAAGCGCGGATCAGTTGGTTGATGAGAGCTTGCCTGAAAGCTCTTTATCAAGGAGGTCAGGGGATCGAAACCTGGCCTCAACAACCTACCGTGCGCCTGTGGTTGGGCCCGGAGATGGGTTGGGGTGTACGGCCCGCGGGCCTGATAAAAGGGACGCCATGGTGTGACGCCATAGTGGGCCCGGCAGTGGGCCTCCAGACGTGGGCCCACCATGGCGTCACACCATGGCATCCCTTTTATCAGGCCCGCGGGCCGTACACCCCAACCCATCTCCGGGCCCAACCACAGGCGCACGGTAGGTTGTTGAGGCCAGGTTTCGATCCCCTGACCTCCTTGATAAAGAGCTTTCAGGCAAGCTCTCATCAACCAACTGATCCAAGGGCGGGAGGAGCCCTACCCCCCACCTTCCCGGGCTCCCGAGACGAGCAGGTGACCCCCGAAGAACTGGAGAGCAGGGGCAGGGGCGAGATCCCGGCCCCCGGCCGGTCTCGCCCCGCCAGGCCGCGGGGCAGGGGCGAGTCCCCGACCCCGGGCTGGTCTCGCCCCGCCAGGCCGCGGGGCTGCGCGAGAGCCCAGCCCCAGGCCGCTCTCGCCCCGCCAGGCCGTGGGGCTGGTCGAGAGCCCGGCCACGGGCCGGTCTCGCCCCGCCAGGCCGCAGGGCTGGGCGAGAGCCCGGCCCCGGGCCGGTCTCACCCCGCCAGGCCGCGGGCAGGGGGAGAACCCGGTCGGTCCAGCTGCTCCTACCTCGCACCTATCAGGCCGGAGCGGGTGTTTGCCGACTTGTCGCACCCGTCCTCATATCTGGCCCTGCGAATATGGGGAGGACCCCCAATCTGTGAATACGGGGTTGTACAGCGTACAGTCCTGGATTTTAAACTTCATGGAGAATGAGCCCTATCGGATGGCCATGCACCACGAGACTGCCAAGGTAATGAGGATGAACTAAGTCCCTCTACTTCGAACAAGATAGTCTTCAAAACTTATTTGATCTCTTTAGAGGCCTTCAGACCGTCGAACCATGGTGGCAAAATCCAAAGTTGGAGGTTGACGTTGCATGCATGCCTCGACAAAAGTTTTGTATTATCCCCACCCACTATTCCATCTCCCTCAGATGGGTGCTCCATGATCTTGAAGGTGACTCCGCCCACCGATGTCTTGGTGACTCCCTCTCTGTCCCTACTCCAACACTCTGCTAAAGCTCGCCCTTTATCTCCTGGGAACTGTGGAGACCAACAAGGGTCCTGGGGTGATGGGCGCAATAGTTGGAATCGCTCTGAAGGGCAAAACACTCGCATGTGTACTCATTATGACCAGACGAATCATATTGAGGCCACATATTACATGAAACATGGTTTCCCCATTGCAGCCTTCTAACCCTCAGCACCATGCCTCCCCGACGGTGGATGGTCTAATCACATTTCACTCTGACATTGACACCTTGCGAGAGGAACTTCAACAACTACGAGGGCTGCTTACAAGGATTTCAGGCAATGTCGTCTCTATCTTCAATGAAGGTACATCATACTTTTCCCATAGTCTCTCCTGAACAGTGTTGTCGATGTCGGCTGACATGTCCGACATGTAGGCCGACATAAAGATTTTGGGCAGAAAACGCAACGACATCGACATTTTAAGCAAAAATATCGTTTTTGAAAATATCCCCGATATATCGGTCTTTAGGCCCCGATATATCGGTCTTACCCGATAATCGGGCAATATCTCGACAACGATACATGGGAGTACTAAAAATATATATTTTCATTTCTTTTAAGCGTTCAAGCGGTAATATTTTGTTTTGCGTTACATTTCGTGCATCTATATGAGCTAAGATTGGTCTTATTTCTCATTTCACTTTCATTTGATGCTCTTTATATCGTTTAATGTCGTCAATGCTTCTTTTTTATGTAATTTATAAACATACATTATGTGTATATATATGTATATTATATAATTTATAAATATACATTATGTGTATATATGTTTATTATGTAATTTATAAAAATATATCATGTATGTAACTGCACATATGTACAAAAATGTTTATATATATGAATAGTTTTTTTTAAATGTTAAAACCCGACATCGTAAAATATCCTTGATATATCCCCCGCAATCCGACATACGATATTTCAAACCCAAACCGACATGAACCCGACATCCAACATATGCAACCTTGCTCCTGAATAGTCGACTCCAGGTCCACAATCATACTACTCCACATCAACCTTCTCGTTACACGGACTCTACTTATCTCAAATTTATCACTGTGGTCAATGGAGACACCATCCTAGTTTGTGGATTTGAAGATGTGCCTCTCATTCTGTCTATCTCTCTCCCCTATGAGCTTTATGTTTCTAAATACGAATTTAAAATGCACTATGTTAGTCTTCTTACTCATAAACATGATTGTTTCATCACCTTTTCCTCTTCTTTTTGGTGGTGCAGGGTCAACAAACGTGAAATATCATTGGTAGAGAACAGCTGTCAAATGAGCTCTACAATCTGGATCTTCTCACCACAACTCTCTCCTCTGCCACCTTTGTTTGTTGGCACCACCTCTTGGTCATGTCTTGTCCCTTCATTGTACTTCACAGCTTTGTCACTTTCTTGGCTTTTATTTCCACCTCCACCTCTGTGCAGGAAGCGCTTCAGCATCCGGGGTGGCAGGTCGTGATGAATGGGGAAATGGCTACCTTTTGGGTCAATCAGATATGGGACCTTGATCAACCCTGTGTGAGATGTAAATTGGTCTTTACTATGAAGTATCGTCCTGATGGGACCGTTGAGCACCTCAAAGCTTGTCATGTAGCTTACAGTTCCACTCAACAATATGACCTCAACTATGAAGAGATGTTCTCTCCAGTTGCTAATTTGAATATCGTACGGGTCCTGAAATCC
This sequence comes from Platanthera guangdongensis, assembly GCA_039583875.1. Lineage (NCBI taxonomy): Eukaryota > Viridiplantae > Streptophyta > Magnoliopsida > Asparagales > Orchidaceae > Platanthera > Platanthera guangdongensis. The sequence continues at coordinate 69,485,894 of CM077150.1, read as the reverse complement.
TAGGTTGACCATTATCATTTTCAGTTCCATCAAATTAACATTAAGAAAGCATTTCCTAATGACGATCTTGCAGAGACTATCTACATGCAGCAACCTCCTGGCCATAAAACCACAGAGGAGTCCCCTGTTTGTCACAACAAAAAATCTCTTTATAGCCTCAAGTAATCCCCTCGGGCTTGGATTGACACGTTCAGTCAAGTTGTTAAAGATTATGGTTTTATTCAGAGCTCGGCAGACTTCTCCCTAATTACTCGTTGTCGCCCAACATGCACGGTGATTCCTCTTGTATATGTTGATGATACTCTTATTATGAACAATGATTTGAATGATATATCAATGATCAAGGAGTACTTGGTCTCACACTTTCAGACCAAAGATTTGGGAAACTACCGATATATCTTAAGTGCTAAGATAGCTCATCAACCAGATGGAGTTGTCTTTTCTCAACGTAAGTGTTGTCTCGATCTACTTCACGATGTCGACTACTCTGAATGCAAGTATGTTGGTACACCAATGGATATCAACCACAAACTCAGTGCTCATGCATCCAACTCTAATCTGGTTCTCTCTAATTCAGGGCACTTACATCGCCTTATTGTTATTGGAAAGCTGAACTATCTGACTGTCACGGGGCCCAATATATCATTTGTTGTCGGGGTAATCAGACGCATTAAGAAACCATGTAGCCTAAAACATCATGCATTAAATTTTGTATCAAACCATAAGGTTGCAATGTGAGGAGGAATCAAAACTGTTCATCTTATGCGGATCAACAATCATGGTATTATTTGTTCTCGTCATTTTTTTATTTTAAATTGTATTTTTATGTATTTTTTAGTAAGGAAGATCGGTCAATAATAGCCGTCTGTCGCCTCCTAAAGTCTATAAATAGAGGGTGAGGGCTCTTATTTGCGGGTATTGAAAAATGGAGTATTGAAGCTCATTCTTTAGTCAACTCAGTGTCGAAGCCAACCCGGGTACGAAGCCTGAGACTACCCCCTCGTCCCCTTGGCCGACCATCCTCCCTCCTTCATTTTCCCCTTGGTCGACCACGACCTCTCCATTCCAGCCCCTCCCACAAATATCTAGCACCCTTCCTCCCCCATTTCCCCTTTGTCGGCCTCTCATCATTCCCCCTTCTTGTTGTTGAACCACTTCCATAACATTTCCTCACCAAAAGATCCAAAATAGCCCTTAGAATTCATCTCCGGCGATCACAAAAAAACTTTTTTGGATTCCCTTTACCGTCGCCGCCATCTCCATCAAGTTTTCTTCATTTTTAGTTCTCCTACAAATCACCAGAAAACACCTCCGGTCACCACCACCACGAACGGTCGCCGATTCGGCAACCAACTCCGCCAACTTCGGTCGCCTCCGGCCAGCCACCACCCCACTACTCCACAACCACCATAACTTCCATAACTCCTTCATTCCACCACATAATACTCCCAAGTAACCAATAACCACCCACTACTCCCTTGTTGACCACTTATCTCACTCACACAATCTCCCACAATTTCAGCCCACTTTCCCTACAATTTTCTCCCTCACATCTGAAATCCCCCCATTCTTCACGTGGGGCCACAGATTACTCTCAGCCACTCAATTCTCCCCTCATTCAACCGTCACAACTCCCCACTACCTAAATTCTCTCCCAGCCACCCAATTTCACCACTCATCAATAGTCCATTCCTATATTCCAGCCGGCCATACCTCTATCCCCTTCCTCATTCCTCATGCGAAGCATCAAAATCAGCCCCCAACCAATCCCACTTCCCCCCATTCAGCAGACTCAATTGCTGGCCACATCTTCCTCGCCCAGCCCCTCCCAATCCTAGCCAAGAAGTGCAGTTCAAATTCAGTTCTGCCTCACCTCCCTGTCGGCAGTTGTTGGAACTCCAAATTGCTGATCTGCCCCTCAAATTTCCTACTCCTCCCTGCCGCCGACCACAGCTCCCCCCCCCCCGTGTCCTCCTTGCAGCCGGCAACCCGCAACAGCCCCAGAAATCCAGAAACAGTTATGTGGCCTGTTATCCAGTAGTCCAAAACTTCATCGGGAGTTCAAATTTCAGCGCTCCGACTTGCCCCCACCTCGGGAGATACTCTCCAAACCCTCCACTACCTAGTTGTATAAGATTTCAAGTTGGTTGTTGTTGGAATAGCCCATTTAGTCTAGGCCCATTATGTAATATTTATTGACATTTATTGTTTTTCTCTCCTCTCTTTAGTCCCACATCTTGTATAGGATCTTCTTCTCTCCTTCTCTCATCTATATATTTGTACTTATTCTTTGTATTTGATACAAGTGAACATATATACAAGGTGATATTTTTCCCTCTCTACATGGTATCAGAGCCACCAATTCTCCTTGAGTGGCTTCCCCTTTCTTAACCGTGCGGTCTGTCTTCTGTCCGCTACCTGCCCGGCTTCTTGCAGCCTGCCTTCCTGTCCGCTCTGCTCCTCTCCTTCTTCTTCCGCTTCTTCTCCGTGGTTCCACCCCTCCCATCCGGCATTTTATAGTCTTCCCCTTCTTTCTCTCCCGTCGGGTCCACCTTCCCTCTCTCTCCTCCAGACCGCTGTCTCTTGCGGCCTGTTCTCTCTCTCTCTACGGCCTGTCTCTCCTCAGGCCTGGTACAGCTCGCTGCGGTCTGCGGCCTGCTGATCTGCCTCTCTCGCGACCTGCTCTGGTTCGCTGCGGCTTCCTATACCTCGCTGCGGCCTGCCTCTCTCCCGACCTGCTTCGGCTCGTTGCGGCTTGACCTAGCTCGCCGCGGCCTGCTCCTCCTCGCTGCGGACTACCTCTCCTGCGGCCTGCTCCAGCTCGTAAGCGGCCTGCCTCTTCTGCGGCCTGCCTCTTCTGCGGGTTGGTCCCGGGCGTTGCGGTCTCTTCTCTCTTTCCGCTCCAGTCTTCCCGACTCGCGGTCTCTTCTCTCTCACCGCCACCGGCCTCCTGTCTCTTAGACCGCTGTTGTGCTCAGCCAGACCGTGCGGACTCCTGCCTTCCCGCATTTTGGTCGCGGTCTTCTCCTTTTCCTTTCTTTGCGGCCTCTCTCTGTCCGCTGCGACCTGATCTCTCTCTCGGCCTCCGCCTTTGGTCACAGACTCCTTTCGCAGTTTGGTGCCCGGGCGGTCTCTGCTCAGGTCGTGCGGTCTTCTTGGTTGCCCGGTCTGTTCTCCTAGCCGCCTCTCTTCTCCATGGCCTCCTCTGCTGATTCCATTGGCACGGCGGTTCCTCCTGCTGACCACCCGGCCTCTCTCCCGGAAGTCCGCGACGAGCTCCGTATTACTACCATTTCTCTGACCGGCAAGAAAAATTTTGTTCAATGGGAACACTCTGTTCGTCATGTCCTGCAATCCAAGGGGTTCCTTCATCACTTGACTCAGGTCGTTATCGGTACTCCTACGGATGATTGGTTACGCAATGATGGTCGGGTGCAGACTTGGCTTCTTAATTCTCTTGATGGCGAATCCTATCGCCTGGCCATGTACCATGAGACGGCCAAAGGCATGTGGGATGAGCTCCACACCCTCTACTCTGGCAAGGACAGTCTTCACCATCTGTACGACATTATCAGCCTCCTACTCTGGATCTTGTTGCCCAACGTGCCCAAAAGGAAGCTGTGGGTATAGCCATGATGATGGCCCGGGTCCCGCCTCATCTTCATAGTGTACGGGCTCACATCCTCTCCTCTACTGTTATCCCATCTTTATCTGATGTGTGTTCTATGCTTCTCAAGGTCTCCCTGCCTCCGGATGTGCCTGGGCCACCTTCTCCGACCCTTGTTCAGCAGGCCCCTGCTCCCTTATTGCCTCTTCCATCTTCTGCTCGTGGTGGCCGCTCTGACTCTCGCGGCCGGGGCCGGGGTGGTCGGCCTCGGCCTAAGTGCTCATTCTGCGGCAAAGATGGGCATCTTGAAGCCATGTGCTACCGCAAACATGGCCGCCCTCCTCGTCCGCAGGCCGCTGTTGCTGCAACTGACTCCTCTTCCACTCGTCCTGACCTTGACGAGGTTCGTCTTCAACTCCAGCATCTTCATGGACTGCTTAGCCGCCCTCCTGCCTCGGTTGCCTCCGCTGCCTCCATCTCCAATGAAGGTATCGCCTGCCTCTCCTCTGGCCCACGATGGATCCTCGATTCTGGTGCCACTCATCACATCACTTCTGTTCGGTCACCTCAGTACTTGTCTTCACCTCACCCAAAGTACATTACTGTGGTCAATGGGACATATGTTCCTGTCTCTGGATGTGTTTGTTAAAATTCAACAAACCGCAGACGCCCCCTTGGAAAACCTGTTGAAAACTCAACAACCCGAAGGAGAATACGCCCACTTATATGTTGAAAGTTTTCCCGGATCGTGGAGTTAACAGTGGTTATCTCAACAAAGCAGTAACAACCAGCAACACATGCAGCACAAGCTTCTTTTTTGATCAAGAGCAAACTTCTTTACACAGCGAGACATACATGGCGAGACATGCTTCACCAAAACCCAACACCGGGAGAGCAGAGACAGTTACAAAGACAAGAACAAAAAACAAGCCGCGCGGACTCAATCAACAAGCCGCCGACCTATTGCTGTGGAGTCCGCTCAGTCCGCCTGGTCGCCAGACCGCGCCCAAGTCGCGCGGACTCACCCTTACTCCAATGCTTAGCTCTTCACCGCCGGTCTGCACGCCGCCAGACCGCACAAGCTGCGTCACCGAATGGAACAGTCCGCCAGAAACCGGCGACTTCCTGAACCCCGAACCAAGTCGCCAAAGAGAAGACCGCCTGGCCGCTATCCGCGACCTGCTGTTTACCGCCTGTTGCTTAACCGCAGAGTCCGCACTGTCCCTGACCGCAATCAGAGCCAAGTCCTGGCTTTCCAGCGCTATCCGCACAACCTGCACAGCATAACCGGGTCAACTCTCTATCCGCGCGGACACAAAGTCCAGTCCGCAGCAACTAACGCGAGCTCAATTACTGTTCACTTACTTCGGTTAGGTTCCGTTATATCCTGATGTGACATGGGTCCTATTTATAGGCACGACGATGAGTATGGTCACCGCCCTAGTCGATAGGATCACCGCCACATCCCGCAGCAAGAACTTATGTGTCCGCCAGTCCGCGGACACACATGCCAATTCGCCGCCCTGTATAGATAGCCAGTCCGCCCCAGCTTCTCCAAGGCCGGACTCCAATATCCAGTCCGCCTTGCCGCCAGAGACCAAGCCAGGACCACCACAGCCGGACTCCACAAAAGCCGTGTCCGCCATTCTGCGGACAAGGCATCAGCCCGCAAAACCCGAGCCCGCAGCCTCGCCATCAAGGCACCTGCCGGACTCAGGAGGACACCCGACTTTCGTCCGCATATCCCAAGTCCATTACCTCATTGCCAAGGCACCTCCGGACTTAGCGGACACGCCAATCCAGTCCGCTAACAGCAGACTCCAGTCCGCAACTCCTGAGTCCATTACCTCGTCACAAGGCTAAACCGGACTCAGCGGACTCCAGCTCCAGTCCGCACGCTCCTGCACGGGCAATCCTCTAGTCCGCATATCCCCAAGCTAGCAAACAAGGCAAAGCACTTCTACTACGCTTGGCGGACTGAGAAACCAGCCCGCGCTCCACTGCGCGATCTCCCCGGACTGAGCCATCCTGGACTTGGTTCAATTCCCACCAAGTCCAGTGCGCTGGCCACAAGGGCCAGTCCGCACTTACTGGCGGACACTGGATCTAGCCCGCCATACCGGGCGACCTCCAGTTCCTGTCCGCGCTGACCGGCGGTCTCCACTGGAGCAAGACCAAGGCAACTGCCAAACCGGTCTGCCGAGCTCCAGTTCTTCAGTCCGCATCAAGCCGGACTCCGCGGATAACATTCCTATCCGCCCGGTTACTTTCTGGGAGTCAACCGCCTGCTGAGCATACACTGGCCTGTCAGACCGCCGCTGCTGTCCGCGCAGTCCGCGCGAACAGACCGCCCAGGCCGCCACAGAGCAAACCGCCTGCAACATCCCTGCCGACCTAGCAGTCCGCCAACCCAGTCCGCGTAGTCCGCGCGGATAGGTTTCCAAAGCCTTCCATTCACCCACTTTCACTTCACAGAATTCAACAGTGTTGATATTCCTTTGACCTCTTCTCTCCTTCTGCGCTCGGCTTTTCACGTTTCGGGCTCTCCTTTCAATTTACTTTCTGTTGGTCGCCTTACTACTGATTCTAATTACTCTGTGACATTTACTTCCTCTTCTTTTCTCATACAGGATCAGCAGACGCGGACTATCATTGCTAGGGGGCGGCTGCAGAATGGGCTCTATCTCCTTGACGACTCTTCCACTATCCTCGCATCTATCTCCTCTTCGGCTTGGCATCGTCGTTTGGGTCATGCTCCTCTGCCAGTCCTCCGGAAGGCTCTTCCAGATATTTCTCTTCCCGCATTTCAGTGTGACACATGTATTTTGGGAAAACAACCCCGTTCATCTTTTCCTTCTCACTGTACTCGGAGCTCTGCTCCTTTTATTTTAGTACACTCCGATATATGGGGTCCGTACAAATTCACTAGTATTTCTGGTTACCGGTATTTTCTTACTTTTATTGATGATTACTCTCGCATGACGCGTTTGTATCTCCTCCGGGATCGCTCTGAGCTTCCCCGCGTGTCCTGGGCATTCATACTTGAGACTCGTACTCAATTCTCTGCATCCATTCGTACTCTTCGTACTGACAATGCACGTGAGTACACCAGTTATACCTTCGCGACTCTCTGACTGAGTTCGGCATTCTTCACCAAACCTCGTGTCCGTATACTTCACAACAGAATGGTGTCGCCGAGCGTAAGAATCGTCACCTTCTTGATGTCGTCGTTCCCTTATGCTCCAAATGCGGGTTCCCAAACCGTACTTGAACTTCACGCTCTCCACGGCTTGTTTTCTCATCAACTGTCTCCCTTCTTCCGTTCTCCAGTATGCTACTCCCTTCAGCCTCATCTTTCCCTCCACTCCGCCTTTTCCGGTTCCTCCTCGGGTCTTTGGGTGTACCTGTTACGTGCATACGTCCACCAACTTGGTCCCTCCATAGACAAGTTGGATCCCCGTGCCGCCCAACATATCTTTGTGGGCTACTCGCGCACTCAAAATAGTTATGTGTGTTATTCGCCTGCTACCCGCAAAGTTACGGTCTCTGCAGATGTCACTTTCCGTGAAAATCTTCTCTTCTTTTCTGATCTGGATATCACTCCTAGTCCAGACCCCGTCGTTCGTCCTGTCATCCCCGCTCCCCGCTCCTCCTCCTCTCCTCCTCCTGCCCTACCTCCGGTCCGTCCACCACCACCAGTTATCTGGGTCTACTATCGTCGCTCTCCTCCTCCCGTTGCCCCTTTGCAGTCGGCCTCGACCTCTGGTGCTCCGCTACCTGCTGCTCCGGCTCCCGCTTCCACCGTTCATCCGATGGCGAATTACGTCTCTCTCCACCGCCTTTCTCCACCTCTTCTTCACTTTGCCACCTCATTATCCTCTGTTTCTGTCTCTAACTCTTTGCAGGAGGCACTTCAGCATCCCGGCTGGCGGGCTGCCATGGACGAAGAAATGACGGCCCTTTGGGCCAACAAGACCCGGGAATTGGTTCCCTTACCTCCAGGTCAGCACCCTGTTGGGTGTAAGTGGGTTTTCGTCATCAAGCATGCTCCGGATGGCACTATTGCCCGCCTGAAGGCCCGTCTTGTGGCCCGTGGCTTCACTCAACAGGAGGGCCTTGACTATGAGGAGACCTTCTCTCTGGTGGCTAAGCTCAACATCGTCCGTGTTCTTCTCTCTGTGGCGGTGCACCGCCACTGGCCCCTTCATCAGCTCGATATCAAGAACGTCTTTTTGAATGACGACCTTCAGGAAACCGTCTACATGGGCCAACCGCCCGGGTTTGAGACCACGGGGGAGTCTCGGGCGTGTCTTCTCAAGAAATCCATTTATGGTCTCAAACAGTCCCCTCGGGCGTGGTTTGACAAGTTCAGCAAGGTGGTTCGGGACATGGAGTTCACTCGGAGTTCTGCAGATTTCTCCCTATTCCCCCGACACTGGGCCACTGGAACCGTCCTTCTGTTGGTTTATGTTGATGACATACTACTCACTGGGGATGATTCAAAGGGGATTCAAGAGGTCAAACAACATCTGAGCACTGTATTTCAGACTAAAGACCTGGGACATCTTCGCTACTTCCTTGGTCTCGAAATCGCACGACGACCAGACGGGCTGGTCCTCTCCCAACGGAAGTACTGTCTCGATCTTCTCAAAGACGTTGGTCAGTCCGGTTGCAAACCAGCTTGTACCCCGATGGAGGTAAATCACAAACTGTGTGCTCATGCTTCTGATGACGATTTGCTTCTTCAGAACCCAGAATACTATCGACGACTTGTGGGAAAGTTAATCTATCTAACGGTCACGAGGCCAGATATATCATTTGATGTTGGGGTTGTCAGTCGGTTCATGCACGCCCCCCGGGTTTCTCATCTCCAGGCGGTTGAACGGATTCTCCGATACCTTAAGGGAGCTCTGGGTCAAGGGCTAGTTTACAAAACCTCTGACTCGGCTCCTGCATTAGTCGTTTATTCTGATGTCGATTATGCCGGTTCTCTGGACGATCGGAGGTCAACAAGTGGGTTCTGTACTTATTTTGGTGGTCATCTCATTACATGGAAAAGTAATAAACAAGCTGTGGTCGTCCGCTCCTCTGCAGAAGCTGAATACCGATCGATGGCCTCGGTTGTCTCAGAACTCACATGGCTTGAAAGTCTCCTTACTGACCTGGGAGTAAAACTCCCCTCATCTGCTGTTCTATTCTGTGATAGTCAAGCCGTCATACACATAGCAAAGAATCCGGTGTTTCATGAGCGCACAAAACATATCAAATTCGACTGTCACTTTATTCGATAGAAAGTTCAATTGAAGAAACTTGAGTTAAAGCATGTTCCGAGCACTGATCAAGTTGCTGACATTCTCACAAAGGCCTTATCTAGTACCCTATTGTACCAGTGTCTGTCCAAGCTGGGTGCATATGACCTATACGCTCCAGCTTGCGGGGGAGTGTTGGAATAGCCCATTTAGTCTAGGCCCATTATGTAACATTTATTGACATTTATTGTTTTTCTCTCCTCTCTTTAGTCTCACATCTTGTATAGGACCATCTTCTCTCCTTCTCTCATCTATATATTTGTACTTATTCTTTGTATTTGATACAAGTGAACATGTATACAAGGTGGTATTTTTCCCTCTCTACAGTTGTCATTGATTTTATGTTGAACTATTTGTGAATTTCCAACTCAAAGGATATTGGTTTGTAATCATTGTTTTCAAATTTTGAGGCGATGAAAGTTCTCAATTATTTGATTTTGAGATCTCTTGCATCGACACAAACTTCACGTGTTTCTTTGTTTATAAGCTTTAACTGTTGTGCCATATCTTCCAATTTTGATTTATAAAATAAATTATCATTGCAAGTTACAAATCGTCGGATTCATGTATGGTTGCATGTATAAGTTCACTCACTATTTCCCAAGTCATCATGTCAACTAGAAATGGACCCCAATATCGAGCTGACAGATTATGAATGAGGTTTACTGAAATACGTGGAAAATCAATTGATTGAGTTACTAGATTAAAAAAAGTACTATTATGATAAGACAGAATTAGAAAATAATTTCTTAGAAAACTATTATAACAAAATATATAGTTATACACTCAATGGGAACTGGGAAGTATAGTCATATTAATTTTTCAAAGGGATCAAAAAGTTAGAAGATTTCTTCAAATAACACAATCTCTCCAAGAACTGAGATTACTAAAAGTGAAACAAACAAGACAAGCTTAATATTCTTGGTGGGCGCATCTCCTCAAAAAAATCTGCATGGAATAATGTGAAACATAAACTTAAATCGAGTACTTGCCATTTAGTAATATGCGGGCCAAAATAGTTGGAATAAAGTTAAAGAAGACTTGTGATTGTGCCGATGATGACTTTTTTTTATTAATTATCGTGCTCAATTGCACTATAAACTTAAGGAATTTAAACAATGAGATCAGTGTGTGCTTATTATGTAATTTTGTAGCGAAAACTTTATCAGCATATAGATCACCTTGTTACCAGTAACTATTTCACTATATGTCTTCGACAAGAAATTAAGCGTGAATTAAGCTACAAGTCATCAATAATATTACATGGCCTTCTTGTATCTTTGGATATTGAAGAATAGTGCATTTACCCTGATGGGTCATTGACTCATTGCACCAGTGATATCACCTATCTTATCTAAAGAATATACACTGATATTTACTGATATTTAAGAGTGGCCCACAAACAATAGAACTTATTAAAGAAACTATTATTTATGTATGTCTGACTATTAGTTAAAAGCAGAAGATTGATAACTGAAACTATTATTTATGTATATCTGATGATTAGTTAAAAGCAGAAGATTGATAACTGTAGTTAGATGACTTAGATCCTGCACCGACTTTTGATAAATGAATACACACACATACTGTTAAGCACCAAAATATATTGCATTAACAATGGACATTGTTAGAAAAGACCGTGTAAAGGCTCATTTATAAGGCCCATTTATTTCTTGTTTTTAGTCCCACATCTTGGATTGGGATCTTCTCTTCTTACTCTCTTCCTATATAAATGTATTCATACTTGTAATTATTCATTCAAGAAGTATATACAAGGTTGGAGGTTTCTCTATTTCTACATGGTATCAGAGGCACCGGTCTCCCTCTAACCGCCTGTATGTTTGCAAACCGCCTGGTCACCCGGCTGACCGCGCGGCCTGTTCCTCTCCTGCCCAAGCCGCCGTCTCCGGCGACCTGTTATTCTCTACCCGCTTCTCCTCCATCTTCCCCTCTGTTCTCCCCTCCTTCTCTTCCTCTCTCCCTCTTTTATAACCTTCTCTTACGTGGGGTCCACTTTCTCTACCTTTTTCTCTCCTGCCCGGTCTTCCTCTCTGACCGTGCGGTCTTCCCGTTTCTTCCCGCTTCTCGCGGCTTCTTTCTTGCAACTGCGGTTTCTCTTAACCGTGCGGTTTCTCCTTTTTTTCCCGCTTCTCGCGATCTCTTTCTAGCCGCTGAGGGTTTCTCCCCATGCCGCTACGGTTTCTCTCTTAACTGTGCGGTCTTCCGGTCTTTGCCTCTCCCTTCTCCTCGCAGCGCCCTGTCAAGTTACTCGCGGTCTTTCTTGCCGCTGCGCCTTCTCCTAGCCGCTGCGCCTTCTCCCAGCCGTTGCGCCTTCTTCCCCGCGGCCTTCCTTGCCAAGCCGCGCCTCTTCTCCAAGCCGCCCGGCCTTCCTTGTCAAGTTGCCCGACTTCCTTCTTCTGCTAGCCGCGCGACTTCCATTCCTTCCTCTGCAAGCCGAGCGGCTTCCTTCTTCTCCTAGCCGAGCGGCTTCCTTCTGCTAGACGAGCGGCTTCCTTCTTCTCCAAGCCGCCCGGCCTCCTTGTCCAGCCTCCCGGCTTCCTTCTTCTGCTCGCCTGATGGCCTCCGACGCCTCTGCTGCTACTTCTGCTCCGCCAGCCCGTGAGGCTCCTCCGGCTTCTGAACTTCATGATGAACTGCGCATTACTACTATCTCTTTGACAGGCAAACGCAATTTTGTTGAATGGGTCCACTCTGTTCGTCGTGTCCTGCAGACGAAGGGTGTTCTCCACCACTTGACTCGGGCTACCCCTGTTGTCCCTTCTGATGATTGGCTACGTGATGACGGTCGGGTCCAGTCTTGGCTCCTCAACTCTATGGACACCGAACCCTATCGGATGGCCATGTATCATGATGCGGCCAAGGCAATGTGGGAGGAGCTCCACTCCTTTTACTCTGGGCAAAACAGTCTTCAACACCTCTATGATATTATCTCCAACCTCCAGACTCTTGCTACAGGTCCTCCTGGCGACATGATTTTCTTTGTTGCTCAGGCCAAGACCCTAGCCGAGGCATGGATTCAACATCAGCCTCCTACCACGGATCTTGCTACTCAACGGGCCCAGAAAGAGGCGGTTACCATTGCGATGATGATGTCTCGGGTTCCGCCTCACCTGCATAGTGTTCGGGCCCAGATCCTCTCTTCCACGACGACTCCGCCACTGTCTGACGTCTGCTCCATGCTACTTCGAGTTACGCCTCCTATGGAGGCCCCTTCCGGCTCTGCCCCTGCTCTTCTCCAACAGCCTCTCCTTCCCACTCCACCTCCTGCTCGTGGCTCTTCCACTCGGGGCGGCCGACCTCCCTCCAGGGGACGCGGCCGTGGTGGCCGCTCGTCTCTCAAATGCACATATTGTGGTCGGGGTGGTCATCTTGAGGCCACCTGTTACAGCAAGCATGGGTTCCCTCCCCACCTCGCTGCCACTTGCTCTGCTGCTCCTGCTCCTGCCATGGATCCAGCCTCCACTACCCGACATGATATTGATGAGCTCCGCACCCAACTCCATCAGCTACAGGGTGTTCTTAGCCGCTCCTCTGGCTCAGTTGCGACCTTTTCTGCGGAAGGTATAACATGTCTCTCTCCCAGCCCTCACTGGATCGTTGATTTCGGTGCTACTCACCATATTACTTCCCAGAAGCCATCCAAATATCTCCAGATGGCTCACCCCCCGAGTATCACTGTGGCCAATGGTGACACCCTCCCGGTCTCTGGTGCTGCTGCACTCCAACTTACCCCGGCCCTTTCTCTTTCCTCAGTTCTTCACGTTCCGGGCTCTCCTTTCAATTTACTTTCAGTTAGTCGCCTGACAAACGACCTTGACTGTTCAATAATTTTTTTCCCTTCTTCCTTTCTTATGCAGGATCGTCGCAGCCGGAGTATCATTGGTAGGGGGCAGCTGGTGAATGGGCTTTACCTCCTGGATACTCAACCCACTCTTCTATCCGCCGTCTCTTCTGTTGACTGGCATCGTCGCCTTGGTCATGCTCCTTTTCCGATTCTCAAGCGGGCTCTTCCTGATGTTCCATTACAGGAGTTCTCTTGTGAATCATGTATCTACGGCAAACACCATCGTTCTGTTTTCCCCCCTACATGTACCCGGAGTAGTACTCCGTTCTCATTAGTTCATTCTGATGTATGGAGTCCTTATAAGGTCCCTAGTATCTATGGTTTTCGATATTTTGTCACTTTTATAGATAACGGAAGAATCGTCATTTACTCGATGTTGCTCGCTCCCTCATGTTTCAAATGCAGGTTCCAATCGAATATTGGAATTTCGCCGTCTCCATAGCCTGTCATCTCATTAACCGGCTCCCTTCTTCTGTTCTTGATTTTGATGTTCCTATCGACCTCCTATATCCTACTACCAAACCCACCTCTCTACCACCACGGGTCTTTGGGTGCGTCTGTTATGTTCATCTTCTTGGCCCTCCATTAGACAAACTCGCTCCTCGTGCGGCCAAATATATGTTTGTGGGCTACTCCCGTAATCAAAAGGGGTATGTTTGCTACTCTCCTTCCACTGGCCGGACGGTTGTCTCCGCGGATGTCACCTTCTACGAAGACCAACCCTTTCACTTAGCTTCCTCCTCCTCGAGTTCCTCTCCTGCTCTGCCTCGCCCTGCGGTTCCCACGACACCTTCCTTTCTACCCTCCTCTGCCCCTCTTCCTGCTCCCAAAGTTCCTCCGCCCGTTATTCGTGTTATACTCGTCGCGGCTCCAAGGATGGTTCCCTGCCCCAGCTCCCTGCTCCCAGTGACACTCCGGCACCGGCGGATTCTGCTCCTGCTTCTACGGCAAATCCCCTCGCCAACTACGTTTCTCTACACCGGCTCGCTCCACCTCTCTATGCCTTTGCCTCTTCTCTTTCCTCGATTTCTATTCCTAACACTGTGCAGAAGGCGCTTCGACACCCAGGCTGGCGGGCGGCCATGGAGGATGAAATGAGGGCTCTTTGGGCTAATCAGACTTGGGATCTCGTGTCCCTTCCTGCCGGCCAACACTGTGTCAGCTGCAAGTGGGTCTTTGTTGTCAAACATACCGCGGATGGGTCTGTTGAGCGTCTGAAGTCCCGCCTCGTGGCCCGGGGTTTTACTCAGAAACACGGCCTTGATTATGAGGAATCTTTCTCTCCCGTAGCCAAATTGAACACGGTCCGAGTTCTTCTTTCCTTGGCTGTGCACCGTCATTGGCCTCTCTATCAGCTGGATGTGAAGAACGTCTTTCTCAATGGTGATCTCCAGGAGACTGTTTATATGCATCAACCTCCCGGGTTTGAGACCATGGGGGAGTCTCGGGTTTGTCATCTTCAAAAATCAATTTATGGTCTCAAACAGTCCTCGCGCGTCTGGTTTGACAAATTCAGCAAGGTAGTCCGCGATATTGGCTTTACTAGGAGCTCGGCTGACTTCTCTCTCTTCACTCGACACCAGCCAACCGGAACTGTGATTCTACTTGTCTATGTTGGCGATATCCTCATCACTGGCGATGACACTACAGGAATACAACATACCAAGCAACAGTTGAACTCTGCCTTTCAGACCAAAGATCTTGGTAACCTACGGTATTTTTGGGGGCTTGAGGTTGCACGACGGCCTGATGGCCTTGTATTATCTCAAAGGAAGTATTGTATGGATCTTCTTCATGATGCTGGTTATTCGGGATGCAAAGCTACAGATACTCCAATGGATGCTAATCACAGGCTCACGGCCCATAGTTCTGACTCCGATGAGCTACTTACAAATCCGGAATACTACAGACGCCTAGTTGGGAAACTGATCTACCTCACAGTTACTCGACCAGACATCTCCTTTGTCGTAGGAGTCGTGAGCCGATTTATGCATGCTCCTAGGACATCTCACCATCAAGCTGTCGAGCGCATTCTTTGGTATCTCAAGAACGCTCCAGGACACGGGCTTCTGTACAAGCCATCCACATCACTATCCCTCGTTGCATACTCGGACGCTGACTATGCAGGATCTGTTGATGATAGGCGCTCTACATCTGGTTTCTGTACCTACTTTGGTGGTCATCTTATAACCTGGCGTAGCAAGAAACAGAATGTGGTTGCTAGATCTTCTGCTGAAGCTGAGTACCGGGCCATGACTTCGGTAGTGTCCGAGTTAACATGGCTTGAGAGTCTTCTTGGAGATTTGGGTGTCCGTCTCTCATCACCGGCGACCCTATTTTGTGATAGTCAAGTAGCAATACATATTACCAAGAACCCGGTATTTCACGAACGCACAAAGCATATTGAAGTTGACTGCCACGTTATTCGGGAAAAAGTTCAGTCAAAGAAGGTAGATCTGGAGCATGTTTCTGCTACAAATCAAGTTGCTGATATTCTGACCAAAGCTCTCTCCAGACCGTTATACTACCAGTTTTTATCCAAGCTTGGCGCCTACGATTTGTACGCTCCAGCTTGCGGGGGAGTGTTAGAAAAGACCGTGTAAAGGCCCATTTATAAGGCCCATTTATTTCTTGTTTTTAGTCTCACATCTTGGATTGGGATCTTCTCTTCTTACTCTTCCTATATAAATGTATTCATACTTGTAATTATTCATTCAAGAAGTATATACAAGGCTGGAGGTTTCTCTATTTCTACAGACATATACACTTGTGAGGTATACTTGGGCTAGAGATCTTGACATTTGGTTCCCTCAAGGAGTCTCTCCGAGAGAGATTCTTAACCAAGACTTCAAAGGTACATGATTCAGAGTCAACACCCCTCCTTATATCGGAGGGGAGACTACTACTAATTACACAATGCTAATAATATATCAGATCCTATTAATAGACGCTCCCAACTGGTAGAGTACTAGTGGTGGCATCCTCGAGCTCCAAGGCATCAAATCCACAATTGTATTACTTATATTTTCGCCTCAAGAAACAATCGTGGTTCTTTATAGGGACATTTCTAAAGAGAGTAGTAGGATTCTTAACTAAGACTTCCAAGGGACATTTCCATGCTAGTCTCAATAAAATGAATGAAATCAATAAAATCTGTATCTTCTGCTATTGCTGCCTCTGCATCTGCTGGAGCTGGAGCTGCTGAAACTGAAACTGCTGCTGTTTGAGCTGCTGCAGCTTCTTCATCAAGCATCTCCCCCTGCCTGGTTTCAGTGTGAACTGGAGCCAGGCCCCTGACTGAAGAGGGGGCAGCAGTGAGGGCAGATATCTGGACAGATATGGTAAATATGGAAGTAGCAAGAGGTGTAATGACCTCTACTATTATTGTTTTGTGGAGGTTTGTGACGAGGGCAATGACAGATGAGATGGTGGAGGGATCCAGTGGTGGAGTTGTAGTTGGTGTTTCAGATGGTGGTTGGGTGGAAACATTTGGAGGGATGGTAGATGTTGGTGAGGATGGAGGAGGAGCATCTTGCATTTGGACATCCTGGATGTATTCAGTTGAAGGAGGAGTATTGGGAGGAGATGAAGGTAGATTGAAAGATGGTATGGAAAACAAGTGTGGTGGAAGAGGAGATGAAGGTGGTGTTGGAGCTAGTGAAGCATGAGGAGATTGGGCTGGTGTTCCATGTGGAGATGGAGGAGGTATAGGAAGATGAGTATGTGTTGGAGAGATATGAATGGGGGAAGATGGAGGTGTGGGAGTTTGAATGAGTGTGTGGGCTGTGGAGGGTAGTTGAGTTTGGAGTGCTGGAAGAGATGGTGAGGGTGGAATGATCTCTTCAGTAGGGTGGGGAGTGGCTGTAACAGCCCTTATGCTCTCAGAAGCTTTGGTGGCAGAGGATGCGGCCTTGGAAGGCTTTGTTATGGTCCTCTCCCACCTGCCAAACAAGGCACAAGTAAGCCTTTTGCTGACATTGATGAATATGGTCTGGGAGACCAGTGATTCAACAACTTTTTCCTTCAAAAAGATCCCCAGGATCCTTCCAAAACAAACTTCCTTTTTGTTGTTCTTTTTCCTGATAAGATCAAAGATGATCTGAGCCCAGTCCACTTGCTTCTTGTTAACCACTGCACACATAACTAGAAATTGATGCCTGGTTATATAATCGTGTGCAGTGTGCTTGCCTAGCAAGACTTTCCCGACAATGTCTGCCAGAAACTTGAATTCTGCAGATAAGTGTTTCTTCAATAATTTATTAGGGTTATCTCCAGTATAACCCATCAAACTCAACATCATAGCATATTCCTCATTATCCATTTCCAGATCATCTTCTCCATTATTCAATCCAATTTTTTCAGTTAATATAACGAGAGATAGAGAAATAGTATTACCAGCAATTGATCCAGTCATGGTATTCTCCTCTGTGGTTGAAGATGTGTAGACCCATTCTCTAATATCAATTCCAGACAGTTTGATCGTTGTTATTATCAGATTCTTCAGATGCTTCTCTTCCAGAAGTTCCAGAATATTCAGAAAAATCGGGTCTGAATGCTGGAAAGAATCAAAGTCAACATCGAAGCCGGTGTCAAACTTCATCGCAGCCAGGGTTCCTGCTTGAATCTCCATGTGATCACCTGCAAGAGAGAAAACGATGATCAAGTGCAAAGGAATAGAAAGTGTGGGATGGAGGTCGAAGAAAACTTTGATATATGGTTTTCCAGAATATGAATCGACAAACTCCGTTCCATGAAAATTAAAACATTCTTCGATCTGGGTTTGATGAAATAATTTAGAGTTAAACAATTCGTCGAGCTCAGTCTGAAGATTTGAAGACATTTCATCGAGCTCCGTTCGACGAATGTTTTCTGAAGTGGATTTGTCGATCTCCGTTTGACGAAAACAACTTCACTCACAGAGAGTTCGTCGACCTCCGTTCGACGAATATCTCTCGAACTGTCCCTAGTTCGTCGAGCTCCATTCGATGAACTCTGGAAAATTCATCGAGTGCAGACATAAACTAAACTAAGTCTTCTCCATTGATCATTCCAAGCTGATTTATAAAGAACAGATGGTTTATTTTATCCAGAGGTTTGTTGAAAATGTCAGCTCTTTATAAATCAGTGTCGATATAGACAAGTTTAATTTTGTTTGTGTCTGCACACTCTCTTATGAAATGATGCATAATGTCTATATGCTTGGTTCTAATGTGATGGACTAGATTCTGTGCTATGGTCATAGTACTTGTGTTTTCACATAGTAGAGTTGAATTATTTAAGTTGAGACCATAGTCTAGTAATTGATTTTGAATCCACAGCATTTGGGAACAACAGCTGCCAGTTGCAATATATTCTGCCTCAGCAGTTGGGGTAGACACATATAACTATTTCTTACAAAACTAGGATACTAATATCATACCCAGGATTTGGCAGGTTCCTGAAGTAGTTTTCCTGTCCACCCTGCATCCAGCAAAATCAGCATCTGAGTATCCAGTTAACTCAAATTCTGATTCAGTGGGATACCATAGGCCTAGACTTGGACAACTCTTTATATATCTCAAAATTCTTTTTAGGAAAATTAGATGAGATTCTTTAGGGTTCACTTGTAACCTAGCACAAAGGCATGTGGAAAACATGATATCAGGTCTGCTAGCTGTAAGATATAATAGGGACCCAACAATGCCCTTATATAATTTCTGGTCAACAGGTTTCCCATGTGGATCAGAGTCTATTACAGCATTTGTATCCATAGGTGTTTTCTTTGCTGAGTCATCAGCCATCCCAAACTTTTTGATAAGCTCTTTTGCATATTTAGCTTGGGAGATAAAGATGCCATCAGGGAGCTGCTTCACTTGGAGACCAAGGAAGTAGGAGAGCTCACCCATACTACTCATTTCAAATTTGGAATACATGAGGTCAGAGAACCTCTTGCACAATTTGGAATCAGTAGACCCAAATATGATGTCATCCACATATATTTGTACTAACAATGTTTGGTCCTTATGATGTCTAATGAAAAGTGTATTATCTTCTATGCCTCTAATGAACTTATGCTCTATCAAAAAGCTAGCAAAGGTCTCATACCAAGCTCTTGGAGCTTGCTTTAGACCATAGAGGGCTTTATGCAATTTAAAAGACATAAGAGGGGTGAGTTGGAGAGACAAAACCTGGAGGTTGTTCAACATAAACCTCTTATTGTAGTACTCCATTCAGAAATGCACTCTTCACATCCATTTGATAGACCTTGAATCACTTGTAGGCTGCATAGGCAAGGAATATTCTGATTGCCTCTAACCTTGCTACAGGTGCGAAGGTTTGGTCGTAATCTATTCCTTCCTCTTGCCTATATCCCGGAGCAACAAGCCTAGCCTTGTTTCTCACAATCACTCCTTGGGCATCCAGCTTGTTTCTGTAAACCCATTTGATTCCAATTACTGGGTAGTTTTGGGGTCTTGGAACCAAATCCCAAACTCTACATCTCTCAAATTGGTTTAATTCCTCCTGTATTGCAATGATCAAGTGGGGATCTTGCTCTGCATCATGGATGGATAGAGGTTCAACCTGAGAGAGAAAATAGGCATGCATCAAATCTTGGTTGAGTTGATGCCTTGTCTGTACACCTACTGATATGTCTCCAATCACTTGAGATCTGGGGTGATCCCTTAGTATGACAAGATCAGTGGGTGGAGTTGGTTCTGCAATAGCATTAGGAACTAATTCCTCTTGTGGAATTATGTTTGCTGTTGGGGGAAGATCAATTCCTTCAGTGCCTTCATCTTCACTTTGTTCAATGACTTGTGGAGAAGGATGTGTTGGAACCTCTTGGGTGAGGTTTAGTCCATCCAAATTCTCACACAAGTGAGGTACCTACAAAGTGCTTTTGGTAGAAATCTCTTTCTCCTTGCAAGATATGTTAGCTTCATCAAATATAACATGAATAGATTCTTCAATTTTTAGTGATGATTTATTAAAAACCCTATAGGCTTTGCTTACTTGGGAATATCCTAGAAAGATTCCCTCTTCAGCCTTAGCCTCAAACTTTCTAATGTATCTTTTATTATTGTTGTGAATATAACATATACATCCAAATATTTTAAAATAGGTTATTTTAGGTTTCTTCCCTTTAAGTAATTCATAGGGAGTCCTATTCTTTAGTTTATGTATCAAGCTTCTGTTCAGGACATAATTTGCAGTGTTAACAGTCTCTATCCAAAAGGATAGTGGCATGTAAGCATCTGTAAGTAATGTTCCTGCAGTTTCAATTAGTGTTCTATTTTTCCTTTCAGCTACCCTATTTTGTTGAGGAGTTCTAGAAGCTGAGAAGCAATGCATGATACCTTCCTTCTCACAGAACTCATGCATAAGAAGAGACTCAAACTCTATGCCATGATCACTTCTGATCAATGCAATATGAGTAGAGAACTCAATCTGTATGGTCCTGAGAAAATCTGTAAGAACCTTAAAGGTATCTGACTTAGATCTCAGAAAGGACACCCAAGTGAACCTGGAGAAGTCATCTACTATAACTAAGGTGTAGGATTTCCCTCCTAGGCTTTGTACAACTATGGGTCCAAAGAGATCCATGTGTAGCAAGTACAATATCCTAGGTGAATCACTTTTATTAACAGCTTTAAAACTAGATTTAGTTTGCTTGCCTAGTTGACAAGCTCTGCAGAGACCTTCCTTCTTATAGGGACCAGAAGGTAGACCTCTCCTAAGATTGTCTTTTGATAGCCTAGCAATGTTTTCAAGTTTACATGACCTAGCCTTTTATGCCATAAATCATTCTGATTACTAGTTATATTAAGTAAACAGATATCAGAATTGACAGAAAGAAAATCAACTAAGTATATGTTACCTTGTCTATTCCCAATTAAAACAGTTTATTTTTCTTTATTAGCAATAGTGCAAAAAGATGAGTTAAAGTGTACCTGATAACCTTCATCACATAACTGGCTTATAGAGATGAGGTTATGCTTGAGTCCTCTGACATAAGTTACTTTCTTGAATGTGACTGCTCCAATCTTCACTTCTCCAAAACCTTCAGACTGGCCACATTTTGAATCACCAAAGATAACCTTTGGTCCTAGATTGGACTTATAGTTGGTTAATTTGTCCTTGCTGACAGTCATATGTTTGGAGCACCCACTGTCCAGGTACCATGTTTGATTATTTACTGGACAGCTCTTCACCTGCAATGAAAAATAATTAATTATTCTTGACCCAGGTTACCTTGGGTCCTTTGTTTTGCTGGTAAGAGAAACTGGATATAACAAAAAATTCAGGTTGAGATTTATATCCTGGTGGGTGATATCTTCTAGGTGGTATTACACAATCAGCTACAAGATTAAATGATTTCCTAGAATTATTAGAGTTGCTGCTAAAATTACAGTTTTTGTTAAGTCTTTCTGGGTTCGACAAATTATTGTGAATTCGTCGACCAGAGTTTGACGAATTAGGATGAGATCGTCGATCTCTGCCCAGAGAATGAACATGTTCATTTTCTGTGCCCCACGTTCATCGACCTCTGCTCGATGAACCATACAGAGTTCTTCGATCGCAGTTAGATGAATAATTATAGCTAAAGTTTGCATTCAGCGTTCATCGAGTTGGGTTCGACAAACGGGCAACATTTCATCGATCTGATTTCGACGAATTCTACTGAACTTTTGTTTTTACTTGTGGTTTTCTGATTTTTGTTATTTTGACCATTTGATTTTGGAATTTGTTCTATGGTTTGATTATGGTTTATTTTTTTCTTCCCCTAAGCTGAAACAAATTTAATGGGGGGTAGTCAGAATATTCTTCTTGAGAATAGGGGGCAAACTTGATGAAGCACCCAAGCCTAGCTTGCCATTCAATCTGGCATTTATAGTGCTTGTGATGTCCATCAGCTTGAGGCTTCTCCCATTGAGAGATTCCTCAAGTTGTTTAGCCTCACATAGCTCAGTCTTTAACAATATAATTTGTTCATTAGCTAGGGTTAATTCATCCTTTAACCTATTATTTTCTGAATTAACATTCTCTAGGTTTCCTAATTTTTCCCTAAGAGTCTTAATTTCTTTTTTCTGAGTTAATTAAGTCTATGCATGATTGATATTTTTCGCATCAGGTCCGAAAACTTAATGCGGTTAAAACTCCAAAAATAGGTGAGGATTCACGTGGCGCCCCAGGCAGTTTATTTAAGTAGAAAAACGTATTGTGATTTTTATTTAAGTAAATGGAGAGCGCATATTTATTTATTTGGATATTAAAAGATGTGATCGAGTTTTAACGAAAGGAGGCAAGTGCACCTATCATGAGTAGTATAGGATATTCCGGGTGGAATATCGAGGTCGTATTATTCTCGGGGTCGGTTCGATTATTTTTACTCTTCCCTGGAGGGGACTATTATTTTATCGATAATTAACTTGTCGGGTTATATTTTACATATAATAAAAATGACAAAAAAACTGAAAATGAAAGCAATAAAAAGAAAGCTTGAAGGTGGAATCGATAAAAATCTTAACACAACGGCATCAAATAAAATTTGAACAAAAATAAACTTTAAATAAAAAGAGATCCTAAATTTCTAATTAATTAAGGCGGAGACTTGGCCGTGGAGGTTCCACTAGAATGAGCTCACCTAGCTATAGGGCTATCGCTCACCTGAACGCTAAGACTATTCGACCGAACGTTAGTCCGACGAAGGATTCCTCTTAACGCCCGCATTACGCTAAGAACCCCGCTATTGGGTGGGGAACCCAATCCGGTAGAGTTGGCGCGCCTCCTCTGTCGAGGGTTAGTGCGGAACTCTCTTTGCCAAGGGGTAATCTGTCCATACGCACGACCACTCGGCTAGCGTATGGAAAACAGAAATAGGGCCCACACATCGATTATGTGGTCCTACGCATCGTTAATCCCGGGCAAACCTTAAGTACTTTTAATTAATTAGAAAAATACGACATTTAGTTATTTTAAGCTATTTTATCTGTCCCAATGCTCTTCGATACTGAGGGCTAAGAATGGTTAGCCACTCATCGGAATGGGGATGGCTTGCGGGAAAAACAAAAATAAAACAGTAAAGAAAGCGGTAAAAGAAAGCTGAAAAAGAAAGCAGTAAATGAAAGCAGGAAAATAAAGCAGAAGATTGCAAGTCCTACTCAAACGAGTAGGACTGAAATGAAAGCGATAAAATGCGAGTCACAGCGCAAATGCGTGGGCAGGAAAAAGAAAGAGGGTCCTACTCAAATGAGTAGGACTAAATAAATGCTCACACACACGCACTCTACAGAAAGTAAAACTCACGCACACACACTCTCGACATAAAGTAAAACACAAACACAAATCCTATTCAAATGAGTAGGGAAAATAAAGACCTGCCATTTAACTCAAATGAGTAGGCAAAAATAAAGAAAATTACAAACTCACGCACTCTACAGAAAGTAAAAAAAAAAGCAAAGCGCCATTTAACTCTTAACGAGTAGGTGGAAATAAATGCGCACACGTACAAAAATGAAAAAAAAGCTAAGTTACCTAAAAATAAAAACAACTGCATTTCTACCGCTAGAATGCGGTAGAAATGCATAAAAAGTGAAAAGAAAAATTAAACGGGAAAAAAGTTTTGCAAATAAAAATGAAAATGCAAGTGCTCGAAAAAAAGAAATGATTGCATTTCTACCGCTAGAATGCGGTAGAAATTCGTAAAAAGAAGACAGAAAAATTAAACGGACAAAAGTTTAAAATGAAAATTGAAATTCTTGAAAAATTAAAACGACTATATAACCATTCCTATAACTCCGCAAAAGTTCTAAAAAAGTGCAAATAAAGTGAAAATAACGAAAAGTTTTACATCCTAAACAAGAAAATCTAAGTTAGAGAAAATGAAAATCACTTTGAAAACGCTTTTACGGATCTATAGGAATGCATAAAAGGCTATAGAAAGCCGAAGTTAACAACAATAAATAAAATTTCCTAAGTATAAGAATATGAAAACATGCCTCATACACACACACACACACCCGTATAAAAAAGGAACGAAAAAAACTAAGTTAAAACAAAAGCAAATAAGATTGCATAAGGTGTGAGTTGCATAGATCCATTCTGAAGGCAATATAAGAGAAGAAAAACATAGTTCATTAAATAAAAAGACGAGTTACAAAGACACGAAAATAAAAGCTAAGGAGAGGGGGAGAAAATATCCCTTACATAACCCTTGGAAGCATTCCAGCAGCACAACACCTTATACAAAATGGTTCAAAAGAAGGAACAGGATTACAAGCAGAAGACAGCTATTTATAGAGAAACATTTCATGTGACACGCCCTCTGATACGGGCGTGTAGGGGGGCGTGTCAGCACTGTACAAAATGCGGCTGTCGATTTGACGGGAAAGTGGACTTCGGGGTGGACACGTGTCGGTCATGCAGCGGTCATGCCCCATGTCACGGGCGTGATGGTGGGCGTGTCGAGGAGGTGGAACTGGGCGCGGTGCGCGTCGAAAGTCGTCCCGCAAGTCTTGTCGGCCAGGTGGAGGAGTCACGCCCTAGGTCACGGCGTGACTCTGGGCATGTCGGTTGGTGTCGACACTCGACAAACGTCGACCGGAAAGTGTCGAGTTGAAAAATCATCGAGGTGCTGGAGAATCGTCGAGCGCGAGTTTGTCGAGCGGAAATCGTCGAGCAGAATTTCGTCAAGCGGGAAGAGGAGTCACGCCCTAGGTCACGGGCGTGACTCTGGGCGTATCGCTGAGGTGTCGACGATCGTCGAAAGGAAAGTCGAGCTGAAATCATCAAACGAAAATCATCGAGATGAAATCGTTGATCGGAAATCGTCGACCGAAAATTTCTCTTTAAAATTCGCTGATTCCATGGGTTTGACGAATCACGGCCTGGTCACGGGCGTGACCAATAAGTCACGGGCGTGACTTGGCAACTTTTTGCAGATTTTTATTTTTTTCCTGAAAAATAAAATAAAACAAGTTAGTAAAATATTTACAAAAATAGGAGCATTTTATTGAATAAAAACAAGTAAAAACGACAAAAATAAATGAAAACGACTTAAGTAATGTACATAAAAATAGGTATATTTACAATTCATCAAATACCCTCATACTTAAGCTTTTGCTATTCCAGAGCAAACATTGGAGATGAACTTATAAGGATTTAAAGAAATCATAAGTTTAGCTACCGCTTGACTTAATTAAAAAGAAAGATCGAATTAAACATCCGGGGTACTAGAGTTAAATCATAAATTATGAAAATGTTATAAACAGAGGAATAGTTTCAAAAAGACTTCTAGATAAAATAAAATAGAAAGCAAAAATTTATTTTTGTTAGTTTAACAAAGATGGATTGAAATTATATAAAAAACTGTAGCTTAAAAGAAGTTAAAAGAAATAATGCAATTTAAAAATTATGCTCTCAAAAAATTTTAAATTAATTCTAGAATCATTGAAATAGGATAAGTGGTTTGGTGGTTTATGAAAAAGTCTTGGATATTGAGGTGAGTAAATTGTTTCTCGAACCTCAGAATTTTTTTTATTTTGAATTATTAGGAAAATGAAATCTTATTTTCCGAACACATAATATTTTTTCTTTCTTCATAAATAATAAATAACCTAATGTATATGTGTAGAAGTAATGAATTTTATCCTCTTACTGCATAACATATAATCTTTTTAAATATTGGGTGCCTATGTTTACGGAATGAAATCTTATTCTCATTGAATAAGATCTTTTAAAGGGATAAAGTACGGGAAATCATGCCAAGTGAGACATGAAAAAAGAATGGAGGTTGGTTTATTTTTTCAAAAAGAAAACTAAATTTTAATAAAAAAGTTTTGAAAACAACCTTTTTAAAATGAACGTTCCTATATTTCTAAAAGCATGAAGTAAAAATAATTGAAATCCATGGATGTTATTTTCTATCTTAAAAAACAAGCTTCTATTTAAAAATTAGAAGTGGTGGTGAAAAACAAGTTCCCTATTATAAGGAAAAGACATAAAAAAATCTTTAACACTTAACCCCAGACACTTAAATCTATCAAACTTTAATTAATAAATGAATAGTAAGCAAATAATAATTAAAATTCGCTTATAAATTAACTCGAAACTAGATTTTTGAAAAGCAAAAAGGGTTAAGAAATGGTATATTCGATTTTATTTGTTACATAATTTAATAAAATATTTTTGGGATTTTAGGGTTTTTATCATTTTTTTTATTTTGATTATTATCTTTTTTGGATTTTTAGAGTTATTCACTTTTTTTAGGATTTTTGGTTTTACTAATTTTTTTTGTTTTTTTAGTATTTTTGATCAGTTATTTACAAGAAAGAGGAGAGAAAGAAGTGTTATTTACAAAGAAGATATGGGGAAGAGAGAAAATTGTTTGTTTTTAAATATTATACAAAGTAAAAACTCGAGGGTGGCCCGCGAACAGACTCTTATTTGGGTGGTTGGTTCAATGAGTCGAACGCCGCGGGCAGGCTAAAAAGCGAGCTTTTTTCAAAAAAGGAAGAGAAGAGGGGGGAAGAGAGATTTTTACAAAAAATATTTACAAAGTAAAAAGAAAAATTTTTTTTGAATTGTTTTTGACGTTTTATAATTTTTTGTGTGATTTTTTGTGTTTTATGATTTTTTTTGAGTTTTTTTTATATAAAAAAAACAAGGAATTTTTTTTAAAGTTTTAAGTTTTGTAAATTTTTGTATTTTTATGAGTACAGAATAATAAAAATGCATAATAGGAAAACACCCCCATACTTAAACCCAACATTGTCCCCAATGTTAAAGTCTAAGTATGCAGAATGATTAATATACAAAATATAATATATGCAAAAATAAAAAGAGAGGGTAGGAACTTCCCTAAGACGAGTTCAAGGAGCCCCGGGTTGAAACCCTGCATTATTGTTAGAAGAAGGAACAAAAATGTAACAGAAAAAATAAAAGGAAAAATATAAACTGGACCGAAAAAATGTGGGAGGTAGGGGTGGCAAGGGCTTTTGTGACGCGAAGGTAGCTAAGACCTTAGCTAAATGAGCGTGGACAAAAATGCATCCCTAAACGCGCACAAGAGCGAAGAACGTGCCGAATTAAAATAAAATAAGTTAAAATAAAATAAACAAAATATATATTTTTAAAATCAAATTATTATATTTTTTTGGTGTTTTTAAGTAGGTTTTGTTTTGTTTTTTTTGATATTTTTGGTTTTTAGAATTTTTTTTGGGTTTTTAGTTTTTTAGGTTTTTGAAGATTTTTTTCTTTTAGTTTTTTTGTTATATTTTTTATTATTTAGAGTTTTTTTTTGTTTTTTTTAAATGTTTAGGTTTTTTTAGAGTTTTTCATAAAAATAATGAAAATTTTTTTTTAAGTTTTTTTGGTATATAGTTTGTTGTTTTTTTTTTCTTAAAAAAATATTGCAAAAAATTTTTTTGTTAAGTTTTTTTCATTTTTTAGATTTGTTTTGCATTTTTATTTTAGTTTTATAGTTTTTTTTTCAAATTTTTAGTTTTATAGGTTTTTCAAATATTTTAGTTTTATAAGTTTTTCAATTTTTTTTTAGTTTTATAGGTTTTTCAAATTTTTTGTTTTATAGGTTTTCGAATTTTTTAAGTTTTATAGGTTTTTTAAATTTTTTTGTTGGAAATAACACTATTTCAGTTTTGTGTTTTTTTTATATATGAAATAAGAAATATAAAAGAAACCTTTTTTTGTAAGTTTTTTGTAGTTTTTATTATTATTATTATTATTATTATTATTAGTTTTTTGCCATTTTAAATTTTTTTGATATATATATATATATATATATATATATATATATATATATATATATATATATATATATATATATATATATATATATATATATATATATATATATATATATATATATATATATGTAAATTAATAGTTTTCCAGGGTTCAAAATAACGACTCGAAAAGCTCCCCGGCAACGACGCCAAAAACTTGATTGATAGAATCGCATCAAGTCCCCGACAATGGCGCCAAAAACTTGAATGATATTTTTCGCATCAAGTCCGAAAAATTAATGCGGTTAAAACTCCAAAAATAGGTGAGGATTCACGTGATGCCCCGGGCGGTTTATTTAAGTAGAAAAGCGGATTGTGATTTTTATTTAAGAAAATAGGGAGCGCATATTTATTTATTTGGATATAAAAAGATGTGATCGAGTTTTAACGAAAGGAGGCAAGTGCATCTATCGTGAGTAGTACAGGATATTCCGGGTGGAATATCGAGGTCGTATTATTCTCGAGGTCGGTTCGATTATTTCTACTCTTCCCTGGAGGGGACGATTTTACCGATAATTAATTTGTCGGGCTATATTTTATATATAATAAAAATGACAAAACAAAACTGAAAATGAAAGCAATAAAAAGAAAGCTTGAAGGTGGAGCCGATGAAAATCTTAACACAACGGCATCAAATAAAATTTGAACCAAAATAAACTTTAAATAAAAAGAGATCCTAAATTTCTAATTAATTAAGACGGAGACTTGGCCGTGGAGATTCCACTAGAATGAGCTCACCTAGCTATAGGGCTATCGCTCACCTGAACGCTAAGACTATTCGACCGAACATTAGTCCGACGAAGGATTCCTCTTAACGCCCGCATTACGCTAAGAACCACGCTATTGGGTGGGGAACCCAATCCGGTAGAGTTGGCGCGCCTCCTCTCTCGAGGGTTAGTGTGTAACTCTCTTTGCCAAGGGGTGATCTATCCATACGCACGGCCTCTCGGCTAGCGTATGGAAAACGGAAATAGGGCACACACATCGATTATGTGGTCCTACGCGTCGTTAACCCCGGGCAAACCTTAAGTACTTTTAATTAATTAGAAAAATACGACCTTTAGTTATTTTAAGCTATTTTATCTGTCTCAATGCTCTTCGATACTGAGGGCTAAGAATGGTTAGCCACTCATCGGAATGGGGACGGCTTGCGAGAAAAGCAGAAAATAAAGCAATAAAGAAAGCAGTAAAAGAAAGCTGAAAAAGAAAGCAGTAAATGAAAGCAGGAAAATAAAGCAGAAAATTGCAAGTCCTACTCAAACGAGTAGGACTGAAATTAAAGCGGTAAAATGCAAGTCCCGGCGCAAATGCGTGGGCGGGAGAAAGAAAGCGGGTTCTACTCAAATAAGTAGGCCTAAATAAATGCTCACACGCACGCACTCTACAGAAAGTAAAACTCACGCACACACACTCTCGACATAAAGTAAAACACAAACACAAATCCTACTCAAATGAGTAGGGAAAATAAAGACCTGCCATTTAACTCAAATGAGTAGGCGAAAATAAAAAAAATTACAAACTCACGCACTCTACAGAAAGAAAAAAAAGAAGCAAAGCCCCATTTAACTCTTAACGAGTAGGCGGAAATAAATGCGCACACGTACAAAAATGAAAAAAAACTAAGTTACATAAAAATAAAAATAACTGCATTTCTACCGCTAGAATGCGGTAGAAATGCATAAAAAGTGAAAAGAAAAATTAAACGGGAAAAACATTTTGCAAATAAAAATGAAAATGCAAGTGCTCGAAAAAAAGAAATGATTGCATTTCTACCGCTAGAATGCGGTAGAAATTCGTAAAAAGAAGACAGAAAAATTAAACAGACAAAAGTTTAAAACGAAAATTGAAATACTCGAAAAATTAAAACGATTATATAACCATTCCTATAACTTCAAAAAAGTGCTAAAAAGTGCTAATAAAGTGAAAATAATGAAAAGTTTTACATCATAAACAAGAAAATCTAAGTTAGAGAAAATGAAAATCACTTTGAAAACGCTTTTACGGATCTATAGGAATGCATAAAAGGCTATAAAAATCCTAAGTTAACAACACTAAATAAAATCTCCTAAGTATAAGAACATGAAAACATGCCTCATACACACACAGCCGTATAAAAAAGGAACGAAAAAACTAAGCTAAAACAAAAGCAAATAAGATTGCATAATGTGTGAGTTGCATAGATCCATTCCGAAGGCAATATAAGAGAAGAAAAACACATTTCATTGAATAAAAAGATGAGTTACAAAGACACGAAAATAAAAGATAAGGAGAGGGGGGAGAAAATATCCCTTACATAACCCTTGGAAGCATTCCAGCAGCACAACACCTTATACAAAATGGTTCAAAAGAAGGAACAGGATTACAATCAGAAGACAACTATTTATAGAGAAAAATTTCATGCGACACGCCCTCTAACATTGGCATGTAGGGGGGCGTGTCAGCACTATACAAAATGCGGCTGGCGATTTGACGGGAAAGTGGACTTCGGGCTGGACACGTGTCGGTCACGCAGCGGTCACGCCCCAGGTCACGGGCGTGACGGTGGGCGTGTCGAGGAGGTGGATCTGGGCACGGTGCACATTGAAAGTCGTCGCGCGGGTCTTGTCGGCCAGGTGGAGAAGTCACTCCCCAGGTCACGACATAACTCTGGGCGTGTCGGTTTGTGTCGACACTCGACAAACGTCGAGCGGAAAGTGTAGAGTTGAAAAATCATCGAGCTGCTGGAGAATCATCGAGCGCGAGTTTGTCGAGCGGATATCGTCAAAAAGAATTTCATCAAGCGGTAAGAGGAGTCACGCCCTAGGTCACGTGCGTGACTCTGGGTGTGTCGCTGAGGTGTCGACGATCGTCGAAAGGAAAGTCGAGCTGAAATGGTCGAGCTGAAATCGTCGATCGGAAATCGTCGACCGGAAATTTCTCTTTAAAATTTGCTGATTCCATGGGTTTGACGAATCACGGCCTGGTCACGGGCGTGACCAATAAGTCACGGGCGTGACTTGGCAATTTTTTGCAGATTTTGTTTTTCCTGAAAAATAAAATAAAACAAGTTAGTAAAATATTTACAAAAACAGGAGCATTTATTGAATAAAAATAAGTAAAAATGACAAAAATAAATGAAAACGACTTAAGTAATGTACATAAAAATAGGTATATTTACAATTCATCAATGCACATTGTTTTAAATTCAGATTTAAATGAATCAGAACTGTAATCAAAGGAAGATAATACCTTGTCAGCTTGAGAATCTGAAACTGCTTCATTGTCTGAATCTTCTTCTTCTAAATGGCTCCTGGAGGCATCAATGGACATGAGGCAAACCTCTTTGGCCATTGCCTCTTCTTCAACTTCACTGGAGCTGGAAGATGATGATTCATCCTCAGTTTCACTCCAAGATTCAGCCACAAAGCCTTTCTCCTTCTTCTTATATTTGCTGGAGGAAGGCCTGCTGTTGTGCTGTCTTCTGGTATCTTTCTCTCTTCTCTTCTCCTTCTTCTGATTCTCTAGGCACTCAGAGATGAAGTGTCCAGGTTTCCTAAAACCAAAACACACCACTTCTTTAGTTGGTGTTTTGTCATACCTTGGTTTGTCATCCTGCCTTGATGACTTTATCCTGAAGTCTTTCCTTGCCATTTTGTAGAATCTTTTGGCAAAAATACTCATCAGCTCTTCATTTGTGGTCGAAGTCTCTATCTTCTCAGCAGCCTTGAATGCAATGCTTTGTTCTTTTCTTGCTGGAGGAGGTGTTCATTGCTCAGCTGCCTCTCTGGATTTGATCAGCTGTTCATAGGACTTAAGCTTTCCTAAAAGAGATTCAGTGGAAATCGCATTTAGGCTTCTGGCCTCCTTGATGGGCCAGATCCTTGAATCCCATGAGCTTGGGAAGCATATAAGGATCTTATCATTCACCTCAGTGAGGGTGATGTCCTTGTCCAAGGTTTTTAGATCATTGATGATTGAGCTTAACCTGTTGTACATATCAGCTACTGTCTCAGCCTCCTCCTTCTTGAAATTCTCATATAGGGATATGAGATTGGATCTCCTGTCCTTCCTTTCATCTGCTGATCCAGCCACCCTTTGATTTAGGGAGTCCCAAATGGCTTTGGCTGAGGTACATTCAGCCACGTTTTGAAAGATATCATCTGACATTATTTGTGCCAGCATATTCACTACCTTGGCATCAGTAATCTTTGCCTTTCTCTGGGCCTCAGTCCACTCAGGTGGTGGAACTACAGTTATGCTTGAAGATGTTGCAGAAGTAGATGCTTGGGGGGGACCTGTCAAAATGGAGTTGTAGATATCTTCATCAATAGAGTTCATGTACAACTTAATTCTTGCCTTCCAGATGGCAAACCTATTTAGATTGCAAACTGGAGGTCTGGTACTTGCATAGTCCTTGTTCTGTGCCATGCTGTGTGACTATAAATCTAATGGAAATGAAAAGACAGATCTAACTCAGGATCTTTGGTTCAAGGGTTAGCTTGTACAACCAAGGGAATCCTTATCTGATACCAATTGAAAGTGATGTGTTAGATCTGAAATACTCTAGAGGGGGGGGGGGGTGAATAGAGTATCCTAAAATCCTTTATTGAACTTTACAACTTTTGATGTAAATAAAAACTGCAAAATAACAAATAAATAACCACAAACACATAGCAGACCTAGTTAGCACAAACACAACAAGAACAAAAGAAATGGAAACCAGACAACACAAGAAATTATGGTGGTTTCCCAACCTGGGTACATCCACTCTTCTACCACTCTGGTAGGAATCCACTCAGATTTTTGATCAGGTGCCTGACACCAATGAGCTTTTGATCAGGTGCTCAAAAACCAAACCTCAAGTCTTTTGGTCAGGTGACTTGCAACAAGGAATAACTTTTGAAGGAAGTTATAACCCTTTATACAGTGGGGGGTGAGAGATGATATTGTCTTCTCTTTCTCAATATACAACTGAGAAGACTTAGTGGATATGATGTTAGCAAATAGCTCCCCCTGAGATGTAGAATGGTTTAAGAAAAACTGGAGCTTTGCTTCAGGGTGATATGCCTTCAATCTTTAAGCCTTGACCAGAAAAGTTCTTCAGGAACTTCTTGACAGATGGAATTGATGTTGTCCTTTGAAGTGTCCTGGAGAGTTGAAGAATGAAGACTCTTGATTTTTGATTGATTGTTCTTCTTCTTCAGATAACAGATGTTCATCTGGTCTAGGGCTTCTTTTCTGTACCAGAGATCTGTGAAAGAAAGAGCAGAGAATTCCTTGATTCAGACTGATTGTATTTTTTTTTTCTGTGTGTCTATTTCCTGTGCAGGAAAAGAGAGAAAATCTCTTTTATATTTCCTATCAAAAATTGTCTTTCGAAATTTGAAATCTTCTGCAATCAATGCTGAAGGCCTTGAGAATAAACTGCATTGAATTATTTCCCCAACTGTCCCATGGAAAAACAACAAGCAATAATCATGGAGATGATCATAATCAATGCTCATTTTAACGGTTATATTCAGACAATGTTTGAGCATTAATTACACAGGAATTATTGCAGTAAGAATGAGACAGAAGGAAGGAAATTACTAAGTTTGGATTCGTCGAACAGATAACAGAAATCGTCGAGCTGAGTTCACAGTTCGTCGAGCCGAGTTGCTGTGTTCGTCGACCAGATGACTTCTATTTGTCGAGCTGAGTTCCAAGATCATCGAGCTAAAACAGAACTGCATTCTCTAGAAACTTTGCCTTTTCTGTGTATGGAGTTCGTTGAGCTGATAACTGGTTTCGTCGACTGAAGTTCAATAAAGTATTTCTGGACTTAGAATATTTCAGATGCTTCTGGAATGAAGTGTTGAAGTGAAGTATCCAGAAATCGTCAACCTAATAATTTGTTTCGTCGAGCTGAGAACCACTAACTACTGCTTCACAACTTTTGCCAAAGTGGTCAAAGTTCATCGAGCTGAGAATCTTGAATTCGTCGACTGGAGATGATTCTAGACTTAGGAAACTGAGAGGCATCTGGATTAATAAGTTGAAGTAGAGAATCCAGAAATCGTTGACCAGAGAACTAAGTTCGTCGACTGGAGTCTAGAGAATAAAGTCTGGACTTGGAATACTGATGGTAGAGTCCAAAGATCGTCGACCTGAGAATCAAGTTCGTCGAGCTCAGCTCAGAGAATTTTCTCAGAGATCGTCGAGCTGAGCACGATTATCGTCGACCTAAGTTCGACGAACGTCGAACTCATTTTACTGAGTCTTTGGAAAATCTCTAAGTCTTGAGTCTCTGGAAGTCTGATGATGGCTGGTCCATGCAGTGTTGATCCTAAGGACTTGGCTTAGACTCTAGGACACAACTATGACCCTGGCTATACATGATGGGTCACAAGATCCTAACTTAGTGAACCTAGCCCAAATCAAACTAGGGATCCAACATAGCCCAAAGGAGTTCTCTTGATCTTTGGATATAAGTCTCTCGTAATTGTTTCAGAGTTGTGCCTTAGAGAGAAAAGGAATTGATGCCAAAGAAAGAGAGGAGCCACTCTTTAAATAAGTCTCTAGAGCTAACGTAGACATTAGTACTACCGCCAAGCATTAGCTATTTCAGGAAAAATATTATATCTATAAAAATTAGTATATTTGGCAACTTTTTCTTCCAAAACTAGACCTTCCAAAAACTACCATCGGGCAGTAGTGCTACCGTCAGTGTTAATACTTACTAAACTTGGCTCCACCTAGCCTTCATTTTTTGACATGTTGATTTTTAATTTTTTGATTGATGCTATCGCCAACATTAGTAACTATTGCCAACATTCGTGAAAACATTTCCAACTTGTAGATGATGTTGTAATTTTTCAGAATGGGGTGACACGTTCTATAACTCTTCCTTTATTGAAAGTTATGGCTGTTTTAATATTCAGCAATCTACGTTCATCTTTTGGTTGTTTCTTAAGTTTACATGCCCTTGGATCACTCCCACGACTAAGGGCTTGTCTCCTCAATCAATCTATGCTTATACCTGTATGACACACACTATAAATCTACAATAGACTTAATCAAATATATCACAGTATTTGTTATCCTCAAACCAAGAGATGTGGAATGAATGCTCAAACATCTTCCCCTTTTGATAATAGCAAATACCTTATTGAGAAATTAGTGAATTTGAGCATATTTGTGCTTACAGATAAGTGCAAATAAAGATATGTATGAATAATGGGTTTATAGAGTGATAGATTTAAATAATGCATGCAATATGAATACTCCCCCTATATAAGTGTTCCCCATATATTTTACTTCCCTTAAATATAATATCTACTTTGCTAGATTTCTCAATTTATTCTCCTCCTTTTGTTTTTAGTAAAAGTGGGCAGGGATGAGTGAGAGTTTTGAGTTTAAGTTGGGTATACTTATTGAAGAGTTTTCATGATCGAGTAAAAAGTAAAGTATGCACCTCCAATAAATAATCCCCCTGCATAAATGATTCGAATGAAAAACTTTTAATATTCTACCCCTAAATTATGAACTGTATGCAAGATGTTCTCCCCCTTTTGGTAGTATCAAAAGAGGGTAGAGGAGAGTGTATGCAATGCGATTCAATGACATCTATATAAAGAAAAAATATATTGCAAAGAGATAGCACTTGTTAAACATATTATACCACTTATTGAGAAAGTAATTAATTATGATTAAATACAAGTAGTAATCATAAGAAAATATGGTAAGTACACTTAAAAATAAACAATTTTTTGTAATAGGAGCATTGCTGAAATATTTTAAGGGGTTTTAGAAAAAGTGGATGATGATGTTCTCAAATTCTATATTCGATGAAGACAAGTGTATCATATTGTCTATAATATAGGATACTTAAGAAAAATATCAAGATCATATTTCCCAGAACAAGTCGATTAGATTCAATTCGAGGAGATCACTTGTACAACCCAGTGTTCGCCGAGTGGGACAACCAGGCAGGCGAGACAGGCAGGCTTGCTGGCCTGGACAGAGGTTCAGACACCATTTTCAAGATGTTGAGTGGAGCTTGGTCTGTCGACGTAGTATACTAAGGCGTTGAGTGGAGCTCGGCCTATCAACGCCATTTGCTTAGGAGTTGAGTGGAGCTCGGCTTGTCGATGCCGTCTGCTAAGGGGTTGTGTAGAGCTCGGCCTGTTGACGCCATCTGCTAATGCGTTGAGTGGAGCTCGGCCTGTCAATGTCGTCTGCTAAGGCATTCAGTGGAGCTCAGCCTGTCGACGCCATTTGCTAAGGCGTTGAGTGGAGCTCAGCTTGTCGACGCCATATACTAAGGCATTGAGTGGAACTTGGCCTGTCGACGCCATCTGATAAGGCATTGAGTGTAGATCGGCCTGTCGATGTTGTCTGCTGAGGTGTCAAGTGGAGCTTAGCCTGTCAACACTGTCTGTTGAGGCGTTGAGTGGAGCTCGGCTTGTCCACATCATCTGCTGAGGCATAGAGTGGAACTCGGCCCGTCGACGTCGTCTACTAAGGTATTGAGTGGTGCTCGGCCCATAGACTCTGTCTACTAAGGCGTTGAGTGGAGCTCAGCCTATCGACAACATCTACTAAGGCATTGAGTGGAGCTCTGCCTATTGACGCCATCTGCTAAGGCGTTGAGTGGAGCTCGTACTGTCGAAGCAATTTGCTAAGGCGTTGTGTGGAGCTCATCCTCTCGATGTCGTCTGCTAAGGCGTTGAGTGGAGCTTGGCCTATAGATGCCGTTTGCTAAGGCGTTGAGTGGAGCTCAGCCTGTCAACACCGTATGCTAAGGCGTTGAGTGGAGCTCGGCCTGTCGATTCCATCTATCGAGGTAACGAGTGGAGCTCGACCTATCGACACCGTCTGTTGAGGAATTGAGTGGAGCTCGGCCTGTCGACGCCATCCGTTAAGGTGTTGAGTGAACTGTCTTCATTCGACGCTTCTGAATTTAAGCCCAAGTTCCTCTCAGTTTCCCACCTGCTAGGAAGGCGAGTGAGACAGGGGTGCAGGCCGGTGAGACAGGACCGCAAGCCCACGTTTGCCAGGAAGGGTGGGCGAGCTGTGCGAGCCAGCACTCGCTCACCTAACGAGAGCGGCAAGTCGCATTCGCCAGCCCGCATTTGCTCAGGATAGTGGCGGGTTGGTCCCGATTTCCCCTAAGAGTGGGGTGCATGTATCACGTGGTTAACCTAATTAGGTCTGCATCTAGCTCTTCAAAACAGCGGAGTTACGTTGTTGGCAGACCACTTTTGGCTGCATATAAACATTCAGAACAACAGAGTTACGTTATTTCCAGGACAGGCTTCAAAAACTATAAATAGACCCAAGGGGGTACCTCAGAAGGCAAGCTTTCAAGCATTCCAATCTTCTTACACTCTGATTTTCTAGTGCATCGTGAGGTGACCTTAGCTCAGCACAGGTTAAGGTGGGGAAGCACTCTAAGATCGTCCGGGTGTGTGGTGGGACCTCCATGCTTGAGCCTTGGGTCAGTTTTCGGTTCTAAGTCTTTGGTTGTTCAAGGTCGCTAGGGAGAAGTAAGTGTGTGGTCACCCCTTACCCATGGGTTCAAACTCCACAACATCTAGTTTTTGGTTTCAACATTTTGGTATGGTGAGCGTGGAGAGTGATCAACACCAAAAATCCTGTGTGAGCTCAATGACTGGGGGTGAAGGACATGGTTCTGATAGGGCTGACTCGTCATCCCCTTTCACCTTCGCCACCCTCGAGATGTTCGAGGATTTTCGGCAAGTGATGCAGAATCTTATCATGTTCACATTCGCCATGCATGTCGAGTGCTCGAACCCAGCCGTCCCAGTCGTCACAGCCCTAATTTTAGGCGGGGATGCCCCGGTCAGGCGACCCAGGAAGGAAACGGCAGAGGAGAGGGGTGAGCGAGATATGCCAGGGCGAGTTCTGTTCCCCGGCTCGACAAGCGCGGACCGATCTGGCGAGGCGGAGGTGGGAGATTGCCCGACTTGCTCGGCAGGGGTTGACAGCCCCTTTAGCGAGTTGGTTTCATTTGCCACAATTTTAGAGGGGTTTCACGAGCCTTAGATGTCCTAATACACCGGGAAGTATGATCCGGTTCAACACATCCAGTGGTTTGAGGATGTGGTCTCGATTCGACAGATGTCAGATGTATTCAAGTGCAGGCTCTTTGCCATCACCCTCAAGGATAAGGAAAGAGATTGGTTCCACTAGCTATCGGCCAGCTCCATCTATTATTTCGAGGACCTACGCCAGGGGTTCATGCTGAGGTTCACCACTTCCAAGAAGAGGAAGAAAGAGTCATAGTATCTGTTCCACATCAAGCAGGGAGTGAATGAGACCTTGGGGAGCAACGTGGATCGGTTCCAAGAGGAGGTCCTCCAAGTCCAGGAGATGCCAGGGAATACTTTGATGATGGCCTTCACCCTGTGGCTGCAGTAGGGATTCTTCAGGTGGAGCAGAAGAGGGTGCCACCTCTTTCCTTCGAGGAGCTGATGGAGAGGGCGGCAAGGGAAGTCGATGAGGAGGCGTCAAACCCTGAGTTCGCGAGGAAATTGGCCAGGTGGGCCATGGAGGAGGATCTAAGAGGTAGCAAGGGCCAGGAGGTATGGAGGCCCGAGCCCAGGCAGTGGGAGCAGCAGAATCAGTAGCAATAGCTGAGGTGGGACCACTAGGAACTAAACAATCACCTTGGCTGGAGGTAGCCAAAGCTGTAAGACCAAGGGCTGAGGAGAGGTTTCCATGGAGGAGACAACCGCTAGGGGGCCAGGGTCAGTTCAACCCTCCAGACTGGAGGTAGGGCTAGAGGGCTCCTCTCCCTGATCAATATCAGGCTATGGAGATAGCCTTGGGGAGGCGGAGAAGAGTCCAGCAGAGGAGGACGCAAGGAGGAAGGGCGGAGATGCCCTATTATGACTTCCATCAGGGGGTGGGCCATACCACGACCATGTGCCCGGAGTTCCTCGAGATGAGGGGAAATAGGGAGAAATAACAGCAACCCCTACAACAAGCGTGGATTGAGGAAGTCCTGCCCGGGGTAGAGGAGGACAAGTGCAAGAACCGGGCCAATGTTGGAGGCCGCAGAGGGATCGAGGTGATCCATGGGGGGGGGGGGGGGGGGGGGGGGTAGTTGAAGACGCCCATAAGGAAAGTCTCCATACTATCTATCGCCGGAGCGTCGCTTTGACGTCTCTACCTCCACCACTAGAAAATAAGATTACCTTCTCAAGGAAGGATATGCCAGATCATGAGGACCCATTTTGCGGCGCGCTGGTCATCCAAGCCGCGACCGAAAATTTCACTGTCTCTCGGATCCTCGTTGATACCGGGAGCTTGGTCAACGCCATCTTCAAGAAGACAATCAATGTGATGAAGGTGGATGCCAGGAGGGTGTTGGCCTCAAATGGGACTCTGTTCAGATTCTCCGAGGAGAGGAAAGAGATGGAATGAGTAGGACTTCATGTCACACTGGGGGTAGTACCGAAACTGCCGGTTTGTCATTGTGGACGCTCTTAGTAGCCACAACATGATCTTTGGTTTGCCCCTCATCAGCGCCTTTCGTTGTGTTTCATCTTCCTTCCATTAGTGCCTGAACTTCAATACTGAGGGTATCCAGGTCCGGGTACGTGGAGACCCCAAGGTAGCGGGGGAATGCCACGTAACCGCGGTAACTCCATCTCCTGGCAAGGAGGAGCTGAGGAGATGGATGGGAGGATGGAGGAAGAATCCAGGCAGGAGGCTGGAGAGGGAGCTGAGGAGATGGAGGTAAAGGAGGAGGAGATCTGCGCTCAGGCGGAGGCGGCGAAGGAAGTGCTGGAGGAGCAAGCTGAGGTGATGGCCACGGAGGGTGCTGAGGAAGAAATTTCGGCCCCAGGTGAGGCGGTCGAAGGCGAGTGGGAAGATCAATCCTGACTGGAAGTTGCAGAGGAGGTGGTGGAGATGGAGTTTCTCGCTCGGGAAGGAAGGGTGGAGAAGGTGCAGATCAGTGGGGGGGGGGGGGGGGGCTGAGTCCAGAGGACCAGGAGAGGGTGCTGGAGTGCATCCAAAATAACGTTGATATCTTCGCATGGAGCACGACTGACATGCCATGGATCAATGCGGACGTCGCCTGCCACCGCCTCAACATAGATCTAGAGGCCCGCCCCATCCAGCAAAGGAAGAGGTCCACCACTGACAAGCTGGCCGAGCCCATCCGGTAGGAGGTGGGTAAGATCCTCAAGGCCGGATTCATTTCAAAGATCCAGTATCCAAGCTGGGTATCTAATGTTGTAATGGTTAAAAAAGGGTATGACCACTGGAGGATGTGTGTAGATTTCTCTCTTTTAAATAAATCATGTCCTAAAGATTGTTACCCCTTGCCTCGGATCGACGCGCCTGTTAACTCAGCTGTCAGTTTTCTATAATGAGTTTCTAGATGCTTTTTCAGGTTATCATCAGATCAGGATGCACCCGCCCAATATCAAAGATGTCTCCTTCATCACTGGGGATGGATGCTACTGCTACAAAATGATGCCTTTTGGGCTAAAAAAATGCAGGGGCAACATATCAAAGGATGATGGACTAGGTCTTACAGGAGAAGGAGGGGAGGAACCTAGAGGTGTACATAGATGATCTTATGATCAAGAGTCGGGATGTTGGCTCTCACCTCCAAGACCTCGAAGAGACCTTCGACACCCTACGAAAATACAAAATGAGGCTGAACCCCTAGAAGTGTGCCTTCGTGGCAAGCAAGGGTAAGTTCCTAGGCCATCTCCTTACTCCCACAGGTGTAGAGCCTAACCCTGAAAAGGTAAGGGCCGTCATGGAGTTGGGATCGCCTCAAAATGCCAAGGAGATTCAGCGGCTGACGAGAAAGTTGGTAGGATTAAGCAGGTTCATCTCTTGGGCAGGAGAGAAGTGCTCCTCATTCTTTAAAGCACTGAGGGGAAATCAGAAGATTGAATGCT
Source organism: Platanthera guangdongensis (assembly GCA_039583875.1). Classification (NCBI taxonomy): domain Eukaryota; kingdom Viridiplantae; phylum Streptophyta; class Magnoliopsida; order Asparagales; family Orchidaceae; genus Platanthera; species Platanthera guangdongensis. The sequence continues at coordinate 69,445,425 of CM077150.1, read as the reverse complement.
CTGAGGAATGCGAGGAGGCATTCCAAGCCTTGAAGAGGCAGCTGACCCATGCCCCTCTACTCCAGGGACCGAAGGAGGGGGAAGATATGTCCCTTTACCTTAGGGTCAGGGCTGAGGACCTGAGTTTTGTCCTAGTCCGAGAAGAGGGGAAGAAGCAACTACCGATCTACTACGTGAGTAGGGACTTGAGGAAGGTAGAGCTCCAGTATTTGATTAAGGAGAAGTGGGCCTTTGCTTTGGTCATCTCCACTCGGAGGCTCCAGCCCTACTTCCATGCCCACACCATCCGAGTGGTGACTGACCATCCCCTCCACAACATCTTTGAGGGGGTGGAGCATTCGGGAATGTTGGCAAAGTGGTCGGTGGAGCTGAGTGAATCTGATATATCTTTTGTTCCCTACCTCTTGATCAAGTCTCAAGCGATGACCGACTTTCTGGCTGATTATGTGGCTGAAGTGGAGGAGGCCGAGCTCACTCACCCAGTACCTTGGAGGGTAAAGGTGGATGGCGCGTCGGGGAGGCATTCATTGGGGATTAGAGTGATCTTGGAGAGTCCGCAAGGGACAAAGATCGAACAAACGATGGTGGTTCACTTACCCTTTACTAATAACCAAGCCAAGTATGAATTAGTGATTGCGAGGATTCGGCTGACCATGGAGCAAGGTTTGCAGGATGTGGAGGTGCTCATGGTCTCCATGGTGGTGGCCTCTCAGATCAACAGGGAGTTTGAGGCCAGGGAGCCTACTCTCCAATTGTACTTGGCCAAAGTAAAGGGAGTTATCAGCATGTTCCAAACATTCTCCAATCGACATGTACCGAGGGATGAGAACGAGTAGGTAGATCAGTTAGCCAAGCACGGACCCCGAGTGGGGGTACCATCACCGACTTGTTCTGACCTTCCATCGAAGAGGGAGAGATAATGGATGTACATCATCACCCTTTGTGGATGGACCCCTTCGCCGTCTTCCTATCCACAAGGGAGTTCCCGGAGGTTATGGATAAAACATGATTCAAGCACAAGTTAGCATACAACCTCATGCGTGAGGGGAAGTTGTATTGCAAGACCCCCTCAGGGCTCTTAGCACATTTTGTGGCCAAGCAGGAGGTCCAAAAGATCTTGGAGGAGATTCATTCCTGCGAGTGCCGGAGCCACTCAGGAAGTAGAACCTTGGAGGGTATGATTGTAAGACAAGTGTACTTTTGGACGTCCCTGGGTCGGGATGCCACCGAGTTTGCCAAGAAGTGCGAGAGGTGCTAGCTGTTTGCCCCTCTCTAACTGCTGCCAGCTCAAAGGCTAAGAAGTATCACCGCTCCCTGGCCCTTCACCATCTGGGTAATGGACCTGATAGGGCCTTTTCCTTAGGCCAGTGGGCAGAGGAGGTTCTTGCTAGTGATGACAGATTATTTTTTTAAGTGGTTGGAGGTGAAGGCGCTAGCCAAGGTGACCTCCCAGGTAATCCAAAACTTTGTATGGGAGGAGATAATTTGCAGACATAGGTTTTTGCATGCCATTATCACGGACAATGGGACTCAGTTTGCCATCACAGAGTTCATCAGGTTTTGTGGACAACTTGGGATTGATCTTAGGTTTGCCTCGGTCCACCATCCTAGGAGCAACAGGCAGGTGGAGGTGTCAAACAAGATCATTTTAAACTTACTGAAGAAGAAGGTGGAGAACTTAAAGGGGAGCTGGGTGGAGCAACTCCCCTCAGTCCCGTGGGCCCTTAGAACTACCCCCAATACGGCTACCAGGGAGACCCCATTCAAGCTCTCACATGACTGTGAGGCTGTGCAACCAATAGAATTCGATGTCCGGACACCGCAGGTGGTGGAAGTGGAGGAAGGCAGGGAAGAATGGAGGGTGGAGAATGAGGATGAGTTGTGACTCTCCCTGGATCTGACGGAGGAAATCCAGGATGTGGCTGCCGTCAGACAGGAAGAAATCAAGTGGTTGATGGCTAAGTACTTTGACAAGCATGTTAGAATAAAATAACTTGCGGAAGGGGACTTGGTCTTAAAAAAATAGATGTTGCGAGTAGATCAGCTACCGTGTGAAAGATCAACCCAAACTGAGAAGGTCCATACATTATAAAAGAAGCATTGAGGTCAGGGGGTATTGCCTCCGGAATGTGGAGGGCGAGACCCTAAGTCACACCTGAAGCGGTGATGACTTGAAGCACTTATACCGATGAATCATGTACGTACATCCCTTTGGTGCATATGAAATCTCTTGGTCTTTCAGCTCTTTTTGCAACATAACCTATGATAAGCCATGCTCATAAAGTAGACCCTGAGTAGATCCCGCTGCCAGCTCCCACTACCTGACAGGGCTGGATGTCACTCGAGAGCATCTCCCAAACCCCGAGCAGATCCCGCTGCCAGGCTCCCACTAGCTGGTAGGTCTGGATGGCACTCGAGAGCGTCTCCTAAACCCCGAGCAGATCCCACTGCCAGGATCCCACTAGCTGGCAGGGCTGGATGTCACTTGAGAGCATCTCCAAGACCTCGAGTAGATCCCGCTGCCATGTTCCCACTAACTGGCAGGGCAGGATATCACTTGAGAGCATCCTCCAGACCCCAAGCAGATCACGCTGCTAGGCTCCCACTAGCAGGCAGGGCTGGATGTCACTCGAAAACATCTCCCAGACCCCTAGCAGATCCCGCTGCCAGGCTCCCACTAGCTGGAAGGGCTGGATGTCACACGAGAGCATCTCCTAGACCCCGAACAGATCCCGCTGCCAGGTTCCCACTAGCTGACAGGGCTGGATATCACTCGAGAGCATTTCCCACATCCCGAGTAGATCCCGCTATCAGTCTCTCATCTAGCTAGCAGGGCTGGATTTCACTCGGTGGAGTTTTGAAATGATGAACTCCGAGATGGTTCCGCTGGCCAGGCTCTCACTAGCCGGCAGGGAAGATGGGCCTCTAGGAAGAAGCTTCGATATGCCAACTAGAAGCCCAACACCCGCGGTCAGGCTTCCATCTAGCTGAATAGGCTGGTGGGGGAACCTGATGTTCAACCAAAGTGAAGGATTGGTTGACACTCATATCACATCATCAGGCTCCTACTAGCTGACAGAACGAAAGGAAGTAGATATTCCTAATGGTATCACCACAGGTCCAAGATCGCAGGCAAGTTTAATTCCACACCTCGGGTGCCCGCCCAGCATGCATCTAGCCCAGCACCCGCAAAGCGGCCAAGGTTGCGAGCACTCATGCCCCACCATGACCTCATGAGGCATGGATTATGTGAATCTGAGCGCCCCAGGCCCAAGTCGAGTCGGGTCAGCCCCTATATCTCGCAAGTGGCGTAGGATAGTCTCTGGATAAGGGAGGCGGATCACCACTCACAGTTCGGCTACCTAAGATCCTGACATTACCTAAGATAAGTCCTTAAGGAATGCACGATCTCACTAATGAAATGCGGGCCCGGAGGCAGAAAGGGGAGGGTCGAGCCAGGTCGCGAGTATGAAGAAGAAAGGGAAAGATAAAATTAAAGGCAGTATCATTTCAAAAAAGGACATATATTATTAACCGCAAAGGGTTACAAGGAGGGGAATTAACCCGCGTTTACATTTTAGAAATAAAAGAGCATGCTACAAAAAGAAAGAGAAATACAGCATGGGGGTTCAACGAGGTGAGATCTCGGGCAGCGAGCCCTCCTAAAGGGGTTGGTAGGACTTGTCGCCCGACTTTTGTACCGGAAGGAATAGCTACAGTACCACATCGCTCGCTGAAAGCCCCGTGCCTTCGCTCGTTACAAGGTCGGCCCGCTGCATATTCTGGAGCATGAACTTCGCAGCCTTGGCAAAATTCTTTTACATTATCTCCTCCATCTCATGCTCGAAATAGTGGGTGAGCTGGAAGCTTCTGCTAGAGGGCGGCGGAGGAGCTGTGGCTTCCAGTTCTCGCACCCGCACCCGCAATGCCTTGTTCACCTTCTCGAGGCTGGCGATTTGGAAACTAAGGTGCTTATCCATCTCCTCATCCCGCGAGAAGAAACAAAAGGAGCATAAGAAAAGTGGAAGCAATCTCACAACATCTCATGCAAGTTATGGGACTTACCACCCCCACAGGTATCCGATGAGAACAACGTCGGCCACATCTGCCCGATTCTTCTGGTGCTTCGCTTCCTCCTGAGCAAGACGACGAGCGTCTTCCTTTTCATCTGCGAGCTTTTGGAGCGAGGCAGAATTCTGCTCCACTTGCGTGCACCGGAGGCCCACCATATGAGCTAGCTACATGCCACGGAGCTGGGCCCGCACACTCTCATGCACAAGGACTTGCGTGGCCTCGTCATTGAAGATAGCGCCGTCCTCCCGCACATAGAGGCCAAAGGAGAAGGCATATGCCTCCCCGCTGATGGATTCCTGCTCCAACCTGTTAGTAGTAGGGTCAAGATAGAGGCCCGGTTTGCCTTTTTGTCCCACTGGAGGAGGGGCTCGCCGAGCTCATCCAGGTGTTGCTCGCTGTAGCTAAATTTATGATGCCCTCTCGGCACGGGCTTAGCGGCGGGCGCATGTCCTCGTGACCTGGAGCTATTGACCGCCCTGATAGAAGGGCCACCAGTCGAAATGCTGGGGGCGGCGGGCTATTCAGTTTGTTGGCCCATCAGAGACATGCCTTTCTCCTGGGTTATGGGCGGTGCGCCGCCTGCGGTCTTCAGCTTCTTGGGCGGCGGCGGCAGATGTAAAATCCCATTTCCAACTAGACCCCTAAGATTGGTTTTGGCCATGACTAGGTTATGACAAAACCCTAGGAAGCTAAAAAGGGCCAAGTGATAGAAGGCCAAGGTGAGAATCACCTTGGTCTGTGTATGGCACAACCTCATCACAAAACCTAGGGTTTGACCTTAGGGCTTCACCATGACTCCATGACCCCACCACAACATCACTAACCTATTAGAGGGTCCACTAGATCCTTAAGGGTCCATTGAAGTCATGTTTGGACATCCAAGTTGACCTAGAACCATTATATACCTAAATTGGGCAAGGTGCCCTTACTAAGGGCAGTGTGCCCTAGAAAATCCCAACTAACCCTACCAGGGACTTCCTAGACCTAAGGTGAGGTCAATGAGTCACCTAGAATCTATGGAAGGCAGTCAAAAGGGTTAAGTTGACCAAAGTCAACTCTAACCCTAAATGGGTCAACCTAACCTACATAGGGTCAACTGACCTTTCCTTAGCCAAGCGGGTCCCACTCATACCCTCCTAACCCTAGAGTGAGGCCAATGGGTCACCTAGGACCCATTGGGGTCCACCCAAGAGGCTAAGTTGACCAAAGTCAACTCTAGCCCTAAAGTGGTCAAAGTGCCCTGCTTAAGGGTCAAGTGACCTCCAAAGGGCAAAGACAACCCCACCTAGACATTAGGGGAGTCCAATGGGTCACCAAGGACCTATTAGGGCCAACCTCAAAGACCAAATTGACCAAGATCAACCATGGTCAAAGTTTAGGTCAAGTTAGCCCAAATGGGCTAACTCAAGATCAAGCCCAATTCACTTGGGCTAACCTTGCCTTGATGGGTGAAATAAACATGTGGGCAGCCATTGAATTAGGTAGGAGTCAATTTCAGCTTGGTAGGTAGGAGAGAGAGAGAGATTAAATCGAAATGAAGGAGAGAGAAAGAGAAGGAGTAATGGAGGAAGACCTTAGGCTCCTCCTTCCCTTTCCCCCAACTTTCCCCATTCAATTCCCTAAGACCAGAGGAGTGCAACCAACTAATCATTGACTGGTTGGAGCCAGGCCTCATCCCCTACCAACCATGGCCGCAATTTTTGACTAAGGCCAATAATGGCAAAGCAGCTTAGAGCCACCTACCACCCCATTTCTCCTTTTTAAAACCTTCACTGGACTCCAAGGAGTCATTTCCACCACTTACTTGAAGGAGCCAACCAATTCCACTGTGTTGTTGCAGAAATCCGACCACCACCACCACCAAAATGGCTTCCCGGCGATCGGCAAGGCCACAACCGCCCAGCAAGGTCCTCCTCCACTCCTTCTTCCATGGGTAGATCATATCAATGCTTAGGTTTGAGGTTCGGGCACAATTGAACCCAAATCAAGTTCTGGTTTTCATGGATTTCGGGCCGAAAACTTCTTGTTAGAACCGCCAGAATAATCCCCTCTAGCGGCCAAGCCGCCGCCTGGCGATGGCCACCACCTTAACGGAGGTGGTGGTGGTGGTGGAAGGCCGGGGAGGTGGCCGGATCGCCGGCGGCAGCCGCTGGAATTAGCTCCAAGAAAATCCAATCGGGACCGTTGGCTGAACGGGGAAGACGACGGGATGCCGTCAAACTATGCTCCAAGATTCGTACAATAATGAAAGTAAACTATAGGTTATAATATACATTTCAATGATTGTGTCACACATTTTACATTTAATGTTTTTAATTTTTTTAAAAATATATAGGCTATTTCATAAAAAGTCATCAACATGAAAGTGTAGCTTGGAGAGTCTACTTTACAGCAAAATTGATTTGAACCAATTTGGGTGCCTGGTTTGACCAGGGCACTCATTTTTGTGGGACCTACACCTAGGGCTAGACAGACATTAAACTGAGTGCCCACACTTCATCCTTGGTCCAAATTAATTGAAATTTTGGGGACAATTTTTCTATAGTTTTGGAAAAATATTTAATTTATCTAGGTTTAATTAATTTAAGGGCCAAATGACCTCCAAACTCACCCACAAATTTTGGTGAGAGGTGCTTAGGGTCAGTATAAATATATGGTTAAAAGTTCATCACATTTGAAGGTGGTTTGGATAGAAATCATGCAAACCCTAGCTTTGCCCTAAAAGGGGTAATTTGGTCAAAAGGTGTATTTTGGGTTTTGAGTGGCCAAATCACCTCAACGGAGGTTCGGATTGGGGCCACTGGCTTGGCATGGCTTATTTCACCTTATCATGAAAGATGGGGTAGATTGGAATTGGTTTGCCCTAAGATCTAAGGCCATACCCTAAGGAAGGGCTTTTGTGCCTTGTGAAGAGTATGAGGCCAAACACCTTGAATGATCTTGGAATTTTGTAGGGATGGTGCTAGGATAGATAAAACCCTCTGGTAAAAATAATAAGGGATTTTGGGAAGGGTAGGGCCCACAAAACCCTAACCCTATCCTAGGGAACAAATATTGTGGAGCTAGAATAGGTTAGCAAGATTCTTAAAACAATTATGAAAATTTGGCAGAGGAAGTTTTAGACCATACTAATCATATGTGAATTTTAATGGAATTTTTACATACATAATTAGGGTACCTACTTCACAACCTCAAATATTTGGGAACTTGCTAAATAATTCTTACAGAGCTCAATACTTGTTGAAAAAATATGAAACTTGAGAATTAGTGTTCCTAGTTCAGTATGATCATATGGGAATTTATTTGGAAATTTTAGATGGATAATTGCTATACTTTGTTCATTAACCCCTTAACTTGGAATATTATGAGAAAATCAAATATAGACTTTATTATTCAATGATAAATTGTGAAACTTGATCTAGAGTACTTATATGCCCTTATAATCATTCATGAATGTTCTCTGAAGTTTTGGAATTATTAATGCTGTAAATTCTCTTAAAATGAATTATTATGAGATATATTTGATATTAACATTAAGGGGTTAAACTTTACTGGAAAATTTTGAGGCTTTGGATTTTGAGTTATATATTCATATTTTATTTAACAAAAATTTTGTGGAATATTATCGTATCTGAAATTGGTACTTCATGTTCAAACATGAGATTTTGGCTACTAAATTAATTAAATAAATTATCAGATAAATAGGAAAATTGTGAAATTCTGGATTTAGTCCACAAAGCTCATAATGGCCCTCCAATAATTATTATAGGAGTACTGGATGATTATTTATTGTACCTCCCATTTTACGGGTCATATAGCTTAAGTGGTCTGCATATAGTAAAAAATGCAGAAATTATGTTGGAGTATAATTTGATGCATGCCTTGGGATTAGTGGTCTACTGGTTTGGATAGATAAAAATAAGTTCATTATTGGTAGTAGGATGAGTAGAGGGATGGATTGTCTATAGTTAGGCGGTACCCGGGATCGACGAAAGATTGTCTTTCCCGTAGGGAGGAAGTGTCAATTGCAGTAGGGTTAGATCCAACACAACATTTAAGGGTAGCTAGTAAGTCTAGGGTTTCACTTTATCACACCTCGATGACTAGGGGAGATAGGTTGGGTCACTCGGGCAGTAAGCCAGTTGTTTGGTAAAAGGGCAGGTTAGCCCGACGAGCTTTGGCTCGGTAATGGCTTGTGATGGGCAGGTTGGCCCGATGAGCTTTGGCTCGATTATTGTTTATGATGGACGGGATGGTCCAGGGAGCTTTGGCTCGGTAGCTGATACATAAGGTTGCATGTGCATAAAGGAAAGGGTGGTGGGTCTTCAGTGTTGGAGGGTCGATGCACCGACGACAACACGTTGACTCTTCGAGTGTGGTTTAGCACTTGGCCAAATAAAGTCCAGTGCTTCCAGCCGGCAAGGGTATGCAGGCGCTCCGCTCTATGCACTAGCGTTTAGGCATACAATATGTCTGATTGGTAGTGCAATTACTGGTTTAGAGGTGGGCGAGGCCCAACACACCGCTTTCGTTTGCCACTACGGAGGTATCCTTGGAGGTTCGGCTCCAGAAAGGGGGAACTAAAGGTCTGTGTACATAGAGTCAAGTGGGTGAGTTGCACTTGCATGTTCACATCATGGCATAATTGTATTACATAGCATAATCATTGCATATAACCTGACACCTATTGTATAAGGGGTATGGGACGCTCTGTACAATTGGCCCTGCAAGACGACCCCTTAGTTTATAAGTTCACGCAAGCATGCTTATAAGTTAAAGGTTTTATTTGATATTACATATTATGCTTGCTAGAAAACCGACACCCTATCGTATAAATCGATATGTGACTTTTTGTACGATAGGAGCCCTGCAAAAGATCCCTTAGCTTTTGTGTTTTCATATAAGTTAAGGTTACATTCTCATTCAGTTTTTCATACCTATTTTGCTGCCATACATACTGTAGAACTGCTAGATTAGTTCCGCTTCCACCTGCTTATTTTCTATTCTCCACCTTCATGTCCTCTCCATTCCTTCTCCCCGCTCGGTGCCTAGGGGCCATGGGGGAAGGGGCGGGGGATGATAGGACTTAGTATTTTAGACTAACAGTTTTCGAACCACATCATTTTAGGGGACCACGGAGCCCAGTATGGAGGAGCAGCTCCGGAGGTCAGCACGCTTGGAGATCGGGCAGTCTAGTTCCGGAGTTCAGACGGCAGGGACTGTGAGTCATGATCTCTACTAGTAGTTATATTAGTTTGCTTCCGCGATGAGAGATTTATAGTGAGGACATGATGTACTGGGCATGAGCCCAAGATCTTATATTTCTGTGTATCTGTGGACACTCCCTTCGTGGCGATTATTTACATATATATGTGATTTCTGTGGATCTGTTTTACTATTTTGCTACAGTTGTGATCGATTTGGCTGGCAGGATCGGCGTTTTGTAGTGATGACCTTCCCGAGTGCGAAGGTGTCACCGCAAAGAGGCGGTTCTGGGCATAAGACCCCGGTGTTTTTAAAAAGAAAAAAGGGGTCTTACAGCAGCGGCTATTTGCGGGTGGTCCGATTTTGGGTTACGAGGGTCGGGGCCTCATGATGCCCGACAGCCGCCACCTCGGCATGGGCGAGCTCGATGGAGGTGGCTCGCTCACTCTCATAAAGAGGGTGCAGGGGAATGTCTTGCTCACCTGCAGAAAGTGTGTTAGAGCAAAGAAGAAAGAATGGGCTAAGTAAAAGGGGTAAAGTGCGAGTAGATTACCTCCCCCAGGCTGGACGGGGTTGAGGCAATCCACATTCCTATGGAGGAACGCGACTTCAAAGTTCTTCCCTTGGAAGAACCCACACAGCCCGACTTTGTGGCCCCCATGCTAGGGGCGGTAGCTCGTCTCGTTGAGTTGAGTTGTACCGACGAGAAAGGAACGTTGCCGAAGTCGCCTTTGACTAAGACAAACTTACTGAGCCAATTGTGGCTCTTGTTCACCATCTCGCGCACCTTAACATGGGTGTTGAGAGAAATAGTGGTGCTATCCTCGTTTGACCGGAAGGAGAACAGCTTGTGGAAGACCACAAGGCTGAACTCGATCCGCTCGTCCCGCATGTAGCAAGCAAACCTGACCACGACCGCCACCAAATTGGGAGTCATCTGGCCGAGGACGACCGCAAAGTACTTCAGTACCTGCCTGACCTCTGGCCATAGGGGCAACTGGAGGCTCGTGTCAAAATGGGCAATGGGATGGCGAGCTCCCTGACGGAAAGATCATTGATCTTCTCTTCCTCTCCAGGAATCCTTGTCTCAAAACCGTGCAGGATGAAGTCGCTGACCACTTCGAAAAATTCGGCTTCAGTGGTGGTGGCAAAGGAGTGGTAGGAGAAGGTCCAGGAACACTTGCTTCGCCACTCAGCATCTCCACCACTGCCGCCCATCTCGCAGACAAATAACTAAGATGGATGCTGGAGTTCTCGCAAAGAGGAGGCGAGTAGGGAATCATAGGAAGGGGATAAAGAACGGAAGGTCTTAAATATGATAGGTAGGAAGGAGCGTCAGGGCCAATTTATAGGAAAGGAAAGGGCGGGAAAATGTCCCATCGGCGAGAAATGTCTGGATAGCAAAAATACATCTTGACGTTTCGACTTCTGAGCCCACCATTAGTTCTCGCCAGCTCTCCACGTCCCTACTAAAGTTATGCGGCAACGAGCCATGCTGACTCGCGTCCTCTCAAGTGGAGGGCGAGCAGCATTGACTTGCGTCTACCAAAAGGCAGGCGAGTTACGCTGGCTTGCTTCCGATAGAGAGGCGCGAAGGCCCAACAGCCTCGCTCCTGCCTAAGGAGGGGGTAGGCGAGCAAGGGTACCTCATTCGCATTTGCCTAGAGAAAGCTAAGCAGTGACAAGCAATGAAAATAATATACAACAAACATAAGCCCGTCAGCGGGCAAGAAGTTTCAAATATTTATAAATAAGAAAGAGTTCGATGCCCTTGAGAAAAGATGAATCAAGTTCATGTCCCTATCATGCGGGCTGATCCAAGATACAGGTGTGACCCGTGCCAGCCGGAGGATAGTCAGGAAGGGGAGGGTGGCTCAGTACTGAATTCACTTCCCCCTGCCCCGCCCCCGCGCCCCGAAACGGGGCGGCACGTGAGGATAAAAGTACTCAAAAACTGCTAATAGTTCCCATTGAGGCAGGTCGACCTGCTCCATGGCATGTCTGAGCTGTTCCTCCACTCACATAATGTGCACCCCCAGAGATGTCATCCCATCCCCATCAGCTGGGCACCTCATGCCCTCTAGTACTACGAACTGCTCCTCCGCCTCAACCTTATCCTCTTCCACCCTATCGCAAACCTCTTGTAGCATCAGGGATTGCTTCTGGAATTATCGTGTCACCCACCTCTTCATCTCCTTGTCATCCTACGGGTCGCCTAGGTATTCCAATTTGTGGTCCACAGAAGGGGGAGGCGAGTATCCCCCGCTGATGTCGACATTGGAGGAGGAGAACACATTGAAGCCCGTAAAAGTAGGAAAGGTCAGAAAAAGCAAGCCATCATAAGCAAGCAAGAGTAAAAACTCACCGGGGATCGGCATGTAATCCGCGCTGGTATGCGGGTGGGAGGTACCTGGCTGGCCCTGAAAGAGCTCGCCTTCAAGTGTCGCAAAAGATTTCCTTAGCCTAGGGCGGGTTGGAAATAGAGGAATCATGGGAGGGGCAATACCCAGGGTCGAAGGGCTGACGACCCGCTCAGTCATTCGTGGAGACGAATGCCCCAGTTCCACTCTCCCGCCTCCGTCATTGCTAGGTGCATCCTGTAGAAAATAAGATAAATTAGAAGCGGAGTAACAAATCAGGTAAGAGGCCCGCATACCTAATGGGCGGCCTTGACACCGGCCGTCGAACTAGATGCTTGGGAGCCATTCGGGGGAGACTGCATGTACATCTTCACCTTCTTTGGCCTAAAGACGAGAATGAGTGGTCTACGTGCTAGACAAGGAGCAGCATCAATACCTTCTCCTGCGTCCCCTCACTCGTGGCTGCTAGGTGTGCTCACATCTCTCCTAACTTGGGCATCGTTCAACTACAGTATGCAAGAAAGGTAAAAGAAAGAAGATGAGGATTTTTCCCGTCTGCTCAGTGGCATATTTATAGCATATTGGTGGGACCACCAAAAGATTCTCTCTAGCTCAGTAAGCACTCACCGAACATGTAGGGTTGGGTGATTCTTTCAAAGCTTTGCCATGCTAAAAAAGAGCAGGGATTGTTTACAACCCAGTGTTTGCCGAGTGGGATCACTGGGAGGGCGAGACAGGCAGGCTTGTGGGCTAGGACAGAGGTTCAAACACCATTTTCAAGGCATTGAGTGGATCTCGGCCTGTCAATGCCATTTGCTAAGGCGTTGAGTGGATCTCGGCCTGTCAATGCCGTTTGCTAAGGCATTGAGCGTAGCTCGACCTGTCGATGCAGTATTCTAAGGCATTGAGCGTAGCTCGACCTGTCGATGCCGTTTGCTAAGGCATTGACTAGAGCTCGGCCTGTCGGCACTGTTTGCTAAGACTTTGAGTGGAGCTCGGACTGTCAACTCCGTCGACAAAGGCATTGAGTGGAGCTCGGCCTGTCAACACCATCTGCTAAGGCATTGAGTGGAGCTCGGCCTGTCGACGCCATCTGCTAAGGAGTTGAGTGGAGCTCGGCCTGTCAACACTGTATTCTAAGGTACTGTGCGGAGCTCGACCTATCGATGTTGTCTGCTAAAGCATTGAGTGGATATCGGCCTATCGACGCCGTCTGATGAAGCTGTTGGAACCCTACTTGTGATTTGGTCTAGGTTCACTATTAGGATTGTTTAGATGACCCAACATGTATAGTCTAGGTCATAGGTTATTTCCAGGGTCAAGTTTAACAACACATACTTAGATTGTCAGTACCCTCATTCAGAAGACTTTAGAGATAGAAGACTTCAGAGGAAAAATAGTTTAAAAGAATGCAGAAAAGTCATTCCACGATAGATGAACGCATCTCGACGATCGTCGATCTCAGATCGACGAACTCAGAGTTCCTTCTCTGAGTTGAGCTTGATGAAAGTCTAGCTGAGATCGACGAACTGTGATCTCATATCAGAAGTTCAGCTCGACAAAGGACTATCTCAGTTCAACGAACTTGGAGCTCAGGTCGACAAAATCCTTGCTGAGTTCGACTAACTCCTTCCATGTTCTGTTCGACTAATCTTCTCTGCAGATTCTCAGTTCGACTATAATAGTTTGATTTCAAATTATATTATATTAAGAAAGTAATACTCTAATAATTAATGCTCAATATTCTCAAGAATATAGCTGTTACATGCCATCATTAATTATGGATTTCATAGAGTTATTACTATATCAAATTTACTGGGACAGTTAGGAAAATGCATTCATGATTAAATTAGCGGTTCCAACTCCCAGAAATTATGTAGAGGATTTCAAGGAACGATTTTAAAAATATTCAGAGGTTTTGAAATCTGCCAGGATATATATACTCCTGAAAATTACAGAGTAGTCAACAAGAAAAGGATATACAGAAAGCTAAGGAATATAGAACAGAGTTCTTCATTATCTGCTCCAGGCTTTCAAGAGAGAACCAATAAAAATTAGTCTAAAAGCTTGTTGAAAAGCAACATCACTTTGAAGGCCTACACCCTGAAGCAAAGTTTCCACTCCTGATCAGATTCACTTGGGTGTTCTTTCTGAGAAATAAGTCAGATAACAAGTTCTTACAGACTTTCTTAAGAGAATCAAGATTGAGTACTCTACTTTGGTTGCATTGATCAGAAGTGATCATGGCATTGAGTTTGAATCTCTTCTTATGCAAGAATTCTGTGAGAAGGAAGGTATCAGACACTATTTTATACTCCTAAAACTCCTCAACAAAATGGGGTTGCTGAAAGGAAAAATAGAACCCTGATTGAATCTGCTGGGACATTACTTGCAGATGCTCACTTGCCCCTATCCTTTTGGGCAGAGGCAGTAAGCACAACAAATTATGCTTTGAATAGAAGGCTAATTCATAAGCTAAAGGGTAAGACCCCCTATGAATTACTTAAAGGGAAGAAACCTAAAGTATATTATTTTAAAGTCTTTGGATGCAAGTGTTATATTCATAATAATAATAAGAAATACTTAAGGAAATTTGAAGCCAAGGCTGCATAGGGAATTTTCCTTGGATATTCCCAAATGAGCAAGGCTTATAGGGTATTTAATAAATCAACATTAAAAATAGAAGAATCTGTACACGTATCCTTTCATGAAGCTAACATGTTTTACTAGGAGAAGGATTCTTCTACCAGAGACACTATGCAGGTAGCCTATCTGTGTGAGAAGTTGGATGATTTAAACCATACCCAAGAGGTTACATGGCATTCTTCTCTACAAATTGATGAAGACAGTGAAGAAGAAATTATTGAAGCAGTTGAACCCACAATAACAAATATAATTCCATAAGAGGAATTAATTCCACAAGCTGTTGATGAACCAACTCCACCTGCTAATCTTGTCACACTTAGAGATCATCCCATATGTCAAGAGATCGGAGACATATCAGCTAGTGTGCAAACAAGACATCAACTCAACTAAGATCTGATGTATGCTTGCTTCATTTCTCAAATTGAGGCTCAATCTATAAAAGATGCAGAGCAAGATCGCCACTGGATTATTGCAATACAAGAGGATCTTAATCAATTTAAGAGGTGTAGAGTTTAGGATTTAGTTCCAAGACCCAAAGACAACCCAGTCATTGGAACTAAATGGGTCTTCAGGAACAAATTGGATGCTCAAGAAGCAATTGTGAGAAACAAAGCTACGCTAGAATCCCAAGGTTACTCATAGGAAGAAGACATTGATTATGATCAAACCTTTGCTCCAGTTACAATACTTGAAGCTATCGGGATCTTTCTTGCTTGTGCCTGCATATCAGAAATTCAAAGTCTATCAAATGATGTCAAAAGTGCATTTCTAAATGGAGAACTAAACGAAGAAGTATATGTTGAACAACCACCATGTTTTATCTCTTCAACTCATCCCTCTTATGTTTTTAAGCTTCATAAAGCTCTCTATGGTCTAAAGCAAGGTCCAAGAGCTTGGTATGAGACCTTAGCTAGTTTTCATTTAGAGCATAAGTTCATTAGAGGCATTATATATAGGACTTTATTTATTAGACATCATAAATCTAAAATTTTGCTAGTACAAATATATGTGGATGATATAATCTTTGGTTCTACTGATTCCAAACTATGAAAAAAGTTTTCTAACCTGATGCACTCAAAGTTTGAAATGAGTAGCATGGGTGAACTATCATACTTCCTTGGTCTCCAAGTGATGCAAACTCCTGATGGTATCTTTATATCCCAGTCTAAATTTGCTAAAGAGCTACTTAAAAGATTTGGGATGTCAGATGTCTCAGCTAAGAAAATAATGTTGGGTATTGTATCCATAATAACCCAGATTTATATGAAGTCACCCTTGAACTAAGATAAATTAAGTTTGTATTTGATATCCTTTCTAGTTGAGTGTTTGCATGATATATTTGCCAAGTGTAGACCAATGTAAGTCTACAATGAGTCACCAAACACAGGACCACATAATGTAATCCCTCATTGTGTGATCCATGATGCAGACTCATGTGTAGCCTCTCTTTTGGGACACACTTCTTTTTCAAGCACTAAAGCCATGGGAGAAAGGATGGTTACTGAATTTCTTGAAGAAAATAAGTTTTCAGACTTACAAAAAATTTCTAAATAATTTTCTCGAGTAGGACCTTTTGTACTCGAGTAGAACTAAAGATTATACTCGAGTGAGATCAGTCATATTTTCGAGTTTCAGAAGCAGTTTTCGAGAAAGCTTAGTGTTGTTCTCGAGAAAGCCATGTGTACTCGAGTAGTCCATGACTCTCCTTCTCGAGTTACCTCATTTCCAGTCAAAATTTTTTCTAAGTCTTTTCTCGAGAAGCCATATGTTATTTATCGAGAAGGTTAATATTACTTCTCGAGAACTGGAAGTCATTTCTCGAGTAACAGATTTTCTTCTCGAGTAACAAGTTCATTTTCTCGAGATGCATTATTCCTCTCAAGTAATAGAATAATTTTCTCGAGAACAAAAGTTCATTTTTCTCGAGTACTTCTTATCTTTCTCGAGATACCTAAATTCCACCTTTACATTTTTACTAAGTTTTTTCTTGAGAGGCAAAAAATTTTTCTCGAGAAGGCCATGTATATTTCTTGAGAACCAGAAACCTTTTCTCGAGACCTTGAATACTCTTCTCGAGAGCTAGAACTCTTTTCTCGAGATGCTTCCTTGTTCACGAGTACCAGGATACTTGTTCTCGAGAACAAAAATTTATTCTTCTCGAGTACTTACTCTCATTCTCGAGATAGCTGGATTCCACCTCTATATTTTTCCTAAGTACTTTTCTCGAGAACTTTATAATTCCTCTCGAGAAACAGAAAACTTCTTCCCGAGTATAGTTGACTCTCTCGAGAAATGCAGTACCAATTTCTGAATTTTCTTAAGTCCTGACAGAAGTAATTTCAAATATGATTAGCACTTGATTGGTCCACGTGACATGTATTTAATGTGATTATGACCGTTAGGCAAGTCCTATAAAAGGTCTTATCATAATCGACCAACCCTAAGAAGAAAAACCTAAGTATTCTGAATCACAATTTTCATTCTAAATCGGGAAGCCTCCACTATTCATTATCTTCATCGCCGATCTGTTTTCGATCGAAGAGATTCAGAACAAGAGATTCAACAAATCAAGGTTTTCTACATCGACAGATCTTTTCCTTGATCGTGCTGAGTCCAAAGTTTTCAGATCCAGATATTTCGCCTTTGTCTTCTTCGATCTATTTCTGACAGAGCTTCAACGTTTAAGAAGGAAGAAGGGCTGAAGATTCAGATCTGAGATATTAATATTTATATTTTATCTATAAATCATTTTTTCTTGTATGATATTCTTCTCCCAGTTGTAGAAGCTTTGTTCTCTGAGATTTTTGTAGGAAGTTTCTCTTCCGAGTGTAGATCCTGTTTTGGGGGATCGAGTTCTAGGAACCTTGTTTCGAGTTGCATGATTGTTTTCAATCCGAGAGAATAGTGGAGTAGCCGAGTCTAGTACGTTGCTAGATCAGTGAGGTGGAAAGTGTATGTACCCAAGGTTGGGGAACCACTAAAATTCTTGGTGTCGTTTGTGTATGCATGTTTAGTTTCTGTGCATCGCTCTAACAAATTTTTATTCCGCAAAAATACGCAGAACTCACCTATTCACCCCCTCTAGGTGATTTATGTAAACAACTTTAACATTTTCAATTGGTATCAGAGGAAGGTTGTTCATCAAAAGGTTAACACCTTGAACAAATTTGCCCGTAGTTGTCTAAAGAGGATACAAGCATGGATAGAGCCAAGGATTTTGCTAAGCTTCCCTTATGCAGAAAGACTAACTTTCCCATGTTGAAAGAAAGAATAAAATTCTTCATGGAAGCTGTGGATCCAAGGATCTTTATGATTGTGGAAGAAGGACCCTATGTTCCCATGGCAGTCTCCACTATTGATCCAACAAAGCAAGTTCCAAAGAAGCTTATGGATCTCGACATAGATGAGATTGCACTTGTCTCATTAGACAAGAAAGCCAAAAATATCATCGCAAGTGCACTCGATGATTCTATGTTGCAGAACCTGATTCACTGCCAATCCGTCAAGGAAATGTGGCAATCTCTCATCATCCTAATGGAAGGTACTAAAAAGGTTAGGGATGACAGAAGATCCCTCCTGAATCAGAAATATGAAGCATTCAGAAAAGGTCCCAAGGATTATATTGCTGATACCTTTGAAAGCTTCTTCAAGATTGTCAACAGCCTAAGAGTCTATGGCCGGATCTTCACTAATGGAGAACTGAATGACAAGTTTCTGAGATCCCTGACTAAGGAATGAGATAACAAATTCTGTGCAATCCGGGAGTTTGGTAAGCTGGCAGAGACTGACCCTCAGAATCTCTTTGGAAATCTTATGTCATATGAACTCCAAATAAATTCAAGAAAAGCTGAAGAGGAGAAGATCCGGTATTCATCCAAGGAGAAGTCTGTCGCTCTAAAGGCAGACATCTCAAGGAAGTCAAAAGCTGCATCTCCTACCTCCGCACTGGAAGAGAGTGAAGAAGAAGCTTCAGAGCCAAGTACCTCAGGCTCAGAGCTATCTGAAGGATAGTTTTCTCTTCTTTCAAGGCAGTTCAACAAGTTCTTGAATAAGAAGAAATAGTGGAGACGCAAAGATGCCTCGTCCAAAAGATCACGTCATGATGGTGATCGTCACAAGAAAGGCTCAAGTAGCCAAGACAGGTATCACTCTAAACCGAACAAACATATTTCTTCTGACATTGTTTGTTATTGTTGCAATAAGCCAGGACACTTCATAGCTGATTGCCCTCACAAGAAGGAGGGTGGAAGAAGAGAGGTGAAGAAATCTTCTTATAGTAAGAAGAAAACTGAAAGAATCCTCGTAGCCAAGAAGGCCAAGACTCTCAACGACTCTGACTCATCTGAGCCAAGTGAGGAAGAGGAAGCCTACTTTTGGCTAATGGCACATACATATGAGGAAGAAGAGCCCCAATACACTGGGAAGGTAAATTCTCACACTCCTCTCTCAGAATTAGATCCTTCTGACCATGATCATGAGGAATGTTCGTCTGATGATGAATCTGAACTCATGACTCAATACAAAGAGCTAATCAAGGCCTACGATAAATGTTGAAGAGTTATCAAAACTCAGGCCAAGGAGATTAAATCTCTCAAGGCTGAGGAGAGCACTCTGAGAGAGGAAGTCGATAAGACGGACTCACTCAGAGAGGATTTCAATACTGCAATTGAAGAATATAATAAAGCTCTCGAGCACCTAAATCTGAAGGAGAAAATCATCAAGGAATTGGAAGAACAACTTGCAGCTGAAAAGAAACTTGTTGAAAGTTTCTCCAAGCCCAAGACAATCCTTCCGTTTGTTGCTGAATTCTTCGCTCGTGCCAAAGGTGCTGGCCTAGGCCATGTGGATGTTTCTAGTAAATTTTCTAGGAGAAACAAAGCTCAACGGAGAAATAAGGCTGCCAAGAAAGCTCTAGCCAAGGAGAAAGGGAAAGCTCCTCAAGAGCAAACTTCGTTTAAAAAGGATATCTTTCCAACTAATGAGTTTGATCTTGATTCATCCTACGGTCACTTTGCCAGGCCTACTTATGTAGAGCCCAAGTCTCGGTACCAAGGATGTACCCATCCCTGGAACTTTGGTGAAAGTGTCTTCAAGGCAACTTATGAGGAGATCACTCTTCAGAGCTATAACCCTTAAAGTCATGGTCATAACATCAAGAAAGCTCTGAAAGTTAAACCCGTTATGGAAAAGCCTCTTAAGGAGAAGAAGTCATGTGAGTGTCATCACCACGAATCTTCTAACTCCAAGTCTGCTACCCCTGCTAGACCGCACTCTCAAAAGGTCAAGCAGGAGAACTTTAGGCAAAGATACAACAGGTTTGACTGTTGGTGTTGTGGCAAAGTTGCTCACTTTGCTATAGATTGTTGGTTTAACCCCAGATATTTTTTAACTCCTCAAGTTAATAGTGTGAGAAAGACCATTCATAATGTTAACATACGTAGGGAGAGTATGCTAACTAGTGACCAAGGACCCAAACAAGTTTCGGTTTCTAAGGCAAACTGATTTGTGAATCTTGGTATGTCTAAAGGACGCAAAAAATCATATCTGGTATTTGGACAGTGGATGCTCTCAGCATATGACTGGGACTAGAAGCCTTGTAACACCCCCTATCTGTCATATAGCACATAATAGTAGGTCCGACCGGGGCCCGACGCCATATACCACAGACAGACCGAAGGGTTATGAAATGAAACCATCCTTCCAAAAATACACGTCCTACACATAGTACATTCTAGCGGAAGCATTTTAAAATGATGCAAAGAAAGAACCCAGCCACAGCATGAATGTCCACTAAAAATAACCCAAAAAGGAATGCGCGTACAAAATACACAAAGTACTTGACCTTATGGCCTTACAAGAGTTTACTTATACAAATAGTGTCTTCCAAACATCGGCACGCATGCCAGTCACACATGAGAATAAAAGTAAACATTAGCAAAGGCCTTCGAGGGCTTTTTCCCGCTATTTGCCACTAGGCTCTGCAACACCTGCAATCAACAATCCACCGCAGCGGTGGCAAACAAAAGCAACGGTCAGCTAAAGCTGACCAAATTATAACGACCCCGCCCCTTTACTTGAGGAGGTGATGAATTGTAAATATACCTATTTTTATGTACATTACTTATGTCGTTTTCATTTATTTTTGTCATTTTTACTTGTTTTTATTCAATAAAATGCTCCTATTTTTGTAAATATTTTACTAACTTGTTTTATTTTATTTTTCAGGAAAAAAATAAAAATCTGCAAAAAAATTGCCAAGTCACGCCCGTGACTTATTGGTCACGCTCGTGACCAGGCCGTGATTCGTCAAACCCATGGAATCAACGAATTTTAAAGAGATTTCCGGTCTACGATATCCAATTGCCGATTGCCGATTGACGATGTCCGATCGACAAGTTCAGCTCGACAAATTCCGATCGACGATTTCAGCTCGACTTTCTGTTCAACGATCGTCGATACCTCCGCGACACGCCCAGCGTCACGCCCGTGACCTGGGGCGTGGCTCCTCTTCCCGCTTGACGAAATTCTGCTCGACGATTTCCGCTCGACGATTCTCCAGCAGCTCGACGATTTTTCAACTCGACACTTTCCGCTCGACGTTTGTCGAGTGTCGACACCAACCGACACGCCCAGAGTCATGCCGTGACCTGGGGCGTGACTTCTCCACCTGGCCGACAAGACCCGCGTGACGAATTTTGACACACTGCGCCCAGATCCACCTCCTAGACACGCCCATCATCACGCCCGTGACCCGGGGCGTGACCGCTGCGTGACCGACACGTGTCCAGCCTGAAGTCCACTTTCCCGTCAAATCGACGGCCGCCATCAGTAATAGTGCTGACACGCCCCCTGACAAGCCCGTGTCAGAGGGCGTGTCCCATGATGTTTTTCCTATAAATAGCCCCTTGCTGTATGTAATCCTGTTCCCCTTTTGGATCCATTTTGTATAGGGGAAATGCTGTTTGGATGCTTCCAAAGTTTATGTAAGGGATATTTCTCCCCCTCTTCTTAGCTTTTATTTTCGTGTCTTTGTAACTCGTCTTTTTATTTAATAAAATGTGTTCTTTTTCTTCTCTTATTGTGGCTTTGGAATGGATCTATGCGACTCTTCTCTTATGCAATCTTATTTATATTTGTTTTAACTTTGTTTTTCGTTCCTTTTTATACGGGTGTGTGTGTGTGTATGAGGCTTGTTTTCATGTTTTTATACTTAGGAAATTTTATTTAGTTTTGTTAACTTAGGATTTTTATAACTTTTTATGCATTCCTATAAATCGGTAAAAATGTTTTTAAAGTGTTTTCTTTTTTTTTTCACTAACTTAGATTTTCTTATTTAGGTTGTTTAACTTTTTCGTTCTTTTTTTACTTTATTTACACTTTTTTAGCGTTTTTATCAAGTTATAGGAATGATTATATAACCTTTTTAATTTTTCATGCACTTAGTTTTTTTTATTTAAAACTTTTGCTTATTTAATTTTTTCGTTCTCTTTTTATGCATTTCTACCGCATTCTAGCGATAGAAATGTATTCGTTTTAATTTTTTGAGCATTTCCATTTTTGCATTTATTTGCAACCCTTTTGCTCGTTTTATTTTTATTTCAGCTTTTTATGCATTTCTACCGCATTCTAGCGGTAGAAATGCAGTTGTTTTAATTTTTGGATAACTTAGCTTTTCTTAATTTTTTTGTATTTGTGCATTTATTTCCGCCTACTCGTTAAGAGTTAAATGACTCTTTACTTTATTTCATTCGAGTAGAGTGTGTGGAGTGTGTTTAATTTCCTGTTGTGTGCGTGAGTTTTTACTTTGTGACGAGTGCGTGTGTTTTACTTTTCGTAGAGTGAGTGCATTTATTTTCACCTACTCGTTTGAGTAGGACCCGCATTTATTTTTCCCTACTCATTTGAGTAGGATTTGTGTGCGTGTGTTTTACTTTCCTGTAGAGTGAGTGTGTTTACTTTATGTCGAGAGAGTGTGTGTGTGAGTTTTACTTTCTGTCGAGTGTGTGCGTGTGTTGCATTTATTTAGTCATACTCATTTGAGTAGGACCTGCTTTCTTTCTCCCGCCCACGCATTTGCGTCGGGACTCGCATTTTACGGCTTTCATTTCAGTCCTACTCATTTGAGTAGGACTAGCAATTTTCTGCTTTCCTTTACTGCTTTCATTTTACTGCTTTCTTTACTGCTTTACTTTTCTGCTTTCTTTATTGCTTCCCTCGCAAGCCGTCCCCATTCCGATGAGTGGCTAACCGTTCTTAGCCCTCAATATCGAAGAGTATTGGGACATATAAAATATCTTAAAATAATTAAAGGTCTAATTTTTTTAATTAATTAAAAGTACTTAAGGTTTGCCCGGGGTTAACGACGCGTAGGATCACATAATCGATGTGTGGGCCCTATTTACGTTTTCCATACGCTAGCCGAGAGGCTGTGCGTATGGACAGATCACCCCTTGGCAAAGAGAGTTCCGCACTAACCCTCGAGAGAGGAGGCGCGCCAACTCTACCGGATTGGGTTCCCCACCCAATAGCGGGGTTCTTAGCGTAATGCGAGCGTTAAGAGGAATCCTTCGTCGGACTAACGTTCAGTCGAATAGTCTTAGCGTTCAGGTGAGCGATAGCCCTATAGGTAGGTGAGCTCATTCTAGTGGAACCTCCACGGCCAAGTCTCCGCCTTAATTAATTAGAAATTTAGGATCTCTTTTTATTTAAAGTTTATTTTGGTTCAAATTTTTTTCGATGCCGTTGTGTTAAGATTTTCATCGGCTCCACCTTCAACCTTTCTTTTTATGCTTTCATTTTCTATTTTCTGTCTTTTTATTATATATAAAATATTACGCGACAAGTAATTATCGGTAAAATAATAGTCCCCTCCAGGGAACAGTAGAATTAATCGAACCGACCCCGAGAACAATACGACCTCGATATTCCACCCGGAATATCATGTACTACTCATGATAGGTGCACTTTCCTCCTTTCGTTAAAACTCGATCACATCCGTTTTATATCCAAATAAATACGCGCGCCCCGTTTTCTTAAATAAAAATCACAATCCGCTTTTCTACTTAAATAAACTGCTCGGGGCGTCGCGTGAATCCTCACCTATTTTTGGAGTTTTAACCGCATTAAGTTTTCGGACTTGATGCGAAAAATACGCAATCAAGAGGCGATGCTCCTTCCCTGCACTTTATTAGCATAGCCAAACAATATAGTGTAAATACACTTCATCACAGGTGTAGGCACGCACGACCACACACCTCGTGCTCTCAGGACACATTCTCGGTGAACCCGGTCAAATCTGCGGTCTCACCACCGCCCCTTGGACAACAAATCTCGTGAGCATTATAGTATTTCCGGCCTAAGACTAAGACCCTCTATCTATGCCAACGGCAAGTACCACGTACCTTATGTCTCTTTAACCGAACGACATAGAGCGGCTACGATTCCACCTAACCCGTTGCTTACACCACAATGTCAATTTAAGCCATATGTGCGGGTCAAGCTTCCCCGAGTCCCAAATCGATCACACACTTTACATAACCCAGTTATGTACAAGTTGGCTCCCAGGCCACCAAGATGGCAGAATCATGCTTCTGCCCAGATTTTCGGGTGCACCTTGGAGTTAGTCCCCAAGGTTCCCTGTTGCAATCTACCGCATAGAAAACCCGAAAAAACAACCATCGGTGCGGAGTGTTCTCCGACCATTCATGTAATTAAACATCACCGATCTAGACTAACTTGTCCGGGTAGGCTTCACACACCATGCCTATGTCCGTACTTCGATTCCGGACTTTACATGCAAAAAATGGGGACTATTAATGTCTACTCGAAGGAAAACCTCGCTCTTACCACTCACTCGCGGGAGGGAGTTTCCTATGCAGAAAGAAAGAGGACTTCACATGTCCAAGAAGAGAATCGTTACCCTTAGGTTTCTCTTTGGCTCCATGAAGATCTAGATGGATGAAAAGCATCGTAATGGCCTCGCCTCCGTAGATATGGACTCGACTTGCGATTTGGGGCTCCGAAGCTCCATCGACGGCCGGATCTCTCGTCCTCCTTCTTCCTTTCTCTCCCCTCTATGTAAAGCTTTTAGAAAGAGAAAATCAAAGAGAAATGAGGGTTTCAAACCCTATTCCCGGCCTTAACTCTGTAAGGACCAGCCTGGGCCCTTGGATCCCAAAAGAAAGAAACAGACGACCACGATTCGCACTTTAAATCAATTTCCTGGGCCGAACACGGCTTGTGACACGCCCGTGTTCAAGGCCGTGAGCCTCAATCGATGTTAAAACCGTCGCATCCTGACCAGGACACGGGCTTAGACTCGCCCGTGTTAACCTTGACACGCCCATGTCAATCAGTACACACCCGTGTTGAGGGGCGTGTTCCTCAATCGACACAGGACAAAAAACAACCCGAAGAGGACACGGTTTCCCGACATGCCCATGTCGATTTTGACACACCCATGTCAACCAGAACACGCCTGGGCTCCAGGCCGTATTCCTCTCCCGACACAGCCCAGATAACAGCTCGAGCAGGACACGACCGTGGACACGCCCGTGTCTCAGGCCATGTTCGTTGTCTCTAGTGCATTTCGTCTACCACTCATGAAGTTCGTTGAACCCGTGCACGACACGACCCGGGACACGCCCGTATCCCAGGCAGTGTGACCCTTACCAGGCACCAAACTTAGCTCTAAACGCTGTCCGTCCCTCTTTTGAGTTTCGGGACGTTACAAGCCTACTCCAGAATTACTCTCCAGTCATGAACGGGCCAAAGGTCATCTTTGGAGGTTCTGATAGAGGATTTACCAAAGGCTACAGTATGATTACTAATGGTAGTGTATCCTTCTCAAATGTGGCGTATGTTGAAGGATTGGAACACAATCTTATCAGCATAAGCCAGCTCTGTGATAAAGGATAAGTAGTAGAATTTCATGCAGATAAGTTCTTGATAAAATCAGTAGATAACTTGGAAACGATTTTATCAAGCACTCGCAGTAGAAATATATTTTGTTTGAATTTTATTTGCATAGACTCTTCTACGCCAGTGTGCATTTTGGCAAAAGATAGTGCGTCTCTTGGTGACCAATGACATAAGAGATTAGCACATATAAATTTCAAAACTATTAATAAATTATTTTCTCTTAATTTAGTACGTGATGCCCCAAATGTCAAGTGCGCTAAAGATAGATCTTGCCACGCATTTGTAAAAGGCAAGCAAACAAGGGCTACTGTTGGATCCCTAGGTTGGATTTGGGTTAGGTTCACTAATTAGGATGTCTGACCCACAATATATATCCAGGGTCATGTGTTTTGAGTCCTAGAGTTTAGGCTAAGTCATTAGGTTCAACCTTGATGGACCAGCCAGTAGAAGACCTCAGATTGACTCAAGACTTAGAAGAAATCAAAGTTCAGTATATAAGTTCGACGTTCATCGGACTCAGCTCAACGATCGTCAATCACAGATCAACGAACTCAGAGTTAATTCTCTGAGTTGAGCTCGACGATATTCGAGCTCAGGTCGACAAAGTCTAGAGTTCAGCCTTCAACACATTCTTTCCAGATTAATTTCGCTGAACTCAGCTCGATGAAGACAAATTATCAGCTCGACGAACTTGGAGCGCAGATTAGGCAAGTTATCTCCAGAAAGTAGTTCGCTGAGCTCAGATCGCCAAACACGTTTTCTCAGGTTGACAAACAGGATTTCTCAGCTCGACGAACGTGGATCTCCGGTCGACGAAATCTGTTCAGAGGTTGACGAATTCTGTCCAAGCCTGACTTAGAGTTTTTCCTCATTTTTGTCCTTATTCCATATATTATTTAGCAGTAATTTCCTGAGTAATTTATGCTCATATTCTCTGAATATAGTCGTTATTGGCAGCATTAATTATGGTCTTTATCAGGTTAATTTCTTACTTAATTAATTGGGACAGTTGGGGAAAATCATTAAAGCAAATATTCTCCAGCCGATTTTCATTCTCCAAGCAATCAACATTCAATACTTGAGATTCAAATTTCAAAGGAGAATTCAACTGCAGAATATAAAAGAGATTTTCTCTTTCAGATGATAGTGAGCAAGATACAAAACCAGAGAATACAAAAAGATATTCAGAAATTCTCTGTGAAAGAAAACAACCTGTTTTCTCCTTGATCTTACTGAAGAAGAAGAACAACAACAATCACAATCAAGAGTCTTCTTCAACTTCAACTCCAGGAGCTTTCAAGCACAACAAACTCTGAATCAGTCAGAAGTTCCTGGAATACTTCAAGTCAAGGCTGAAAACCTACACCCTGTGCAAGGCTCCAGTGATTTCAGAAGGAGCTTTTGACAACAAAAATCCACTAAGTCTTCTCTGTTGATTAGAGAAAGAGAAGAAACCATCAAATCTCTCCCCCTCTTGTAAAAGGGTTTATTAACTCCCTTCAAAAGTTTATGCTTGGTTTTTTAGCACTTGATCAAAAGCTCAAAGGGTTGTGAGATCTCCCTGGAAATAGATTTTGTGGTGGCAGTCACCTGATCAAAAACCTGCTAGTGGATTCCTACCAGGGTGGCAGAAGAGTGGATATACCCAGGTTGGGAAATCACTATAAAATTTCTTGTATTGTCTGGTTGCCCTTTTTCCTGTTGTTCTTGCTGTGACTGTGTTAGATTAGTTTACTGTGTTGTGGTAGATTAGTTCAGGTTATCTTTTCTTTCTATTACTACTACTGGTATCATCAATTTACTCTGATAATATTAAAAACAGCCAAAAAGATTTATTTACTCTATTCACCCCCCTCTAGAGTAAATCAGATCTAACCCTCTTTTTCAATTGGTATCAGAGCAGTTTCCTTCGGTTGTACAAGTTAACATTTAAACCAAAAGATCCTTATTAGATCAGATCTTCTTTTTCCTTAGTTTTTCTGATTATTTTCACAGCATGACACAGAATAAGGATTATGCAAGCACCAGACCTCCAGTCTGCAACTTGAATAAATTGCAATCTGGAAGGCAAGAATCAGGCTTTATATGAATTCAATTGATGAGGACATATATAATTCTATTTTGACAGGTCCTCCTCAACCTACAGCTGCTACATCTACCTCTACTTTAAGCACTCATGCTGTTCCACCCCCTGAGTGGACAGATGCTCATAAAAAGGCAAAGATAGTAGATGCAAATGCCATGAATATACTGGCTCAAACTATGTCAGATGACATATTTCAAAAGATGGTTGAATGCATATCTGCCAAGGCTATCTGGGACTCTCTCAACCAGATGGTTGTTGGTTCTACAGATGAGAGGAAGGATAGAAGATCAACTATCATCTCCCAGTATGAGAATTTCAAGAAGGTTGAATTAGAATCTGTCAGTGATATGTATAACTGATTAAGCTCAATCATCAATGAGTTAAAGACTATGTATAAGGATATCACTCTCACTCAGGTGAATGACAAGATCCTCATGTGCTTCCCAAGCTCATGGGATTCCAGAATATGACCAATCAAGGAGGACAAAAGTTTGAATGAGATTTCTACAGAATATCTTCTTGGCAAGCTCAAATCATATGAGCAACTGATAAAGTCCAGAGAAGCTGCAGAACATAGCCTTCAAAACTTCAGAAGGAATAAAATCCCCAACTTCCAGTGACGAACTTCTGAGTCTCTTAGCCAAGAGATTCTACAAGATGGTAAGGAAGGACTTCAGAAGAAAGTCATCTAGGCAGGATGACAAACCCAGGTATGACAAGACACCCAATAAAGAAATTGTTTGCTTTGGGTGCAGAAAATCGGGACACTTCATCTCAGAGTGTCCAGAAAATCAAAAGAAGGAAAGAAGAAGAGAAAAGGACTCCAAGAAGCATAACTACAACAAGCCTTCCTCCAACAAGCACAAGAGAAAAGAGAAGGGCTTTGTGGCTGAAACCTGGAGTGATACTAAAGATGAATCCTCATCATCTAGCTCCAGTGAAGAGGAAGAAGAAGCAAAGGCAAGGGAAGTTTACCTCATGGCTATCAATGCCTCTTGCAGCCCATCTGATGCTGAGCGACAAGCAGAAGAATCAGATAAGGAAGAAACATCTGAATCAGAGGCAGATCAGGTATTGTCTTCCTTTGATTATAATTCAGATAGTTTTAAGACTGAATTTAAATCTTTGTGTATTGACTTGATTAATTCTGAAAAAGAAATTAAAACTCTTAGAGAAAAAGTATTTGAACAAGATAACCTGACTTCTGAAAACATTAAATTAAAAGATGAATTGACTTTAGCCAATGAACAAATAATATCACTAAAGACTGAATTGGCTGAGGCAAGGAAACTTGAAGAATCCCTAAATGGGAGAAGCATCAAGTTGATGGACATCACAAACACAGTGAATGCGAGACTAAATGGCAAGCTGGGCTTAGGTGCTTCATCAAACCAACCCCCACTAATTCCGAAGAATATATTAACAACAATTAAATTTGTTTCAGAAAAGGGAAAAGAGAAGATAGATAATGATAAAAATGTTGAACAAACTGAATTAAAACAAATGAATAAGAAAAAGAATAAGAAAAATCTTAATTATAATAATGTTCAACAGATTTTGTCGAACTCCGATCGACGAAATATGTATAGTTCGTCGAACTCAAGTCGACAAACTCCGAACACAAACTTTCACTATAATTATTCGTTGAACTACGATCGACGAAACCAGTATGGTTCGTCGACCCGAGATCGACGATTTTGGGGCCCAGAAAATGAATATTCTCATTCTCTGAGTGGAGTTCGACGAACTCATCCCCATTCGTCGAACTCAGTTCGACGAACTTACTTAAATTCGTCG
Source organism: Platanthera guangdongensis (assembly GCA_039583875.1). NCBI lineage: Eukaryota > Viridiplantae > Streptophyta > Magnoliopsida > Asparagales > Orchidaceae > Platanthera > Platanthera guangdongensis. The sequence continues at coordinate 69,416,337 of CM077150.1, read as the reverse complement.
AACGCAGTTCATCTTAACAAAAACTTTATTTTTTCCAAAACTCATAATCAACCAAGATCATCCATAAACCAATTTAATCAATGGATTATTCCACCTAGAAGATATCATCTCTTAGGTTATAAATGCCAACCTGAATACTCTTACATTTCCAGTTTTAGTTATGTAAAGAAAGAAGGACCCAATGTAACCTGGGTCAAGAATAGCTAATCTGTTTCATTGCAAGTGAAAGACTATCCCACCACAGAGCAACAGTGATATCTGGATAGTGGCTGTTCTAAACACATGACTGAAAACAAGGACAACCTAATCAACTTCAAGTAAAAATTAGGACAAAAAGTAAAATTTGGTGACTCCAATTGTATCCAGACTAAAGCGATGGAAAAGTCAAGATTGGAGCAGTCACCTTCAGGAAGGCAGCATATGTAAATGGATTGAAGCACAACCTTATCTCCATAAGTCAGTTATGTGATGAAAGGTTTCCGGTATCCTTTAATAAAACTTCCTGTATTATTACTTCCTTAGATAACAATGTAGTATTGACTGACACTAGTGTAACGCCCACGATTTTTTCGATGATTTTATTTGATTGAGTATCGTCATATTTATGACGTTGTGGCGTTACTTTTATCGTCGTGTTGACGACGCAATGCCGTTAAGGCATTTTCGCGTCAGTGCGGCCGAGTCTGCCGAAATCTTGTTGTAATGAGAAAATTTTACATTTGGAGTTTAAGTTAAGTAATTTTAGACTTGCTCGTCAAGTTTCGTCGCGATCCGACCGATATTTGGGCATCAACGATTTTTCGAAGTTTTGTGGAATTTATGTTCGTCGTAAACTTTGAAAATTTATATCTCGAGAATGACAAGTCAGATTTTGGTTTTGATTTCGCCGTTCTGTTCGTAGCGTCAGTGTTCGCCCACGGTGCGAATTTCATTTGATTCGGCGCGCGTTCGGGCCTCCGTTTTGAACTCGTGTTTTCTTATTCAAAAATATATAAATATGATTATTTTAATATTATAATACTATTCAAAAATGTATTTTACTATTTATTCATAAAGTTTAAGTTTTTGGATATATTTGCAAAAAGGTACTGTTCATTCAAAAAAAATTGTCTGATTCTCGAGTAAATTTTTCGGTACTCGAGTGATTATTCCTTTTACTCGAGTGATTATTCCTTATACTCGAGTGAATTATTTTTGGTGTACTCGAGTGATTATTCCTTTTACTCGAGTGAATTATTTTTAGTACTTGAGTGATTATTTATTATACTCGATTGAATTTTTTACCTCTCGAGTACTGCATTCCTATCTCTCGAGCAGCCTATTTTCTAGCTCTTGAGTACCTGTAAACTTGTCTCGAGTGGTCTGTGTAACACCTCCCCTGTAATGACCGTATAATATAGGTCCGGCCGGGGCCCCACAACATACAGACGCCACAGCTTTAGCATTAAAAGATGATATATCTACCCACACTCAAAACACTAAGCACAACATAGCGGAAAAGCAACAAGAACCGGAAGTTATCCACTACCAAGAGTAAAAAGACGGCCTTATGGCCTTACAACACAAGAGAGTCCAAACTCAAAAAATACAGCATTCATGAAAGTGCGAGTGCACCCCTAGTCTACCTCGGCATGCAAGCCGGAACAAGAGTCTCATACATAACACCAAAAGACTATAGCTACAACAAAAGTAACACTCCATGAGGCTTAGGCCTTTCTGGCCGGCGAGCTAACTCCTGCTTGCGATCCTTGCCCTGTAAAAAATATTAGTAACGTGAGTCAGCAAAGGCTGACCTCAAACTGTGTAACCAACACATCTCCTCCCGGCCGCTTCTAACGGACCCCGGGGAACCCTCCAACCTGCAAGTCAGCACTTCGTATGCATATATATATATATATATATATATATATATATATATATATATATATATATATATAGAAATGCATTTAAAACATGCTTGAATGTCTCAAACAACATACACGTTCTCTACTGGTTGAGCATATAATAAAAGGGGCGTACTTATGCAACATGAATGCACCACCCGGGCTTCACCCAAGGCACCCTACTGCGTATGCATCTAGCACAACATCACATCATTTGGGTACTCACCATTTCCCCATTGGCATAAAGCCACAAACACAAAAGGGAGACACAACTCCCCCAAACGGCACACAGGCCGCCGCATGGAATTCTTGCCAAGGCCCCACCCTCTCATGAGCTTAGCCCCGGGCTTGCCTGAAAGCTCTGACGTCTCATGTCAGGATTCCAACAAACAAAAACTGACCGATTCAAAGAAGCCTTACTGGACACCACCCGCTCATGGCCTCATTGACCGGGCTTGCCCCAAGCTTGGCATTCTCGTCAGTCTCACAAAAGGGGACTAGTCTCGTCGGGACACTCTCCACGCATGACGTACATGTCACGGGATAGCCAGCCGACCACGGAGACATAGCCACGCCTTGGCACATCACAAACCAAGACAATTCCACCCTAGTCCCTCATTTGTACTGTAGCGTACCCGCGCACCAAGGAAACCATCTCCAACTCATGCGGAGCTAACCTTATCCACCAAGGAAACCATCTACCGCCATGAGGAGCTAACCTTGTCCGATTCCGACTACACGTACTCTTTCGAGAAAATGGGGAAAACACCACCACAACACAAATGACATCTTGCCGCAACGGAATTTCTACGAATACCTAAAGTTCGTATGCAACATCACCGAGTCGGACTAACGGTCGCGATTACGGCTTCACCCACCATGCCTAATCCACTAACGGAGCGGATCTCTAATGCAACCCATGCCGGGGACGGACTCAATCGACCCGGAGGTTCCTCTTGAACCTTGGCGACCCAAAACCCCTCTCATTTGAGTGTTTGGTGCCCAAAACTAGAAAAGAAATGATGCTAAAGACATGCATCCTAAGTCCGAGAGAAGAAGTGTCGTTACCTTCCGACTCCTCTTCCTAGCCATAGAAAAATAGCCGGATGAAAACCTTCGCAATGGTCTAACCATCACGGATCTGGACTCGGCTCGCGATTTGGAGTATCGAAACCTCTCCTATAGCCCAAGCCCTCCTTCTCCTTCTTCCTTGCTCTAACTTCTCTCTAGACTTTAGTAAGAGAGCTTGGAGAAGAATGAGGGTTTTCAACCCTATTCTCGGACTTAACTCCCCAAGAGATGTCCTGAACCATCAGATCCCAAAATAAAGAAAAGAATGGCCACGATTTGTCTGGAAAATAGAACACCTGGGCCAGACACGGCCTAGCACACGACCATGTCCAGGGCCGTGTCCCCCATTCGCCGTCACAAATCGACGCGCCTGGAACAGCACACGGGCATCGAACACGCCCGTGTTCGATCTGACACGCCCGTGTTCCAACTGACACGGCCGTGTGTCCCCAAGATTTAATTCCGAAAACAACCCGAGAACTACACGGGTACTGGACACGCCCGGGTCCTTGCCCGTGTCCACCTCAACACACCTGGGCTCCAGGCCTTGTTCACGCCTCGACACCTGACACGGCCTTGGACATGCCCGTATCCTAGGCCGTGTGCCTTGACTCGACACCTCGTCGAGCGATGTCTCGACACTTCGTCGAGCGAAACTCGACAACTGACTGACACGGCCTTGGACACGCCTGTGTCCTAGGCCGTGTGCCCTGTCTCGACACTCGACACTGCCCGTGTGTCGACACCGTGAAAAAACATCAAGCGAAGTTCGCCGACTAAATGGGACACGCCCTGTGACACGCCCGTGTCACAGGCCGTGTGCCCCGAACTCGACACTCGACACTCGTCGAGTGAACAACTCGACACTTGACACCGACACGGCCTTGGACACGCCCGTGTCCTACGCCGTGTGCCTTGTCTCGACACATCATCGAGCGAAAATCGTCGACTCCCCGGGCCGATCGTCGACAAGACAACGACACGCCCTGGGACACGCCCGTGTCCCAGGCCGTGTGCCCCCTGCCAGAAATCAAAATTTGGCCAGAAACGCTAATCGACCTTCTCTCGAAAATTTGGGGTGTTACAACTCTCCCCCCTAAAAATAATTTCGTCCCGAAATTACAAAACAAAGGTAACAAAACTTAAATTGTACCTGAAATGAAGAGTTCCGGATACTCTTCTAGCATATCTTGTTCTCGTTCCCAAGATTGCTCCTCGCGACCACAGTTGTCCCATCAGACTCTCACGAGTTTAACCTCTTTATTCCGCAACTGCCGAGTCTCCGAATCCTCTATAACAATTGGACGGACTCGCGTCCTCAAGTCTTCCTCTATCGGCACCAATGCCGACTCAATCACCACACTAGCCTCCACCAAGGCTTTCCTCAAGACGGAGACATGGAAGACGTCATGCAATCCACTCAGCTCCGTGGACAGCGCCAATCGATAGGCTGCTTCTCCCACCCGTTCAACAACTTCAAAAGGCCCCAAAAACCTTGGACTCAACTTCTTGAGTCGGCAAATCCGTGAGACACCTTTGAACGACTTGATCTTCAAATAAACCCAATCACCTACCGCAAATTCCAACTTTCTGTGACGAGCATTAAAGTATTTTGCTTGCCGGTCTTGCGCCACCTTCATACGCTCTTGGATGGTCCGTACCAACTCACAAGCGTCAACTACCACCTCCTTTCCCAAAAGTTTGGTGTCTCCCGCCTCTGCCCAAGACATTAGTGTTCGACACCGCCTCCCATATAAAGCTTCATATGGCGCCATTTTTATGCTTGCTTGAAAACTATTGTTGTATGCGAATTCCACCATGAAGAGGTGATCCTCCCATTTCTTGTCGAAGTCAAGAACGCACATTCTCAACATATCCTCCATAGTACGATTCGTTCTTTCAGTTTGCCCATCAGTTTGAGGATGGAACGCCGTACTGAACTTTAGCTTCGTGCCCAAACTCTTCTGAACCAATCTCCAGTCCTTGGACGTAAATCGTCCATCTCGATCGCTGACTATGCTTTTAGGAATTCCATGCTGTCGCACAATGTTGCGCACATACAACTCCACCAGCTTCTCCACGCTGTCCTCCTTCCGAATTGGGATGAAGTGAGCCACCTTGGTTAGGCGATCCACGATCACCCAAATCGCATCATTACCCTGTTGCGATCTAGGCAAACCATGTACAAAATCCATGGAGATGTCATCAAATTTCCACTCAGGGATTGGAAGGGGCTTCAGGAACCCGCCCGGCTTCTGATACTTGGCCTTCACCAAGGCGAAAGTTTGGCAACGATTCATATATAAAGCTACATCCCGCTTCAGCCCTGGCCACCAAAAGGATTTCTTCATATCCAAGTACATCTTTGTAATGCCTGGGTTAATGGAGTACTTTGTGAAGTGAGCCTCAAACATCAACTCCTCACGGAGTTTGCCGAACTGCGGTACACAAACTCTTCCGTCCTTCCTCAGAATCCCATCAATCATCTCCCAGGCGCTGCACTCGCCCTTTTGAGCCTCCACCACATACAGTTGCAACTCCACATCTAACCGAGTCGCTTCCCAAATGCGATTGGACAAGTCTTTTTGCACTGCAATCCAGTTCAACCGAGCCACGCTAGACTCGCCTCTCGCAACACATACCAAACCAAGGGACTCCCATTCCCGTACCAACCGCTCATCATGAGCTTCAATCCAATTTCCTTGCCCTGAGTACTTTCTACTCAAAGCATCCGCCACCACATTGGCTTTAGCCGGCGTATACTGAATCGCCACTTTGTAGTCTCCAAGAAATTCAACCCACCTGCGTTGCCGCATGTTCAAGTCCTTCTGATCCAAGAGATACTTCAGGCTTTTATGATCCGTGAAGATCTCCACCCTTGCGCCATACACATAATGTCGCCATATTTTTAACGCAAAGATTACCACCGCCAACTCCAAATCATGGACGGGGTAATTCCTCTCATGAGGCTTCAACTGTCTAGACCCAAAAGCTATCACCTTGCCATGTTGCACCAAAACGCAACCCAAACCGCATCCCGATGCGTCACTGAAAATCTGAAATCCCTCGGTCCCTTGTGGTAGACTTAGGATTGGAGCCCTCATAAGCCTCTCCTTCAGTGACTCAAATGCTTGTCCGCACTCTTGGGTCCACACAAACTTATGGTCTTTACGAGTGAGTGAGGTGAGGGGTTGAGCTATCCGCGAAAAATTCTTCACGAATCTCCTATAATACCCGGCTAGTCCAAGAAAACTTCGGACTTCCGCCACGGTCCTCAAAATCGGCCAATCTCTGATGGCTTCCACTTTTGCTGGATCCACTGCCACCCCATCACCACTAATCACGTGGCCCAAAAATGCCACCTTGGCTAACCAGAACTCGCACTTTGAGAACTTCGCAAACAACTGGTTCTCCCTCAACACTTGCAAGACCACTCTCAAGTGGGTCTCATGCTCCACTTCAGATTTGGAGTACACCAAGATGTCATCAATGAAGACAACCACAAATGAATCCAAGTAATCCTGGAATACTCGATTCATAAGATCCATGAACACAGATGGTGCGTTCGTCAGCCCGAACGGCATCACCGTAAACTCAAAGTGTCCGTACCTTATACCAAAAGCAGTCTTGGGTATGTCCTCATCCCGAATTCGCAGCTGATAATAGCCTGACTTCAAGTCCAATTTTGAATATACCACTGACCCCACCAATTGGTCGAACAAGTCATCTATCCGAGGAATCAGATACTTATTCTTGATGGTCAATTTATTCAGCTCTCGGTAGTCTATGCATAGACTCATGCTACCGTATTTCTTCTTTACAAACAACACCGACGCGCTCCACGGTGAAGAACTGGGTCTAATATACCCTTTCTCCAACAGTTCTTGTAACTGTACCTTAAGTTCCACCAACTCCTTTGGTTCCATCCTAAACGGAGGACGCGACACCTGTCTAGCCTCTGGCACTAACTCGATCGAGAAGTCGATCTCCCGCCGAGGAGGCGCTCCAGGAAGTTCATCCAGAAACACATCCTTGAACTCTACCACCACAGGCACTTCCTCAATAGATAGCTGGGAGAGACGAACCTCCAATAATGCTACCAGCGCCACAACACCCTGGTTAACCGCCCGCATCAATTGCATGGCCGAAATTAGGGAATGGGCTACTCCACAAAGGCCCTCAAATTTGACTTCCGCCTGCCCCTTGCTCTTTAGGGTCACTACCTTGAATAAACAATCAATGCTGGCGCGCTGCTCTACAAGCCAGTCCATGCCCAAAATGACATCGAACTTAACTAACGGTAACACCGCTGCTACCAAAACGAAGTCAACTACGTCTAGTTCCCAACAGATGTGCCCTTTAGCCCCGGTGGTCATGGATGACCCATTTGGCATGCGCACTTTCAGCTCCGCGTCCGCCGAAAAAGACTCAACTCCTATTCTTCGGATGAATCTCTCCGCAAGAAAGGAGTGCGAAGCTCCCGTATCGAACAATACCCTAGCGGGGTATCCAGAAACTAACACGAAGCCTACAACAAGACATCTCACAAAAAGGGGGGGGGGGTCTAAAAGAATGAAGCACAAATTCAAACTTAAATTTTCTTCATACCTGTCACCACATCGGTTTGACGGATCGCTTCCTGCTGCCCAAGGTTGTAGGCCCTTGGTTGCACCGGTTGGAACCGATAAGCGCTTGATTCCGCCATCTTCCCTTTCTATGCGGCACTAGGGCCGGAGCGCACAGTCTGCTCCTGCCTTGTCTCTTGCTCCGCTCCCCCTTGAGGACAAACACGAGCTATGCGCCCAACCTTCCCGCAGTTCTAGCACGTCGGCGGTCCCCTAGAGTGAGAACCTCCAGGAGCCCACTTGCTCTTCTCACCGGATCTGGAAGTTTGAGGCTTTTTCCTCCATCTGCTCCTTTCCGACTGTCCTTGGGATTGGGGAGGCTTCCCTTCCCCTTGCTTGGGCGTGAAACCCTTACGACGTTGGGTTCGCTCCAGATCACTCTCCAAACTCCTGACAGCCTCAACAAGTTCATTAAAACCGGCTCTCTTCATGGAAATGAGGGGTTGCCTCAGATTCTCCCTCAGCCCATGGTAGAAGAGGTTATCCCTCTCTACATCATCTGCCATCATCGTTCCCACATAACTACCCAAACGGGTGAACTCCTGCACGTATTCGTCCACCGTCTTGTCCCGCTGCATTAAGTGCAGGAACTGCCTCTAAAGTGCCAACCGTGTAGAAACGGGAATATGTCTTTTTATAAAAGCGTCCCCAAATTCCTCCACCGACGGGGTGCGTCCAGGTAACTGGCGGCCGCTATGGATCACCCACCACAACTTGGCATCTCCTTCCAACATGAACGCCGCATACTCAGATTTCTTTTACTCTAGCGTCTCCACCGCCCTCAAAAGCTCTTGAATACGAACCCACCAATCCTCCGCATCCGTTGGCGTTCCAACACCCTTGAAAGACGGGGAATGGAAACTCAGGAAATACTTCATGTGTCGGTCTCCATGTCCTACTACCACCCTTTCTGCCAAAGGCTCCACTCGCCTGGCTTCTCCGCCTGGTACGGCCGTCGCCGTGTCCGGTGTAGCAGGGGTTGCTACCTGAGCTGCCGCTACAGCTTGGGCTGCCACAATCGCTTCTGCAAGCATGCGACAGAAGTCGGCCGGGTTTACACCCGTGCCCAAAAGACCCGGAGCAGTGGCACTGCACGCCGAGAGTTCTTCTCTTGCTCTCGAAGTACCCGCCTCGTTGCTTGCACTCTTCAGGAAAACAAGAAACAAGGGATCAGTCTCCAATCTCAAGACTTAAACATAAGGACACTCACGGTCCCGCGTTACCCTTATGTGGATAACTTCTCTACGCACTGACCTTGAATCTAAACCTCGCTCTGATACCAAATTATAACACCTCCCCTGTAATGACCGTATAATATGGGTCCGGCCGGGGCCCCACAACATACGGACGCCACAGCTTTAGCATTAAAAGATGATATATCTACCCACACTCAAAACACTAAGCACAACACAGCGGAAAAGCAACAAGAACCGGAAGTTATCCACTACCAAGAGTAAAAAGACGGCCTTATGGCCTTACAACACAAGAGAGTCCAAACTCAAAAAATACAGCATTCATGAAAGTGCGAGTGCACCCATAGTCTACCTCGGCATGCAAGCCGGAACAAGAGTCTCATACATAACATCAAAAGACTATAGCTACAATAAAAGTAACACTCCATGAGGCTTAGGCCTTTCTGGCCGGCGAGCTAACTCCTGCTTGCGATCCTTGCCCCGTAAAAATTATTAGTAACGTGGGTCAGCAAAGGCTGACCTCAAACTGTGTAACCAACACATCTCCTCCCGGCCGCCCCTAACAGACCCCGGGGAACCCTCCAACCTGCAAGTCAGCACTTCGTATGCAATATATATATATATATATATATATATATATATATATATATATATATATATATATATATATATATATATATATATATATATAAATAGAAACGCATTTAAAACAGGTTTGGATGTCTCAAACAACATACACGTTCTCTACTGGTTGAGCATATAATAAAAGGGGCCTACTTATGCAACATGAATGCACCACCCGGGCTTCACCCAAGGCACCCTACTGCGTATGCATCTAGCACAACATCACATCATTTGGGTACTCACCATTTCCCCATTGGCATAAAGCCGCAAACACAAAAGGGAGATACAACTCCCCCAAACGGCACACAGGCCGCCGCATGGAATTCTTGCCAAGGCCCCACCCGCTCATGAGCTTAGCCCCGGGATTGCCTGCAAGCTCTGACGTCTCATGTCAGGATTCCAACAAACAAAAACTGACCGATTCTAAGAAGCCTTGCTGGACCCCACCCGCTCATGGCCTCATTTCCCGGGCTTGCCCCAAGCTTGGCATTCTCGTTAGTCTCACAGAAGGGGACTAGTCTCGCCGGGACACTCTCCACGCATGACGTACATGTCACGGGATAAACAGCCGACCACGGAGACATAGCCACGCCTTGGCACATCACAAACCAAGACAATTCCACCCAAGTCCCTCATTTGTACTGCAGCGTACCCGCGCACTAAGGAAACCATCTCTAACTCATGCGGAGCTAACCTTGTCCACCAAGGAAACCATCTACCACCACGAGGAGCTAACCTTGTCCGGTTCCGACTACACGTACTCTTTCGAGAAAAAGGGGAAAACACCACCACAACACAAACGACATCTTGCCGCAACGGAATTTCTACGAATACCTAAAGTTCATATGCAACATCACCGAGTCGGACTAACGGTCGAAACTACGGCTTCACCCACCATGCCTAATCCACTAACGGAGCGGATCTCTATTGCAACCCATGCCGGGGACGGACTCAATCGACCCGGAGGTTCCTCTTGAACCTTGGCGACCCAAAACCCCTCTCATTTGAGTGTTTGGTGCCCAAAACTAGAAAAGAAATGATGCTAAAGACATGCATCCTAAGACCGAGAGGAGAAGTGTCGTTACCTTCCGACTCCTCTTCCTAGCCATGGCAAAATAGTCGGATGAAAACCTTCGCAACGGTCTAACCTTCATGGATCTGGACTCGGCTCGCAATTTGGAGTATCGAAACCTCTCCTATAGCCCAAGCCCTCCTTCTCCTTCTTACTTGCTCTAACTTATCTCTAGACTTTAGTAAGAGAGCTTGGAGAAGAATGAGGGTTTTCAACCCTATTCTCGGACTTAACTCCCCAAGAGATGTCCTGAACCATCAGATCCCAAAATAAAGAAAAGAATGGCCACGATTCGTCTGGAAAATAGAACACCTGGGCCGGACACGGCCTGACACACGGCCGTGTCCAGGGCCGTGTCCCCCATTCGCCGTCACAAATCGACATGCCTGGAACAGCACACGGGCATCGAACACGCCCGTGTTCGATCTAACACGCCCGTGTTCCAACTGACATGGCCATGTGGTCGGTCGTGTGTCCCCAAGATTTAATTCCGAAAACAACCCGAGAACTACACGGGTACTGGACACGCCCGTGTCCTTGCCCGTGTCCACCTCAACACACCTGGGCTCCAGGCCTTGTTCACGCCTCGACACCTGACACGGCCTTGGACACGCCCGTGTCCTAGGCCGTGTGCCTTGACTCGACACCTCGTCGAGCGATGTCTCGACACTTCGTCGAGCGAAACTCGATGACTGACTGACACGGCATTGGACATGTAACAACCCCAATCGTGCATATGATATATTCTCGAAGGTTCGGCCGGGGCCCCACAGGATATATCACAAAACAGTCGGTGAAGGTGCAGGATGATACCAGAGTAGCGCGTCGCACCTATCACAAAGCATTCTAGCGGAAGCCTAGACTACAACTGGAACTCCTCATGAATGTCCAAACATAAAACTCCACATTTTATAAAGTATAGGAATGTCTTACATCAAGTACAAAGCGTTGGCCTTATGGCCTTACATGGCTTTCAAACAGTGGCCTAAACAGACTGGCGCGCAGGCCGGCCACAATAAAAGAAAACTACACAAAAGAAACACATCTAGCCTTCGAGGGCTAGCAGCAGCAGCAGCAACACCAGCAGGAACATCAACCTCTATGCGTCCCGCTCGGCTCTCCCGCACCTGGAAAGGGACAATCCACCCACCGGTGGAAAACAAAAGCAACGGTCAGCGTTCAGCTGACCAAATTATAACGACCCTACCCCTTCTCTCGGGGCAGCGGTATTTGTTTTTCCCTGCAGGCATATCATATCACAAGTATGGCAAGCTATATCATCAAAAGGTGCTTTCACGCACACAAGCCATCACAACCGTTCGCCGCCCGGCCCAACGGTCCGTGCACTCAGGGCACATTCTTGGTGTTCTGGCAACCAATTGCCCACCACCGTATCAGGGTCATAACCCAACGGTAAATCTCTTGAGCATTTACTCCATGGCGTGCAGCCGGAGTTAGTCTTCGGACACCGGGATGGCCCGTAGCCCCCCGTTGTGTAATGGCGCGTAGGCCGAAGACTCTCGCTATGCGCTCCAACAGACCGTACTTTTTGGTCTCACGTCGGACGGACATAGCGCACGTCGGATCCTCCACCCCCGTTGCTCAAATCGCCTTGCCTTCTCCGAGTACAACGTACTCATGGCTATATCAAAGGCGCGGGTCGGTCTCACCAATCCTGTTCTTGGCATTCAAGCCTGGGTATTTCAGTATACCCATTTCCTCACAGCAACAACGGGTCTTTCCTGGGCACACCAGTACTTCCTGTGACTCTCTCCACAGGTGGACACCGCACAAGCACAAATGTCAGGGGTCTTTCCTGGGCACACTAGTACTTCCTGTGACTCACTTCACAGGTGGACACCCTATGACATCAAGCATCACAAAAGGGCCTTTCCTGGTCCCACCAGTACTTCCTGTGCCTCATTCACAGGTTGGACCCAAAACCATCACATGGCTATTTTCCTGGGCTACCACCCCAGTACTTCCTGTTACTCCTTTTCGCAGGCATAACCCATAGACTCCTTACACTACACGTTTATCACGGAGTCTTCTCCGGTTCGTATGCAACTTCACCAATCCAGACCAACCTGTCCAGATGGGCTTCACACAGCATGCCTATTCCGTACTCCAATTCCGGATCTATATGCTAACAAAGGGGATTTCAAGAATCACCCAAACGACTCCCAAACTCAGCCACCTCTTGGTGGGGGAATCACAAGATATGCTAAAAAGGAAGCCTTCACATGGCTAGGAAGAAAAGTCATTACCCTTGACGACCGCTTCGGTGCCATGGCCTCAAAGCTTGCTTGCAAGACTCGCAAGAGCGTTTCCTCCGCAACGACGGCTTCGAATCTCTCTTCGGTAAATCGCAGCACCATTAGCAGCAGCCCCCTTTCCTTCTTCCTCCTCCTTTCTCTCTCTCTTTCTCTCTCTTGAAGAAAGATGAAGGCCAACTCAAAATGAGAATTACTTCTCAGTTTTCGGCCTTTAAGAAAAAGAGGAAGAAGCTTCAGCCCTTGGATCCAGACTGAAGGAATGGACGGCCACGATTCTGCCAAAAACACAGATTTTGACCCGACACGGCCTCTGACACGGCCGTGTGCCAGGCCGTGTGCCTCAAGCGGTGGTCAACCGACTTATCCAAACCAGTGACACGCCCATGGGACACGCCCGTGTCATGGGCCGTGTCACCAACACGCCTTCAGACACGCCCGTGTCTGTGGCCGTGTACCTGGGTGAAAAAAATCCCAAATCATCCCGAGACTTCACACGGCCTGTGACACGCCCGTGTCCCAGGCTGTGTGCCCAGACACGGCACAAAGACACGCCCTGTCGAAATCCTTCGGCGGGCTGAGTTCGTCGCCTGATTTGACATGCCCTGTGACACGCCCGTGTCACAGGCCGTGTTCAACACTCAACACTCACTTCTCGACACTCGACGATCGTCGAGAAAAAATCGTCGAGCATGCGACACGGCCTTGGACACGCCCGTGTCCTGGGCCGTGTGCCTCCTCTCGACGCGTCATCGAGAGAAAAATCATCGAGACAAAGGCCGATCGTCAACACAACCTCGACACGCCCTGCGACATGCCCATGTCGCAGGCCGTGTCAGCTGACACGCCCTGGGACACGCCCGTGTCCCAGGCCGTGTCACCCAAAAATGCCTGTTTCCGAACTTTGGGCTGTTACAATCCTCCCCTCCTACAAGAAATTTCGTCCTCGAAATTCAGAGACAGGAAAGCAACAGAAAATAACAAGAAAAATGTGATAACATATATAAAAGTTTATGTTACAATATTCTCGCTACAAATTACACAAACAGCTCAGGGAACTCTGCTCGCATGGTTTGCTCGCGCTCCCATGTCAGGTCTTCACGACCGCAGTTGTCCCACCGGACTTTTACCATACCGACCGTCTTGTTCCGCAACTGTTTCTCTACTCGATCTTCGATCTGAATGGGTCTAACTCTCGTTGTTAGCCCAGACTCTTCCGGCACACGATCATTCGCGATCACTTGAGCTGGATCTTTCACGGCCTTCCGAAGCACCGAGATGTGAAAGACATCATGTAACCCACCCAAGTCCGCCGACAGAGCTAGCCGATAAGCCGCTTCGCCAATTCGCTCAACCACTTCAAAAGGACCCAAATATCTTGGACTCAACTTTTTCAATCGTCGAATCATGGAGACACCTTTGAATGGCTTGATCTTCAAGTAGACCCAATCGCCAACCGCAAATTCTACGTTCCGGTGCTTGGCGTTGTAGTACTTCGCTTGTCGATCTTGAGCAATCAGCAATCTCTCTCGAATAGTCCGAATGGTTGAGTTTGCTTCATCCACCTCATTTGGTTTAACAACCCGGGCTTCACCCGCTTCTACCCAAGCCAAGGGAGTACGACACTTCCTTCCATATAGGACTTCATATGGTGCCATCCCAATGCTTGCCTGGTAGCTGTTATTATATGCAAACTTGACCATATAGAGATGATCTTCCCATCTCTTTCCGAAGTCAAGGGCGCACATTCGGAGCATGTCCTCCATTGTTCTGTTGGTACGTTCAGTTTGGCCATCCGTTTGGGGATGAAAGGCCGTACTGAAAGTCAACTTTGTGCCCAACAGTCAGTGAACTAGTCTCCAATCATTTGACGTGAATCGCCCATCTCGATCACTTACAATGCCCCGAGGAACACCGTGAAGCCGCACAATCTGATCAACATATAACTTTGCCAAACTTTCAACCGAATCATCCCTCCTGTTCGGGAGAAAATGTGCTACTTTTGTTAGCCGGTCAACAATTACCCAAATGGAATCATTTCCTCGCTGCGATCTTGGCAACCCATGTACAAAATCCATGGAAATATCATCAAATTTCCACACTGGGATCGGCAGTGACTTCAAATAACCGCCCGGCTTTTGGCATTCCGCCTTCACCATCGCACATGTTTGGCATTTGGATACATAAAGGGCAACATCTTTCTTGAGCCCTGGCCACCAGAAAAGCTTCTTCATATCGTTGAACATCTTTGTGCTCCCGGGGTGAATGGAATATTTGGTATAATGCGCTTCATACATCAGTTCTTCCCTCAGTTTCCCCACATTCGGGACGCACAAACGACCCTATTTTCGCAAAAGACCGTCATTCTAGGTGAATTTGCCTTCTGGCCCTTCATTCACATAGCGCAAGAGATCTTCATCCAACTCCGTTGCCCGTCGAACTCGGTTCGCAAGGTCACATTGCACCTCGGTCCAGTTCGAACATGCAGTGGCAATGGAATTCTTGTCAACACAATAGATCTCTAATGCTTCCAACTCCTGGATAAGACGTCCATCATGCATTTGTAACCAATTTGCTCTAGCCGGAACTCGCCGACTCAAGGCATCCGCGACAACATTCCCCTTCCCGGGCGTATAGTGAATCTCGAAAGTGTAGTCCCCAAGGAACTCCAACCACCTTCGTTGTCGCATATTCAAGTCTTTCTGCTCCAAAAGATACTTTAGACTCTTATGATCAGTATAGATCTCCACCTTCACACCATAAAGGTAGTGTCGCCACAACTTGAGTGCAAAAATCACCGCCGCTAATTCCAAATCATGGACGGGATAGTTTCGCTCATGCACCTTCAGCTGGCGTGAGCCATAAGCAATCACCTTTCCGCTCTGCAGAAGAACGCAACCTAAGCCGCTCCCTGAGGCATCACTATAAATCACAAATCCATCGGTTCCACATGGCGAAGACAACACTGGCGCCGTGGTCAACCGACTCTTCAGCTCTTCAAAAGCTCGTGCGCACTCTGGCGTCCAAACGAACTTTTAATCTTTTCGCGTCAGTGTGGTTAGCGGCAAAGCGATCCGCGAGAAGTTCTCCACAAATCTTCTATAGTAGCCCGCAAGTCCAAGGAAACTCCTGACTTCGGCCACGGAAGACAACATTGGCCATTCTTGTATGGCTCTTATCTTCGCTGGGTCTACTGCAATGCCCGCTCTACTCACCACATGGCCCAAAAATGCCACTGACGATAGCCAAAACTCGCACTTCGAGAACTTGGCATATAGCTGATTTTGCCTCAACGTGTTCAACACCAACCGCAAGTGAATCTCATGCTCAGCTTTAGACTTCGAGTATACCAGGATATCATCAATAAACACTATCACAAACAGATCCAGGTACTTACGAAAAATACGGTGCATCAGATCCATAAACACCGAGGGTGCATTGCACAATTCAAAGGGCATGACTGTGAACTCATAGTGCCCATAACGCGTTCCAAATACGGTTTTGGGAATATCACCTTCCCGAATTCTTAACTGGTAATAACCAGACTTCAGGTCCAACTTCGAATAGACGGTCGAGCCCACCAGCTGATCAAATAATTCATCAATCCGAGGTATAGGATACTTATTTTTCTCGGTCAGCTTATTCAATTTACGGTAATCGATACACAACCGTAACCCACCATCTTTCTTCTTTACAAAAAGCACAGGCGCGCTCCAAGGTGACATACTTGGGCGGATATAACCTTGCTCTAGCATTTCTTGTAGTTGAACCTTCAACTCAGCCATCTCTTTAGGCGCAACGCGATATGGCGAGCGGGCCACGGGTTTCGCACCTGACACCAACTCAATTGTGAAGTCAATCTCCCGCTGGGGTGGTAGCCCAGGGAGATCCGCGGGAAACACATCTGTAAATTCTGCCACAATCCGAACCTCGCACAAAGTGGCCTTAGGCTCCACAGCCTGAATTAGTGCAAAGTAACACTCCGCACCCTTCCGAACAGCTTTGACTACCTGGAGTGCAGACATCAACGTCCCGCTCACTCCTCGCATACCCGCGAACTTTGTCTTCTGTTCGGTATTCTGGCCCAACGTGATTTCTTTGGACTGGCAATCAATCATAGCATGTTGCTCCGCAAGCCAATCCATCCCAAAAATCACATCGAATTCCGATATTGGCAAAACAAATGCGGTTAAACAAAAATCCCGACTTCCGAACTGAACCGCCACATCGCAAGCTTGATCCGCAAGCATCCAACAACCATTCGGCAACATCACTCTGACGCTATCTGTCTTTACACGACTGGGTATCCCAAGCCGCGTTAGAAACTCACGAGACAGAAAAGAATGCGATGCCCCTGTATCAAACAGTGCTCGCGCCAGCGTGTTCCGAATCATTACAAAGCCTATGACAACATGTCACACGCACAAACCACAAACATAGGGGTACTAAGCTAGCATACAAACAATAGCATATGCAAAACTACACTCATACCTGTGACAACGTCACTCTGCTTGATGGCCTCTTGCAGGCCAAGATTGTAGACCCGGGGTTGCGCCTGCGAGGCAGAGGAATCCACCACCGCCTTTCCTTTTTCCGCATAAGATGCTCCCGCCTTCTTTTCACTCTTTGGCGGCATCCGACAATCTCGCGCAATATGCCCCATCCTACCACAATTGAAGCAGGTACGAGTGTCTGGCTTGGAGGTTGCCCCTGATGTTGCTCCCGTTGCAACTGATGAAGGAGCTTGTCCACTAGGCTTGGACTTCTTACCCCATCTCTTCTTATAAAATGATTTTCCCGATCGAGGCGCCTTCCACTCCGGTTGCGTCACAGCCAAAGCTCTCTTCCCTTGCACCCTCTTCATATCCTTTTCCAACGCGGTCGCGGTGTCAACCAACGCTTGGAAACCTTAGTTCACAGAGCTTGACACAAGGAACCTCAGCTCGTCCCTCAGTCCTTCATAGAACCGATTAGTCTTCCGCCGCTCATCAGCAAAAATCGAACCCGCATACCGCCCCAAGCGAGTAAACTCATGCAGGTACGCGTCAACACTACCATCACCTTGAGTTAACCGTTGGAATTCATTCTCCATGGCTATCCGTTGAGCCACAGGAAGGTGCTTTGCAAGGAAGAGTCTGGAGAATTCTTCCATCGACACTTGGGTTAACAGACGACCCGCCAAATGATGCAACTCCATCTCATCCCACCATAAACGAGCTTCTCCTTCAAGCAAAAAGGTAGCTAACGTAACTTTCTGATGCTCCGCCGTTCCTATCGCCGTCATCACTCGCTTGACGCGCGATAGCCAATCCTCAGCCTGTGTCGGGGTTCCCACTCCCGAGAACGTAGGCGGATGGAAACTCATAAACCGCGTTAGCTGCTTCTCAGCCACTCGAGGAGCCACATCCATGACAGGTTCATGCCTTGCCGCCACCAGTTATGGCCTCACAGCCGCTTGTTCCTGCCTAAGTGGCTGACCTTGGATCATGGTAAATAAGGCCTCCGCAACTAAACGCACATGTTCCGCAGACGGTGGAGGTGTAGGCACCGCGGCTGGTGCCGTACTTTCATCAGAACGCTGGGGCTCAGACGGCCCAGCTCCACTCCGTGTCACATAAAGGTGGACAAGACACACACATTAGCGGTCGTTCCCAAGCAAACAACACAAAATAGGAACACGCAGGTTCCTCAAACATATCAAGTTTGCATTCCTATCATGGACATTCAGGAGTTCATTCGTAGACTTTGGTGTGCACAAACACGTGCTCGCCACCCCACAAAAGAAGTCGGCCACGACGTCGAGAGGGAAAGACCAAGACAACCGATACCAAAAATGTAACAACCCCAATCGTTCATATGATATATTCTCGAAGGTCCGACCGGGGCCCCACAGGATATATCACAAAACAGTCGGTGAAGGTACATGATGATACCAGAGTAGCGCGTCGCACCTATCACAAAGCATTCTAGCGGAAGTCTAGACTATAACTGGAACTCCTCATGAATGTCCAAAC
Organism: Platanthera guangdongensis; assembly: GCA_039583875.1. Lineage (NCBI taxonomy): Eukaryota > Viridiplantae > Streptophyta > Magnoliopsida > Asparagales > Orchidaceae > Platanthera > Platanthera guangdongensis. Next base: position 69,397,582 of record CM077150.1, on the reverse strand, counting down.
ATAAAACTCCACATTTTATAAAGTATAGGAATGTCTTACATCAAGTACAAAGCGTTGGCCTTATGGCCTTACATGGCTTTCAAACAGTGGCCTAAACAGATTGGCGCGCAGGCCGGCCACAATAAAAGAAAACTACACAAAAGAAACACATCTAGCCTTCGAGGGCTAGCAGCAGCAGCAGCAACACCAGCAGGAACATCAACCTCTATGCGTCCCGCTCGGCTCTCCCACACCTGGAAAGGGACAATCCACCCACTGGTGGCAAACAAAAGCAACGGTCAGCGTTCAGCTGACCAAATTATAACAACCCTACCCCTTCTCTCGGGGCAGCGGTATTTGTTTTTCCCTGCAGGCATATCATATCACAAGTATGGCAAGCTATATCATCAAAAGGTGCTTTCACGCACACAAGCCATCACAACCGTTCGCCGCCCGACCCAACGGTCCGTGCACTCAGGGCACATTCTTGGTGTTCTGGCAACCAATTGCCCACCACCGTATCAGGGTCACAACCCAACGGTAAATCTCTTGAGCATTTACTCCATGGCGTGCAGCCGGAGTTAGTCTTCGGACACCGGGATGGCCCGTAGCCCCCCGTTGTGTCATGGCGCGCAGGCCGAAGACTCTTGCTATGCGCTCCAACAGACCGCACTTTTTGGTCTCACGTCGGACGGACATAGCGCAGGTCGGATCCTCCACCCCCCGTTGCTCAAATCGCCTTGCCTTCTCCGAGTACAGCGTACTCATGGCTATATCAAAGGTGCGGGTCGGTCTCACCAATCCTGTTCTTGGCATTCAAGCCTGGGTATTTCACTATACCCATTTCCTCACAGCAATAGCGGGTCTTTCCTGAGCACACCAGTACTTCCTGTGACTCTCTCCACAGGTGGACACCACACAAGCACAAATGTCAGGGGTCTTTCCTGGGCACACCAGTACTTCCTGTGACTCACTTCACAGGTGGACACCCTATGACATCAAGCATCACAAAAGGGCCTTTCCTGGTCCCACCAGTACTTCCTGTGCCTCATTCACAGGTTGGACCAAAAACCATCACATGGCTATTTTCCTGGGCTACCACCCCAGTACTTCCTGCTACTCCTTTTCGCAGGCATAACCCATAGACTCCTTACACTACACATTTATCACGGAGTCTTCTCCGGTTCGTATGCAACATCACCAATCCAGACCAACCTGTCCAGATGGGCTTCACACAGCATGTCTATTCCGTACTCCAATTCCGGATCTATATGCTAACAAAGGGGATTTCAAGAATCACCCAAACGACTCCCAAACTCAGCCACCTCTTGGTGGGGGAATCACAAGATATGCCAAAAAGGAAGCCTTCACATGGCTAGGAAGAAAAGTCGTTACCCTTGACGACCGCTTCGGTGCCATGGCCTCAACGCTTGCTTGCAAGACTCGCAAGAGCGTTTCCTCCGCAACGACGGCTTCGAATCTCTCGTCGGTAAATCGCAGCACCACTAGCAGCAGCCCCCTTTCCTTCTTCCTCCTCCTTTCTCTCTCTCTTTCTCTCTCTTGAAGAAAGATGAAGGCCAACTCAAAATGAGAATTACTTCTCAGTTTTCGGCCTTTAAGAAAAAGAGGAAGAAGCTTCAGCCCTTGGATCCAGACTGAAGGAATGGACGACCACGATTCTGCCAAAAACACAGATTTTGACCCGACACGGCCTCTGACACGGCCGTGTGCCAGGCCGTGTGCCTCAAGCGGTGGTCAACCGACTTATCCAAACCAGTGACACGCCCATGGGACACGCCCGTGTCATGGGCCGTGTCACCAACACGCCTTCAGACACGCCCGTGTCTGTGGCCGTGTACCCGGGTGAAAAAAATCCCAAATCATCCCGATACTTCACACGGCCTGTGACACGCCCGTGTCCCAGGCCGTGTGCCCAGACACGACACAAAGACACGCCCTGTCGAAATCCTTTGGCGGGCTGAGTTCGTCGCCTGATTTGACACGCCCTGTGACACACCCGTGTCACAGGCCGTGTTCAACACTCAACACTCACTTCTCGACACTCGACGATCGTCGAGAAAAAATCGTCGAGCATACGACACAGCCTTGGACACGCCCGTGTCCTGGGCCGTGTGCCTCCTCTCGACGCGTCATCGAGAGAACAATCGTCGAGACAAATGCCGATCGTCGACACAACCTCGACACGCCCTGCGAGACGCCCGCGTCGCAGGCCGTGTCAGCTGACACACCCTGGGACACGCCCGTGTCCCAGGCCGTGTCACCCAAAAATGCCTGTTTCCAAACTTTGGGCTGTTACAGGACACGCCCGTGTCCTAGGCCGTGTGCCCTGTCTCGACACTCGACACTGCCCGTGTGTCGACACCGCGAAACAACGTCGAGCGAAGTTCGCCGACTAAACGGGACACGCCCTGTGACATGCCCGTGTCACAGGCCGTGTGCCCCGAAATCGACACTCGACACTCGTCGAGTGAACATCTCGACACTCGACACCGACATGGCCTCGGACACGCCCGTGTCCTAGGCCGTGTGCCTTGTCTCGACACATCATCGAGCGAAAATCGTCGACTCCCCAGGCCGATCGTCGACACGGCCCCGACACGCCCTGGGACACGCCCGTGTCCCAGGCCGTGTGCCCCCTGCCAGAAATCAAAATTTGGCCAGAAACACTAATCGACCTTCTCTCGAAAATTTGGGGTGTTACAGTCTGCAGCATTTCTTGTGTAGTCCGTTATAATTTGCGTCCGGGAGCCTTTTTGAGGGTCAAAATGATGTCGTATGAAAACATGGTTAACAATAAATTTGTTCGTCTCGACGAGATCTACAACTTTTATGTTGGACACTTTTTGATTTGAAGCGATCCTAAACCTCTGTTTTCATTTTCCGCGCACCCGCTTGTAAATAGTCCGTTTTTAGACAAAACTATATATATATATATATACTCTTATAACTTAGGGTAATTAGAGAGAAAAACTTCATCTTCTCTAAAATTCTTAACCAAACCAGAGAGACGTAGGCGAGAGAGAGGAATCCGTTCGTGAATCTTCCGATGGCTGCCGACGGTGCTCCGGTGCTCGAAATCTTCAACTGAGTATTGATCTGGAAAGCTCTCGTCGAGAGCTACGCCATCGTTGTTGATGCTCGAAAACAGCACCGCCTAGTTAACGGGTTATTTGATCTTACAAGATAGGTGAAGAAGAGGATTGCAGGGTTGATGAGAAGGAGAGGAGAAAGCTTCTGAGTGCTTGAGAGTGGAGCAAACGCTTGTTCAAGGGTTGTAGGGATAGAGGAGAGGTTTGCTGAGAGCAACCGAGAAGGCTGATGATCAGAGGAGCTTGATGATCAGCGGAGGAGGTTGATGATCAACGGAGGAGGTTGATGATCAGCGGAGCAGCTTGAAGATCAACGAAGAAGCTTGATGATCAGCGGAGAAGCTTGATGATCAGCAAAGAAGCTTGATGATCAGCAGAGAAGCTTGATGATCAGCGGAGAAGCTTGATGATCAGCGGAGAAGCTTGATGATCAGCGGAGAAGCTTGATGATCAACGGAGAAGCTTCATGATCAGTGGAGGAGCTTGATGATCAGCAGAGAAGCTTGATGAGGAGCTGCCGAGCAGACAGTTACTTTGATGGTTGTGCTTGCAGATTGACACCGAGAGAGTTGAGTTGAGAAGAAGAGAAGAACAGAGGGGGCCGCTAACAGCGACAACAACAGATTTCGCCTACCGCAGCTTGAATGTCACTCTTGCGACGGGCTTTTCCTTTAATCAAGAAATAAGATTACAGCTTATTAATGCACCTTTACACTAGAAAACAATAAAGGGTACAAAGGGGGAAGCTGACGGCTAAGGAAGAAGTTGCAAGAGGCTAAGTAAAAGAGGCTGCAAGCAGACTGCAGAACTTGACCAGCTTGCTGGCAGAGGCGGCGGACTGGGAAATTGAGTCCGCAGGACTTGATGATCAGCTGTGGAGGACTGGAAAATTGAGTCCACAGGCATTGATGATCAATAGTTTTTCTCTTGCCCGTCATCCCAAATGAGAGGTATTAGGAGCTATTTATAGGCCCGGGGAAGATCTTCTAGAAGCAGGGACCAACGACGTCATCATGGAGACTTGTGCGGACTCGGTGAGCAGGCTGCCTGGCTGGGCGGGCTGGGAGAAGACAAGCCACCTCCTTTGGGCTGCTGAGGCATAGGGGGCAGACTGAGGGGCAGGCCGCCCCTAGTGTGGCAGCCTGAGGAGCAGGCCGCCCTTGGGTGGAGGCCTGAGGAGCAGGCCGCACCCTTTGGGCTACTGAGGCATAGGGGCAGCCTGAGGAGCACGTCGCCCCTAGGTGGCAGCCTGAGGAGTAGGCCGCCCCTTGGGGTGGTGGCCTGAGGAGCAGACTGCCCCTTGGTGGCGGCCTGAGGAGCAGGACACCCCTGAGTGGCGGCTTGAGGAGTAGGCCGCCCCTGGGTGGCGGCCTGAGGAGCAGGCCACCTCCTTTGGGCTGCTAAGGCATAGGGGGCGGCCTGAGGAGCAGGCCTCCCCTGGGGTGGCGGCCTGAGGAGCAGGCCGCCCCTGGGGTGGCGGCCTGAGGAGCAGTCCGCCCCTTGGTGGCGGCCTGAGGAGCAGGCCGCCCCTGGGTGGCGGCCTGAGGATCAGGCCGCCCCTTAGGATGGCGGCCTGAGGAGCAGGCGACCCCTTGGGGTGGCGGCCTGAGGAGCAGGCCGCCCCTATGTGGTGGCGTGAGAAGCAAGCCGCCCCTTGTGGTGGAGACGGCCTGAGTAGCAGGCCGCCCACTTGATGGTGGCAGCCTGAGGAGCAGGCCGACCTCTTGAGGGTGGTGGCCTGAGGTGCAGGCCGCCAGCTTGAGGGTGGCGGCCTGAGGAGCTAGCCACCCACTTGAGTGGAGGCATCCTGAGGAGCAGGCTGCCCGCTTGGATGGTGGCGGCCTGAGGAGCAGGCCGCCCACTTGGTGGTGGTGGCCTGAGGAGCAGGCCGCCCACTATAGGGGAGGAATCCCTGATGGAGAGCCGGAGAGTGAATCCGCCGAGCACGCGACAGTTGAGTTGGTCCATAGGGTTGACACCGGTAGGGTGACCTGGCGGACTGAAGGAATATATCATGCAGATCATCCCCTGTTACTTTAGATTGCCTCCTACACTTGTCGCGAACTCCAGGGAGAACCTGGAGCAGGCCACAACTAGCGAGTTGGCTACCTTTGGAAGGATCGCCGATTTCTGGATTAATAATTGTGGTAAAACTTCTCCCGTTTCTTGAGTTTTCTCGTTAGGGTTTTTCGGACCTAACCTCTATTTCAGCCATTTTGTCCAGATTTCATCTTCCCCCATCTTCTTTCTCCCTGATCTGCGACGTGGAGTGAATTAGAGAACTTTTTCGATAAAACCAAGGCAAGTGGTGGTTTCCCCTCATTTCTCCTAGTCTGATTTGATGGTATTGGCTAAGTTTTTATGTTCTTTAAAATTTTCTGCACTTTTTGTTCCAATTTATTGCTATGATTAACCTTCTTGATGACCACTTGATGTTGTAATATTTTGTCTTGTTGAACTCGATCTTATCAGGATATGTTTAATCGTTCTTGAAGTTTCTTATTGATGCCTTTAAATGCCTTATCTATCGTTATTCAACGTATTAGAGATTATCTAGGATTGTGAATTGTTCCTTAAAGTTGATCAAACATGTCTTGAATTTAGAAATGTCAAGTAGAATCTGATGTGCCAAATCTCAAGATATATGTGGTGATTTCTTTGTGGGTTTTCTTGATTGCGAGAGTTAGTGGACGAAACCACCTCCGTAATTTTTGATGCCTTTATTAGTACCTTGTGGAAGTCTACCAGGTTTTTGGGCGTTTGCGGTGTATGGTGGAGAGTATGTGACTCCCTCGCAGTTAGACAGATATTTTATTCGCGAGGGTGTGTCCAGTTGAGTGACCATCTTGCCCGTGTTTTTGGGTAGAGTCGACTACAGGTGCCTAATAAAGGTTTTGTATTTCTTCCTTATGATTTATTCATGTTGTCACCTTATAGCCTCGTGCGTCTGGTGTACTCATGTTGTACGTGACAAATCACGTAAGAGTTCTTTTTTCCTGATGATGCTTTGTTTTGTTTGTACTTTACTTTAGTGTTTTTGGTCTTGGGTTGGCACCCCTTTTGACCTTTGTTTATTTTATCTTATTTTTTTCTGCCACCATTTGTCCCTTTTTGCAAAGGTGTTCTGTTTTTTGAATGCCTCAGGTTCAGAGCAATAGCAGATAGCAGAGCTGGTTTTGGAGTTTCTGGGCGGCAGTGTTGGCCGTGGTTGTGGCCTCTTCTTAGCGAGGTAGTCTGTTGCTTATTTTGTTTTACTGGTTCAGACATACTTTGTTGTATGTGGGTTTGTGTCAGTTTGTTTACGCCCACAGAATTGTTATTTTTAGATACTTGCAAGCTGCTTAGTTTTCTATATGTGGATGTGGATTACTTGCTCTCTCGGAGGATTTTTGCTAGGAATGCATGTTAGGTATTTTCAATTATAAAATCTACTACTATTACTTCATGTATTGCATAATTTAAAACTCTAACTTGTTATATTTAGCGACCGTAAAAGCTATCTTTACTATTATGATAAATTTAGGGTCTTGCATAGCATGAGTTGTTCTTTAGAGACGTTTATACTCATGTAGGATGTTGGAGTCAATCTAAATTAGTATCTTCTGCAGCGTATAATTATATTTTGATTCGTGGACTAGATGAGCCACTAAGCCGAGGAATACGACTAACTACTGCACTTAAACTGATTTTTACCTTAAAATAACTTTAAGAATCTTTCTTCATGATTAAGTAGGTATTTGTCTGAGCATCCGCAGTTATCCCCCGCTGACGTGGCATCATGACGCATATTTTCCCTTACTCTGATAAGTTATTATATGCGGTGAAAATGCGGGTTGTGACAGTTGGTGTTACAGACAAGTTGCTTGACAATTGGTCGGACAACCTGAAAGTGAGGGTTAGGTCTACAATACTCTAGGGGGGGGTGAATAGAGTATATTTAAATTTTGTTAGGTCCCAATAAAAGTGCTGCTACAGCTTTTGCTGTAAACTGAAAAAGTGCAGTAAATAGAAAACTGGAAAACAAATAATAGTAAATCTAATCACAGCAACACAGTAAGAAAAAAAAGAAAAAGATAGGCAACCAAACGACACAAGAATTTTATAGTGGTTCCCCAAATCTGGGTAGTCCACTCTTCTACCACCCTGGTAGGAATCCACTCAGGTTTTTGATCAGGTGCCTGACACTAATGGGTTTTGATCCGGTCCCCAAAAACCAACGCAAGTCTTTTGGTAAGGAGACTTACAACCCGGAATCACTTTTGAAGGGAGATGACAACCCTTTATACAGGAGGGGGTGAGAGAGTTGATTTTGTCTTCTCTGTCAACAGTCAGAGATAAGACTTATGTGGATTAATGTTTAGCAAAAGCTCCCCCTGAAATATTGAATGGTTCAGGAAGATCTGGAAGCTTTACTGTAGGGTGATAGGTCTTCAATCAGAGTTCTTAACAGCAGTGATGCAGGAGCTTCTAGACTGATTTTGATATCTGTTATCCTTGGAAGTCCTGGAGAGAATGTGGAAGAAGAAGACTCTTGATATTGTATGATTGTTCTCCTTCTTCTGAATGAAGATCACTGCCTGTCACTGTAAGCTTCAGTAAGTTTTGTCTGTGTGAAGCTTTTTCTGAATCAAAATGATTCTACTGCTGTTGTCTGAAAACACAGTGTGTCTCTTCTATTTTTTGTGTATCTGACTGTCTGACTAAGTATCTTCTCTCGCTTTTCAAAAATTTGAATCCTCTATAATTAATACTGACGCCTTGAGAATAATCGGCATTGAATCATTTCCTCAACTGTCCCGTGGAAAATCAGCAAGTCACAATCCTGATGAAGACCGTGATTAATGCTCCTTCTAACGGATACATTCAGAGAATGTAGAGCATTAATCACTCAGGAATTTCCGCATTAGAATGGGGACAGAAGGCCAGAAATGGCTAAGTCTGGAGTCGTCGAACGAATAACAGAATTCATCGAGCTGAGTTACTAGTTCGTCGACCTGAGATTTTGTATTCGTCGACCAGACAGCTTCTGTTCATCGAGCTGAGAATTGCATTCGTCGACTGGAGTTCAGCAATAATTCTGGACTTAGTCAAGTATTTTGTGTTGACTGATATTCTGTGTGTCGACATGAAATTTCTGGTGTCGACACAGGTGGGTGTCGACTGATAATCTTGGTGTCGACACAAATCTTCTGGTGTCGACATAGTTGGTGTCGACACATGCCCTAAGTGTCGACCCAAATTTGCTGGTTCCAGAATTCGTCGACCAAAGAACACAGTTCGTCGACCTGAGAATTCGTCGGCCTGAGAAGTTGACATCGTCGACCTGAGATCTTCTAATAGAAGGATGATTGGAACTCGAGGTCCAAGTTCATCGAGCTCAAAATCTTGTTCATCGATGAAAGTCTGAAGTTCGACTTAGAATAATCTGGAGTTATCCTGACTTTAGTTTGTTGAAGTATCCCAGTATTCGTTGGCCAGAGAAGGAAGATCGTCGAGCTCAGCTCAGAGAAATATCTCAAAATCATCGAGCTGAGAACGCCTTTCGTCGACCTGAGTTCGACGAACGTCGAACTCATTTCTACTTAGTCTTGAAATCTTCTAAGTCTTGAGTCTCTGATAGTCTTGTTGATAACTGATCCATCTGGTGTTGACTCTAAGGACTTGGCCTAAACTCTAGGACACAACTTTGACCCTGGCTATACATGTTGAGTCATATCCTAAGTTAGTGAACCTAGCCCAAATCAACTAGGGATCCAACAATCTCCCCCTATTTGGGTGAGGTCACTAATAGACTCAAAACAAAAACACAAAAAAACAAACAAAGCAATAAAAAGGTATATCTGGCAGAGATTTACTAACACATGCAACAGATATATACATGAGCTTTGTTTTAAACAAAAAGATCAGTTTTAAAACTAATGCAGAGAAAAGAGATTGAAGCAATGTAAAGATTATTTCTTCTGCTTATCTGTAGGCTTGTCTTCTTTTGTCTTCTCTCCTGGCTTTATAAAGATAATTTCTCTATTTGGATTTAAAGCCTGTGCTAGTGTCATTGTCATGGTAGCTGCCCCAATAATATTCGGAGATGTAGTTCTGGGGACAACTGCTTCAGGATGTAGCCTCATGTAATCGTCAACATTGAACAATTTGTTTGCGTTATCAAATCTTTTGAGTTCTTCCTTCCTGTATTTGGACATAGTGGAATATCATGATATATCTTTGCCTTTAGCTTTTGATTTATTAATCAAAGATAGACCAACAAGTTCCGAGAACCTGGCCATTTTAGCAGTGTTTGCTGTTTCAAGATCCTCAAAAGCAACAGGAGGTGAATATGGTCTTTCAGGACTATTAGCCTTCTGATCTGCAGAGATATGTTATTGTTGCTGCTGATGTTGTTGATGTTGTTGATGTTGCTGTTGTTGAGTTTCTGAAGAATGATGCCTTTGCTGACTGCTTCCAGAAGATCTCCCTTGATGTCTCTGATAAGTTTGCATAGGGGCAGATCTCTGAGAGCTAGAGCCAGTGGCACTAGCTGCTGGAGGAGGTGGAGGAGGTGGATCTCTTCTGTATCTCTTAACTGGTGGAGGAGAATATTTTCTACTTCTTTTCCTCTCCTTTTGCTGATTTTTAGACAACCATATCCATGCTGACATTCCTTTGTAAGGAGTAATATTTTGGAGGATATAGAATGGAGTGTCATTCTTTGAGCTTGGCTTAGCAGCAGGAGGAGGGGCTTTCCTTTTCTTGGACAATAGTTTCTTCTTTTTCTTAGCAGCTTCTTCATCTAAATCTTCTTCTTCATCATCATCATCATCATCATCATCATCTGAATCCTGAGGATTATCATATAAAGCATCTATGTCTCTCAAGATGTTCTCAGATACAATAACTTTTTCAGTTGAAACCTGAACTGTGCTTTCAGCTGCTTTTGTTTCTTCTTCAATGTCAGCCAAGATCAACTCATCTAGATCTGGCATAGGGGATTCATCCATTGCAAAAGTTGGTGCAGAGATAGCTACTTGTGGGGATGGAATGACTGCCAAAGTTGGTGCAGAAACTAGAATTATAAAGCTGTCACATAGTTGCTTAGCAACTTCTGGACTGATAGGAGGAGTATAAGGAACAATAGCCAACTGTGGCTTAGTAAATTCTTATGGAAGATACTGCATATATACAGTGTCAAAGGTTTTCAGCAATTCTTCTAAGTTAACTATGAGATTTAGAATAAAATCACCAGCAGTTATGAATCCTTCAGAAGCTGACTCATCACAATCCATGTCAGTATTAATAAAATCAATGAAATCTTTACTTATAAAATCTGAATATTCTGCTGTGAAGACTGGAGTATCTGCTGGTGCTGGAGCTGAAGACTCTGAAGCTGTAGCTGCTGCATCATCATCAGGCATCTCCCCCTGCCTGGGTTCAATGGGAACTGAGGCCAGGCCCTTACTGAGGAGGGGGCAGCAGTGAGAGCAGATATTTATGCAGATAAAGAGGTGATGGTGGTAGCAAGAGGTGTAATGGTCTCTGCTATAAGTGATTTAAGAATGGGAGTGATGATGGTGATGATAGATGAGATGGTAGAGGGGTCCAATGAGAAAGTGGTAGATGGTGTTGCAGTTGGTGTGGAAGAGGTGGCAATTAGTGATGGAATGGAGGGTGGAACATTAGGTATGTGTAGGTTAGATGTTGATGGGGATGGAAGGGTGGCATTTTGCATCACGGTGTCTGATGGTAGGATGTAAGATGGTTTGGAAGAAAGATGTGGGGGTAGTGGAGACTGTGGTGGTGTATAAATATATGTGGCATGAGGGGATTCAGGAGGTGTGGGTGGTTGATTTTCCTGAAGGGAGGAAGATGGAATATCAGTGATGCTAATTTGTAAAGATGGAGTGACTAGGGATTTTGTTGTTGTTGGAAGGGGGGCTGGAAGAGAAGATGTGGAAGGAATACTCTCTTCAGCAGGGTGAGGAGTGGCTTTGACAGCCCTTGTGCCTTCAAAAGCTTTGATGGAAGAGGTGGAAGCCTGAGAGGGCTTAGTGATGGTCCTCTCCCATCTGCCAAATAAGGCACATGTCAGCCTTTTATTGGCATTTATGAATATGGTCTGGGAGACCAGTGATTCAACAGCCTTTTCTTGTAGGAAGTTTCCTAGAATTCTTCCAAAACATACTTCCTTCTTAGTGTTCTTCTTCTTTATCAAGTCAAACAGAAGTTGTGCCCAGTTTATTGGCTTCTTGTTGATGATTGCACACATAACCAGAAACTGGTGTCTGGTGATATAATCGTGTGCAGTGTGTTTTCCAAGGAGCACTTTGCCAACCAAGACTGCAAAAGTTTATATGGCGCAGACAAGTTTTTCTTCAACAGTTTGTTGGGATTGTCTCCATCATAATCCATGAGGTTCAACATCATATCAGACTCCTTTGTTTCAGGTTCGAGGTCCTCTTCTCCATTTCGCAGTCTAAAAATCTCAGTTAAGATTGCGGGGGTTAAAGAGATGGAGTTACCCACTATAGTGCCCGTCAAGATATTCTCTTCTATGGACGATAGTGTGTATACCCATTCCCGGATTTCCATGCTGTGCAGTTTGACCCTTCTCGTCATCAGAGTTTTTAGTTCTTGTTCTTCAAGAAGTTCCAGGATATACAAAAAGTTTGGATCGGAATGTTGAAACGAATCAAAATCCACGTCAGATCCTGTATCAAACTTCATTCCTATGAGATTGCTTGCCAGAGTCGCCATTGAAATCACATGCAAGAAAGACACAGAAACGACGTTCAAGTGCAAAGGAACAGAAAGCGCGGGATGGAGGTCGAAGAAAACCTAGATATAAGGTTTTCCAGAATATGAATCGACAAACTCCGTTCCACGAAAATAAAATTAGTTCTTCGAACTGAGGTCGACGAAATGATTTAATAATAAATAATTCGTCAATCTCATCCAGAAGACTTGAATACAATTCACCGACCTCCGGTCGACGAATATCTTCTGAAGCAAAGTTCGTCGCTCGCTGGTCGACGAAAATTGTTTCACTCACAGAGAATTCGACGAGCTCCGTTCGACGAGTATCTCTAAAATTTCCTTGGTTCATCGAACTCCGTTCGATGAACTCTGGAAAATTCGTCAAATGCAGACAGAACTTAAACTAAGTCTTCTCCATTGATCATTCCTAGCTGATTTAGAAATAAAGCATGATTTTTCTCATTCAGAGGTTTGGTGAATATATCAGCTTTTTGTAAATCAGTGTAGATATAGACAAGCTTAATCTTATTTTTGTCTACACACTCCCTAATGAAATGATGTCTTATGTCAATATATTTTGTCCTACTATGGTGAACTGGATTTTGTGCTATGACTATTGCACTAGTATTATCACAGAATAGGGTTGAATTATTTAAGTTGAACCCATAATCTAGAAGTTGATTTTGTATCCACAGCATCTGTGAACAACAGCTGCCTGCTGTAATATATTCTGCTTCTGCAGTTGATGTTGACACTGATGTTTGCTTCTTACAAAACCATGATACTAGTCTCATACCCAGAAACTAACAAGTTCCAGAAGTACTTTTTCTATCTACCCTGCATCCAGCAATATCAGCATCAGAGTATCCAGTTAACTCAAATTCTGATTCAACAGGATACCATAGACCTAGATTAGGACAACTCTTTATATATCTCAAAATCCTTTTTAAGAAAATTAGGTGAGATTCTTTAGGGTTCACTTGGAACCTAGCACATAAACATGTAGCAAACATAATATCTGGCCTACTTCCTGTGAGGTATAATAGGGACCCAACAATGCCCCTATAAAGTTTCTGATCGACAGGTTTCCCTGGTACATTAGAATCCACAACAACATTGGTAGCCATGGAAGTTTTCTTTGCTGAGGCATCAGTCATCCCAAACTTCTTTAGTATATTTTGCTTGTGAGATGAAGATGCCATCAGGGAGTTGTTTGACTTGGAGACCAAGGAAATAGGAAAGCTCTACTGACTTGGTAGTCCAGGAAAATACCCTCAAGTGAGTGCTTTGATGTACGGTTAAGCCTAGGGATGGAAATAGAGTTCTGTCGCTAACGCGAGGCGTGGCTCCTAGGTAACCGATGAATGTGAAGCCAGTTCCGTGAGAATGGGTTGGTTATGTGTGAGCTGATAAGCTCACCTAAAGGAAACAGGTAAGGTGAAACCGACCCGCGCCTTTTGTAGCCGCGAGTACGCCGTACTCGGTGATGGCAAGGCAACTTGAGCAACGGGGGGTGGATGATCCGACCTGCACTATGTCCGTCCGACGTGAGACATGAAAGTGCGGTTTGTTGGAGCGCATAGCAAGAGTCTTAGGCCTACGCGCTATAACAAAATGGGGGGCTACGAGCCAATCCCGGTGCATTAAGACTAAAGTCTCCGGCTGCACGCCATGGAGCAAATGCTCAATTTTACTGTTGGGTTGCGACCCTGATACGGTTGTGGGACCCTAGTTCGTCGGTAAACCAAGAATGTGCCCTGAGTGCACGGATCGTCAGGCCATGTGGCTGACGATTGTGATGGAATGGATGTGCATGAGAGCACATTGTATGAATATAAATATCTGCCTATGAAATGCTATGCCTGCAGGGAAGGAATACCACTACCCCGGGAAAGGGGTAGGCTCGTTCTAATTTGGTCAGCTAAATGCTGACCGTTGCCTTGTTTGCCACCGTTGGGTGTGTTGTCCCTGTGCAGGTGCTGGAGAACTAAACGTGACACATAAAGGCTAAAGTCCCTGCTGCTGTTGTTACTGCTGTTGCTAGCCCTTGAAGGCTAAAGCTTAAAATGCTGTGTTTTATTTATATGTGGCTGGCCTGCGCGCTAATGTTTGAAAGCCACTGTTGTAAAAAGGACTTGTAAGGCCATAAGGCCAACTGACTTTGTATTTGCTGACATTCCTGTTATATATATATATATCCATGTGGATGTTTTATATGGTGGACATTCATGTTTGGAGTTCGGACTTGTGTTAAGCTTCTGCTAGAATGGTATGTGTTAGGATGCTCAACTCTGGTATCACTCCGTGACATCCCTGTCTGTTTTGTGGTATATGAGGTAGGGCCCCGGCCGGAACTTCTAGTATATACTATATGAATAGATGGAGTCATTACAGGCAGCTTGTAGATCAGTGGCTTGATCTTAGCATTGGAATAAGGGGCTGTCTGCACAGCTTGGTTTGCGGTCTGGCGACCTGGCGGACTGTGCGGACTCCTTAGTACAGAAGTAGAACCGGCGGCTACTTGTTCTGTCTGTGCGACTTGAATTGTCTTGTATTTGTAGTCTATGCTTGCCCTGTGGTGGTTTTTGGCGAATCATGTCTCGCCATGTATGTCTCCCCTTGTAAAGGTGTTGCTGTTATCAATAAAGACTCTTGTTACTGCATGTGTTTCTGGTTGTGACTAACTTTAGTTGAGTTAACCCCTGCTCATTCCAAGATCTAAAAATTCAACATGGTATCAGAGGGAGGTTGGAGTGGATAAGCAGTGATCAACTGAAGTGGTTGTTGCTCTTTTGAAGAGGGAACCAGTGTTTGAACCATGGCAACAGGATATACAAGTGGTCTTGGGATTGATCTCCTAACAGAGACTAACTTTGAGAGGTGGAAGTCTTGTATGGAGAGATATCTTCTTGGCGAGGATCTTTGGGAGGTGGTGTGTGGAGCAGAAAGACAAGAGGTTACTGCTGGCAATGCTGAAGCGATGAGAGCTTGGATGGAGACAAATGCGAGAGTGGAGTCTATTGTCAAGTAGGTGATCTCATCGGAGCTCTTGGACCACATCAGTGGATTTCGGTTAGCTGCGGAGGTTTGGACTTCCCTTGATGGGTTTTTCAACAAGGATGTGAAGGTTGCTGTGGAGGATGGTCCTTCTACTTCATATCATCAAGAGAGGAGTGGTTCTCCTAAGCATGATGGGAAGAGGAAGGAAGGACCAAGTTGTTATAGATGCAAGCAGCATGGTCATCTCAAGAAAGAGTGTAAGGTTGTCTTGCACTCGGTGAAAGTTGCCCATACTAAGAGTAAGGAGAATAACTTAGTTGGGTCATCAACAAGTTCTGGTACTGATCGGATGAAGGCCAGTGATAGTGTAGGTATCTGGCATGAAAGACTGGGGCATGTGGGGATGGATAGGCTGAAAGCAATGGTGGTAAGAAGACTCGTAAGAGGCTTTCCTAGATGGTCATCCTACGACGGCGGTCAAGCATGCGCGGGATGTCAACACGGTGAAGTTTTTCGCTTTACAGTTGATAAGGTGCTGTCCAGATGCAAAGCACCCTTGGAGGTTGTCCATTGTGATCTGGTGGGACCGACCATCACTGCCAGTCTTGGAGGCAGCAGGTACATGCTGATATTGGTTGATTACTATACGAGGTATACTTGGGTATACTTCATGAAGGAGAAGTCAAACATGTTTCGCTTGTTTGTGGAGTTCAAGAAGCTTGTGGAGTGCCAGCTTGGCCTGCAGATAAAAAAGTTGAGAATGGGCATCGGTGGTGAGTTCGACTCGATCGAGTTCTCAAACGTTTGCAGGAAGCGTGGGATCCGAAGGGAGATTTCTCATGAACATACTTCACTGCAATATGGTGTTACAGATCGGATGATCTGTCTATTGACGGAGACCTTCAAGTGTTGGCTTCAGTACAAAGGCATTCCTTAGGCTTTTTGGGCGGAAGGGATGGCCTGTGTGGCACATGTCATCAATCAGATGGCTCTTAGTCCGATCATTGTGAAGACTCCATATAAGCTGATGTTTGGGGTAAAGCCTAGTGTGAAGCACCTTCGAGTGTTTGAATTTACCTGCTACGTACACGCTCCGGATGCTCTTAAGGCGAAGCTAGTCTTTATTGGGTATGATGACCAGAAGAGAAGATGGAGGTGTATGGATCCTGCGATGAAGAGGTTCATCGTGTCGCGAGACGTTGTCTTTGATGAGCTGACGTAGTATTAGGGAAGCTCATGTGTGGAGCTGGAGGAGAGCATGTCAGATGTTGGGCTAAAGGAGGCTGCTGTTCAGGGTTAGATGGAGCTTCTTGCGTCACCAGGAGCTTCAGGTTGTTCTAGCTCCGGGGCAGAGGCGTCAGGGTCGAGAAGCATGGCGAGCGATGCTCCAGGTGCTTCTAGCTCGAAGACGAAGGCTTCTGGTTCAGGAAGTAGGAGGAGCGATGTTCCAGGTAGTTCTTTTTCAAGATCGGAAGCTTCTGGTTCAGGTAGCAGGGGGAGCATTGCTCCAAATGCTTCTAGTTCCAGTGCGGTGGCGTCTTGTTCAGGAAGCAAGGAGAGCATTGTTCCGATTTTTCCCGGGAACAGAGTTGGTTTAGGTGGAGGAGCGGAGGTGGCTAGCCGAGATCAGGCTCTTCGAAGGTCGAAGAGGATCATCAACCCACTAGCTCGATATAGCGAAGGGAACACGGTGAGCTTGGTCTCATGTTTCCTAGCTAGCCCTCAGGTCGAGCGAGTACCTTCTAGCTGTGATGACACTACTGGAGTCAAGGAGGTGGATGACGCCAATGCTGAGGAGGTGACTACTCGCAGAGGTGACGAGGCTTGGGCCCTTGTGCCCAAGGTTATTGGAGATACTCCTGTGACGCACGAGTGAAGGTCAAAGCTGAAGAATAGGGCAGAGGGAAGCACGACTCCTTTTGGGGGATGCTGGAGGGCTTCCTTATGGTCTAGGATATGTAGGGCGGCGATTATGTCTTAGACATCTCCACGAAGGCGCTATCAGAGGGACCAGGTGCAAGGTTACGGGAGCTGCTAGGGTAGTTCACTACTTCTCACTTCAAGAAGGAGTGTTGAAAATGGTGAAGTGAAAGTGGGTGATTGGACGACTTGAGCAACCTGTCCACGTAGACTATGTGGACAGGACAGGAGGATAGCCAGGTTGGCAGAGCTGTTGCAGACGGCTTGTTCTTTGGTGGCCATGGCGGTCTGTTCGTGCGGACTAATCGAACAGAAGCGGCGGTCTGCCAGGCCGGCTTATGCTCAGCTGGCAGTTGGATCCTAGAAAGTAATCGGGCGGATAACGACTCTATATGCATAGTCCGACAAGGATCGGACTGGACTGGAGCTCGACAGACCGACTTAGCAGATTCCATGGTTTAGCTCTAGTGGAGCGGCAAGCGGAAGCCATAGAGGTCGCCAGTTAGTGCAGACAGGTGCTGGAGTTTCCCGAGGCAGGCGGACTAGTTCCAGTGTCCGCTAGTAAGTGAGGACTGACCCTTTGTGGCTGGTGGTGGACTTGGTTGTTTCTGAACCAAGTCCAGGTTTGGTGCAGTACGTGGAGATCGCGTTGTTAAGCGCGGAATGCTACTCAGTCCTCCGAGCTCGACAGCAGTGTCGTGTGCCTTGGTTGCGAGCTTGGGGAATTTGGACTGGAGTCACGTCCGCAAGGCGTGCGGGCTAGAGCTGTATCCGCTGAGTCTGGAAGCTGTCTTGGTGGCATGGCTGCGGACTCAGTATATGTGGACTGGAGTTGTGTCCGCAGATAGACGTACAAGGTGTTGCAGAGTCCGACTGTGTCGGCGTCCTGGCTTGACCTTTGGCGATAAGGCGGACTAGCATGTTCTACAGCCTTGGTGAAGCAAGACGGACTGTCTTGTTGACTGGTCTTGGTGAAGCATAGGAGGTCTTGCTATCTCGCAGAGGTCGCGACGGACTGGGAGTGTATCCGTGGTTTGCGGATATACTTGTTCTTGCTGCGGGATGAGGCTGTGATCCTATCGGCTTGGGCGGTGACCACAATCCTCCTTGTGCCTATAAATAGGACCCCTGTCATATCAGGACTAGAGGGCGAATGAATAGTAAGTGAGCCCGCCAATAGTTGCTGCGGACTGGATTTTGGTATCGGCGCGGTTTGATAGAGTTGACCGGTTTGTGCTGTGCAGGTTGTGCGAATAATGCTGGAAATCCAGGACTTGGCTCTGATTACGATCAGGGACAGTGCAGACTCTGTGGTTAAGCAACAGACGGTAAACAACAGGTCACAGACTACGACCATGCAGTCTTCTCTTTGGCAACTTGTTTATGGGTTCAATAAGTCGTCTGCTTCAGGCGGCCTGCTCAGTTCGGCATCAACAGCTTGTGCGGTCTGGCAGCTAGGCGACCTCACGATTAGGCAGCTTGCAGATCGACGACTTGAGATTAGCATTGGAATAATGGGCAGTCCGCGCAGCTTGGTTTGCGGTCTGGCGACCTGGAGGACTGTGCAGACTCCTTAGTGCAGTAGTAGTGTTGGGTATTGTATCCACAACGTACCTGATTTGAAGAAGCCCCTGAACAAGCTAAGGTAAATAGGCAATGTTTTTGACAAATTATTTCAAGTTGTGCTTGCAGTTATTCCACGCTAAGTGCACACCAATGTCAGGGTGCAGTAGGTCAATATACACGGGTCTGCACGACGTAATCCCTCGTTGAGCAGATCAGTGTGTTGGCCTACGTGTACTCTCTCTATTGGAGTGCACTTACTTTCAAGTACAGGGCTATAATCTTGCAAGAGCAGACAAGGAGCAAGGATGGGTTAAGGAGCTCATCATGGGTGGAAAGACGAAAATTCGTCCAAGTGAAAATCGACGAGAATCGCCAAGTGATTCTCGCCGATTCGGCCAGAATCACAAGTGATTCTCGCCGAATCGTCGAGAATCAGTGGCTGATTCTCGCCGACTCGATCCAACCACTCTTCAAAGCAAGCAACTCTGATTCTAAGTAAGAATCGACGAGAATCAATAGTGATTCTCGCCGAATCGTCGAGAATCACAGGGTGATTCTCGCCGAATCGTCGAGAATCACAGGGTGATTCTCGCCGTCTCGACCCGGGTTGAATCAGTACGTGCAACCAAGTCAAATTCGATGAGAATCATCTTTGATTCTCGCCGATTCGTCGAGAATCACCTTTGATTCTCGACGACTCGACGAGACTCACCTTCGATTCTCGCCGATTTTGACTTGGCAATTTTTCTGGAAATTCCTGAACCGGATTCTGCCGCTGTCGATATTCTGGACCGGGATTTGGGGATTCTCCTTATGGGTCCCTCAACGGTCATATTGAGTTGTCTACAGTATAAATATGGGATTATTTTTGAACAGCATGACCACGGAATAAAACACACAGAAAGAAGCCGAGCACGGACGAACCCTAAAATCGCGAGTCCTGCTCCGCCGCCGCCGTCGTCGCTCGAGCAAGTTGGTCGCCGCTTTTGATCGAGATTTCTTCCGGATCTTCCGGCGACAGAAGCTTAGCCAAGCTTAGTGTCTCACGCGTCTATCCAGAGATCCCTTGTCTCTTGGTTTGTTGATCGGGAAAAACTTCCCCGTCCGAATCGATCGAGACGACCGATCCTCGTGTGACCGTTGGTAGACCTAGCTAGCTTCGCTACGAAGTTTGGATCTCTAAAGAACAGCAGCCGCACTTCGTCGTCGTCGCCGAACCCGTGAACCGTGCCGCCGCCCATCTTGCCGCCGCCGGCTCCGGGGAGATCCTCTCCAAGAGAGATCTAGGGTCGTGTACTCTTTGTGGACCTCAAGAACACGTCGTCAACAAAGAGGGACACCTTTGTCTCCAAACGTAGTTTGTATCTCTTGTACATTCTATTTTATTTTTGTTGTAAAGGAACGTTTGTTCCGAGTTGTAAGGGTTGGGTGCAACCCGGGTTGTGGGAGTGTTGACTCCTACGTGTGGAAGGGTTCCTTCCGATAGTGCAGGGATTGGATTTCAATCCTGTTAGAGAAGTGACCGAGTCGTCCCTTGTTGGGAGATAGGTCGAAGGGGGAAAGTGGATGTACCCAAGTCGGGGAACCACTATAAATTGCCTGTGTATTCTGTGTGCTGTGCTGTTTATTTTTATTGTGCAGGTACATTCGTAAATTCCGCAAAAAAGCTGCACATCACCTATTCCCCCCCCCCCCATAGGTGAAGATAGTTGACACTAGGTGGACTTTCAAGTGGTATCAGAGGGAGGTTGCTCATCAAAAAGGTTAACACCTTGAGTTGAATCCTGCCGCCAGTGTCAAGAAGAAGACAAACATCTACTATGGACGGGCTCAAGTTCAGTGGCAAGATCCCCGTGTGCACCAGACTCAACTTTCCTATCTGGAAGGAAAGGATCAGATTCTACATGGAGGCAGTTGATCCCAGACTCTTCATGATCGTGGAGGAGGGACCCTATGTCCCCAATAAGGTCTCCACCATTGATCCTACCAAGAAAGTGCAGAAGAAACTTTCTGAAATGGACAAGGACGAGATGGTGCTAGTGGGACTTGATAAGAAGGCGCAAAACATTCTGGTCAGCGCAGTGGATGACTCAATGATGCAGAACTTCTGCCACTGCAGGACAGCACAAGAGATCTGGCATGGCCTGATCACCCTGATGGAGGGGACTGATGAAGTGAGGGATGATCGGAGATCCCTCCTGAACCAGAAATATGAGGCCTTCAGACAAGGGCCTAAGGAAGAGATCGGAGTCACCTACGAGAACTTCCTCAAGATTGTCAACGCCCTCAAAGGATACGGAAGAGTGTTCACTAATGGTGAACTCAATGATAAATTCCTTAGGTCCCTTACTAAGGAATGGGACACAAAGATCTGCACCATCCGAGAGTTTGGCAGACTAGCTGAAACAGACCCGCAAATTCTGTTTGGGAAGCTAATGTCTTATGAGCTTCAACTGAACACCAGGAAAGCAGAGGAAGAAGCAGAGAAGGCTGCTGCCAAAGAAAAGACTGAAAGAGCAACTAGATCTGATATACTTTAGAGGGGGGGGGGGAATAGAGTATATGGAGTTTTAAAAGCTTTTGCAAACTTTTACAACAATTGTTGTAATATGTGTGAGCAAGGAAGCAGAAATAAATCTAATCACAGTACTAAGCTATGCAAAAACTAAGCACAGAAAAATCAAGGCCAGAAACAAAAAGAAAGCAAGCCAAAACCAGATGACACAAGGGAATATAGTGGTTCCCCAAACTTGGGTACATCCACTCTTCTACCACCCTAGGTAGGAATCCACTACAGGATGAGTTGATCAGGTGTCCTGGGCACCAATGAGCTTTTGATAAGGTGCTTAAAAACCAAAGTAGATTTTTTGATCAGGTGTCTTGCCACCAATGAGCTTTTGACAAGGTGCTCAAAAACCAGATTCAAACTTTTGAAGGGAGTTTGAGAAACCCTTTACAGAGTGGGGGTGAGAGAGTGATGGCAGTCTTCTCTTTCTCAACCAACTGAGAAGACTATGTGGATTGATGTCAAAGCTCCCCCTGAGTCCTTGAGATCTTCAGGAAGAAAAGCTTTGCTGAGGGTGATAGGCCTTCAAAGATAGAACTCCAGCAATAGATGATTTCAGCAAGCTGAAATGTTGAGTGTCTGGAGTCTTGAAATGATGTTGGCCTTGAACACTTTGAGAGCTGAAGAGATCTGAAGATTTTTTAGAAAGCTTGATCTCTTTGAATGAGTGTTCTTCAGAATTCTTTTTTGACAGAAGATTTTTGAGTATTTTTTTTTGTATTCTGTATTGTGTGTTCTTTCTTCTGGTTGGTATGGATTCAAAAAACATTCTGTCTTTTATTCTTTGTTCCAGAATAGAATATCATTCTCTGTCAAGGATAGCCGTTGGTCCGCATTGATTGCATCCTTAATTGCATAAACTCTTCTGGAGGAAAGTCCACAGAATTATTCCTTGAAAGATCCCTTGAAACTTGGTCCAGAAATAAATGAAAACGGCTAGCAAATCTCTGAATTAATTGCAGAATAACTCCTGACTGATTTGAATTTGAATTCTGGAAGTTATCTGAAATCGTCGAACTGAGCTCTGCTATCGTCGAGCTGAGCTCAGCGAGCTGGAAAACTTAAGCAGCAAAATAATCGTCGATCTGAGCTCAAAGATCGTCGAACTGAGCTCAGAGATAAAGATCCAATGCAGAGTCAAAATCGTCGACCTGTACTCACCGATCGTCGAATGGAGTTCGACGATATTATGAAGTTGAGCTCAGCGATCGTCGAGTGGAGCTCGACGATCTGTCGAAGTTGAGCTAGACGATCGTCGATCGGAGTTCGACGAATCGTCGTGCTGAGCTCGACGATCAGACTTAGTCTCCAGACAGAAAAACTTGGTGTTCAGGGCAGCTTCCAATCCTAGACTTCTAACCCTTAGACTCAATTCTAATTGACCTATTAAGCTATACAGAAGGTCAAGCAAAGGTTCCTAGAGACATAGTGATCCTGACCCAAATTAGTAATAGGGTGTTCCAACAATCTCCCCCTATTTGGGTTAGGATTACTATTTACAGACTTTGGAAAATTCAAATAACAACATACAATCAGAAAAGCATAAAAACAACAGCTAGACATTGCAGAAACATCACAGATATATATATATATATATATATATATATATATATATATATATATATATATATATATATATGGCATCCAGATAGCAGTCAGAATTCACAGAAATTGTCACCTTACACCGTCACTTCTTCTCTTTGCCTTTGACAAGTTTAATTTCTCTGTTTGGATTTAGAGCTTCCTTGTTGGACCTGGTGTCATCTGCTGCACCCAAATAAGTTTGCTTTGAAGGCCTGGGAACCACAGCAGCAGGATGCAACTCCATATATCTCTCAGCATCAAAGAATTTGCTGGAAGCATATTTCTCTAATTCTTTTTGTCTTTGCTCAGACATTGTAGAAATATTTGAAGTGTCTAATCCTTGATCTCTGGCCTTCTTGATCTGATCTAATGCAGCCAGTTCCTTCATCCTAGCATTCCAAGCAGATGGATTATTCTCAGGGTCCTCAAAAGGTATAGGTGGTCATACCTGTTGGAAGGATTATCTTGAGGAGGCCTGGCAGACACAGTTTCTTTTAGCTTGTAGGGGAAAGGACCTGATGATGTATTAGAAGAACCATGTCATCCCCTGGAATATGGGTGCTGTCTGGAATACCCTTTGGAATAAACTTGAAAATCTCTTTGATTACCCCTGTATCCTCCTCTCCTAGAATAAGAACCCCTAGACTGGCTTTCCCTTTGGTAGGATCTGGCATGGGGTTGATAGGGAGCCTGGCTTCTAGCTGGGGCTTGACTTGCAGAGCTTCCACCTGCACCTGCATCAGGAGGAGGTGGTGGAGGAGGATGAGGGTGCTGGAACTGGGAGGAGCCCTTTTCATACTTTCTCTTCTTCTTCATGGCTTTCAGCTGGTTTTTAGAATATTGCATCCAATGTTCTGTGATTGGGCAGTTATGCAGAATGTAATAAGGAATATCATTATCATCCTTGACTTTTACAGGAGGAACCCTTTTCATTGCCTTGCTCCTAGCCTTCCTTTTCCTTGCAATAGTAGCAGAAGAATCATCAGAGTCTGTCTTGAACTCATCAGATTCAGAACTCTGGTCATCATATAGAGCATCAATTCTCTTCATCAAGTCTTTCTTCAGTTGAATAGCAGTAGATGAGGTAGAAGCAGAAGTAGCAGCAGCAGGGACAGCAGCAGATGGAGCAGCAGATGGAGAGGGTGCAACAGGAGCAAATACAGCAACAGCAACAGATACTGGAGTAGTGACAGCAGCAGTAACAGCAGAAACATCATCAAAATCTGCAGCAGGCTCAAAAACAGTGGCCTCTGTCATCAGAAGATCCTTGGAAATTGGCTCATCAGAAGCAATTGGGATTTCAGCAGCAGTGTGAACAATCTCAGTAGTATCAACAATTTTAGAAGCAAAGTCAGTCTTTTCTTTAACAGCAGCAGCAGCAGCAACATCTTCAGTAGCAGCAAACACTGAATGTACAAATGAAGAGATAATGCTAGGGTCACAGCAAGAGAAAGGCACCAGTGCCTTGGATAAGTCTTCTGGGGGCTGGACAGCATTAACCTCTGGGAGATAGCTGAAGAAGGCAGTATCAAAAGCAGAAAGCAAAGACCTTAGGTCTATTGCCAGAACTGCAGTAGGAGTCTGACATTCTGGAGGCACAGCAACAGGAGCAGAAGGAGCAGCAGACACAGAAACATCATCAGCAGCAGCAGTAGTATCATCAGCAGCAGGAGCAGAAACAGCAGCAGCAACAGCTTGAAAGCTTGCTTCATAGGGCATCTCCCCCTGCCTAGATGCAGATACATCTGTATCAAGGCAAACTGCTGGTGGTGCTGCCTGAGGAAGGAGGGAGGAAAGCCTGGCAGAGAGGGCTACCACTGACAAGTGTAGATGAGCCAATGAGGTCTCCAAGAGTAGAGAGAGCCTGGGGGCAATTAGCTCATACAACCTGTCAGCTAGGGCTGAGAGGTCTACTTGCTCAACAACAGGAGCAGAGGTAGATGGAATATGGATAGCTGAGGATACTGGAAGTGGAGTGCTGGAGAGTGGAATGGATGGCTCAGGTGTTGGGATGGTGGAAATGGAGGACAAGGGGATGGATATGGATGGGGTGAAAGTTGGTTGGTCAATGATATGGTGGAGGAGATCTTGGAATGAAGTTGAGGAGGAGGGTAACTCTGGAGGAGAGGATGGGGAATCATCCATATAGGAGTCATCCAAGAGGGTGAAGGATGGAATGGATGGAGAAGAGGTGACATCTGGTGGAGGGTATGAGAACAGAGGGTGGAAGTGGTCTACTGGTGGAGGCAGAATGGGTTGTGGAGATGAAATTGATGTTGGAGATGGGCTAGAGATGGTAATTGTGGATGGAGCTGGAATGGTGGATGGTAGAGGAAGGGTTGGAAGTGGAGGAGGAGAAGAGGCAGCAACAGCAACAGCCAGGTCATCTGCAGGAGCAGAGACCTGTGGAGGAGTGACTCTTTGAGTCCTGGTGCCTGAAGGAGCACTTGAGGAGGGCCTGCCAGGCTTGCTGATTTGCCTGTCCCACTTGCCAAAGAGGGCACGGGTGAGTCTCTTGGAGGCATTTATGTGAACTCCAGAGGAGACCAGCAAGGCAGGGCACCTGTTCTGCAGGAAAACTCCAAGAATCCTTCCAAAGTTAACAAAACTTTTGTTTATTTTCTTCTTGATTAGGTCAAAGAAGACCTCTCCCCAGTTTAAACTTCTCTTATCCACCAGAGCTCCCATGAGGCAGAGCTGGTATCTGGATATTGTATCATGAGCAGAGTGCTTTGCCAGCAGCACTTTCCCTACCACATCTGTTAGGAACCTGTATTCAACAGACAGGTTCCTCTTGAATAGCTTGCTAGGGTTTCCCTCTGGATGACCCATCCTGGCAAGCAGGTCAGAAAACTCCTCTCCAAATAACTCAGCAGATTCTTCTCCATTTCTTAGTCCAAAAACCTCTGTTAAAATGGTGGGGGTCAAGGGTACCTGAGTTCCAGCAATGGACCCAACTATTGTGGAGTTGTCTTGATTACGAGCAGTATAGACCCACTCCTTTATCTCATCTGAAGCCAGCTTGATTCTAGTGGTCATGAGGGCAGACAGATTCTGATCCTTGAATAAACCCAGAATGTCTTGGAAAATTTGATCAGTGGTGTTGAAAGATTCTATATCAATGTCGAATCCAGCATCGAACTTCATTGCGGCTAGAACTGCAACTGACACAGCCATTGTACCTGCAAAAATTCAACAAACAAAACGACCAAGCGTAGAACTGTTTGGAGGGAAGAAAATTCTTGCAGATAAATTGAAAGCGCAAGAGAGAACGACGGCGAAAAAGGAGTTTTATATTAGGGTTCGACGCAGAATTGGGAAGATCGTTGAACTCAGTTCGACGATCGAGGCTTCTAAAGGAATCTGAAGAGTTTGCAACATCGTCGATCTCCGTTCGACGATAGTGGAGAGCGTCGAGCTCCGTTCGACGATCGTGCAGAGAACGAGATCGTCGAGCGCCGTTCGACGATCGTTGACCGGAAGAGATAGATAATACTATCTGAGAGTCGCTGAACTCAGTTCGACGATTTTTGGAAATCGTCGATCTCCGTTCGACGATCTTAGGGGAAATCGTCGAGCGCAGTTCAGAGATCAGAAAGATTCTAGACACCAAGGAAAATCAGAATGTTTGCCTAGTCTTGGTCAATTTTTAAGCTTTCAAAATCTTGGATATTATTTAAGGCTTCCTCCATCTAACATTCCTAGCTGATTTAGGAAGAAGGTGTGTTTCTTTTCATCCAAGGGCTTGTTGAAAATATCTCCCCTTTGTAAATCAGTTGGGATATATTGTAATTCAATTTTGTGTTTTTCAACATTATCCCTTAAGAAATGATGCCTAATCTCTATGTGTTTTGTCCTACTATGGAGGACTGGATTTTGAGCTATGGAAATAGCACTTGTGTTATCACAAAAGATTTTAGACTTCTCTAAGTTGTATCCATAGTCTAGGAGTTGGTTTTGGATCCACAAAATTTGTGAACAACAACTGCCTGCAGCCATATATTCAGCTTCAGCAGTTGAAGTTGACACAGATGTTTGTTTCTTACAAAACCAAGAGACAAGTCTATCACCAAGGAACTGACAAGTTCCACTGGTGCTTTTCCTGTCAATTCTGCATCCAGCATAATCAGCATCAGAGAATCCAGTTAACTCAAATGCTGAATCTTTTGGATACCAGAGACCTAAATTTGGACAACTTTTAACATACATGAGAATCCTCTTTACTAATGTTAGGTGTGACTCTCTAGGGCTTACTTGGAACCTAGCACATATACATGTAGCAAACATTATATCTGGTCTACTAGCTGTAAGATACAGTAAAAAGCCAATCATTGCTCTATATGTTGTCTGATCAACAAGTTTCCCATGTTCATCAGCATCCAATACAGCATTGGTAGGCATGGGTGTTTTCATACAAGATGCCTCAGACATACCAAATTTCTTAACCAGTTCATTAGCATATTTGGTTTGAGAAATAAAGATTCCTTCAGCATGTTGTTTGACTTGCAATCCTAGGAAGAAGGATAGCTCACCCATGCTACTCATCTCAAATTTAGAATGCATCAGGTTAGAAAACCTTCTGCACAATTTTGAGTCAGTAGAACCAAAAATGATATCGTCTACATAAATTTGTACTAGTAGGGTATGGGACTTATGGGTTTTAATAAAAAGAGTTTGGTCTACTCTACCCCTTATAAAACCATTTTCCAAGAGAAAGCATACTAGGGTCTCATACCATGCTCTAGGAGCTTGCTTGAGACAATATAATGCTTTGTTCAGTCTAAAAACATAATCAGGAAGAGTTGGAGAGATAAAACCTGGAGGTTGTCTGACATAGACTTCCTCTTTGATGTCTCCATTTAAGAAAGCACTTTTGATATCCATCTGATAAACCTTGAAGCCTTTGTGAGCTGCATAAGCTAGAAATATCCTGATGGCTTCCAATCTTGCAACAGGTGCAAAAGTCTGGTCGTAGTCAATTCCTTCTTCTTGAGAATATCCCTGAGCAACTAGCCTTGCCTTGTTCCTTATAATTACTCCTTGATCATCCAGTTTGTTTCTGAATACCCATTTTGTTCCAACAATGGAATGATCCTTAGGCTTTGGCACTAGTTCCTATACTTTGTTCCTCTCAAATTGATGCAATTCCTCTTGCATTGCAATGATCCAATGTGGATCTTGCTCTGCATCTTGAATGGACTGAGGTTTAATTTGAGATAGGAAGCAGGTGTGCAACAGGTTTTGGTTGACCTGATTTTTGGTTTGCACACCAGCTGAGATTTCTCCAATTATTTGGGAAATTGGATGGTCTCTTGATGTTACTAAATCAACAGGGGGTGTTGATTGTTCACCAACCTGTGTTGTTGTTTCCTCTTGTGGTACAACAACTGGCTCTTCAGGTTGTGCTTCAATGTGTGGAGCATTTCCTTCATCTTCACTGCTTTCATCCTCTTGAGCAACCTGTAACTTGTTCATATCTTCAACTAGAGAGTGTTCCTGCAAAGGTTCTATGGTAGAAGAAATCTTCTCCTTGAAAGACATGTTAGTTTCATCAAAAGAAATATGAACAGATTCCTCAATTTTCAAAGATGATTTATTATAGACCCTATAAGCCTTGCTGATCATGGAGTATCCCAGAAACACTCCTTCATCAGCTTTGGCTTGAAATTTTGCTAGATATTTCTTGTCATTATTATGATTGTAGCAAATACAACCAAAAATTCTAAAATAGTCAACTTTAGGTTTCTTCCCTTTGAGTAATTCATATGGAGTCTTTCCCTTTAGTTTATGTATCAGACTTCTGTTCAGCACATAGTTGGAGGTGTTCACTGCCTCTGCCCAAAAGGATAGAGGTAGATGAGCATCTGACAACAATGTAGTGGCAGATTCAATAAGGGTTCTATTTTTCCTTTCAGCTACCCCATTTTGTTGAGGAGTTCTAGGAGCTGAGAAAGTATGCCTGATCCCTTCACTCTGACAGAACTCTTGCATAAGAAGAGAATCAAACTCTATCCCATGATCACTTCTGATCAGGGCAATGTGAGTATTGAACTCAATCTGTATACATTTGAGAAACTCTGTCAGACACTTAAAGTTATCAGACTTCTTCCATAGAAAGAACACCCAAGTGAATCTAGAGAAGTCATCTACAACTACTAAAGTGTAGGATTTCCCTCCTAGGCTTTGTACTGTGATGGGTCCAAATAGATCCATGTGTAACAGATACAATATCCTAGGTGAATCACTCTTATTAAGTGACTTAAAACTGTTTTAGTTTGCTTGCCTAATTGACAAGCCCTGCAGAGTCCTTCCTTCTTGTAGGGGCCAGAAGGTAGTCCTCTAACAAGGTTGTCCTTGGAGAGCCTAGCAATAGTTCTAAGGTTTAGGTGTCCTAGTCTCTTATGCCATAAAACATTTGGTCTACAGACAAAATTAAACAGGTAAATATCTACATCAGTTGAAAGAAAATCTACTAGATAGATGTTACCTTTCCTTTTACCTGTCAACACAGTTGCGTTGTCCTCTGACTTGATTCTGCATAAGGTTTTGCTGAAGGTCACCTGGTAGCCTTCATCACATAGCTGACTGATGCTGATTAGGTTGTGCTTCAGTCCTTCCACATAAGCTACCTTCTTGAAGGTTACTGAACCAATCTGGACTGCACCATATCCTTTAGTTTATCCAAAGTTGGAATAACCAAAGATAACTTTGGGTCCAAGCTTGGCTCTAAAGGAAGTGAGGTTGTCCTTGTTCCCTGTCATGTGCTTAGAGCACCCACTATCCAAATACCATTGCTGGTAAGATGTTGGATAGGTCTTCACCTGCACATAAAACAATTCATTTGTTTTTGACCCAGTTTACCTTGGGCCTAGGTTGATAACCTCTAAATTCTGAAATGAAAGATATCCCAGGTTGACTCTTATATCCTTCAGGATGATATCTCCTTGGAGGTATGATCCATTCAGTATAAGGGTTAAAGGTTTGGGATGAAGAACCCTTAGGATTCAGTTTTGATTTGCCTTTGAAAAAGTTTTCAGAGCTCTGACCTCTGTTCGACGATCTTGGAGCTGAGTTCGACGATCTTGGGTCAGATCGTCGAGCTCCGTTCGACGGTCGACTATGGGTGAGGTCAGGTATATGTGATCGTCGACCTGCGTTCGACGACTTTGGCTGAGATTGTCGATCAGCGTTCGACGATTTTTCCTGAGATCGTCGAGCTGCGTTCGGCGATCGTCGATCTTCATTCGGCGATCGCCGATCTCTGTTCGACGATTTCTGCTGGGACTTAGTTTTCTGAGGCAGATCAGAATTTTTCCTGGCAACCTCTACAACTCCCTTTCCCTTGTCAGAAATAAACTTGATGGGAGTTGTTAGGACTATAGGTTGGCTGGATGAAGCACCCAAGCCCAGTGTACTGTTGAATCTAGAGTTCACTGTGCTTGTGATGTCCATCAGCTTGATGCTTCTCCCATTAAGGGATTCTTCAAGCTTCTTGGCCTCAGAGAGCTCACTTTTCAGTGAAGCTATTTGTTCCCTACAGTTCTCCAACTCCTGAGAGAGTTTGAGGTTTTCTGACTTTAAAACATTGTGTTCAGATAATTGATTTCTGAGAGAGATAATCTCTTTCTCAGACTTTAGTAGGTCTAAACACAGTGCTTTAAATTCAGATTTAAAATCTTCTGAAGTAAAATCAAAAGAACTAATTACCTGATCTTCTTCAGGTTGAGTCTGTGAGTCTGACTCTGACTCCTCTTCCTCTGAATTGTGCTGTGAGGCATTGATTGCCATCATACAGAACTCCTTTTCTTCTGCATCATCCTCATCATCACTGGAGCTGGAAGAGGCTTCTGACTCCTCTTCAGTCTCACTCCAGGATTCAGCAACAAACCCTTTCCTTGTATGCTTATTTTTGCTTGAAGAAGGTTTGCTATTGCCATTCCTTTTGGAGTCTTTCTCCTTTCTTCTTTCTTTTCTGTCCCTTCTGTCCTTATTCTTGTTCTCTGGACAGTCAGGAACTATGTGCCCTGGTTTCCTACAACCAAAGCAATTAATGTCGTTGTTATTACCGATGGACTTGTCATACCTTGGCTTATCCTGCTCCTTGTATGATCTTCTTCTGAAGTCCTTTCTGTCCATCTTATAGAATCTTTTGGCCAACAAGCTGAGTAGTTCATCATTGCCTGTAGCTTTATCTTTAGGCAGATCCTCAGTTGCCTTGAATGCTATGGTCTTCTCTTTTCTTGTGGCTGGTGAAGCAGCCTTCTGTTCTTCCTCTCTATTCTTGATGAGCAGCTCATAAGATTTGAGCTTACCCAACATGGCTTCAGTGGTGATCTCATTCAGACTTCTGGCATCTTTAATTGGCCAGATTCTTGAATCCCTAGTGCTGGGGAAGCACATTAGGATCTTGTCATTAAGTTCTGTTAGAGAGATCTCTTTGTCTAATGTCCTCAGTTCACTGACAATTAGACTCAGTCTGTTGTACATGTCTCTCACTGACTCAGTCTCTCCCTTCTTGAAGTTCTCATATTGAGAGATGAGATGGGATCTTCTGTCCTTTCTCTCATCAGCTGAGCCTGAGACTATTTCTGAGAGTCTATCCCAAATTTCCTTGGCTGAATTACATTCAGCTACCTTTTGAAAAATGTCATCTGACATTGTCTGGGCTAGAATGTTCATAGCCTTGACATCAGCTACTTTCCATTTTTTGATGTCAGCATCTGTTCCTGATGGAGGTGGAACAGCATTTGTACTTGTACTTTCTGGGGGTCTTGGACACACTGTCAAAACAGAATTAAATATATCTTCGTCAATAGAGTTCATGTAAAGTCTAATCCTTACTTTCCAAAGTGCAAACTTTGACAGATTGCACACTGTAGGTCTGGTGCTAGCATAATCTTTGTTTTGGGCCATGATTTGTGCAAACAGAATCTAATAATAAAATACAAAAGAAAGACAGATCTAGTTTGGGATCTTGGGGTTCAGGTGTTAGCCTGTACAACCAATCAGATATGGTATGTTTAACCAACCTGCCTCTGATACCAATTGAAAGAGCAACTAGATCTGATATACTCTAGAGGGGGGGGGGAATAGAGTATATGGAGTTTTAAAAGCTTTTGCAAACTTTTACAATAATTGTTGTAATATGTGTGAGCAGGGAAGCAGAAATAAATCTAATCACAGTACTAAGCTATGCAAAAACTAAGCACAGAAAAATCAAGGCCAGAAACAAAAAGAAAGCAAGCCAAAACCAGATGACACAAGGGAATATAGTGGTTCCCCAAACTTGGGTACATCCACTCTTCTACCACCCTAGGTATGAATCCACTGCAGGATGAGTTGATCAGGTGTCCTGGGCACCAATGAGCTTTTGATAAGGTGCTCAAAAACCAAAGTAGATTTTTTGATCAGGTGTCTTGCCACCAATGAGCTTTTGACAAGGTGCTCAAAAACCAGATTCAAACTTTTGAAGGGAGTTTGAGAAACCCTTTACAGAGTGGGGGTGAGAGAGTGATGGCAGTCTTCTCTTTCTCAACCAACTGAGAAGACTATGTGGATTGATGTCAAAGCTCCCCCTGAGTCCTTGAGATCTTCAGGAAGAAAAGCTTTGCTGAGGGTGATAGGCCTTCAAAGATAGAACTCCAGCAATAGATGATTTCAGCAAGCTGAAATGTTGAGTGTCTGGAGTCTTGAAATGATGTTGGCCTTGAACACTTTGAGAGCTGAAGAGATCTGAAGATTTTTTAGAAAGCTTGATCTCTTTGAATGAGTGTTCTTCAGAATTCTTTTTTGACAGAAGATTTTTGAGTATTTTTTTTTGTATTCTGTATTGTGTGTTCTTTCTTCTGGTTGGTATGGATTCAAAAAACATTCTGTCTTTTATTCTCTGTTCCAGAATAGAATATCATTCTCTGTCAAGGATAGCCGTTGGTCCGCATTGATTGCATCCTTAATTGCATAAACTCTTCTGGAGGAAAGTCCACAGAATTATTCCTTGAAAGATCCCTTGAAACTTGGTCCAGAAATAAATGAAAACGGCTAGCAAATCTCTGAATTAATTGCAGAATAACTCCTGACTGATTTGAATTTGAATTCTGGAAGTTATCTGAAATCGTCGAACTGAGCTCTGCTATCGTCGAGCTGAGCTCAGCGAGCTGGAAAACTTAAGCAGCAAAATAATCGTCGATCTGAGCTCAAAGATCGTCGAACTGAGCTCAGAGATAAAGATCCAATGCAGAGTCAAAATCGTCGACCTGAGCTCACCGATCGTCGAATGGAGTTCGACGATATTATGAAGTTGAGCTCAGCGATCATCGAGTGGAGCTCGACGATCTGTCGAAGTTGAGCTAGACGATCGTCGATCGGAGTTCGACGAATCGTCGTGCTGAGCTCGACGATCAGACTTAGTCTCCAGACAGAAAAACTTGGTCTTCAGGGCAGCTTCCAATCCTAGACTTCTAACCCTTAGACTCAATTCTAATTGACCTATTAAGCTATACAGAAGGTCAAGCAAAGGTTCCTAGAGACATAGTGATCCTGACCCAAATTAGTAATAGGGTGTTCCAACAAAGACTGTGGCTCTAAAAGCCAGTCACTCCAGAAAAGGCAAGGGTGCGGTTTCATACCGTGCCAGGAATAAGGAAGAGGAGGAGGACTCCGAGCCATGCTCCTCCAGCTCAGAGCTGTCGGAGGAGGATTTCTCCCTCATCACCCGAGAGTTCAAGAAGTTCCTCAAGATGACGAATCAAAGAAAGAAAGACGGCTCCTCCTCCAGGCATCAGAAGAAAAATTATTCTTCTGACAGGTATACCTCTAAACCTAACAAACATCGCTCTTCTGACATTATTTGCTTTGGATGCAATAAGCCAGGACACGTCGTGGCCGACTGCTATTAAGGCAATAGAGAAAAAGGGAAAGGAGAGGAGCACAAATCCTCCAGAGATAAGAAGAAGGAGCAGAGCTACATCGCCAAACGGCCAAAGACACTAAGTGAGTCTGATTCCTCAGACTCCAGTGATGATGAGGAAGCCTACTTCGGACTAGTGGGTCGCTCCGACTCCGAAGGAGAATGTCCCCCATTTACTGGGAAGGTAAAAGCTCACACCCCTCTCTCCGACTCTGACTCTGATCCTGAGTCTCAGGATGATGAACCTGAGGATAGCCTTTCGGCCCGTGAAGCTGAGCTCCTCGAGCAGTATGAGCTTCTGCTCAACACTTTCGAGGAGTGCCGAAAGAGATTGAAGGCTGAGAAAAAGGAAGTAAAATTCCTTAAGGGTGAATGTGTTTCCCTAAGGGAAGAGGTCACCAGCTTGATCTCTCTCCGACAGGAGCACCTTGACCTGACTTCAAAGCACTCAAAGTCTCTTAAGCTCCTTGATTTTAAGCAGGAGGAAGTCGACAAGTTGGAAGAACAACTTGCGGCAGAAAGGAAGATCGTCAAGAGCTTCTCTATGCCAAAAACTGTTCTTCCAGTAGTTGATACCTTCTCTGCTCAGGTCAAAGGAGCTGGCTTGGGGCATGTAGGGGTATCTGGTTCCTCATCCAAGAGAAACAGGAACCAGAGGAAGAATAAGGCCACCAAGAAGGCCTCTGCCGCTGAAAAGGGAAAGGCTCCGCTGAGCCCGTTTGCGTTCAGAAAGCCTGGCTTTCCTTGCAACCAACACGACTTTGAATCAAAATTTGGTCATCATTTCCGGCCCTCGGTTGCAAAGCTAAAGAGCCGATATGACGGTTGGACCTTTCCCCGGAACTTCGGTGAGAGTGCCTTCAAGGCACCTTATGAGGAAATCCACATGAGAAATTATGGTCAATTCTCTAGTGGCCATAATGGAAAGCAGACACAAAAAGCCAAGCCTGTTATACAGAAGGTGAAGAAGTCTTGTGACTGCAATCACTGTGAGGCCCCCACCTCCAGATCCAAAGCCCCGGCTGTACCCACTATTCCCAGGGTAAGGCAGGAGCCTAGGAAGAGGTATAACAGATTTGACTGTTGGTGTTGTGGCAAAGTCGGTCACTTTGCCGTGGATTGTTGGTTTAATCCAAGGTATCACGAGACTCCCTATGTTAGCAATGCGAGGCCGACCACTCGTAGGGTTAACCAACCGAGGGGGAGTATGCTAACCAGGAATCTAGGACCCAAGTTCGATTGGGTTCCTAAGGGAAATTAATTTTGTTTTGCAGGAATGTCCAAAGGCCACCAAAACGCCGATCTGGTATTTGGACAGTGGATGCTCCCGGCACATGACCGGGACAAGAAGTCTGCTGCGTGATTACACTCCAGTCGAGAATGGACCCAAAGTCATCTTTGGAGGGTCAGATCGAGGAGTCACCAGAGGTTACGGTATGATTTCCAATGGTATAATCTCTATCACCGACGTGGCTTATGTTGAAGGGTTAAACCATAACCTGATCAGTGTAAGTCAGTTATGTGACAAAGGTTATGACGTTAAGTTTTGCAAGGATAAATGTCTGATAATTTCACGTACCTCTTCTGAGACGGTATTATCAGGCATTAGGAGCAGAAATATCTTCTGCTTAGATTTTTCTCAGTGTAGATTCATCTACCCCCGTATGCCTTGTGGCAACAGGCAGTGCATCTCTTTGTGATCAATGACACAAGAGATTGGCACATATTAATTTCAAGACAATTAATATGTTGTTTTCTAAGAACTTAGTAAGGGATGCACCCAGTATCAAGTGCATCAAAGATAGCCCCTGTCCTGCATGCCAGATGGGCAAACAGGCTCCGGCTACCTTTAAGAGCATCGCAGACAAAGACTCTTCCCGATGCCTCTACCTCTTACATATGGACTTGTTTGGTCCAATGCAAGTTCATAGCTTGGGAGGCAAGCCCTATACGCTAGTGATAGTTGATGATCATTCTCGGTTTACATGGGTGTTCTTTTTGAAACGAAAGTCAGATACGTTTGACATCTTCACTAGTTTTGTCAAGCAGATTCAGAACGAATTTAACTGCTCAGTGGTCAAAATCAGAAGTGACCATGGAACAGAATTCTAATCTGGTGTTATGACAGAATTTTGTGAAGAACAATGTATCTTTCATGAGTTTTCCTCCCCGCGCACTCCTCAGCAAAATGGAGTTGCGGAGAGGAGAAATAGAACTCTCATTGAAGCCTGCACGACAATGTTGAAAGATGCTTCTCTCCCGGAATACTTCTGGGCAGAGGCTGTCAATACAGCTTATCATGTACAAAACCGAGCTTTGATCAACAAGCATCATCGCAAGACGCCTTACGAGCTACTGAAAGGCAAGAAACCAACCATGTCCTACTTGAGGAGTTTTGGTTGCAGATGCTATGTACTGAATAATGGGAAGTACCCGCGTACCAAATTTGGTGAAAAATGCTTCGAAGGTATATTCATGGGCTATAGTTCCCACAGTCGGGCATATAGGGTCTTCAATAAGAAAACCCTAGTGGTAGAAGAATCAATAAATGTTGTCTTTGATGAAGGAAGTTTGCTTAACAACAATTCGTCCAGTGGTATTCTTGAAGATGCAGGTGCACGACTTGAACAGCTGAGTCTGGATGAGACCTCTAAAGAGGACACTCCTAAGTACGTCAAAGTTTCCACCTCCACGTCATCTGATAATGTTGAAGATCAAAATGGAACAAATCTCTTAGAAGAAAGAGAAGCCCAAGAAGTAGTCGAAGCTCCAGACGCCAGACTTCTAGAGCTCCGGCACGTGAGGGATCATCCTAGAGATCAGATCATCGGAGATCCTCGTGTCGGTGTCAGAACTCGAAGAGGTACTATTAACGAAGTATTGCATCTTAGCTTCCTGTCACAGGTTGAGCCAAAGAAGTTCGACGAGGCGAACAAGGATGCGGCATGGATTCTGTCCATGCAAGATGAACTACATCAATTCAAACGTTGCAACGTTTGGACGCTAGTTCCCAGACCATACAAGCAGAATGTGATTGGCACCAAGTGGATCTTCAGAAATAAGCTGGATGAACATGGTGTCATCATAAAGAACAAGGCAAGGCTGGTGGCTCAAGGTTACAGACAGGGGGAGGGGATTGACTTCGACCAGACGTTCACACCAGTAGCAAGGCTCGAGGCAATCAGATTGTTCCTGGCATATGCTTCGCACAAAGGATTCACAGTTTATCAAATGGATGTGAAATCAGCATTCCTGAATGGAGACCTGAAAGAGGAAGTATACGTTGCTCAACCCCCAGGTTTTGTCGATCCTACTTTTCCCAATCATGTCTATTTTCTTAATAAAGCTTTATATGGGTTAAAACAAGCTCCACGAGCTTGGTATGAGACTTTATCTAGTTTTCTTCTTGAGAACAAGTTCTCTAGAGGTAAAATAGATAAAACATTGTTTCTCAGGGAAGTCAAAGGCAAGATTTTGCTGGTGCAAATCTATGTCGATGACATAATATTCGGCTCAACGGACAACAATCTTTGCAAAAAGTTTTCTAAACTTATGCAAGGAAAGTTTGAAATGAGCAGTATGGGAGAGCTCAAGTATTTCTTGGGACTTCAAGTGAAACAGTCTGAGGATGGAATCTTTATCTCTCAGACAAAGTTCACAAATGAACTCCTTAAGAAATTTGGTATGGAGAGTGCAACCTCTATGAGGACTCCAATGGGATCCACTATGTCTCTGGATAAGGATGAGAAAGGTAAACCTTTCGATGAAACCAAATACAGAAGCATCATTGGATCCCTGCTCTATCTTACTACCAGTAGACCGGATATCATGTTCTCCACATGTGTCTGTGCCAGATATCAGGTGAACACTAAGGAATCTCACTATGTCGCTACAAAGAGAATTCTAAGATACCTTAAAGGTACTCCCAATCTTGGCTTGTGGTACCCGAGAAACAATGACGTCGAGCTAATAGGTTTTTCAGATGCTGATTTTGCAGGGAGTAGGGATGACAGGAAAAGCACTTCCGGGACGTGTCAATTCCTCGGAAGAAGGCTTATCTCATGGAACAGCAAGAAGCAGAATTGTGTAGCTACCTCCACAGCTGAGTCTGAGTACATCTCGGCAGGCAGCTGTTGCGCACAACTCCTATGGATCAGAAACCAGTTAGCTGACTACGACCTTCAGTTCAAGGAAATACCAATGTACTGCGACTCCTCCAGTGCAATTTCCATTGCCAACAATCCGGTCTCGCATAGCAGAACGAAGCATATTGAAGTGCGCTACCACTTCATTCGGGAGCACATGGAGAACATGGACATTTCTCTCTGTTATGTCCCCAAAACTGAATTGGGAATGCTAAATTATGAGGAATGAAGACCACCGAAGCTCCAGGATCATGCATCTAGAGGAAGCCTCTGCAGGTACTCAAGATAAGCACAGACGCAAGAACTGAGGGGGAGCAAGATACTCAAGTATGAGCATAGGAGCAAGAACTGAGGGGGAGCACGGGGTCAACTGCTACAAACCCCGATTTGCAGAAGCCGAAAAGGGGGAGATTACCCTCTCGGCTACGGCTAAGGTGGCTCCAAGCCTGCTCTCAAGAAATTGGTACTGGTCATGAATAAATCAATTTCAAGTTTATGATTTTCATTCCTATACGCTTTATTCACCTTAACTTGTAGGGTTTAAGCTTCTTCAAATAGGGGGAGATTGTTGGGTATTGTATCCACAACGTACCTGATTTGAAGAAGCCCCTGAACAAGCTAAGTTAAATAGGCAATGTTTTTGACAAATTATTTCAAGTTGTGCTTGCAATTATTCCACGCTAAGTGCACACCAATGTCAGGGTGCAGTAGGTCAATATACACGGGTCTGCACGACATAATCCCTCATTGAGCAGATCAGTGTGTTGGCCTACATGTACTCTCTCTATTGGAGTGCACTTACTTTCAAGTACAGGGCTGTAATCTTGCAAGAGCAGACAAGGAGCAAGGATGGGTCAAGGAGCTCATCATGGGTGGAAAGACGAAAATTCGTCCAAGTGAAAATCAACGAGAATCGCCAAGTGATTCTCGCCGATTCGGCAAGAATCACAAGTGATTCTCGCCGAATCATCGAGAATCAGTGGCTGATTCTCGCCGACTCGATCCAACCACTCTTTAAAGCAAGCAACTCTGATTCTAAGTAAAAATCGACGAGAATCACTAGTGATTCTCGCCGAATCGTCGAGAATCACTGGGTGATTCTCGCCGTCTCGACCCGGGCTAAATCAGTACGTGCAACCAAGTCAAATTCGACGAGAATCATCTTTGATTCTCGCCGATTCGTCGAGAATCACCTTTGATTCTCGACGACTCGACGAGATTCACCTTCGATTCTCGTCGATTTTGACTTGGCAATTTTTCTGGAAATTCCTGAACCGGATTCTGCCGCTGTCGATGTTCTGGACCGGGATTTGGGGATTCTCCTTGTGGGTCCCTCAACGGTCATATTGAGTTGTCTACAGTATAAATACGGGATTATTTTTGAACAGCATGACCACGGAATAAAACACACAGAAAGAAGCCGAGCACGGACGAACCCTAAAATCGCGAGTTCCGCTCCGCCGCCGCCGTCGTCGCTCGAGCAAGTTGGTCGCCGCTTTTGATCGAGATTTCTTCCTGATCTTCCGGCGACAGAAGCTTAGCCAAGCTTAGTGTCTCACGCGTCTATCCAGAGATCCCTTGTCTCTCGGTTTGTTGATCGGGAAAAACTTCCCCGTCCGAATCGATCGAGACGACCGATCCTCGTATGACCGTTGGTAGACCTAGCTAGCTTCGCTACGAAGTTTGGATCTCTAAAGAACAGCAGCCGCACTTCGTCGTTGCCGCCGAACCCGTGAACCGTGCCACCACCCATCTTGCCGCCGCCGGCTCCGGGGAGATCCTCTCCAAGAGAGATCTAGGGTCGTGTACTCTTTGTGGACCTCAAGAACACGTCGTCAACAAAGAGGGACACCTTTGTCTCCAAACGTAGTTTGTATCTCTTGTACATTCTATTTTATTTTTATTGTAAAGGAACGTTTGTTCCGAGTTGTAAGGTTTGGGTGCAACCCGGGTTGTGGGAGTGTTGACTCCTACGTGTGGAAGGGTTCCTTCCGATAGTGCAGGGATTGGATTTCAATCCTGTTGGAGAAGTGACCGAGTCGTCCCTTGTTGGGAGATAGGTCGAAGGGGGAAAGTGGATGTACCCAAGTCAGGGAACCACTATAAATTGCCTGTGTATTCTGTGTGCTGTGCTGTTTATTTTTATTGTGCAGGTACATTCGTAAATTTCGCAAAAACGCTGCACGTCACCTATTCCCCCCCCCATAGGTGAAGATAGTTGACACTAGGTGGACTTTCAAGTAGAACCTGCGTCTACTTGTTCAGTCCACGCGGCTTAACTTGTCTTGTATTTGTAGTCTCTGCTTTCCCTATGGTGGTTTTGGCGAATCATGTCTCTCCATGTATGTCTTGCCTTGTAAAGGAGATTGATGTTATCAATAAAGACTCTTGTTACTGCATGTGTTTCTAGATGTGACTAACTTCAGTTGAGATAACCCCTGCTCATTCCAAGATCTGGAAATTCAACATCTTCAATTTTTTTACTCATATATGTGTTGCTCTGGTGTACAACCCCGTATTCACGAATAGGGGGCCCCAAACAAGGCGTGGGACCTGGTGCGCATTTTAAGCTCTTTGAGAGTTTTGCACTCCTGGAGGCCAGTTTTGGTGGATCTGCAGGATATACTAGTATGGGAAGGAAAAAGTTTCCTCCCCCCTGGCCCCTTTTACAGGGCGGGTGTGGCGAGTTGGCCGGCACCTGCCCCACTTGCTAGGTGTGGGGTAGTTGCAGCGAGACCGGCCGGAGGCTGGGGTCTCGCCCCCTACACCCTGTACCCCGGCATGGCGGGGTGAGACCGGACGGAGACCGCGGTATCACCCCTGCACCCCGGCCTGGCGGGGCGAGACCGTCCGGAGGCCGCGGTCTCGCCCCCTGCACCTCGGTATGGCGAGGCGATACCAGCCGGATGCTGCGGTCTCACCCCTGCACCCCAGCCTCATGGGGTGAGACCAGTCGTAGGCTAGGGTCTCACCCCCAGCTCCCGTTTCTACGGGACTCGCCCGCTCGCCCGGCCCCAAGGTGAAGGAGTGGAGTGGTTTAACCCCCACTCGCCTCAGGTGTCCAGGTAAAGGTGAGGTGTATGGTTTAGCCTCTTTTCACCCGCGGACCTCTTTTGTCCAGGTTTTTACCATTGTGCCCCCCGGGGGTGGAATTACCTCTTTGCCCCCGGGTGTGGATGTTTTCTATTGGCACATGACCTATTTTTCTTTGGGGTATTTCTAACCTTTTGGTCCATAGGTTTGAGAAAACTATAAATAAATCCTTAGGGGTGCCTTGGAGGGCATCACTTCTTGATCCTATTTCTTCATCCTCCAAGGCACCTAGCTCAGCATTGGCTAGGGAGGGGGAGATCACTTCCGGGTGTGAGGTGGGACCTCCACACTAGAGTCGAGGGTCTGTTCCTATTTTCCTGAGCCTTTGGTCTGTGACATTCTCCTGAGTGCAGTAAGTGTGTGATCACCCATTTTTAGGGACCCCAAACTCCACAGAGACCGATTTATCTGTTTCAACACCTAGAGTGAGGTTAATTGTTTGGCCCGGTATGGTATATTGGTGATTTCTTTACTTCATGTAGGTCGACTGTTTAGTGGTGATTTGTCTTGATATCCTATATGGAATTTTGAGTCTTATATGCCCCTTTTTGCTGGTTGTTTTGCTTAAGATGGTCCACTGTTCTTGTTGGAGTTTTGCCTTAAAATTAGAGCTGCTATGGGCATCACTTGGTGTTACTGTTTTATCAACCCTTGAAGCTATTTATAGCACCAATTTGTGCTACCGATTGGGTTGCTATAAACTCTTTTGTGGATTCACCTTTATTACCTTTTCATGTCATTTGATATATGTGTGTATAATATCACATTTTATAAAGTTGTTTCCCACCTTAGACAACTCACCTTGAGTGGTAGTTATTATCACCATTGGAATTCAATCGTTGCTAGATAATGGCGCAATCCTTTGTAAATGATTTCATTGATACTGTAGTGTATGGCGTCCGGTGATAGGCGCGGCGAAAATCCTCGTGTCGATAAAGGCAAGGGGATATTAGTGAGTTTTTACTTCTTTATTTATGCTTATTAACTTATTTTTTGTAATACTAGTTATAGAACTTTTCTCGCACGTTGGAAAGAATTTTATTTACAGTTTTGAATCATTGATATCTACAAATTGCTAAAGGATGCGGAATTTGATATACCAAATATAAGCGATTATTCTGAGAGAAATTTGAAATAAAGTATACCTTGCATAAATGTTTAAATCTATGAATATACAAAAGCATAACCGAATTAAAAAATAGATGTGTATGAAGAAATAATTGTTAACTCAGTGCTGTGGGGGGATATGAATACCCACAACAAAATACTTTTGATAATATATGCGGCTGTGGAAGACCAGTAGCCATTGAAGGCCCAAGGGTCGTTGAAGACCCAGAAGCAATTAAACATGTTGTTATGTTTTCCTACATTATCAAATAAAAATAAATAAGAAAGGAAATGCAAAATTGTAAATAAGAAAAAATAGTTATAAATTCAAAGAATAAGAATTGAATAAGAAATGAAGAAAGAATCAAAAGAAGACAAATGAGAATTGATTATGAATTAAAGAAAGACTAAAACAAGTACGAGAAGGAACTGTATAAGTGTTAACTGCAAATACATTGAATCTATCATGAACAATGAACAAAGTAAATATAATCATTTGAATATTAACTTAGTGATTATGTATACAATGTATCTCATTTACTATATCCTTCAATTGAGTATATATGCATACTGTTACTAATGATTATTGGTTGCCTGTATCGCAGAAAAAGTGGTATATTCCTCACTTAGTCATATTTTTATGACTAAGCCCATTGCCTATTTTGTGTAGGTAATTGAAGCAACTGAGCGTGTGTAAAGAAAGGCTAGGAAAACTTAGGATGAATGAAAAAGACTTGCGACAGAGCGTACGAAGGTATAAGTGTTATTTTATGTGTTTAATTTGTACTCATGCATATATATATATATATATATATATATATATATATATATATATATATATATATATATATATATATATATATATATATATATATATATATGTATGCGTGTGTGTGTGTGTGTGCGTGTGTTGGGTCCATTGATCACAATGTACCAAATTTGAAGAAGGCCTATTAGACAATGGTATACACAGTATTATATTTAATGCATGGTTTAAGTTCTATGTATGCAGATTGCTCTTTGTTCACTTTTCAAACAGGATGTCTTAGCATAAATGATAGGAGGAAACAAAACATGATGCTGATAGGGTAGAAATCTGCTTAAGTCCAGATGCATTGAGTGATGGCAGTTCACTAAATGCCAGATGGCTTTAAGCATTGAGTAAAGCTCAAACAGTGGAAGCCAAAGAAAAGCTGACAGGATTTCCGGCTAAGTCCAGAAGCATTGAGTGAAGGTAGTTCGCTCAATGCCCCGAAGAGAAAGCATTGACAGAACATAGTTCAGTCAGAGCTGCAGTGTTGTTTGACTTGGAAATCTATCTAAGGATATATGTGTTGAGTGAAGACATCTCACTTAATGCCTATTCAACAGAAAATATGTCTAAGGACAGAAGCGTTGAGTGAAGGAAGTTCACTCAATGCCTATCCAATAAAACAAGCAAAGGCAAAAAGCATTGAGTGAAGATAACTCACTCAACGACCTAATACAGAGAAAATCGACTAAGTCCAGATTCATTGAGTGATGAAGGCTCACTTAATGCCTAGTCAGTTAGACTACAATTGTCGATAATTGTTGAGTGATAAATGATCACTCAATGCCTGGTGGTGCAGATTTCTGCTTAAGTGTTTTAGCATTGAGTGACAAGTCTTCACTCAACGCCTATGCATAATTGTGTGAATTTGGCAAAGTCCACAGGTGCTTAGTTATGATGACGTCAGCAAGAATTCAAATGTTGCGGGAACAGAATAGTAGACGACAAATAGTGCCACTTGCCTATTGTACAGTAATTAATGCTAAAGAAAAGTTGCAGCTACAAACTCCAGGTTTTCCCACAATTCAAAGAGTCATTGGATGGCGGGATAGAAAAAGAAAAGATCAAGGAAGAAGAAATCAACTTTCTAGATTATTAACTTTTGAAATACAGAGCTTCATCTTCTTCCTCTCGACCTAGTTGCAGATCTTGAAGATTTTGCTCCATCTACTGATCTTGAAGTTCAAGCAAGATAGATGTTGACATTTTCATCTTCAACAACAAGTTCAGAAATTAATCTCGCTGCAGTAGAAGAAGGGACAGAGCAAGCCCAAGCTGCAGTTACTTCACATCTCAAGTAGAACATGCTTGAAGATCCATTCTTGG
This sequence comes from Platanthera guangdongensis, assembly GCA_039583875.1. Lineage (NCBI taxonomy): Eukaryota > Viridiplantae > Streptophyta > Magnoliopsida > Asparagales > Orchidaceae > Platanthera > Platanthera guangdongensis. The sequence goes on along the minus strand of CM077150.1, from coordinate 69,353,724 downwards.
TGTTGTGAAGAAGATGGGACTGAGTCATCTCAGTTCAGGAATAGGCAAACTCAGAGATATCTTCTCTAAAGTCATTCAACTTTAACTACCAACCTAACTTTTTGTATGATCTTAATTTATTTGAGTGTAAGCCTAAAATGTAAAGGTTGTGGTAGGATCTTTCTGTAGATCTGAGCTGTAGGGCTTTAGTGCCTGAGTTGTAGGATCTTCCTGTAGATCTGAGGTAGGGCATGTGTGCCCGAGCTATAAGAGAGTTTCTCTTTGAGGTAGGATCCAGTAGTGTATCTGATTGTAAGGCCAACCTCCTAGCCTGAGTGTAGGAGTTTAAGTTAAAGTCTGAGGTAGGGCTTGTGTGCTTGAGTTGTAGGAGAATATTTATCTGAGTGTAGGGTGTTGGCCCTGAGTGTAGGACTTGGAGGAGTCTGAGAAATCCTGAGGGATTTGTGTTGTAAACTCTTGGTGCCGAGTTTGGAGAAGTTGGCCTTGTCTAACAAACTGTTAGAAAGTTGGGAGGGACAGTGGATGCACCCATACTGTGGGGAACCACTATAAACAACTTGTATGTTGATTGTATTATCTTGAAAGCTAACCTAAACTAAAACACAACTCACCAAATCAAAAGAAAGCATCAAAAAGATAGAAAAATCTATTCACCCCCTTTAGGTGTTTAGCTACTCTTGAAACTAAGGACTTTCAAGTTGTATCAGAGGGAGGTTACTTAAAAAAGACATAACAGTCTGAGCTGATCTCTAGGAGTAGCTTAAGTATATTCTTTGTGGGCTCAGGAGAGAACCATAAAGTGTTTAGGCTCAATGAAGCTTATAATCTGCAGGAAAGAGAGCTTTGGGATTTAGAAGGAGAGAGTTAGGTTGTTCATGGAAGCATCTGGCCCCAGGATCTTCATAATTGTGCAAGAAGGATCTTTCATCCCTATGAAAGTCTCAGCTCTGGATTCCAATATCCAGACACCTAAGACGTATTCTGAGATTTCCAAGGATGAGGTCATCCTGGATACAATGGATAAGAGGACACAAAACAGTATTGTGAGTGTCATTGATGATTCAACATTCCAGAACCTTGTCCACTACAGAACTGCCAAGGAAATGTGGAACAAATTGATTTTCTACATGGAGGGCACTGGTGAAGTTAGGGATGACAGGAAATCCCTACTGAATCGGGAATATGAAGCCTTCAGGCAGTGCAAGAAGGATATCATATCTGAGTGCTATGAAAAGTTCTTTAGAGTTGTGATTGAGCTGAGGACCTATGGGAGGGTCATCAGTAATTTTGAGCTGAATGACAAGTTTCTCATATCTCTAGCCAGAGACTAGGACACCAAGATATGTGCCACCAAAGATGTGTCCAAGATGGTTGAAACTCCTCTACATACATTATTTGGAAAGCTGCTATCCTATGAGATACAGCAGCCTGCCAGGAAGGAGGAGGAGACCACCAGCAGATCTCAAGTCAAGGAGAAGATAGTGGCCTTCAAGGATGAGAGCTCTAAGAATGGCAAGGAGAGGATTGCCTCTCCTCCAAGAAGGCGTGCTTATTCAGATAGCTCTGAGTCAAGTTCTTCTGACATCAACATATTTGATGGGGAATTTGTTGCCTTCTCTAGGCAGTTCAAGTAGATTATGAAGAGGAGGCATTGGAAGAATAGTCCTTCCTCTTCCTCTCATTATAAGAAGGATCATAATAGATCTAAGAAGAAGTTCTCCAAAGGAGATAGGTATGAAACTAAATCTTACAAACATAGTTCTTCTAAAATTGTTTGTTATTGTTGTAGCAAGCATGTGCAAGTCATAGCTGACTACCCAGTTAAGAGAAAAGAGACTAGTGAGAAGAAACATCACCACCAGAAGTTCAAGAAGAAAAAGACCTTCATTTCCAAGGATGAGAAGAGCTTGAGTCAAAGTGACTCAGCTTCTTCAGATTCTGAAGAAGAAGCCTACATAGTGTTGTTAGCTACTGTTGCTGATGAAGATGAAGACTATCCTACTGTAAGAATAGGTATCAGGGCCCCTCAATCACACTCAGATAATGACACTAAGGTGGATGAAGATGAAAACAACAATTATGGGCTAATGGCAATGTCAGATGAAGAATCCAGCCAGGATCATCCTAGTCTAGATAAGGTATATTATCTTTCCAGCACCTCCTTTGAATCTGACTATGAGACTAGTCCCAATTCTGATGCATCTTTTTCCTATGATGAATATGAGTCAGAATCTGAGGAAGATGTCAATCAACTGATTGAAAAGTAATGCGCCCTTCTGGATGCTTTGAAAAGGAGCAAGAGGTTGGCCAAGAAACAAGCTGAGGAGATTGTCTCCCTACAGCTAGCTGCTTCCATGCAGTCTGAGTCATCTCAATCATCCAGATTGGAACCATCAACCATAAGAACAAGATATTATGGATCTTGGAGAAAAGATACTCAAAGAGAGGAAGCTAGTGACTTAGTACTCCAAGCCTAAATCAGTGTTGCCACTCATGGATACCTTCACCTCCCAAATAAATAATAAGGGACTGGGGTACATTGAGAGGAATACTGGAAGAAGGAATAGGAGGAAGGGCAAGGCCCCTATTCAGCCTACTATCTCCTTTGAGAAAGTTGTGCTGCCATACAACATGTATGACCAAGAAAGTATATATGGTCACTAGTTGAATGGTAGATCTACTAGTGTGAACAAAAATGTTCATAGCTATAGTGGAAGGAAGGGCATGGGGTTGAGTGCCTTTAAGGCTACTCATGAGGAAATTCAGATGGCGCATTATGTGCCATTTGTTTTTGGTGCACCAGCCCCCACTCTCAAGAATATAGCAGTGGCCAACAGTCAAGCTCCTCTAACAAAAATTCAGACCAAAATTAAGTCATCCACCGAGCTTGACTTGGCTATCTCTAATGCAATCAATAGCTTATATTTTGCAAAGAAGAATTCTGCAAGTGGCATTCACAGTAAGCCAAGTACTTCTACTGGAACACTCACTTTCAGTCAGATCCTTGCTAAAATAAATATGAAGAGGGTTGTTGATCTCCCTTCTGAACAGTCAGTAGGTTTCAGCTAGTCTGCAAGAGATATTCAGAAAAGGAGATATAATATTCATGAGTATTGCTGATGTGGCAAAGTAGGACATTTTGCCATAAATTGTTGGCACAACCCCAATATGGCTAGTGCAAGGGCAAATCTACCTGTCAGAAATGCTGCAGACAGACAGGCTAATTTTCAGACTAATAAGTACCTAGGACCCAAACTCTTTTGGGGTCCTAAGGTAAACTAAATTGTGGTTACAGGTTAGTCCAAGTACCCATCCAATATGGTACTTGACCAGTGGGTGTTCCAGGCACATGATTGGAACAAGAAGTCTTCTAAAGGAATACTGCCCAGTAAAGAATGGACCAAAAGTGTTCTTTGGTGGCTCAGATAAAGGAGTCACCAAGGGTTATGGTATGATCACCAATACCATTGTCACAATCACAAAAGTGGCTTATGTGGAAGGGTTGCAACACAACATGATTAACATAAGCTAACTATGTGATCCTGGCTATGTCATTGTATTCTACAAGGATGAGTGTCTAATCAAAAGGTCATGTGACCAAGAGGTCATTTTGACATGCACTAGGAGTGAGAATATTTATTGTTTAAACTTTTTATGTTTAAGTTCTAATACCCCTGTGTGTCTAGTTGCTAATGAGAAAATCTCATATTATGTGCAATGGCACAAGAGACTAGCTCACTTGAACTTCAAGACCATAAGTAAGCTCTTCAGTGAAGAGATTGTCAGGAATGGTCCCACCATAAGATGCACCAAGAAGTGCATTTGCTCTGCATGTCAAAAGGGCAAACAAACCAAAGCATCCTTCAAGAGCATTGGTTCCAAGGATTCTGTGGGGTGCTTATATCTCTTGCATATGTACTTGTTTGGTCTTATGCCAGTTTATAGTCTAGGTAGGAAAGTATACACACTTGTGACAGTTGATGACTCCTCCAGGTTTGCTTGGGTGTTCTTCTTGAAGAAAAAGTCAGAAATCCTTTATAATTTTATGACCGTTGTTAGGCAAGTTCAGAATGAAAAAGATAACTATGTGGTCAAAATTAGAAGTGACCATGGTACTAAATTTCAGTCTGAAGGCATGATAAAGTTCTGCAAAGATCGAGGGATTCATCAGGAATTTTCTTCATCAAGAAATCCCCAGCAAAATGGGATAGCTGAGAGGAAAAATAGAACACTAATAGAGGCTGGCAGGACCCTTCTCTGTGACGCTTCACTCCTAGAATATTTATAGGCTGAGGCAATGAACATTGCATGCTATGTCCTGAACAGGGCCTCTATCAACAAGTACCATAAGAAGACTCCTTATGAGATTATGAAGGGCAGAAAACCAAATCTAGCCTATCTCAGGATCTTTGGTAGTAAATGCTTTGGGCTTAATAATGGGTATCCCATTTGACTAAGTTTGCTGTCAAATCCTATGAAGGGATATTTGTTGGGTACAATAACCTTAGCAAGGCATATAATGTTGAAACCGGAAACCGACTTCTAAGGAGTCCTAACCCTTGGGGACGGGGTGATTGCACACTTACTTTGCCTAGCAAGATTGGCTGACCGAAGACTTAGAACTTGAAAATGACCCAAGGCTCCAGCACTGAGGTCCCACCACATAGCTAGAAGATCTTAGAGCGCTTCCCATCCTTAACCTGTGCTGAGCTAAGGGTACCTCAGAAAGCACTATAAGATAAGAGAGTAAGAGAACTGGAAAGCCTGCTTTCTGAGGTACCACCTTGGGCCTATTTATAGTTTTAAAAACTTGGCCTGCAAATAGCGTAACTCCACTGTTCTGAATGGTTATTTGAAGCCAAAAGCAGTCTGCCAACATCAAAAGTCCACTGTTCTAAATGACTATTAGCCACCCTGTAAGGCCATCCAAGTAATTTTAACTCTGGACCCTATTGGGCGAGTACCCCATGATGGTGCCACTTGCCTAAAGGGGCGAGTGCTAGGGTAAGCCAGGAACTTGCCTTTGCGGCACCACATTATGGGTAAATGAATGATCTAAGGCCACTTGCCTAGTAGTGGCAAGACTTTTCACGCCTTCTTTGGGTGAGAGCCACCCTATCTACTGTGGGCGGGGGACATTTCTCCATCTTTGGGTGAATGCTCTAAAAAGGTATCACTCGCCCTCTTGAGCCAAGATAAGAAGGCGTCGACAGCACTCACCGCACTCAACACCAAGAGCAAAAGGTGTCGACTGAGCGTGCCTTTTTCAACTCCAAGCGAGCTGAAGGTGTCGAAAGAGCGTGGCTCACTTAATGCCAATCTAACTGAAGGCATTGACAGAACCAGCCTCACTTAATGCCAAGGAAGTGAAGGCATTGACGTCACTCACCTTACTCAATGCCAAGAGCAGAAGGCATAGACAACACGCGCCTCGCTCAATGGCAAGGAACTAAAGGCATTGACAGAACCAGCCTCACTCAATGCCAAAGAAGTGAAGGCATTGACATCACTCGCCTCACTCAATGCCAAGAGCAGAAGGCATCAACAACACTCACCTCACTCAATGCCAAGGAACTGAAGGTGTTGACAGAACCAGCCTCACTCAATGCCAAGGAAGTGAAGGCATTAACATAACTAGCCTCACGCAATGCCAAGGAATTGAAGGCATCGACGACACTCGCCTTACTTAATGCCAAGAGTAGAAGGCATTGTCAACACTCACCTCACTCAATGCCAAGGAACTAAATGCATCGATAGAGCGCGCCTCACTCAACGCCAAGCGAGCTGAGGCATCGACAGAGCACGCCTTACTCAATGCCAAGCGACGTGCTCGCACGGCTTGCTGTACAAACACTGGATTGCACATGCTACTGGGCAAGTGGTCCTTGAAGCTTCCACTCACATGGGGCGGCGAATGCTCGATGCAGTCAGAACTCACCTCCTCAAGATGACCTATGGCAAGTGTGGGCCTGGCCTGCCCCACTAACCTCATGCCCTCCTTACCCCAATCTGGGCGAGCCAAACTGCACTGATGCACTCGCACCCCCTGGCCACATGACGGGGCCGGCTCCTATCGATCCCGCTTGTCGGATATAGGGTTGTACATATATGGTCTATAACTTGAAAAATCAATTTGTAGAAGAATCTATTAATGTAGTCTTTGATGAGTCATCAATGATTAATAGTGAGCTGTCAAGCTCCTCTAGATTTTCAAGTGTAGAAGAGAAGATGGACAAACTAACCATCATGGAAAGCTCTCCAACTACCCTGAAAGAAGATGATGAAGTTTGCATTATAGAAGGATATCAAAGTGCATCTAATATGGATGAAGATCGACAAGATCCAGCCAATGAAGTTCTTGCTACTGAAGTAAGAATGCCTTCAATAGTCAGGCACTTGAGGGATCATCACAGAGATCAGATAATTGGAGATGCTAGCCAAGGAGTTACAACAAGGAGCAGAAGCAAAAACATTGCAATGTACTCTAGCTTTCTATTTCAGGTAGAACTAAAAAGGTTTGAAGATGTCAAATTTGATCCATTTTGCATTGTGGTTATGTAAGAAAAACTGAACCAGTTCAAGAGATGCATGGTCTGGAAGATGCTTCCCAGACCACAAGGTCATAACATCATTATAACCAAGTGGATCTACAGGAATAAGCTTGATGAAAATGGTGTTATAGTAAAGAACAAAGTTAGACTGGTAGCCAAAAGATATAGACAAGAAGAAGGTAATGATTTTGATCAAACCTTTGCTCCAGTGGCTAGACTAGAATCCATAAGACTATTGCTTGCATATGCTGCACACAAGAGATTCAAGGTCTACCAGATGTATGTGAAGTCAGGTTTCCTTAATGGCAACCCAAGAGAAGATGTCTATGTTGAGCAACCCTTGGGTTTTTTCAATTTTAACTCACCTGATTATATTTATAAGCTTACAAAAGCACTATATGGGAAGATACACAAGACACTATTCCTAAGGGAAGTTGAGGGTATGATCATAATAGTCCAGATTTATGTAGATGACATAATCTTTGGGTCTACTAATGATGACGTTTAGAAGAAGTTTGCTAAACTTATGCAGGGGAAATTTGAGATGAGTAGTATGGGTGAGCTCAAGTACTTCTTGGGCCTCCAAGTAAGACAGTCTGAGAATGGATTATCCATTTCACAGTCTAAGTTCACCTGGAAGTTAATTAAAAAGTTTGGAATGGAGAGTGCCTCCATCATGAAAACTCTCATGGGTTCAAATGTGTCACTGAACAAGGATGAGATAGGGAAACCTATTGTTGAAACCATGTATTGAGGCATAATTAGCTCCTTCATCTATCTTATTGCTAGTAGGCCAGACATCATATATGTTATATGTGTTTATGCTAGATACCAGGCTTGCCCTAAGGAGTATCACTATTCTGCAGCAAAAAGAATTATGAGATATCTGAAGGACACACCTGATCTTGGCCTATGGTACCATAAGAATAGTGATTTTCACCTAATAGGGTATTCAAATACAGATTTTGTAGGCTGTAGAGAAGACGAGAAAAACACATCAGGTTCTTGTCAATATTTCGAAAGATACTTGTGTCTTGGAGAAGCAAGATGAAAACCAGTGTTACAGACTCTACTATAAAGTCAGAATACATATCTGCTGGAAGTTGTTGTGCACAACTCCTGTAGATCTAGCATCAGCTCCCCTTAAGATAAGTATAACTCCTATGTTCTGTGATTCTACTAGTGCAATCTCTATTGCTAGGATTCCTGTGTCTTATAGCAGGACTAAGCACATAGAGATTAGGTATCACTTCACTAGAGAGCATGTCCAATGTGAAGACATTATTCTTGAATTTGTCCCTACAGACAAGCAAGTAGCTGACATCTTCACTAAGCCACTAGATGAAGCCAAGTTCAATACCATCAAATTTGAGATGGGTATGTCTAGCTTCAGTAATAATTCAAATGTTCCTGTTGCAGGTAGTGTTACTCCTTGTAGGATAACATAGAAGAAATGGACTAAGTACTCAGGTGTTGAGTGCGTCAAGATAACAACAAGTGTCGAGAGCATTGAGTGCATCAAGTCCACTAAACGCATACTCCCAGGATCATCTATTTGCGGCTAACTATCGAGATTAATCACAGCCGTTGATCACTTCGTGATCATAACAAAAGGTTCGCACATCTCCATATTCTCTACTTAGAGGCAAGTATAAATAGACCTAAGTATGCTTAGAGTAAGAAACCCTATTTCTGGCCCTATGTGAACTACTATTTCGCTACGACGAAAGCTCGTCAACTCTTCAGAAACTCAGCAAATCAATGGCTCCAAAGGGAATGGATTTCTTGTTTGAGTGATTCGAGTTGGTTCGAAATGGCTTCAAGGATGCTCCTGAGGAAGTCATGCAGGTACTGCACTTACTAGAGGTCGCTGACCTAAACTTTGTCATGTCCAAGCCTATCATGATTTGGAAAAGTGAAGTTTTGGAACTCTATTCAAATGCTAAATTGGACTCATCCTCATCCAAAATCAAATCCTCAATCTGTGGAAAGAAGATCAAGATCACTACAAAGAGATTATGCAAAGCTTTTCATCTACCGAACGTGAATGAGTCAGATGAGGATATGACTTAATTCATGATGATATTAAGACAACACTGAAGTGGTGTGGGCTCTCCAAGCATACCCCTGGGTCTTTGTTGAGGAAAGCATTAAACAATAGAGTCAAGTTCCTTACAGATATTGTGGGAAAAGCTCTGCTCTACAAAACTGGTTCTCATATTAAAATATCTAAGAAAATGTTAGAACTTATGACAAGTATTGTTCTATCAAAGAAAATTGACTGGGGAAAAGTTCAGTTTGATAGAATAGTATAATGCATCCTTGAGCCCAACTTAGGAATATTCTTGTCTCTGTATCTACACAGTACTATCCCAGGAATCCTCAATATGAGGCTATGGACTAAGATCCATCATATGAGGAGGATGAACTCCAGGATGTTTGACAGATGGGAGAGAGTTCTCCAGTCACACCTTCAATCTGCTGAGAAGAAAAAGAAGAAGCCAGTTACTAATGTCACCATGGAGAGCAGTTCATCTAAATATAATGGAGAAGAGCCTCATGACCCAAATCTCTCTGAGTCTACTAAGAAAATAAGGAGAGACATGAGTGCTCAAGTCTCAATGTATTCTGAACCTACTATATGGGTCTAGTTGGCCTGAACTTAATCTGAAGAGAATCAAATAGAAGTCATGATCATACAGGAAGGTGTACAAGTGGGAAATACCTGTGGTGATATTCAGGGGGAGACATCTCCAATGGGTGCTACATTTCAGGAAGAGATTCACCAAATTCCTGCTCAAACTAAGGGGGAGACTATCCAGTCTGTTCAAGAGGAATTGGACACCTTCATTGACAATCTGGAGAAGTGGATTGTTGAAACTTCAAAGGGCCCTGAAGTTGTTCTTATCCGCACTCAAGCTGAGGGGAGCAACTTCTTGAGAGAGTTATGGAAGATGCTCTTGCTGATGGGGAGCAAATCCAGCATATGTAGGAGAATAATCAGATTCCTACTGAGAATGATTAGCCTGCTGAAACAATGGAGGAAGTACAACTAATCAACACTGCTTAAGATTTGAATGTTCGTGTTTACATTGCAAAGGTTGGGGGAGATTCACAATGAACTCCTTGCTCCAAGTACTATGGTGGAGATTGACTCCTCTAAGTCTAGCAAAGAAAATATTGCTACTAAGGCACCTGATGATGCACATTCCTCAGAGTATGAAATGCCTAATTCAGTTGTCAGATAAGGAGAAAGGCCAGTACAATAAAATGTCTGTGATGAAGGTACATCACACTAAGCTGATCAGATGTCATCCACCTTCCGGACACAACTAACAGGTCTTCTAGATGACCCAAGAAGGCAACAGGAACACTTTGTGGATGATTCCATAAAGGAACTGAGAAAAGACCTTTCTACTGAGATCAAATCTATAAGATTTGAAGTTAATCTGTTGAGAGTCAACACTATATCATTCTTCAAGAGGGCTGCTCCTGTAGTAACTTTCACAGAAAGCAAACTAACAAAACTAGGTCAGATTCAAAATGGAATTATAGATAATCAGAATATTCTTTCTGGAAACATGCTGGCAGTCCATAATGCACAGAAGGAATTATTAGAAAAGCACAAAATTATTCTTGAAAGAAGAATGGACGCATGAGCCCAAGTTCTAAATGATCACTTGTTCAAGCTCAAGGGTCGTGTCACCATTGGTGTTAACTATCTGGATGATCAGTTAATAAAGGCCAACACCTCCCTGACTAAACATGTCTCTGAAGAAGTCAAAAAGGGGGAGAAGTAAGTGATAAGGGACAATACTGAAAATACAGCTTGAAGTACAAATGTTATAAGAGGCTCAATGGGACTTGAGCAACTCACATATGAAAATATACCTGTTGTTCCCGAACATGTACAAGAAGCACTACATGATTGATTGTTGGGCCAATACAATGATCAGTATGCAGAGAAATATGATTCTTAGCAATATGACATTCAAGAAGGTATTCAGTGGGCTGAACCTGCAACTGATGCTAAAATTTCCTCTTTCAGCCCTACAGTTTAGCATATTGTCATGGATAAAGGAAAATCTATTACTAAAGAAGAAGGGGTCAGGCTCAGTAAGAAAAGGTACAGAATAGAAATGGAGTCCAAGCCAAATTTTGAGCAATTGAGTCCTCAATCTAGGACTATAATTTTGTCTCCCTGAGACCAAGTTAAGTCCAAGAAAACTGAGAGGGGAAAATTGTACAGCTCCCTAGAATGGGCAAAGCTAGAGAGAAATAAAGAAGCTAGGAGGAAGTGCAGAAGGGACAAGAAATCAGGTGTTCTGCCACCAGATGCATTAAATCCAAGCAAATACTTTCCCAAGCCTTACAATTACTTTGAGAGGAAGAAGGAAAAGAAAGAAGATGAAACAAAGTATACAAAGAAGCCCAATAGGAGGGTTGTAATTAAGGAACCAAAAAACATGAGATATTTTGTATTTTCATTAAGGGGCTTTATGGAATGTGAACAATATTTTAAGCACACTGGTCAAATATAATTATTGCCTTTAAGCATATTATTGTGTTTGTGTGTGTGCTTCAATTTTTGTTCTAAATATTCTATGTATGCTTAATCTTCTGTGAGTGTCAGTGTATATCATTGTCTAAGGTTTTGACTTCTTAAAATATGGGGAGATTATTGGGTCAATTGATAACAATGTCCCAGATTTGAAGTAGGCCTATAAGACAATGGTATACAAAGTATTATATTTTATGCATGCTTTAAGTTCTATGTATGCATGTTGCTCTTTGTTCACTGTTCAAACATGTTGTCAATGCACAAATGATAGGTGGACACAAGATATGATGTTGACAGGGCAGAAATCTGCCAAAGTCCAGATGCATTGAGTGAAGTAAGTTCACTCAATGCCAGATGGATTTAAGCATTGAGTAAAGCTCAAACAGTCAAAGCCGGAGAAAAGATGACAAGAATTCTGGCTAAGTCCAGAAGCGTTGACCGAAGACAGTTCACTCAACGCGCTAAATAGAAAGCGTTGACAGAACACAGTTTAGTCAGAGCCGCAGTGTTGTTTTTCTTAGAAATCTATCTAAGGATAGATGCATTGAGTGAAGACAACTCACTCAACACCTATTCAAATGAAAATCTATCTAAGGACAGAAGCATTGAGTGAAGGCAGTTTACTAAACTCCTATTCAATAAAATAAGCAAAGGCAGAAAGCATTGAGTAAAGACACCTCACGCAATGCCTTAATACAGAGAAAATCAACTAAGTACAGATGCATTGAGTGATGAATGATCACTCAATGCCAGGTGGTGCAGATTTCTGCCTAGGTGTTTTGGCGTTGAGTGATAAACCTTCATTCAACGCCTATGCAGAATTGTCTGAATTTGGCTACGTCCACAAGTGCTGAGTCATGATAACATCAGCAGGAATTCAAATGTTGCGGGAACGGAACAATAGATGATAAATGGCGCCGCTTGCCTATTGTACAATAATTAATGCTAAAGAAAAGTTACAGCCACCAACTCCAAGTGGTCCTATTGTTCAAAGAGACATTGGATGTCGGGATAGAAAAAGAAAAGATCGAGGAAGAAGAAATCAACTTTCTAGATTATTAACTTTTGAAATACAGAGCTTTATATTCTTCCTCTCCACCGAGTTATAAATCTTGAAGATTTTGCTCCATCTGGTGATCTAGAAGTTCAAGCAAGTTGGATGTTGACATTTTCATCTTTAACAACAAGTTCAGAAAGTAATCTCTCTGAGGTAGAAGAAGGGACAAAGCAAGCCCTAGCTGCAGTTACTTCTCAGCTCAAGCAGAACATTCTTGAAGATCCATTCTTGGAGCTTTGAATAAGATAGGACTGAGTCATCTCAGTTTAGGAAGAGGTAGTCTTAGAGATATCTTCTCTGGAGTCATTCAATATCAACTACCAACCTTTCTTTCTGCAGGATCTTAATCGATCTGAGTGTAAACCTAAAATATAAAGGCTGAGGTAGGATCTTTCTATAGATCAGAGCTATATGGCATTAGTTCCTAAGTTGTAGGATCCTCCTGTATATCTGATGTAGGGCCTTTGTGCCCGAGCTGTAGGAGAGTTTCTCTCTGAGGTAGGATCCAATGGTGGATCTGATTGTAAGGCTAACCTCTTAGCTTGAGTGTAGGACTTTGTGCTAAATTCTGAGGTAGGGGATGTGTGCCTGAGTTGCAAGAGAATATATCTCTGAGTGTAGAACTTGATAGAGTCTGAGAAATCCTGAGATACTTGTGTTGTAAGCTCTAAGAGCCAAATTTGGAGAAGTTGGCCTTGTCTAACAAATTGTTAGAAAGATGAGAGGGATAGTGGATGTACCCATACTCTGGAGAACCACTATAAACAACTTGTGTGCTGATTGTGTTATCTTAAAAGCTAACCTAAACTAAAACACAACTCACCAAATCAGAAGAAAGTATCAAAAAGACAGAAAAACCTATTCACCCCCTCTAGGTGTCTAACACCTCTTGAAACTAAAGATTTTCAATATATATATATGCTGAAATGAATGCTTGGCAAATGGATACACATATAAAAATTTTGTGGGGGTCTGAATTGGGATATACACGCTTTTTACCAATGAGTTTGTTAGGCGCTTGCACCCCTTGGAGGTCCTCCCCCCAAACATTATTGTTGAATCTCGACGGAACCTCTTCCTATCGTGTCCATGCTCGGGCCGCCTAACATTGGTAAGTTGGGCTGCAAAGTTGGGGGACTCAACAAGGGTTCGTACACTCTTCATCATTTCTCTAGGCTTAAGTGGTGTAACGTCCCGATTCGTGCTAGACCCCTCACACTCATTTTTGATTCAAGAGAGTGGGCTCGGGCTCGGGGTGCACTGGTGGGCAGGCTTACACTCGAGCCGGGAAGCACAGACTCGACGCTGGGTGTCAGGTTGCTAAGTTGTAGCGGTAGCGGTATACCGCGTGGTGGTTGCAGGCGTTGAGAGTTCAAGATGCCTCTCGACGAGTGTTGAGTGCTACCACGCCACGATAGTTAATTACCATTGGTGGTAGTGTGCATCGAGTGTGTCGACTAGATTTGACGAGCGTCGAGTGCATCGAGTATACTCGACGATCCTCAAGATACTACCGCGTAGTGGTAGTGGGATACCACGTGAAGATAGTCAAGCTGGGCATAGGCAAAGCCCTTTGTGAGCAAACACCCGACTATAGAAGTATCGCTGACAGTAGCACTTTGACATACCTACAGTGCAGCGGTAGAAAGAGTACCGCGTGGCGATAGTGGTTCAGGTGGCGGCGTCCGAGTGATGGATCTAGAGGTACCGCACGACAGTAGCAATACCGCGTGGTGGTAGCTCTCGGATCAGGAAACCCTAGATCTAACTGTTTACTCCTTTATATCGCCAATCTTCTTCCTCACGAACCGTGCCCTTCGCTGAGAAGAATAGGAGCCAAGGTCGATGTTGTCATGCCACCAAGGAGGAGGACACGATCCATGGCCGAAAATCAGGTGAGCTTCCTACATTCTCCATTGGTGCTAGATCTTTAGATCTATTATAGGAGAGATGGACGCTCAAGAGAGCTTGATTGGTGCGTAATGGAGATCTCCTAGGTAGAGACCACACTAGGACATTTGTCCTAGGGTTTTGTTGTCTTCAACCTTTCCTCTCTTCATTATAAGGACGATAGACTTGGTTTCATGAAGAATGGTGGTTTATTGAGGGTGAATAAGGGAGGATGAAGAGCTGAATGTATTTTTGTATGACTGGCTAGAGGAAGAAGACGAACCGATGCGGTTCATTCGACTTTACGATGCATGCAGAAATTTGATTTCTGTACACAGTAGTCTTTGTGCTCGATTTAAGCCATGATCCATGAACATTTAGGACTTGGGCTGAACACGAAAGTTGTAGCCCTTAGAAAGACCTTTACAACGGATGGTTGCACGTTTTCTGATGAGCATTGTGTCTTCCGCAAAGTGCGATGGATGTTGCTACGTTGAACTAACTTTAGGCCAAGACAGATTTTCTATCTAAGTAGTTGATGTGTTGGGTGTTCGAATCTTGGACTTGGTAGGAAGTCGTAGCCTTGGAAGACATCTTGCGTTGGGAGAATCTAGTTTGAGGAAATCTTGATGAGCCAATGTATTATGTATATGTTTTGATGGACCTTGGATGTACAAATGGTTTATTTATGCAATCCAATGAAAATGCTTACAATAATACTATGATGGTTGATTTGTATTGGAAGAGTAATTGGTGCGCTTGTACGATATACACAATTGATAGCAAGTGATGAACTATAAACAATGAAAGAACTTGTGGTGTGTAATTGCACATGACTATTAATTATCTAAAAACGTATATGTTATGTTCATCATTTTCGAAAACAGGATGTGCTGAAAGATAAATGATTTGATGAATATTATGATCCTGGTCATGCTAAGAGCTTTTTGATCTTTTGAATTGAAAGTATGGTTAGAATAAGTCTACCGTTTAGAGTTGTGTTAACTTTCTATGGGTAGCGGTGAGGGTCATATAGAAATCGAAGTGATTTGATATCATAGGTTATGATGGAACCTTGTGTGCTTGGTGCACGGGTAAGTTGTTATAAAGGGACTCAGTGTGGAGCCCTTGCGTACTTTTGAGCATGGGCTTGGTATGATGATAAGGGACTCAGTGTGGAGCCCTTGCATGCTTTCGAGCACGGGAATGGTATGATGAGAAGGGACTTGGTTGGAGCCCTTGGATGTTTCATGGCATGGCTAAGTGTAATTGCATGTGGTGTGTGTTGATACATCATGTCATAATCCTGGGTTAAGGATAATTTGGCAGGTTTATGGACTTGCCAGTTGTCACACCGATGGGATTTTACAGATAGACCTTGGGCGATTGGGCTTGGACCTTAGTGCTCATTCTCGAGGCTCCTTCTTTGGCAGTGGATAGTTGGGCTTGGTCCTTTGGTGATACGCTCCCAAAGGATCCTTTTGTGTCAGTTATAGGGCAGTTGGGTTTTGTTCTTGGTGCACATCTACCTGACACCCCTTCTGAGCCATAGTACGCAGAGGCTTCGTTGTTGTGTTCTTAGCGTTGAGGCGTACGGAGGCCTAGACCTGGTAGTGTGGATACCCTCCTAGTAGTGGAGACGCCCGCTCTACTGTCACCGTTTGGCCACGATGAATGATTCCTAAGAAGTTAGATACCTGCTCGAAAAGTGCTTGAGTTGCATGGGTGCATTATAAATCATCATTGCATTGCATTGCACCGCATAAGATTCTCATCATATAAATTTGTATGGACACTTCTATATGATGAGTTACTTTCTATTAAGCCGATCCTTAACTTGTAAATCTGTATGAGAATTTTTATATATTAAGTTCTATTTCTGTTTGTAAATTAAATGCGGGAAGTTAACTGCTCTTTCTCGTACAGTACTTCTAGTGTAGAATGATGTTGATATTTAATGTACACCGCTACCATTACATTTATGATATGTAGAGATATACCACCTGCCTGTACTTATAGCTTATATACATCTATTGTTTCATTCCATCTTTCTCCCGCCCGGTGTCTAAGAGCTGCCGGGGTGATAGGATGAGATAGCCACTTAGTATTTACGACTAACGGTTGCTATGACTATCTTTTTAGAGGGCACCCAGCGGATAGAACAGTACCAACAGGTTATACAGGTGGGCAGCCAGGCCAGGGGACATGGCTTGATACGACGATACCCTCGCTGCCATCGGTTACTAATGTGAGATTTTGAGAGATTATATGTTGTAGCCCTTAGGGCACTTAACACTAATGTATTTTGGAGATATATAGCTACCTGTTTATTTTCTTTTGGGCTTGTACTGTTGGTGTTACCATTATGATCTGGAAGTGATCAAGCATGTGGCCTCACTACCAACTCAGTATGAGCCTATCAAGGTCGCACATAAGATTTTGGAGAAATTTGGAGTTTGGATTTGTATGATATAACCCATATGATGAGTAGAAAATACTTAGCTTAATGAGGCTAAAAACATCGAGTGCGTTGAGACCAGTCAACGCCTTCGTCGAGTTAAGCCTTAACTCGTCGAATGACGGCATTGGGTATGTTGAGTATATTCAACGATTCATCGAGTCAAACTATTGATTCGACGAGTATGACACTTAAGCATTGAGTGTATTGACTATACTCGGCGATTCGTTGAGTCAAGGTATTGATTCGACAAGTCTGGATCTCAGGCATTGAGTACGTTGAGCTCACTCAATGCCTTTGTCGAGTAAATGGTTTATTTGACGAATCTGGCACTTAAGCGTTGAGTGTGTTGAGTGCACTCGACGTCATTCGAAGAATCTGGATATTGGCATTGAGTGCGTTGAGTGCACTCAACTCCATTCGACGATTCGTCGAGTATGCTGCAGAAAGCATTGAGAACATTGAGTCCACTCAACGCCTTTGTAGAGTCAAGAATTGATTCGACTGAGGATGGCGTTGAGTTCGTCGTGTATCCTATGGATACTCAATGATTCATCGAGTATGTGATGATACTCGACGATTCGTCGAGACAAGCGTTGTTTGGCCGAAATTTTGGAATCTAAGTCTGGGTATGCCAATAGCGACGACAACTATTCTGTTTATTCCATGGGTATAAATATGATGTTTTAGGGTTTCTACTAGATGCGATTTTTCTATCAAGCACACAAGATATACTGTGTGAAAATACGGAAGCCCTAGAATCCCAATGGAAGTCATTCTGCCTTTCACCGTCACTATCGTCGATCCTGATCCCTGCGAGTATCGCCGCCGCCTCTCCTCTAACAGATCTAGCAGTCTGTGGAGATGCTGATTGTCCTCTCCCGACCTAGTGCATGTTTGACAAGTGGCTGCAGGTTCTCCCGATCGTGTGGATTTCCTATAGAGGAGCGGATATACTTTCTGCGCTCAAGACTCGAGCAGCTAAGTGGCCAACTGATTTTTCTAGAGCATCTAGGTTGAGTATAGACTCAATCTCACAAAGGTAATTATATTTACAGCAAGCTTTACTACCTTATTCATGAATATCGCTAGATTCGAACACTTTGGATTTTCTTGTTCTCTATTTTCTGCTGCGCGCACCAATGTTGTGCCATCCTGTAAAACCCAACAGTGGTATCAGAGGGAGGTTCAGGCAATATTCATCATTTTAGAAGTTGTTAAATCCATGGCATGCAGATTTGGAGATTTTAGAAGTGTTCTAAAATGCCTAAATCTATTCTTGGAATCCCACCAAGAACTCATGTGATTTCTTTGTTGCTACTCCTTAACAGTAACCATCACTCTTGTTGGTTTGTGAAACCAAGTATGTGGTAGATTTTTAATCTCACATATATTGTGATGATCTTGGCTACTGTATAAGTGGAGTTGGTGTTGCTCATGTCCAGTGTATGTAAATCTGAGAATTTAGAAGGATTCTAGATGTTCAGATTTAGCCCAGCTCATCAAGTGTTGATGATTGTTTTATTATGCACATCTTAGATGCATTTGGATTATGACTACTATTGTTTCATTTTGTGGATGTGCATATTGGTTAATTATTAATGACGATTAAATGTTAATCAAATATCTAAAATACCTTAAGCAATATTAAGTGTTCGGATGCCTTCCGATGGATGACACTCTTCCTACCTCGATCGATGAAGTGTGGGCTTGCCAAATCAAGGTGCATTAATATATCTTAGTAAGGGTGCGAGCAGATATTTTGATATCCCACTGTCGACATCGGTTCATACTAATTGGGTGACCTCAAAGTTTGAGTGCCCATAGGCATGGGGTTGCCATGCACCATATGATGGATGTGAATAAAGAGTTATTCACCAGCCATACAGGAATTGCATTGTGATGCAATTGACAAGCGTTACCTACCTAAATAGCTGCATTGTGAGAGAAAAGCCAAAGTTGACTCATAGTGTTAGCGAAATATGGATCTTGTCCACTAAGAGGGTTACTCGCTAAACTCTTCGAATTGATATCGAGGGTTATCAATTTGATAAAAATAGTGGGAGTTATTTTGATTAAAGTCCTTATCGAAAGATAAATTATATTTTGAAATGCAGTACTAATTTGCTTTGCTTGATAATTGTAGAATTTCAATGGCAAGTGGTTCACATTCCACTCTGTCCCTCCAAGTGATCCTTGAGAAGGAAAAGCTGAGCGGGAAGAATTATTTGGACTGGTACAGGAGATTGAGAATTGTTCTCAGGTGATAGCACAAGCTTTATGTTTTGGAAGAGGTAACCACTGATGAGCATGCATGGAATGCATCCCGTATTGATAAGGATGCTTATAAGAAGTATCTTGAAGAATCATTAGATGTAGAATGTCTCGTGCTACTGACCATGAACTTTGAGCTCCAAAAGAAACATGAGAACATGGGTTGCAAGGAAATTGACTAGCATCTCAAGAAAATATTTCAAGGGCAAGCTCGTCAAGAGAGATTCAATGTCACTAAGACGTTGTTCCAGTACAAGATGGTAGCTCGGGACCTAGTAGGGACTCAAATACTCAAGTTTATTGGGTATATCGAGAACCTTGTGTAAAGTGTTTGTTTTAGGAAATTGATTGACCTAGAGGAGGGTGAATAGGTCCAAATCAAATTTATTCAAATATGGGCTACTTATGGACACAAAACTTTCTTTAGTGAGGAAATTAACAGAGCCACCACAATCAAGAAAATAGATAAACTAAGATCAACACAGATCTAATCTAAAATTTACAGCACAAACCACAACACAACACACGAAAAATTTATAGTGGTTCCCCAAATTATGGGTACATCCACTTTTCTACTTCGCCTATCTAGCAATGAACTAGATTCGGCTAAACTCCTTTATTTTCCTCAGATCCTCAGATCTTACACCTCAGATCCTAGCTGGCTCCTAAAACTCAGATTCGCTTCAAGAATCCTACCTCAGAGTGCACCTTTACTCCTACACCTTTGGCAAACCCTTGCCCTACACCATCAGAACACAAATGTTCCTACAACTCAGAGAAAGTCCTTCTTCTCCTACCTCAGTCTCTCAGCCCTACCTCCGCCTTTATAATTTAGTGTTACAACTCAGAGATATATATCTCCTAGCCCTCTAATCTACTTCCAAATCTTACAAAATTAGAACTAAAGTATACTAGAATTTGAGATTTGATAAATCACCCAGTAGGAAAGAAACATGTGACTTCTTTTTGATCAGATCTTGATAAGTAATGTTATTTCTTGAATTTGATTGAGAAGAAATAGTTCAACCCTTCTTATCTTTTTCAAAGCTTCTTGAAGGAGAAGGTAGGGTTGAACTTGGTTGGAGAAGATTGGAGTTGATCTATGATCTGCCTCCTCTCCATCTTCAGAATTTTATTGAATTGATTTGACAGACTGAGAAGAGAAGAATGAGAAAATATATATCGTTTATGTTGTGTTGGTCTCCTTATATAGGCTTTAGCAAGAGTAACTGGCTGCCCCAGTTAATCCATTGACATCTGATAGTTTTGACGGTTGTCAGAACTTCAGGCTTCGAATTGTGGACTTAGAAGAATTTCTGCTTTGTGAGCTTTTGCATAAAGGTGTTGACACCAGTTCTGGGTGTTGACACTTCTATATTTAGATTCTGTTGACACCAATCCTGGGTGTCGACACTTCTCTTATAGGGGTATCGATAACAATCAAGTGTGTCGACACTGCTAGCTTCTTGTTTCAACACAACTTGTATAAAAGGTGTCGACACTAGCCCTGAGTGTCGACACTGCTGGTTTCTTGACTAACGGTGTCGACACAAGTCCTGGTTGTCGACACAGCTTGCTTCCTATCTTAGCACTACTTGAATAAGGGTTTCAACGCTAGTTCTGAGTGTCGACACAACTTGATTCTTTGTCTCAGCATTGCTTTTACAAAGGTGTCGACATTTATCTAGTGTCTCGACACTTTTGTACTTAGTTTATTTTCTTCAACATAAAACCTGCACAAGTAAACTCAACATACATCAAATATGAATTTGTGTATATCATTGGTTTGAAAGGGCTTCTTCAAATCAGGTACAGAATTCTCAACGTACCAAACAATCTCCCCCTATTTGGAGAAGTCATAACCCCAATTCAATGATATATGCCATAATATCAAAGTAAAATACTTGAGATGTACATTACAGGTGTTGTAATAAATTTATATACTGAAATAGCAAATACTACAACAGATATAGTAAATTTCAACTAAACTGTTCATTTCAACTTGTTCAAAAATTACATTATTTTTCTTAATTGAACTACAAAATTACAGAAATTTTCTAAGGCAAAGGGTTCTAAGACTGATCAGGTTCTTTGATAACAATCCCTTTTTCCTGATGGAACTTTTGATTTAACTTCAGACACTTGGGCATCAGCCTTCTTCTTGCCTTTATCATCTTGTGCCTTAGCAAGTTCCTCTTTCTTAATTCTTTCCCTTTCAACATAGTGATATGACTTGGGGAAGTATTTGCTAGGTTTAATAGAGTCAGCAGGAATCTCCCCAGCCTTCAGAGCTTTCCCGAACTTATGAATGATCTCTTACTGCTTTGTATGCTTTGCCCATTCTTTTTCAGAATACCACTTGCCCATGTCAGATATATTATTGTAAACTGCTTTCTATGCAGTGAGTATAATGGACTTGGAAGTTGGACTCCACTGCTCAAAATCTGGCTTGGCCTCAGCCTGCTCACTGAATCTTTTCTTAGCTATCTAAACTTCTTTTTCTTTGAGTAGGGCAGTATCAGTCATTTCCACCTCCTCACAGACTATATTCTGAACATGTGGATGAGGACTGTGTATAGTTTGCATGGCCTGCTGAATAGTCTCAAATTGTGTGAGATGGCTGCCAGACTCAGCAGTGAGATCATCATAGGCAATAGGAGGAAGGCTTAAAGTGCCTATAATGTTATTTGAGGTCCAGATAGCATGCTCAGAGCTTGACTTTATAATCATTCTCTCCCCCTTTATGACTTCTCGCTCCACATGATCATGGAGGTCATTCTTATGAAATCTTACTTGGTCTTCCAGATGTCTGATCCTTGCAAACCAATGTGTCTTTGTTTGGAGCAAGTGATCATCAAGGACTTTGCATGAATCCTTGAATACTTGAACTGTAAAGTCTACATGAGTAGATATCTTAGTTTCAAGATCTGTAGCAGTTGACCCTATTTTTGTTTCCAGTTCAGTAGTCTAGGCAGCTAACTTTCCCAGTGAAATTTCATGCATTTTGATCATGTTTTCATTCATTCTGGTCTGGTTCTCAAGCACACATCCTTGTTTAAGACCCAAAACCTCCAGAGCTTCCTTGGACTCCTTCTGTTGATTGGTTAGGTGAACCACACCATATGCACCTCTCTGGAAGAAATCTGTTATGTCCTTTTTCAGCAAATTTACTTCAAATATAATGGACTTGATATCCTTTGCTAGCTGAAATTGGATCTCATGATTGATCTCATCAATATACTTTTACAGAGCTGTCCTTTGTTGATCCAACATTATTTGCATTTGAAGCAAGAGTGAGCTAAAGTCCATGGTTCGTGCATGTCGTGTTACAAAATGTATAGTTGCTTTATATTTCTTGCTACTAGCCCTTATGTGTGAAATTTTTCTTTTCTTAAGCATGGACACTTTATCCTCTTCAGATCCTAAGGAGCTCTCCACTTCCACTGGTTCTTGCTGAAAAATTCCTTCAGTATGCGGGGCAGGAGTTTCCAGCCCCCCTCAACTGTTGCAGATACTTTAGTATGGGTGGTGTCGTCCATGTGATGTAACACCCCCTATCCGTCGCATAGCATATAGCAGTAGGTCCGGCCGGGGCCCGACGCCATATACCACAGACAGACCGGGTGGTTACTTATGGAAACCATCCAACCAATCTCAACGTCCTACACAGAGCATTCTAGCGGAAGCAGTTTATAAAAGTTGTACACAAGAACCCAGCATCGAAGCACGAATGTCCACTAGTACAAAGTAGGAATGTTATACAAAAATACCCAAAACCGGCCTTAAGGCCTTACAAAATGTTTCACTTGAATATTACATGTTTTACAAACCACGGCACGCAGGCCGGTCATACATGAATGAAGCAGTAAACACTTCTACTTGGGCCTTCGAGGGCCAGCTTCGCAAAAAGGGCTTTAGCCCGCTATTGACCGCTTGGTCCAGCTACACCTGTAAGCAACAAACCACCGCACGGTGGCAAAACAAGGCAACGGTCAGCAATGCTGACCAAATTATAACGATCCCGCCCCCAACTCGGGGCGGCGATGCTCCTTCCCTGCATTTCATTAGCATAAGCGAGCAATGTATATATCCATAGCCATTTCATCACAGACGTTGGATCGCACGGCCACACGCCCCGTGCACTCAGGGCACATTCTCGGTGAACCGGTCTATGTCACGTCAATTTAAGCCATCAACATTCCAGACTCACCACCGCCAACTGACGGCCAAACCTATGAGCAATTTATCTTCTCGGCCTGGGTCACGACAATTTAAGCCATCAACCGCCGAAGACCCTACTCTATGCCAACGGTAAGTGCCACGTGCCTTTAGGTCTCTTTAACCGAACGACATAGAATGGGTACGGTTCCATCTAACCCGTGCTCACATCACAACGGCAATTTAAGCCATATGCGCGGGTCAAACTTCCAACGAGTCTCATTTCCATCACAAATCACATAACCCAGTTATGTTCAAGTTGGCTCTCAGGCCACCAAGTTGGCAAGATCTCGTATCCGCCCAGTTTTCCGGGTGCACCTTTGGGTTAGTCCCCAAGGCTCCCTGCTGCAATCTACCGCGTAGAAAACCCGAAAAACAGCCAATAGCACGGAGTCTTCTCCGGCATTATGCAATGCAACATCACCGATCCAGACCAACATGTCCGGGTAGGCTTCACACATCATGCCTATGTCCGTTCTCGCATACGAACTCTAAACAACGGGGACTTCACATATCTACCCGAAGGAACGCCTCCAACTCTCCGCAAACTCGCGAGAGCGGGCTTCCTATGCTAAGAAAGAGAGCTATTCATGCTCAAGATGAGGATCGTTACCCTTGCGTTCCTCTTTGGCGCCATTGAAAAGTAAGCGGATGAAAACAACCGCACTAGCGTTGCCTCCGTGGATCTGGAGTCGGCTCGCGATTCGGAGCTCCGAAGCTCCTCCAATGGCGGATCTAGCTCCTTCTTCTTCCCTTAGCTTTCCTCTTTCTCTAAGGATTTGGAAAGAGATAAGGTATGAAAAGTGATGGATTTCTAAGTCAATCCACGGGTATATCCCTTCAGGAACATCCCCCAGCCGTTGGATCTCAAAACAAGGAAACGAACGGCTTTGATTCGGGGCTGAAATGCCCAATCTGGACCGAACACGGCCTGGCACACGCCCGTGTCCAGGGCCGTGTGCCTCATTCACCGTCAAAATCGAATCACCTGGAACCTCACACGGGTATCGAACACGCCCGTGTTCGAGCTGACACGCCCGTGTTCCACTTGACACAGCCGTGTGGCCGGCCGTGTACCCCATGATTTTTACCCTTTTTCAACCCGAGCAATGCACGGGTTCTAGGACACGCCCGTGTCCTTGCCCGTGTCAACTTGACATGCCGGGCTCCAAGCCGTGTACACGGTCTCGACACTTCGCGGCTAAGTGTCGACACGGGTCGACACGCCCTGCGACACACCCGTGTCGCAGGCCGTGTGCCATGTCTCGACACATTGTCGACACCAAAGTGTCGACTTCGCGGGGCGAGTGTCGACACGGGCTGACACGCCCTGCGACACGCCCGTGTCGCAGGCCATGTGCCATGTCTCGACACATCATCAAAGCACAGGGTCGACTTCGCGGCTAAGTGTCGACACGGGTCGACACGCCCTGCGACACGCCCGTGTCGCAGGCCGTGTGCCCAGTCTCGACACAATGTCGAGACCAAAGTGTCGACTTCCCGCCTTAGTGTCGACATAGGCTTGACATGCCCTGGGACAAGCCCGTGTCCCAGGCCGTGTGCCTGCAGCCAGAACTCAAACTGGCCCAAAACGTCCCCCTTCGCTCCTTTGAGTTTCGGGGCGTTACATGTGATCAGCTGGTTGCTCCTGGGCTGCACCATCACCTTTCTCAGTGTCCTTTGAGATAGTAGTATCATTTGCTGGACCAGACACAACAACATCTTGTGCTGGCACATCCTTCTATTGCTGAAAGTTCTCCATGTTATGGACTACTTCCATGACTGTACCATATGCAGCGGTAGAGTCTGATGCCTGTAGTATAGGGAGGTTCTCCGCCTCAAGTTGATCCCTCTCTGGGATTGGTTCTCCTATTGACTGATCTTTTTTAGGGAGTGGCTCCCCCTCAATCTGAGCATCATCAGCAAGAGTGTCCTTGGGTAAGAAACTACTTGATCTTCAGTTCGAACTTCTATCCTGGATCCTTCTTGATCACTTGAGTCACTGGCAGACTCATCATCCACTTCAGGTACTTCCTCGAGCTTCTTTATCTTCTGCTGATCAGTGGAGTCCTATGTAAGCTTCCTGTCCCACCTGCTCAAAATCATGTCAGGGCTAAAAGTTCCTTGTCCATTGTCGTGTAATTTCCTTGTACGAAAGTAAGCGTCTTGCTAGCGTAGTAAATAGGATGAAAATATTTGTTTATACGTTGGCCAAGAATGACACCTACAACAATATCACTAGCGTCACACATAATCTCGAACGGAAGGGTCCAATCGGGCGCCACTAAAATGGGTGAATTGATAAGTTTGTGTTTTATAAAATTAAATGCAGACTCGCATTCGCTACTAAAGACAAAATTTGATTCCTTTTCCAAGAGGTGAGTAAGCGGCTTTGTTATTTTTGAAAAATCTTGAATGAAACGTCTATAAAAGCCCGCGTGGCCTAAGAAACTCCTAATAGATTTAACGTTAGAAGGCGGGGGAAGATTTTCGATAATTTCAACTTTGGCCTTATCGACATCCATCCCCTTAGACGAAATCTTATGGCCGAGAACCAAACCTTATCGAACCATAAAGTTACATTTTCCCAATTTAAAACAAGATGCGTGTACTCGCATCGCTGAAGGATACGATCTAAATTACGACGACAAGACGGGAAAGAGCATCCGAAAACAGAGCAGTCATCCATAAAGACTTCCATAATGTCTCCTACCTACTAGCCAAAGATCGTCAGCATACATCTTTGGAATGTATCTGGCACATTGCAGAGGCCAAATGACATTCTTCGGTATACGAAGGTGCCAAATAGGCAGGTAAAAGTTGTTTTCTCTTGGTCATCGGGGGAAATGGGGATTTGGAAAAACCACGATAAGCCATCAAGAAAACAAAAATATGGATGACCAGATAAACGCTCCAGAATTTGGTCTAATGATGGTAGTGGGAAATGGTCCTTACGGGCGGCATCATTTAGTTTTCTATAATCGATGCACACCCGTCAACCCGTAACAGTACGAGTTGGGACGAGTTCATTATGATCATCAGCAAGAGTGTTCTTGGGCTTGCTGACACTCTCAGCAATCTTATCAAATAGTATCCTGCTTCAGTTTATCTTTAGCTTGAAGATGATTCTAGTCATGATGTTGAACATGGCAGCTGACATTCTGTCATGCGCACTAGTCTTGTACAAGAGTACCTTACCCACTATTTCTAATAAGAATTTACCTTGAGAATTCATCCCCTTCCTAGCAAGGGTACTTCCTACCTTGGTGGTAGAGGATAATTCACATCATGTCAGGGCATCTTTAGTTCGTTCTGAATACTTCATCATCATCATCCTGACTAAACTTGGTCATGTGAAAGACCTTGGCCAATTGACTGGGTGTGATATGGACCTTGGCTCCATTAACGTTGGATTTGATTTTCTCAGATGTGACCTTGACATTGGTATAGAATTCAAGAACTTCTCTTTTCCAAATGCTTGTAGGTTCAGAAAGTACATATTCCAGTCCGGCATCAGTTATTAGGGTAATAACATCCTTGATATCTTCAGTTGCTGAATTAAAATCATTTTGCACTAGTTTGTATCCTTCGAAAAGATGATCTTCATTCTTGGGTGCCATTTAAGTAGAGATTGAGGAATGTAGAGTCGATAGAGTTCTAGGGCTCGGTGCTCAGGAAGAAACAGTTCAGAAATACAAGAAGGAGTGGTCGACTTCTTCTCACATATTCTATTTACAGGCTTCCTTACGGGGAAAATGAAAGGGCACGCTCAAGGTTTACAAATCCAAAATTATCTAGAAATGATAGAGTCTCGACACTGACAATTTTGTGTCGACACCTATCGATACTAGTGTCGACACAAATCAGCACCAAGAAATTGTTTCTCGACATAACCTAGTTGTCAAGACATCTGTTGGTGTCTCCACACATTCTCAGGTGTCTCAACACTTTCTTAGGTGTCTCAACATATTCTATATGTACTTACTCAATTTTTTATTTTCTTATTTCCTAACTAATGTCACTTGACCTTTTTAATGTCTTCCTTGTTTATTTAAGTAAGTAAACTTTGTTACTTAACTTATACAAGTTGAACAGGGATTTTCTAGGTACTAATGAAAATGGTTAGTCTGAACCTGAATTCTTGAGTACCCTAACAACAGGATATACACCATGTTTAACATATCTAGTTCAAACTTGAAGAAATTAAACATATTTTCATCTAAGAGTTTTGTGAATATGTTAGCAATTTGATTTTCTGTTGGAGTATAATGTAAACAGATATTGCATTTTCAACATGTTCTCTAAGAAAGTGATATCTGATTTTTATGTGTTTGGCTCTACTATGAGAGACATGATTATTACCAATTGAGATTGCACTAGTAGAATCACAATACATAACAGATTTACTTAGCTATACAATATAGTCCAGGAGTTGATGCAGAATCCATAGTAACTGTGCACAGCAGCTCCCAGCTGATATATACTCAGACTCAGCTGTTGAAATAGCTATAGTTGTCTGCTTCTTGCTGCTCCAACTGATGAGTCTTCTCCCCAAAAATTGATAAGTTCCTTAAGTACTCTTTTTGTACTTTTTACAGCCTGCAAAATCTGCATTTGTGCATCCATTTAGATCAAAATCACCATTCCTATGATACCAAAGTCCAAGATTGGGTGTGCCCTTTAGATATCTCAGTATTCTTCTAGCAGCTGTATAATGAGACTCTTTAGGGCAGGCTTGCTATCTAGAACAGACACATGTTGAAAACATGATATATTGTCTACTAGCTGTCGAGTAAAGGAGTGATCCAATGATTCCTCTATACAAGGATTCATCCACTAGTTTTCTAGATTCATCCTTGTGTAGTGATACTGAGGAACCCATTGGGGGTTTCATGGTAGAAGAATTTTCCATACCATACTACTCAATCAACTCCTTTGTGAATTTAGATTGAGAGATGGATATACCATCTTCAGATTCTCTAACTTGGAATACAAGAAGAACTTCAGCTCACTCATGCTGCTCATTTCAAACATGGCATGCATAAGCTTGGCAAATTTCCTACATAACATCTCATTAGTAGATCCAAAAATGATGTCATCTACATAAATCTGGACTAGGATGCTTGAACCTTTGATGTCCCTTAGGAATAGTGTCTTATCTATCTTCCTCCTAGAGAATTTGTCCTTTATGAGAAAGCTAGATAGCATCTCATACTAGGCTCTAGGTACTTGTTTTAACCATACAATACTTTATGTAATCTGAAGACATGATAACAAAGTTTAGGATTTACAAAACCTAGTGGGTGTTCTATATAGACCTCTTCCTTCAATATATCCTCGAGGAATGCAGATTTCACATCCATCTGGTAGACTTTATATCCTTTATAAGCTGCATGAGCTAAAAACAATCAATCTAATGGCTTCTAGCCTAGCTACAGGTGTAAAGGTTTGGTCAAAGTCTATTCCTTCCTCTTGTCTATACCTATTAGCCACAAGTCTTGCCTTATTTTTAACTGTGACTGCATTCTCATCTAATTTATTCCTATATATCCAATTAGTTCCTATGACATTGTGATTTCTAGGTCTAGGAACTAGACTCTAGACCTTACATCTCTCAAATTGATTGAGCTCTTCTTGCATTATCATGATTCAGTTGGGGTCTGAATTAGCTTCTTCGTATTTTTTTGGTTCCATCTGAGAGAGAAAGCTAGAGAATAGAACCTCATTATGATGTCTATTCCTAGTGGTCACACCTAGCCGAACATCACCTATTATTTGATCAATAGGATGATCTCTAAGGTGTCTAATAGCTACAGGTAGATTTCTACCATCAACTAGTTCTTCAGGTAGAGAAGGGTGATTCTCTTCCTCCTCCTGGGCAGTGACTGTGTCTTCTATAAGAACTACAACATTATTTCTATCCTCTAATTCTATATAAGATGAATCTCCTATATTAAATTTTTCCATCTTATAGTCAACATCTCTTAGACTAGAATTGTTAGATAGTATATTATGTAAAACAGAAGTTTCAATGTTGCAGCATGGAGGCCGGGCACTCTGCTGCTATTCGGAGGCTGGGCGGTCTGGCGGTTTATACCAGCAGCTTGTCTACTGAGCTGTTACAATTTGGTATCCTAGCTGTCTGGCGGTTTATCTCAGGCGACTTGGAGACCGGCGGTCTAGCGGTCTCCTGTGGCGGCTTATTCTCTCCTTTTGGTGGTCGTCGAGTGGTTAGCCTGCTTGTCTAACCGCGCGACTTGTTCGATTTATTTATTTGTAAAGCCGCATATACTTGTAATTATTTAGTCCAACATTGCTTATTTGTAATCTCTCTCATCTCCACCATTCTATAAAAGGGAGGTCATACCTTTGTAATACACTCCTTTTTTGGATAATAAAATTTGTTATTCCAAATTTTTCGGCTTGTTTGTTTTCTGTTCGCAGATGGCATCAGAGAACTCGATCTTTTCATCCTGATTCTGTGAGCCCTCTCTGTCCGCGCAACTTGATTATTCTTCTCGCGACCTGTCTTAGCGACTTGTTTCTTCTGCCCGCTTTCTCCCTGTTCGCACGGTTTCTCTGCCTTTGTCATTTCCCTTTATCTGTGCGGCCTCTTTGATTCCTCTTCCTTCTTGCCGCGACCTGTTATTCAGTCATCGTGGCCTATTCCTCTTGCAGTGACCTGTCTTTAGTTTCCGCATCCTCCCTTTGTCACCGCGACCAGTTCTTAAGTCATCGCGACCTGCTCTTCTTGTCACGACCTGTGCCTAGTCGTCGCGCCCTCCTTTTCTAGCCGCGCCCTGTTCTTTGTCGCCGCAACTTATTCTTTGTCACCACGGCCTCTCCTTCTAGCCGTAACTTGTTCTTCTCACTGCTCTCTTCTATGACAACCTCTGATATCTCTTCCACCACTACTCTCGTTGCCGCTCATCCTCCTACTCCTCCCACTCCTTCGAGCAACCTTGGCACCATTTCCAAACTCATCGGTCCCAACTACCCGGATTGAAGTTTCTCCTTCACCTTCCTTCTTCGCTCTCAACGTAAACGTCATCATCTCACTGATGACCCTCCTTCGTATGATTCCCCTCACTTTGACGATTGGGATGCTAGCGATGCTCTTGTCCGCACATGGCTGGCTAACAGCCTCTCTGATGAATGCCTACCAGTCATCCGTCATGATGAAATGGTCAAAGTTGCATGGCTACATCTTGCCGCTCTCTACTCCAAGGGGGCTCAGACATCCCGCATCTATACTCTGTATGCGGACCACTTTGCCCGTCCCTCCATCTCTCCTGCAGCTACTTACCAACAAGTTCAGGCTCTCGAAGCCAAAATTCTCCAAAATCGCCCCTTCTCTGCAGATCTCGCTGAGCAATACAAACATTTCCAGGAGCTCCTGGTTGTGTGTTATCTTATGCGACTTCCTGAGTCGTATGACATGATACATCAACAAATCCTTGGCGAGGCGGAGTCTCCCACCGTGGATGCCACTCCTGCCCGCATAGCCGTTGTTACCTCTCTGCTACAATGTCCGTTGTTATCCACCCTCCTCCACCGGACAACTCCGCTTACCATACTCAGCGAAGTGGCTCTGGTGGCCGCCACCTCCCATCCAGTGAACGTGGTGCTTCCCGCTATCTCTGCTCTCACTGTGGCCTCACCGTTCATATAGTTTATCGTTGATGGAAGAAGCATCCTCATCTTCGACCATCTGGGGACACTTCCACTTCTTCTTAGAAGCCGTCTGCCTCCGTGGTCACGTCTTCAGGTAGTGCCCACATTGCTACTTACGGTAAATGGCTGATCAACTCTGGTGCTACCAATCATATCACCGGCAATCCGCAATGTTTTTCTCTCCTAGAACAGCATGATCGGTTGCTCTCGGTCCTTGTTGCGGATAGCTCTCCCTCACCGTTCCATGGAACGGGTGTTGTTCAAGTCACTCCGTCTCTTTGCTTGGCGGACGACCTCTACATGACCAAGTTCCCTTGCAACTTGTTATCTGTTACTTCTCTTTGCAAGCAACTACAATGCTCTGTCACATTGACTTTTACTACTTGTTATTTTCAGGATCCGGGCACCAAGTGGATGATTGCTACTGGGATTGAGAGCGACGACCTCTACTTCTTCGACAACGTTTCCGCACTGTACGCCTTCTCCTCATCTTCTACTGATCTTCTCCAGTGGCACCTTCATCTTGGTCATGCTCCTCCACGACTTCTTCATCAGCTTCTGCCATACCTTCCTCTATAGAGTCCTCCTCTCAACTGTGATGCATGTCAGCTTAGCAAGCATCACCGCTCATCCTTCCCAACGAAGCAAGGTCGTGGATCTTCCCGGTCGTTTGAACATGTTCACTCCGATATCTGGGGTCCTACTCCTACCCTCACCATAGGTCGGGGTAGTACATATTTTGTAACCTTTATTGATGATTTCTCTAGGTGTACGTGGGTGTATCTTTTAAAGGTTCGCTCCAAAGTCTTTTCTGTATGGACATCATTTTGTAATATGATTAAGAATCAGTTTGATATGTCTATTAAAATCTTTCGCTCTGACAAAGCTAAGGAATATCTTAGCACTGCTTTCTCTTTTTTCTGTATGCAACATGGTATTATTCATCAAACTAGCTGTGTCTATACCTATAACGCCCCAAAACTCAAAAGAGGGACGAGTGACATTTTGAGCCAAGTTTGGGACTTGGTAGGGGTCACACGGCCTGGGACACCGGTGTGTCCCAGGGCCGTGTCGTGCTCGGGTTCGACAATCTGGTCGTATGGTCGATGAAATTGCTATCGACGATCGTCGAGACAGCGAACACGTCCTGAGACACGGGCGTGTCCCAGGCCGTGTCCTGCTCAGGTAGTTAGCCGATCTATGTCGGGGGAGAAACACAGACTGGAGCCCAGGCGTGTTCGGGTTTGACACGGGCTTGTCAAATGTGACACAGGCGTATCGAGTATCGATGTTCTCCTTGGGTTGTGTTTGGTCCTGTGTCGATGAAAGAACACGCCCCGCAACATGGGCGTGAACTAAATGATACGGGCGTGTCTGGTGCGACGCGGGCATGTAGAGAGCCCGTGTCTTGTTCTGGACACAACGGTTTCAGCATCGATTGAGGCACACGGCCTTGGACACGGGCGTGTCACAAGCCGTGTTCGGCCCAGGAATCTGATTTTAAGTGTGAATCGTGGCCATCTGTTTCCTTCTTTTGGGATCTAAGGGCTCAGGCTGGTCCATGTTAGGTTAAGGCTGAGAATAGGGCTTGGAAATCCTCATTTCTTTTGAGATTTCTCTTTCTAAAAGTCTTAGAGAGAGGGAAGAGCAAGGAAGAAGGAGGAGGAGAGATCCAGCCACCGGTGGAGCTTCGGAGCCCCAAATTGCAAGCCGAGTTCAGATCTACGGAGGTGAGGCCATTGCGGTGCTTTTCATCCGTCTAGATCTTCATGGCGCCAAAGAGAAATGCTAGGGTAACGATTCTCATCTTGGACATGTGAAGTCCTCTTTCTTTCTGACAGGAAACCCGCTATCGCGAGTATGCGGTGAGTGTGAGGTGTTCCTTCGGGTGGTTATGAATAGTCCCCCTTGTTTTGCATGTAGAGTCCGGAATCGAAGTACGGACATAGGCATGTTGTGTGAAGCCTACTCGGACTAGTTGGTTTGTATCGGTGATGTTTTATTATGCATGGATATCCGGAGAAGACTCTGTGTCAATGGTTATTTTCGGGTTTTCTACGTGGTAGATTGCAACAAATAACCTTGGGCAGGGGCGGAACCATCTTAAGACACGGTCGGGCACGTGCCCGACCGTGTTTTTCGTGAAATCACGCTAGGGTATCGGTTTTGTTCCCATTTCTAGCGAAATCCAAGCGACGTGCGGACGACTGGCGAGCGGGGGCGACTGCCAGCGAGCGAACCTCCTGTGCGACGTTGGCGATTCAGCGTGATTGCATGATCCCTCTGTGTCTGCGTCTCCGCGATATCTGGAGCCTAGCGCCCGGCGGCATCAACGCCCGACGCTGTCCAGACTGCCGACTCTGCCCTAATCCGGTTACAGGTAAATTCTAATTGTTCATTTCTTATGCTAAATGAAATTTTCCAGTGACTCTTTCCTGCAATGGCGTTTAGAGAGGAAACTAGCAAGAAATGAGGAAGAAGTTACTTGATAGCTCCAGAAAAACTTCCGCAGCAACAGGACCCGAAACAAGATAATGTCTAATTTCTTTCCAAAAACCCAAAAGTCCCCTCCGACAAGCAAGATAAGTATTAGTTTTTGATGGCCTGCTAGGATTAAAGTGGATCACTTTCTGATGGACTGCTAGGATTAGTATCAGTTTTTAATTGACACTGTAGCATGCTTTTGTTTTTCATCCTTGTTTTTTTTTGTAAATATGTGCAGGGAGATGATTTAGATTCTGTCTTCCATAGCATTTTTGTCTTTTCAAATAGAAGAGACAACCAGGAAGCATTGTTTGGAACTGAAGAAAGACTAATAAATATCAGGTGACGTTCTCTGCCATTACCATCATGACCTTTTGCCTAAAATTACTGCGAGAAACTTACACTAGGCTGTCAACAAACTCTCTTGGTTTTTGTGCCTTTGTTATAATTCTGATTGCTTGGGATCTCCATCACACCTTCCTAAACAATTTCTAGATTAATTAGAGTTGCATTATGAAGTATCTGCAGAACTAAGACCATACAGTAGACTGAAAGAATCTTATGGTGTTTTCCAGCTTTAGAATGCATGTGTTTTCTCAGGTAGTAAAATTAGGTCATGATTGGTTTATATTGTTGTTCTTTTTTAATCATGATCAACCTAATTTTAAATACCCTTTACATTTGATGAAATTTATTCAATGAAATGTATGTTAAAAAATTTTATGCCCGGGCGACACTCAAATCCTAGTTCCGCCACTGACCTTGGGGACTAACTCCAAGGTACACCCAGAAATCTGGGCAGAAGCATGATTCTGCCATCTTCTTGGCCTGGGAGCCAACTTGCACATAACTGGGTTATGTAAAATGTTTGATAGGTTTGGGACTCGGGGAAGCTTGACCCGCCCATATGGATTAAATTGACATTGCGGTGTGAGCACCGGGTCAGGCGAAACCGTACCCGCTCTATGTCATTCAGTTAGAGAGACCTAAGGTACGTGGTAATTTCCATTGGTATAGATGGAGGGTCTTAGGCATAGTCCGGTAAGACTATAATGCTCACGAGATTTTCAATCAAAGGGGCGGTGGTGAGACCATGGATTTTGACCGGGTTCACTGAGAATGTGCCCTGAGAGCACGGGGTGTGTGCGAGCCTACGCCTGTAATGATGTGTAATTTTACTACAGTTAAGCTATGCTAATAAAGTGCAGGGAAGGAGCATCGCCGCCCCGAGTTTAGGGGCGGGGTCGTTATAATTTGGTCAGCTTTAGCTGACCGTTGCTTTTGTTTACCACCACTTCGATGGATTATTGCTTGCAGGTACTGTGGAGACTAGTGGCAAATAGCGGGCAAAAGCCCTTGTTGCTGAGCCGGCACTCGAAGGCCTTTATATGCATGTTTACTTTTATTCTCATGTGTGACCGGCCTGCATTCCGAGGTTTGGAAGATACTTTTATTTGAGTAAACTCTTGTAAGTCCATAAGGCCAAGTACTTGTGTATTTGTACGTTCATTCCTGTTTGGTTTATGTAGTGGACATTCATGCTGTGCCTGGGTTCTTAATTTGCAACTTTTAGATTGCTTCCGCTATAATGTACTCTGTGTAGGACGTTGATTTTTGGAAGGATGGTTCCATTATGTAACCCTTTGGTCTGTCTATGGTATATGGCATCGGGTCCCGACCAGACCTACTGCTATATGTTATGCGATGAAAAGGGGGTGTTACAATACCTCACAACAAAATGGGGTGGCGAAACACAAAAACTGTCACCTCCTCGATGTCGCTCGCACTCTGATGACACAGATGCAGGTTCCTCGCTCCTATTGGGGCACACTGTCCTCATCTCCTGTTACCTCATTAATCGCATTCCGTCCACGATTTTCCTCAGACAAACCCCATTCTCTATTCTATATCCTGGCAAGGATCTGTTTCCTCTCCCTCTACGTATCTTTAGGTGCATGATTTTTGTGCACAATCCTTAAGCCACTCGTGACAAACTCGACTCACGTGCAACCAAGTGTGTACTTTTGGGTTACTCAACTACTGAAAATGGCTACTGTTGCTTTGATCCCATTCTTCACAAGCAATACATATATGTGGATGTGACCTTCTTCGAGAATGCATCCTATTTCTCTTCTGCCCTCTCCCTCTCTTGTTCTTTCATCTTCTCCTACCGTCCCCTCCACCACGTCTACTCCCTTCGAGATTTTCCCACCATCGCCTCCACCGTCTCCTCCTTCCCTCTCTCCCTCATCACCACTGCTCTATCCCTCTTCTCTGCGGATGTCTATCTCCACTCCTGGGCCAGCTCTCTCCTCCACCGATGCTCCGGTTACTGAGGAACATGCTGACCTGGATCTTCCCATTGCTCTTCGCAAAGGGGTGCGGACGTGTACCCAGCACCTGCTGGCTGCTGTTGTTTCATATGATTGTATCACTCCTTCTTGCAGGGTGTTTGCATTGGCTATCTCTGCAACTGCCACTCCCTGTACCTACCAGGAAGCTCTTGTTGTTCCTCATTGGAAGGCCACCATGGATGAGGAAATTGCTACCCTTGCTGAACGAGGTACTAGACCCTTGTTCCTCCCCCTTGGGTACTGATGTAATTAGCTATCGCTGGGTCTTTATTATGAAGTTCCGTCCGGATGGTAGTGTGGATCGATACAAGGCCCGCCTGGTTGCCTGCCTGAAAGTGTGAGCTAGATCTGATATACTCTAGAGGGGGGGGGGGGTGAATAGAGTGTGGTGCTTAAAAACTTTTTACAACAGTTGTTGTAATCTGAGTGAACAGGGAAGCAAATATTAAATCTAATCACAGAAACTATCTAATCATAAAATAACCTACAAAAGAAATTAATTACAGATCCTAACTAATCACAGATCACAGCCAGAAACAAAAATAAAGACAAGCAAGCCAGAAGACACAAGGAGCTATAGTGGTTCCCCTAAACTTGGGTACATCCACTCTTCTACCACCCTAGGTAGGAATCCACTGCAGGATGAGTTGATCAGGTGTCCTGGGCACCAATGAGCTTTTGATAAGGTGCTCAAAAACCAAATCAGATTTTTTGATCAGGTGTCTTGCCACCAATGAGGTTTTGATAAGGTGTTAAAAAACCAAGCACAAACTTTTGAAGGGAGTTTGAAAAACCCTTTACAGAGATGGGGATTAGAGAGTGATGAAAGTCTTCTCTTTCTCAAAGCAGCTGAGAAGACTATGTGGATTTAATGTTGTCAAAACTCCCCCTGAGTTCTTGAGATGTTCAGGAAATGAAGCATTGTTGTAGGGTGATAGGCCTTCAGAAATTGATCTCTAGCAAATGATGATTTCAGCAACAGCTGAAATGTTAGGTGTCTGGAGTCTTTGAATGATGTTGGCCTTGAACACTTGAATCAAAGAGGATCTGAAGATTTCAGATTTGTTGATCTCCTTTGGTGTGTGTTCTTGTATGAATTCTTTTAGACAGAGAATGTATACAACTCTTTTTCTTTTTCTTGAGAACAGTTAGTGTTGAGAAAGTTGTTGTTCAGAGAATGTTTTCTTCTTGTTCTTCTTGTTCTGCTTATCTGTGCTGTGTGTAAGAGAGATTCAAAAAAAACTTGTGTTTAATTCCCTAGTTGTGAATAGAAAATGATCCTCTATCAAGAATAGCCGTTAGCCTGTCATTAATTGACTCCTTAATTGCAATTGTCTTCTGGGGGAAAGTCCAAAGAAACATTCCTTGATAATCCCTTGAAACTTGGTCCAGAATAAATGAAAACGGCTACAAAATCTTCTGAATTAATTGCTGACAATAACTCCTTAACTGTTCTGAATTTGAATCTTAAAAATCATTTAACTCTTCAGAAAAACGTCGAACTGAGCTCTACTATCGTCGAACTGAGCTCAGCGATTTAGACTTAGACAGCAACAGAGATCGTCCATCTGACCTCAACTATTGTCGAACTGAGCTCAGAGATAGAGAATCAATACTGGAGTCAAGATCGTCGAACTGAGCTCGAAGAACATCGAAGGGAGGTCGACGATTTGTTGAAGTTGAGCTCAGCGATCGTCGAATGGAGTTCGACGATCCGTCGAAGTTGAGCTAGACGATCGTCGATTGGAGTTCGACGATTCGTCGTACTGAGCTCGACGATATGACTTAGTCTCCAAACTGAAAAACCTTTGTCTTGAGGGCAGCTTCCAAACCTAACTACTAACCCTTAGACTCAATCCTAATTGACCTTTAGATCTATACAATGAGGTCAAAAACAGGTTTCCTAGAGACATAGTGATCTTGACCCAAATTAGTAATAGGGTGTTCCAACAATCTCCCCCTATTTGGGTTAGGATTACTATTTACAGAACTTGGAAAAATAAAAGAACAACATACAAAGCAATAATAAACAACAACAAAGCAGAATCACAGATATATTATCCCAGACAGAAATCAGAAATCAGAATAGTTGTCACCTTACAGAATTATTCTTTCTCCTTGCTCTTTATAAGCTTAATTTCTCTATTAGGATCAAGAGCTTCTTTCTTTGACCTTCTGTCATCTGCTGCACCTAAAGAAGTTTGATGTTTGGGCCTTGGTACCACAACTTCAGGATGCAGCTCCATATATCTATCAGAATCAAAGAATTTGCTTGAAGCATATCTTTCCAGTTCTTTCTTTCTTTGTTCAGACAATGTAGTAATGTTGGAGGAATCTCTGCCTTGCTTTTTGGCTTTCTTAATTTGATCCAGTGCAGCTAATTCTTTCATCCTGGCAGTCCATGCAGTAGGGTTATTCTCTGGATCCTCAAAGGGCACTGGAGGCTCATATCTGTTAGATGGATTATCTTGAGGAGCTCTGGATCAGACTACGTCTTTCAACTTATAGGGAAAAGGACCTGATGTTGTATCTGATGAAGCTTGTCCTTCCCTAGAGTATGGATGTTGCCTTGAATAGCCTTTAGAGTAGACTTGGAATTCCCTTTGGCTTCCTCTGTAGCTTCCTCTTCTAGATTGAGAACCTCTGGACTGGCTTCCCCTATATTGAGATCTAGCATGAGGCTGATAGGGGGTTTGGCTTTTAGCAGAAGGTTGAGCAGCTGAGCTTCCACCTGCACCTGCATCAGGAGGAGGTGGTGGAGGAGGATGAGGATGATGAAACTGAGAAGATCCTTTCTCATACTTCCTCTTCTTCTTCATGGCTTTAAGTTGGTTCTTGGAATACTGCATCCAATGCTCAGTAATGGGGCAGTCATGAAGAATGTAATAAGGTATGTCATTAGTGTCCTTGACTTTGGCTGGAGGCACTCTTTTCATAGCTTTGCTCCTTGCCTTCCATTTCCTGGCTATGGTGGCAGAAGAATCATCAGAATCAGTCCTAAATTCATCACTTTCAGAGCTTTGCTCATCATATAAAGCATCAATCTGTTTCATATAATCTTTCTGAAGTTAGGTTGGAGCAGATGAAGCAGCAGTGGTGACAGCAGCAGATACAACACTAGTAGCAACAGAAGTTGTAGCAGTAGCAGTAGTGTTAAAGATGGTAACCGGGCGGTCTGGCGGTCTGTCTTGGCGGGTTGAAGACCGCGCGGTCTGGTGGTTTGTCTCAGCCGGCTTGGATACCGGGCGGTCTGGCGGTCTACCCTGGCAGTCTCTCTTTCTCTCTGATGGTAGCCGTGCGGTTAGCCCTTCTGTCTAACCGCGCGGCTTGTGCGGTTTGTTTTGTATAGTCCGCTTAGTCCTGTAAATTTTTAGTCCCACATCTCTTATTTGTATTCTCTCATCTCTCCTCCATTCTATATAAGGGAGGGCATACCTTTGTAATACATACCTTTTTCAGATAATAAAGTTTCTGTTAAAACCTCTTCCGGTTTTTTTTAGCTCCACTTTCGGCTTGTTTTTGTTCATTTCTAACTTGGTATCAGAGGACACGGTCGTTTCCTCCTGATTGTGTGCGCTCTCTGACTCTCGCGGCTTGTTTTCCGCTTTTCCGCGACCTGTTCGCGCGGCTTGTTTCTGTCCGCTGCACTGTTCGCGCGACTTGTCTCTGTCCGCTGTCCTGATCGCGCGGCTTGCCTCTCCTTGGTTCACTTCTCCTGCTGCTATTCGTCGGCGCAACCTATTTCTGTTCGCCCGGCCTGCGACTTGTTGTAGTCGCTGCTCCTTGCCTCCTCTTCTGTTCGCTCGGCCTTTTCAGCCCGTGCGACCTCTTCCCCGCTGTGCCTTTGACTGATTTCTAGCCGCTTGTGTTCGCGCGGCTTCTGCCTTTTCTATCCGCTGCGGTTTCTTGCTGTGTTCTCGCTGCTCCTCTTAGTCGTTGCGGCCTGTTTACTAGTTGCCTCGACCTGTTTCCTTCTACCCGCTCCAGCTTGCGTGTCGCCCCGGCCTCATCTTTAGCCGTGCGACTTGTTCTCCTCTGTTCGCCCGACTTTTTCAAGCCGTGCGACTTCTTTCCCTTTGCTTTGCTTCTTGGTAGCGGCCTTCCTAGCCGCACGACCTGCTTTCTGTTCGCCCGACTTGGTGCTCTTTTCTCTTCTTCGCTTCACCGTTCGGCAACTTCCTCTTCTCGCGGCTTGTTCTTATCGTCGCGGTTTGCTCCTCTCTTGCTTCCATGGCTTTCCCCTCCTCCAGTCTGTCTGCCTCGGTGGTAACCTCTTCTGGTAGTGCTCATGTTGTTACCCGCGGAAGATGGCTAATCGACTCTGGTGCAACAAATCATATGACCGGCGATACTCAATGTTTCTCTCTTCTTGAAACACATACTCAATTGCCCCCGGTCATTTTTGCGGATGGATCTCCCTCACCGGTCCATGGGACGGGCAT
Organism: Platanthera guangdongensis; assembly: GCA_039583875.1. NCBI lineage: Eukaryota > Viridiplantae > Streptophyta > Magnoliopsida > Asparagales > Orchidaceae > Platanthera > Platanthera guangdongensis. The sequence goes on along the minus strand of CM077150.1, from coordinate 69,313,761 downwards.
GGTTCAAGTCACTCCGTCTCTGTGCCTGGCTGATACCATCTATGTGCCCAAGTTTCCGTGCAATTTATTATCGGTTACCTCTTTATGCAAGCAATTACGGTGTTCTGTCTTATTCACCCCTACCTCTTGTGCTTTTCAGGATTCGGACTCCCAACGGACGATTGCTACTGGGACTGAGAGTGGTGGCCTCTACTTCCTCGACAATGTCTCTGCTCTATCTGCCTTCTCCTCCTCCTCTACAGATCTTCTCCAATGGCATCTTCGTCTTGGACATGCTCCTCCCAGAATTCTACGCCAGCTCCTGCCGCACCTCCCTCCTCATCATCCTCCTCTAAACTGTGATGCATGTCAACTTGGCAAACATCACCGCTCATCCTTCCCACCAAAGCAAAGTCGGGGCTCTTCCCGTCAGTTCGACCTCGTTCACTCTGACATATGGGGACCCGCTCCTAACCTCACCATCGATCGGGGTAGTTCCTATTTTGTCACCTTCATCGATGATTTCTCTCGGTGTACGTGGGTGTATCTTCTCAAAGATCGCTCCGAGCTGTTCTCTGTTTGGACCTCATTTTATTCTATGGTTAAGACTCAGTTTGATACGTCTATTAAGGTCCTTCGTTCTGACAATGCTAAGGAATATCTTAGCCAAGACTTCTCCTCTTTTTGTATTCACTATGGTGTTATTCGTCAAACAAGCTGTGTCTACACCTCACAACAAAATGGGGTGGCGGAACGCAAAAACCATCACCTCCTTGATGTCGCTCGCACTATGATGACTCAAATGCATGTTCCTCGCTCCTATTGGGGCTATGCTGTCCTCCTCTCCTGCTATCTCATCAATCGCCTTCCCTCCATAGTTCTCCACGGTGCTACCCCCTTCTCCATTCTTTATCCGGACAAGGATCCCTTTCCTCTTCCTCTGGACATCTTTGGGTGCACTGCCTTTGTGCACTCTCCCGCTGCCACCCGTGATAAACTCTCCTCACGTGCCACTAAATGTATCTTTCTGGGGTACTCTCCCACTCAGAAAGGTTATTGTTGCTTTGACCCCGTTACCCGCAAGCAATTTGTCTCTGCGGATGTCACCTTCTTTGCCAATGCTGCTTACTTCTCTCCCGCTTCCTCCTCTCCTCCTCCTGATCCTACTTTTCCTACCAACCCATCCCTTCCCTCTGCTCCCACTGATGTTCCACCATCTCCACCTTCTCCACCCTCTTCCCCATCACCATCATCTCCACCCTCTACTCCGCTTTCTCCCTCCACTCCGCTGCCATCTCTCTCTACTCCCGGGCCAGCTCTCTCCACCACGGATACTCCGGATACTGAGGCACCTGCTGAGCTGGATCTCCCGATTTCTCTTCGCAAAGGGGTTCGGGCAAGCACCCAACACCTGCTTGCTGCAGTTGTTTCCTATGATCGTCTTACCCCTTCTCGTCGAGCTTTTGCACTGGCTATCTCGGCCACTGCCACCCCCCGTTCCTACCAGGAGGCCCTTACTATTCCTCATTGGAAGGTTTCCATGGATGAGGAGATTGCTACTCTAACTGAACGGGGTACCTGGACACTTGTTCCTCCTCCTTTCGGCACGGATGTTGTTGGTTGTCGATGGGTCTTCGTGGTGAAGTTTCTCCCGGATGGCAGTGTGGATCGTTATAACACTCGCCTGGTTGCCAAGGGTTTTACCCAAACTTATGGCGTAGATTACTTTGACACTTTCTCTCCAGTGGCTCGTCTCAGCACTATTAGGGTTCTTCTCTCTGTGGCTGTCAACAGGGATTGACCCATCTCGTAGCTCGATGTTAAGAATGCCTTCCTCTATGGTGATCTGCAGGAAGATGTTTACATGGAGCAACCTCCGGGGTATGTTGCTCAGGGGGAGACACGGGTATGCCGGCTAAAGAAGGCTATCTATGGCCTCAAGCAGAGTCCTCATGCCTGGTTTGACAAGTTCAGTGGCATTGTTGCGGCCATTGGTTTTACAAGAAGCTCAGCAGATCACTCCTTGTTTGTTCGGAAAAACACCTCTGGTCTTGTTGTTCTTGCGGTTTATGTTGATGACATTCTTCTTACTGGCGATGACCAGGATGGGATATTGATGACCAAGAAACACCTTCGTCAACATCTGGTCACAAAGGATATGGGCTACCCGAAATACTTTCTGGGGATTGAAATCTCTAGAAAGCCCAACTCCATGGTCCTTTCCCAACGGAAGTATGCTCTTGATCTTTTAAAGGAGGCAGGACTCACTGGTGCTAAACCTGCACGTTGTCCTATGGCTGCTGGAGAAGACAAAACTTGGACAGATGACTCGCCTCTTCTCTCTGATCTTACAAGGTACCGGCGTCTGGTGGGCAAACTCATATATCTCACGGTAACCAGACCCGACGTCTCTTATGCTGTTGGCAAGGTGAGCCAGTTCATGCAAGCTCCGAGGGAGTGTCATCTACAATCTGCTCTGAGGATATTAGAGTATATTAAAGCTGCTCCAGGAAAAGGACTCCTATTTCAGAAGAATGGTCACCTAAGAGTTGAAGCTTACTCTAATTCGAGCTATGCGGATGACAAAGGGGACCGCAAATCAACATCAGGTTTCTGCACATTTGTTGGAGGCAATCTTGTGAGTTGGAAGAGCAAGAAACAGTCTGTAGTTTCCAGGTCTAGTGCAGAGGCGGAATATCGCAGCATGGCATCGACTACATGTGAGTTGAAATGGTTGCGGGCTCTCATGCTTGACTTAGGAGAGGTTTATAACTATCCTCTTCCTATGTTCTGTGACAATAAGGCCGCGATATACATTTCCAAAAATCCGATCTTTCATGAGAGAACAAAACACATAGAAGTCAACTGTCATTTTATTCGGGAAGAAATATTGAAGAAACAAATTTGCACTCCATTTGTCACTTCGGACAACGAGTTGGCAGATGTCTTCACCAAGCCGGTGTCTGCTTCCTTTTTCCACATCTGCGACAAGCTGGGCATGATCGATATATATGCTCCAGCTTGAGGGGGAGTGTTGAAGATGGTAACCGGGCGGTCTGGCAGTCTGTCTTGGCGGGTTGAAGACCGCGCGGTCTGGTGGTTTGTCTCAGCCGGCTTTGAGACCGGGCGGTCTGGTGGTCTACCCTGGCAGTCTCTCTTTCTCTCTGATGGTAGCCGTGCGGTTAGCCCTTCTGTCTAACCGCGCAGCTTGTGCGGTTTGTTTTGTATAGTCCGCTTAGTCCTGTAAATTTTTAGTCCCACATCTCTTATTTATATTCTCTCATCTCTCCTCCATTCTATATAAGGGAGGGCATAACTTTGTAATACATACCTTTTTCAGATAATAAAGTTTCTGTTAAAACCTCTTCCGGTTTGTTTTAGCTCCACTTTCGGCTTGTTTTTGTTCATTTCTAACTAGTAGTAACAACAGAAATAGAAATTTCTGGAGCAGCACTCTTAGAAGATATATCAGCAGTAATAGATTCAGATACAGTAGCAGCTAGAGCAGCAACAGATTCAGATAAAACATTTTTAGATACAAAAATATCAGCAACAACAGTTTCAGATATAATAGTTTTAGTAGCATCAATATCATCAGCAATAGCAGTAGTAATATCAGCAGGAATAACAGTAGGCTCAAAATCATATGCCTCTGTCTGCATATCCTCAGGATCTGGAACAACATCAGCATCATCACTGACAGCAGCAACAACCGAAATAGCAACAATATTTTCAGCAGGAGTAGCAGCAGCATATACTGAATTGACAAAAGAATGAATAATGCTGGTGTCGCAACATGAGAAGGGCACAATGGCCTTGGAAAGATCCTCTGATGGCTGGACTACAACTCTCTCTGGAAGACAACTGAAATAAATTGCATCAAAATCTGAGAGCAGGGACCTGAGGTCTACTGAAAAGACAGCAACTTGAGGTGGAACTGAAGCTTGAGAAACAACAGCAGCAGCATCATGAGAAATGGCAGCAGCAGCAGGCAATCTAACTTCATAAGGCATCTCCCCCTGCCTGGATTTAGAGAAGGCTGGATCAAGGCACCCAGAGGAAGGGATTGCCTGAGGAAATAGAGAGGAGAGCCTGATGGAAAGGGCTGCCACTGACTGAAGAAGTGGAGCCAAGGAGGTCTCCAATAGAAGTGATAGCCTGGGGGCTAGCAGTTCATATAACTTGTCAGCTAGGGCAGGAATGTCTACTTGCTCAGCAGGGACTGGAGCAGAGGTAGAGATTGGAGGTGGAGCTACTGGTGATGGTGGTGGAGAGCTGGTGTATGGGGGAAGTGAAGGTTGAGGTGTGGGTATTGAGGAAATGGAAGACAGTGGAATGGAGATAGAGGGTGTGAATGTGGGTTGATCAATGATCTCTTGTAGAAGTTGTTGATATGAAGAGGAGGAGGAGGAGGGTAGATCAGGAGGAGATGAGGGTGAATCATCCATGAATGAATCATCCAGAAGATTGAAAGATGGAATGGGAGATGATGTGTCAGGTTCTGGTTGAGGCTAGTGGTGTAATGGATGGAATGTTTCTTCTGGTATTGGAAGAGTTGGGATTGGAGATGGAATTAATGTTGGAGATGGGCTGAAAATGATGATGGTGGATGAAATTGGAATGGTGGATGGAACTGGTGGAGATGGAATAAGAGTTGGAGGAGGAGGAGAAGCAGCAACAGGCAAGTCATCTGCAGGGACAAAGACTTGAGAGGAAGAGACTATTACAGTCCTGGTGCCTGAAGTTGTGCTTGTAGAAGGCCTGCTGGGATTAGTTATCTGCCTGTCCCATTTACCAAAGAGGGCACAGGACAATCTCTTTGATTCATTAATATGTATCCCAGAAGATACTAGCAGGGTAGGGCATCTGTTATGAAGAAAAAGGCCTAGGATCCTCCCAAAATTCACAAAATTCTTATTTATCTTCTTCTTAATCAGGTCAAAGAAGACCTCTCCCCAGTTCAACTGTTTCTTATCCACAAGGGCTCCCATCAAACACAGCTGATACCTAGAGATAGTATCATGTGTTGAATGCTTGGCTAGCAGAACCTTTCCTACTACATCAGCTAAGAACCTGTATTCCACAGATAGGTTCTTCTTCAGCAGCTTGCTAGGGTTAGCATCAGAGTGACCCATTCTTGCAAGTAAATCAGAAAATTCCTCTCCAGATAACTCAGCAGAATCTCTTCCAGAACTTAATTCAAAAACCTCTGTCAGAATAGCAGGAGTCAAAGGTACCTGGGTTCCAGAAATTGAACCAACCACTGTGTTTTGATCCTGGTTGTGGGCAGTATAGACCCACTCCTTAATATCATCAGCAGCCAACTTGATTCTTATGGACATGATGGTAACAAGCTTCTGCTCCTTGAATAGTTCCAGAATGTCCTGAAAAACCTGATCAGTGGTGCTGAAAGACTCCATGTCAATATCAAATCCGACATCGAATTTCATTGCGGCTAGAACAGCAACAGAGACGGCCATGGTTACCTGCAAAAATCAACAAACAAAACGACCAAGTGTAGAGGTGTTTGGAGGGAAAGAGAGATGTTTGCAGAGAGATTGAAAGTGCAAAAGGAGAACGACGGCCGAAAAATGAATTTTAGATTAGGGTTCGACGCAGAAAAGGAAAGATCGTTGAACTCAGTTCGACGATCGGGGCTGCTAAAGGAATCTGAAAGGTCTTTAATATCGTCGATCTCCGTTCGACGATATTGGAGAGCGTCGAGCTCCGTTCGACGATAGTTCAGAGAACAAAATCGTCGAGCGCCGTTCGACGATCGTTGACCGGAAGAGATAGTTCAGACTATCTGAGAGGCGCTGAACTCAGGTCGACGATTTCGGAAATCGTCGATCTCCGTTCGACGATTGGGGGGAAAATCGTCGAGCGCAGTTCAGAGACCAGAAATACACTCTAGACACTTAGAAAAATCAAGATGTTTGCCTAGTCTTGGTCAATTTTTTAAAGTTTTAAAATCTTGGAACTTATTTTAAACTTCCTCCATCTAACATTCCTAACTGATTTAGGAAGAAGGTGTGTTTCTTTTCATCCAAGGGTTTGGTGAAAATATCTCCCCTTTGCAAATCAGTTGGGATATATTGAAGTTCAATTTTATTCTTCTCAACATTATCCCTTAAAAAGTGATGCCTAATTTCTATGTGTTTTGTCCTACTATGGAGGACTGGATTTTGAGCTATAGAAATAGCACTGGTGTTATCACAAAAGATTTTAGACTTCTCTAAGTTGTAGCCATAGTCTAGGAGTTGGTTTTGAATCCACAATATTTGTGAACAACAACTGCCTGCAGCTATATATTCAGCTTCAGCAGTTGAAGTTGACAAAGAAGTTTGTTTCTTACAAAACCAGGAGACAAGTCTGTCACCAAGAAACTGACAAGTTCCACTGGTGCTTTTCCTGTCAATTCTGCATCCAGCATAATCAACATCAGAAAATCTAGTTAAGTCAAATACTGAATCTTTTGGATACCAGAGACCAAGATTTGGATAACTTTTAACATACCTGAGAATCCTTTTTACTAATGTTAGGTGTGACTCTCTAGGGCTTACTTGGAATCTAGCACATATGCATGTAGCAAACATTATATATTTTCTACTAGCTGTAAGGTACAGTAAAGAGCCAATCATTGCTCTATATGTTGTCTAATCAATAGGTTTCCCATGTTCATCAGCATCCAATACAGCATTAGTAGGCATAAGTGTTTTCATACTAGATGCTTCAGGCATACCAAATTTCTTGACCAATTCATTTGCATACTTGGTTTGAGAAATAAAGATGCCTTCAGCATGTTGTTTGACTTGCAATCCTAGAAAGAAGGATAGCTCACCCATGCTACTCATTTCAAATTTAGAATGCATTAGGTTGGAAAAGCTTCTACACAAATTTGAATCAGTAGAGCCAAAAATAATATCATCTACATAAATCTGTACTAGTAGGGTATGGGACTTATGGGTTCTAATGAAAAGAGTTTGGTCTACTCTACTCCTTATAAATCCATTTTCCAGAAGGAAGCATGCTAGGGTCTCATACCATGCTCTAGGAGCTTGCTTGAGACCATATAATGCTTTGTTCAACTTAAAAACATAATCAGGATAGGTTGGAGAGATAAAACCTGGAGGTTGTCTGACATAGACTTCTTCTTTGATGTCTCCATTGAGAAATGCACTCTTTACATCCATCTGATATACCTTGAAGCCTTTATGTGCTGCATAAGCTAAGAAGATTCTGATGGCTTCCAATCTTGCAACTGGTGCAAAAGTCTGGTCATAGTCTATGCCTTCTTCTTGAGAATATCCTTGAGCAACTAGCCTTGCCTTGTTCCTTACAATTACTCCTTGGTCATCCAATTTGTTTCTGAACACCCACTTTGTTCCAACAATGGAGTGATCCTTAGGCTTTGGCACTAGTTCCCAAACTTTGTTCCTTTCAAATTGATGCAACTCTTCTTGCATTACAATGATCCAGTGTGGATCTTGCTCTGCATCTTGAATGGACTGAGGTTCAATTTAAGATAGGAAGCAAGTGTGCAATAGGTTTTGGTTGATCTGATTTCTGGTTTGTACACCAGCTGAGATGTCTCCAATTACTTGAGAAATTGGATGGTCTCTTGAAGTTACTAAATCAACAGGGGGTGTTGATTGTTGACCAACCTGTATTGTTGTTTCCTCTTGTGGTACAACAACTGACTCTTCAAGTTGTTTCTCTTCAATGTGTTGAATGCTTTCTTAATCTTCACTGCTTTCCTCTTTTTGAGTAACCTGTAACTTGTTCAAGTCTTCAACAAGAGAATGTACCTGCAAAGGTTCTATGGTAGAAGTATTCTTCTCCTTGAAAGACATGTTAGATTCATCAAATGATATATGAACAGATTCTTCAATTTTAAGAGATGATTTATTATAGACCCTATAAGCCTTACTGATCATGGAGTATCCCAGAAACACTCCTTCATCAGCTTTAGCTTGAAATTTTGCTAAATATCTCTTGTCATTATTATGTATATAACAAATACAACCAAAAATTCTAAAATAATCAACTTTAGGTTTCTTCCCTTTGAGTAATTCATACGGAGTCTTGCCCTTTAGTTTATGTATCAAACTTCTATTCAGCACATAGTTGGAGGTGTTCACTGCCTCTGCCCAAAAAGATAGAGGAAGGTGAGCATCTGACAACAATGTAGTGGAAGATTCAATACGGGTTCTATTTTTCCTTTCAGCTACCCCATTTTGTTGAGGAGTTCTAGGAGCTGAGAAAGTATGTCTGATCCCTTCACTCTGACAGAACTCTTGCATAAGAAGAGAATCAAACTCTGTCCCATGATCACTTCTGATCAGGGCAATGTGAGTATTGAACTCAATCTGTATGCATTTGAGAAACTCTGTCAAACACTTAAAGTTATCAGACTTCTTCCTCAGAAAGAACACCCATGTGAATCTAGAGAAGTCATCTACAACTACTAAAGTGTAAGATTTCCCTCCTAGGCTTTATACTGTAATGGGTCCAAAGAGATTCATGTGTAACAGATACAAGATCCTAGGTGAATCACTCTTATTAAGTGACTTAAAACTATTTTTAGTTTGCTTGCCTAATTGACAAGCCCTGCAGAGTCCTTCCTTCTTGTAGGGGCCAGAAGGTAGTCTTCTAACAAGGTTGTCCTTGGATAGCCTAGCAATAGTTATAAGGTTTAAGTGTCCTAGTCTCTTATGCCATAAAACATGAGGTCTACAGACAGAATTAAACAGGCAAATATCTACATCTGTTGAAAGAAAATCTACTAAATAAATGTTACCTTTCCCTTTACCTGTCAACACAGTTGTGTTGTCCTCTGACTTGATCTTGCATAATGCTTTGCTGAAAGTCACCTGGTAGCGTTCATCATATAGTTGACTGATGCTTATCAAATTGTGCTTCAGTCCTTCTACATAGGCTACCTTTTTGAATGTTACTGTCCCAATCTGGACTGCACCATATCCTTTAGTTTGTCCAAAGTTTGAATCACCAAAGATAACTTTGGGTCCAAGCTTGGCTTTAAAGGATGTGAGGTTGTCCCTGTTTCCTATCATGTGCTTTGAGCACCCACTATCCAAGTACCATTGTTGGTTTGATATTGGATAGGTCTTCACCTGCACATAAAATAATTCACTTGTTTTTGACCCGGTTTACCTTGCGCCTATGTTGATAACCTTTAAACTCAGAAATAAAATACATCCCAGGTTGACTCTTATAACCTTCAGGATGATATCTCCTTGGAGGTATTATCCATTCAGTATAAAGGTTAAAGCTTTGGGATGAAGGACCCATAGGATTGGATTTTGATTTGCCCTTGAAAGAAATTCCAGAGCTCTGATCTCTGTTCGACGATCGTAGAGCTTCGTTCGACGATCTTGGGTCAGATAGTCGAGCTCCGTTTGACGGTCGACTGTGGTGGAGTTCAAGAATTTGAGATCGTCGACCCGAGTTCGACGATTTTGCCTGAGATTGTCGATCTGCGTTCGGTGATCGTCGAGCTCCGTTCGACGATTTCTGCTGGAACTTAGTTTTCTTAGGCAGATCAGAATTTTTCCTAGCTACCTCTACAACTCCCTTCCCTTTATCAGAAATGAACTTGATTGGGGTTGTTAGAACTATAGGTTGGCTGGATGAAGCACCCAAGCCCAGTGTACTATTGAATCTGGAGTTCATTGTGCTTGTGATGTCCATCAGCTTGATACTTCTCCCATTAAGGGATTCTTCAAGCTTCTTGGCCTCTGATAGCTCACCTTTCAGTGAAGCTATCTGCTCCCTACAGCACTCCAACTCCTGAGAGAGTTTGAGGTTTTCTGACTTTAAGGAACTATGTTCAGACAATTGATTTCTGAGAGAGATAATTTCCTTCTCAGATTTTAGTAGGTCTAAACATAATGCTTTAAACTCAGATTTAAAGTCCTCTGAATTAAAATCAAATGAATTAATTACCTGGTCCTCTTCAAGTTGAGTCTCTGAATCCGACTCTGAGTCTTCTGCATCTGAATTGTGTTGAGAGGCATTGATTGCCATCATGCAGAACTCCTTCTCTTCTGCATCATCTTCATCATCACTGGAGCCGGATGAAGCTTCAGATTCTTCTTCAGTTTCACTCCAGGATTCAGCAACAAATCCCTTCCTTGTGTGTTTGTTCTTGCTTGAGGAGGGTTTGCCATTGCCATTTTTCTTGAAATCTTTGTCCTTTCTTCTTTCTTTCTTATCCCTTCTGTCCTTATTTTTGTTCTCTGGACAGTCAGGTACAATTTGCCCTGGTTTCCTGTAACCAAAGCAGACAATTTATTTATTGTTTGATCTATCATACCTTGGCTTATCATGCTCCTTGTATGATCTCTTTCTGAAGTCCTTTCTGGCCATCTTGTAAAATCTTTTGGCCAATAGACTGAGCAGTTCATCATTGCCTGTGACCTTGTCTTCAGGCTGATCTTCAGTTGCTTTGAAGGCTATTGTCTTTTCTTTCCTTGTGGCTGGTGAGGCAGCCTTCTGCTCTTCTTCTCTGTTCTTAATGAGCAGCTCATAAGATTTGAGCTTGCCCAATAGAGCTTCTATGGTAATCTCATTCAGACTTCTGGCATCTTTGATTGGCCAGATTCTTGAGTCCCAAGTGCTTGAGAAGCACATTAGGATTTTGTCATTAAGTTCAGTCAGTGATATCTCCTTATCCAAAGTCTTGAGTTCACTGACTATCAGACTGAGTCTATTATACATATCTCCAACTGACTCAGCTTCTTCCTTCTTGAAATTGTCATATTGAGATATGAGGTGGGATCTCCTGTCCTTTCTCTCATCAGCTGAACCTGAGACTATTTCAGAGAGCTTATCCCAGATTTCCTTTGCTGAACTACATTCAGCCACCTTTTGGAAGATGTCATCAGACATAGTTTGGGCTAAGATGTTCATAGCCTTTGCATCTGCAACCTTCCACTTCTTGATATCAGCATATGTTCCTGATGGAGGTGGAACAACATTTGTGCTTGTGTTCTCTGGGGGTCTTGGACAAACTGTCAAAACAGAATTAAAAATGTCCTCGTCAATAGAATTCATGTATAATCTAATCCTTGCTTTCCAAAGTGTAAACTTAGACAGATTGCACACTGGAGGTCTGGTGCTAGCATAATCTTTGTTTTGGGCCATGATTTGTGAAGAACTAATTCTAATAACAAGATCAAAACAAGCAGATCTAACTAGGGATCTTGGGGTTCAGGTGTTAGCCTGTGCAACCACCAAGGTGTGGTATGTTTAACCAACCTGGAAGATGTGGTATTTTTAACCAACCTCCCTCTGATACTAATTGAAAGTGTGAGCTAGATCTGATATACTCTAGAGGGGGTGAATAGAGTATGGTGCTTAAAAACATTTTACAACAGTTGTTGTAATCTGAGTGAACAGGGAAGCAAATATTAAATCTAATCACAGAAACTATCTAATCACAAAATAAACTACAAAAGAAATTAATCACAGATCCTAACTAATCACAGATCACAGCAGAAACAAAAATAAAGACAAGCAAGCCAGAAGACACAAGGAGCTATAGTGGTTCCCCTAAACTTGGGTACATCCACTCTTCTACCACCCTAGGTAGGAATCCACTGCAGGATGAGTTGATCAGGTATCCTGGGCACCAATGAGATTTTGATAAGGTGCTCAAAAACCAAATTAGATTTTTTGATCAGGTGTCTTGCCACCAATGAGCTTTTGATAAGGTGCTCAAAAACCAAGCACAAACTTTTGAAGGGAGTTTGAAAAACCCTTTACAGAGATGGGGATGAGAGAGTGATGGAAGTGTTCTCTTTCTCAAAGCAGCTGAGAAGACTATATGGATTTGATGTTGTCAAAGCTCCCCCTGAGTTCTTGAGATGTTTGTTGGGTATTGTATCCACAATTACCTGGATTTGAGGAAGCCACCTGTCAAGCTAAGATGAATTCACAATGTATTTGATGAAACCTCTTAAGTTGTGCTTGCAGATCTTCCACGCTAAGTGCACACCAATGTCAGGGTGCAGTAGGTCAATATACACGGGTCTGCACGACATAATCCCTCGTTGAGCAGATCAGTGTGTTGGCCTACGTGTACTCTCTCTATTGGAGTGCACTTACTTTCAAGTACAGGGCCATGTTTATGCAAGAGAAGACAAGGAGCAAGGATGGGTCAAGGAGCAGCACTTGGGTGGAAAGACGAAAATCCGTCTAAGTATAATTCGACGAGAATCACCAAGTGATTCTCGCCGATTCGGCGAGAATCACTAGTGATTCTCGCCGAATCGTCGAGAATCATTAGTGATTCTCGCCGACTCCTTCCGGCTACCCCAACACCGTGCCAAGTAAGATTTAGCGAGAATCACTAATGATTCTCGTCGAACCCATCGACGAGCAGATCATGAATACCAAGTTATATTCGTTGAGAATAAGCAAGTGATTCGTCGAGAATCACTAGTGATTCTCGACGAATCGGCAAGAATCACTAACTGATTCTCGCCGATTCGTCGAGAATCACCTGCGATTCTCGACGAATTTTACTTGGCGTTTTCTCTGGATGCTGCTGGACCGGATTCTGCCGCTGGACTAGTTTGAACCGGATTTCGGGTTTCTACTTGTGGGACCCACAACGGTCACATTGTATGGGTCAACAGTGTATAAATACATGGGTAGTTTTGAACAGAAAATGTAGAAAAAGAAAAATACGCGAGCACGGAAAAACCCTAAGTCGCCGCTTCCGCTCCGCTCCGCCGCCGCCGCTCGCGTCAAGTGGTCGCCGCTGTTGATCGCATTTCTTCCCGATCTCCGGCGACAGAAGCTTAGCCAAGCTTAGAGTCTCACGTGTCTATCCAGAGATCTCTTGTCTCTCGATTTGTTGATCGGGAAAAACTTCCCCGTCCGAATCGATCGAGACGACCGATCCTCGTGTGACCGTTGGAAGACCAAGCTAGCTTCGCTACGAAGATTGGATCTCTAAGTTCAGCAGCCGCTCATCATCATAGCCGCCGATCCCGAAGCAAGCCGCCGCTCGTCTTGCCGCCACCGGTTCCGGGGAGATCCTTTCCAAGAGAGACCAAGGTTGTAGATTCTTCGTTGACTTCACGATCACGTCGTCGAACGAAGAGGAGCACCGTAGTCTCCCAACGAAGTTTGTATCTCGTGTACATTCTATTTTACTTTTGTTGTAAAGGAACGATTGTTCCGTGTTGTAAGGGTTGAGTGCAACCCGGTTTGTGGGAGTGTTTACTCCTACGTGTGGAAGGGTTCCTTCCGATAGTGCAAGGATTGGATTTCAATCCTGTTGGAGAAGTGACCGAGTCGTCCCTTGTTGGGAGATAGGTCGAAGGGGGAAAGTGGATGTACCCAAGTCGGGGAATCAATATAAATTGTCTGTGTATTCTATGTGCTGTGCTTTTTATTTTTATTGTGCAGGTACCGTCGTAAATTCCGCAAAAGCGTTGCACGTCACCTATCCCCCCCCCCTAGGAGAACTTTGTTGACACTAGGTGGACTTTCAAGTGGTATCAGAGCCAGGTTACTCATCAAAGAGGTTAACACCTTGAGTAGAATCCTGCCACAAGTGTCAAAAGCATGGAGCTGGATTATGAGATATCGCCACTCAAACTCCCCGCTTGCACAAAGAATTATTATCCCATCTGGAGGATGAGAGTGTCGTTTCACTTGGATGCTATCGATCCTCGAGCATCCTTCATCCTGGAAGAGGGTCCGTTTATTCCCATGAAGACCTCCGACTCTGGGATCCAAGTGCCCATGTGCATTGCTGAGATGTCAGAGACGGAACTGTCACTATTTAACTTGGACGAGAGGATTCGCCAAATTATCTTGGATATCTGGTCTGGAGCTTCTCGTTCTAGATTAGAAAAATGTAGGACGGCTAAATCCATGTGGGTGATGATCTCCGAGTTGATGGGGGAGTCAGAGAAAGGTGGAATTTGCTGTCAACCAGAGGATGAAGCCTATGTGGGGGTCCTCACCTCTGAAGATGAAGGCAAGCATCTCTCGGACAGTATCAGAGCTCTAGTGTCCGTGTCTGAGACTGATGAGACCAGTGAGGAAAGCAGCTCTGATGAGGATGACGCAATGGTCACTGGCTTGAATGACAATAACACTGAAGAGCAGGTAACTTCCTCATCCTGCCCCATCTCTTTTGAACCTTTTGAAGACAGGAACTGCTTTCCTCCAGAAGATTCTGATTCTCTGAAGAGAGCCCTTCAGTCAAGCAACCTACTTGCTGAGGAGCAAGCTCAAGAGATTGCTCGACTGAAGATCTTGTTGGTTCTCCAATTGGCGTCCAACAAGGTCAAGGACTCTAAGATCTCAGCTCTAGAGAGTAGTCTAGAGAATGAGAAACGAATAGTATCAAATTTTTCCAAAGTTGATGCTATAAAGAGAAAGCAAGAAAACGGGTGGATCTCCCGGATTATCAATTCGTGGAGAAATGGGGAAACGGTGTTCCGACCCCCCACTCCAAGCAGGAAGGCAACTCATCATGCCTTCAGGTATGACCACAGGAATAGTCGTGGTCACTGCAGGGGTGATCTGTCCCCATGTGGAGACACCCGGAGTGCAAGGGCCGTCGTGGCCACTCATGAGAGAATACCAAAGGCTCATTCTGAGCCCTTTGTATTCACTGCCACTGCCTCAACTTGGTGTGAATCTGCATGTCGTAGCTCACAGAACACTTCTCACCACCCGAGGACACAGGATAGGGAGGTTAGAAGTCATGGTGTAAGTTTTCATGGGGCCTCTGAAAGGGGGATGCCTGAAAGGAGGGCACCACCTTCCCGGCCTCATGACGCTCACAACATGCATTCCTTCCACCCTTCCACGTGTTACGATGGAAGAGGAAATTTTGTGAGGAGATCATGCTCTATCCCGTTTAGACCTAGGACCGTGACTACCTCAGTCACTAGATCAGGTCGGAAACGGCGATACAACATTCTCCCATGTTGGTGCTGTGGCAAAGTGGGACACTTTGCCATCGACTATTGGCACAACCCCTCTGTGCCAAAGGCAAGGGCTTATCCACATTCACGGGACAGAGGTAGTCTTCCTGACAGGTTTTCTGGGGGAAGGCAGTCAAGTGCTTATGCTAACAGGAACCTAGGACCCAACATGATTTGGGTTCCTAAGGTAAGGTAATTCCTTTTTGCAGGGTAGTCTAGGTTCCCGTAAATATGATGGGAACTAGACAGTAGGTGTTCCACGACTGAAATGGAACATGCATCTGGAATAACAGAAGTGACAAATATGTATATCAGCATACTCACATCGAGCACCTGGTATGTTATAGTCAGAGAGACTCATTGTTAACTCTCATAATCCCAGGTACTTTTGATCAGTTCAAGGACTTGCGTCATATTGCATCCTCATTTACATATATATCTCTATCTATGTGTATATTTATACTTATGCTTATACATGTATGTGTGCACATCTAAGGATAGGTTAACTCGATACATGCAAACCTTTTTACATCAATAAAGAGTTAACAAAGATATGTCATTGTGAATCTCGACAACTCACAATTGACATCAAAAGGTTTTTGGAAAAGCCTCGTTCAAACCCAAATAGATTGGCTTTAAAATATATCTGTATTTATCATCTTTATATTGACTTGACATTAGAAGAATTCGAAAATGTTGCAATACTTCTTAACGTGAAAATTCCTAGTCAAGAAACCTTTCAATTTCGACTTAGACAAATCCCGCCGACCCTGTATATATACTTGGAATCTCACCGACCCTTCACCTTCTTTAAGAAAACACGCCGAATCGCAGTGTTTCTTCCGCCGACCCGCAGGAAGCTCGTCGCACCGCCTTCGCAAAATCCCGTCGAATCCCGCCAAACCCTGCAGCAAGCACGTCGCTCTACGAATCCCGCTTCTCCATCGTCTTCCCGTAAGGTCCCTCAAGGTTCTCGCAAGGTTCTCGTCGAATCGCACCGGCTTCCGTCGAATCCCGCCGAACCTCGCCGAAAACTCTCCTATCCACCGAAGGTCTTCCCCAAGGACGCTCAAGGACGAGTTCTCGCAGGAAGCTCACCAACTCACTTCCGTCTACGTCCTTAGGTAACCTCTTCCTCACCCGTACTTGGACGTCCTCACTAGTGACGCTTTCCGTTTAAATGTTCATTAAAGCTTAGAGTAGGGCTTCTCTCTCTAGATCTGCAATGGCTCCAAGGACAACTGCTGGGTTGGTCCCTGGTTGCGAGCTTGTTCGGACTGGGTTCTCTCACGCCTCGGACGAATTCCGCAACATCATTCTGATGCTGGAAGAGGCTGGACTAACATTCGTCCTGGAGAACCCTTGCAAAATCTTGGACAAAGAGGTGTTGGAGTTCTTCGCCACCGCAAGACTCCGAATTGGCGACTCGCTAATCAAAAGCAAGGTGGCCGGGGCAAAGGTCAAGCTGTCTGCCAACAAGCTGACTCGCTTCCTGCAGCTTTCTAGCTCGGAGCATGAGGACTATCTGGAGGACGATGACAAAACCAGAACTCTCTTGTTCTGAGGTCTCCCACGAGGAACTCGGTCAATAAAGAGAAAGGATATGAATGAAGAAGGAAAGCTCTTGTCTGACATTATAGGAAAGGTGCTCATCTGCAAGCCTGGCTCTCATGACCATATCTCAGTGGATATGTTCAAGATCCTGATAGTTGTTGTCTGCCGTAAAAGGTTCAACTGGGGGGAGTTGCTGTTCGAGAAGATCAAGGACACCTTGGGCTCTCCGAGTTTTGGCCGTATCATAAGTCTGTACCTAAATCAGCTAAATGGAGACAGGTTTGACATGAGCAAAGGTGTTCCTCTACACTACTTGAAGAAGATGGACTCAAGTGTGTTTGACCGATGGGAGAGACGTATTGGGCAGACTGCCGTGGAAGAACAACAGGGAGTATCTTCAGTAGTCACCCCCAATGAAGTTCCTGATACCTTGACTGCAGGAATCGAGGGGGAGCCTCTACCCCCTCATACTGATGTAGTATCTGACATCTCCCAGCTGGCCAGAGATGCTGTGGCCGATCTACACGAAGAAAGTGAACCTGAGCTGGAGCATGGGGAGGCCCCAAACCGAAACGAGCAAGGAGCCAAAGCTACTGGACTGGAGACTGCTGACAACGAGTTGGAAAATGCTGCAGATATAGATGATTTCTTGGATGATGACGGAGAGGAAGATGGGAATGAGGGACATGAAGTATTGGAGGCTCCGGATCTTGTTGAACCTCCATCTGACAAGCATGCACCAGTGGAGGGGGAGTCAGATAAATCTACTGAGGCCGCCAGCATTCCTCCATTAGAGACTGTGATTGTATCCAGCTCTACAGATGCGTCTACTGAAGGGCAAGGCCCACAAGTGCCTCCGGCTCTTCCATTACGAGATGAGCTAGCCACTCACACTGTAAATGTCATTCAGGGCATTGTGAATGAACTCAAGGCCTCCTTTGATGAAGCTCAGAATAAACTGCTGAAAAGGATTAAGACATCTGAAAAGCTCATGCTCAAGAATATGGTGGAGATCAACCATAAACTGGACGTGATGGAGAAGAAATTTGAAGAAAAGTACACCGAGGCCGGCCAAGCTGTCACACTTCTCATGGCCGGATTGAAAAAGAACACTGATACTCTTGCTGTAGTAAATCAGAATGCACATGTTGTAGCTAACAACATTCAAAAGTTTGACGGTAATATGGTCACTCTCAACGCCAATCAGCAGGCCTTGGTCACTGAATTCTCCCGGACCACCAAGCATATTGATGACTCCCTGCACTCCTACGCAAACTTCATCGCTGTCGAGGCCAAAACGGGGGAGAAGGACTACATAGCTAAGATGGCTGAGCTCTGAGAAGTCATGATCAATAACTTCGAACAGTCAAACAAGTACGTCTATGACAGCAACTGGTGGATGCTCCACCAGGCGTTAGGCGTCGCCGTGCCTGAAAATCCTGCGGATACTCATGCTCCTGAGACATCTACGGCCGCTGAGGGAGTAAGTGCTGCTGAGGGAATAAGTGCAAGTGCAGCAGATGTTCCCATAAGTGAATCTGATGTTAGGGCTCTCTCTCCAAAGCTAAACTGAGGAGCATGTTTGACCAAGAGGCCCTAGCAAAAGCCAGGGGAAAGAGAAAAGCTCAGGAAGGGACCTCCAAGGATACACTAGCTGAGAAGAGAATCAGAATGAGTGAGGAGGAAGTTCGAAACGAAAAGTGGAGTCCAGTTTCAAAGAACATCATCTTGGACACCTTCTGGCTACAAGAAAAGGGAGAACTCAATCGGAACGAAGTTTACAGCCAATATGAGTGGGAAAGGTACAAGACGTATGAAGCAAAACGAAACATCTTCTTCAGAAACAACACGGATGCAGATAAAGTTCCTCCTCCCAGATACTATCCGAAGCCTAAAGAGTACATGGAGAGACAAAGGAAGTTCTTGGCGCAAAAACTCAAGGATGACTTAGCTAAGGAAAGATAGTCAACAACTTGTAGCTTGTCATTCTCTCCTAAAAACATTTAATGATTATTGTTATGATATGAACAATTCTGAGATTATATATATATATATATATATATATATATATATATATATATATATATATATATATATATATATACATTTGTATTTGAATTTGTGAATGACTCAAGTCCTGATCTGGTTGCATATATTCTCTTGTGCTGCATGTTTAATTTCTGAATGCTATGTTTATTATTTGATTGGTGTTATTCATCTTAGCTAGTAGGGTTTTGGCTTCGTCAAATAGGGGGAGATTGTTGGGTATTGTATCCACAATTACCTGGATTTGAGGAAGCCACCTGTCAAGCTAAGATGAATTCACAATGTATTTGATGAAACCTCTTAAGTTGTGCTTGCAGATCTTCCACGCTAAGTGCACACCAATGTCAGAGTGCAATAGGTCAATATACACGGGTCTGCACGACGTAATCCCTCGTTGAGCAGATCAGTGTGTTGGCCTACGTGTACTCTCTCTATTGGAGTGCACTTACTTTCAAGTACAGGGCCATGTTTATGCAAGAGAAGACAAGGAGCAAGGATGGGTCAAGGAGCAGCACTTGGGTGGAAAGACGAAAATCCGTCTAAGTATAATTCAACGAGAATCACCAAGTGATTCTCGCCGACTCCTTCCGGCTACCCCAACACCGTGCCAAGTAAGATTCGGCGAGAATCACTAATGATTCTCGCCGAACCCATCGCCGAGCAGATCATGAATACCAAGTTATATTCGTTGAGAATCAGCAAGTGATTCGTCGAGAATCACTAGTGATTCTCGACGAATCGGCGAGAATCACTAACTGATTCTCGCCAATTCGTCGAGAATCACCTGCGATTCTCGACGAATTTTACTTGGCGTTTTCTCTGGATGCTGCTGGACCGGATTCTGCCGCTAGACTAGTTTGAACCGGATTTCGGGTTTCTACTTGTGGGACCCACAACGGTCACATTGTATGGGTCTACAGTGTATAAATACATGGGTAGTTTTGAACAGAAAATGTAGAAAAAGAAAAATACGCGAGCACGGAAAAACCCTAAGTCGCCGCTTCCGCTCCGCTCCGCCGCCGCCGCTCGCGTCAAGTGGTCGCCGCTGTTGATCGCATTTCTTCCCGATCTCCGGCGACAGAAGCTTAGCCAAGCTTAGAGTCTCACGTGTCTATCCAGAGATCTCTTGTCTCTCGATTTGTTGATCGGGAAAAACTTCCCCGTCCGAATCGATCGAGACGACCGATCCTCGTGTGACCGTTGGAAGACCAAGCTAGCTTCGCTACGAAGATTGGATCTCTAAGTTCAGCAGCCGCTCATCATCATAGCCGCCGATCCCGAAGCAAGCCGCCGCTCGTCTTGCCGCCGCCGGTTATGGGGAGATCCTTTCCAAGAGAGACCAAGGTTGTAGATTCTTCGTTGACTTCACGATCACGTCGTCGAACGAAGAGGAACACCGTAGTCTTCCAACGAAGTTTGTATCTCGTGTACATTCTATTTTACTTTTGTTGTAAAGGAACGATTGTTCCGTGTTGTAAGGGTTGAGTGCAACCCGGTTTGTGGGAGTGTTGACTCCTACGTGTGGAAGGGTTCCTTCCGATAGTGCAAGGATTGGATTTCAATCCTGTTGGAGAAGTGACCGAGTCGTCCCTTGTTGGGAGATAGGTTGAAGGGGGAAAGTGGATGTACCCAAGTCGGGGAACCACTATAAATTGCCTGTGTATTCTGTGTGCTGTGCTTTTTATTTTTATTGTGCAGGTACCGTCGTAAATTCCGCAAAAGCGTTGCACGTCACCTATCCCCCCCCCCATAGGTGAACTTTGTTGACACTAGGTGGACTTTCAATGTTCAGGAAATGAAGCTTTGCTGTAGGGTGATAGGCCTTCAGAAATTGATCTCCAGCAAATGATGATTTCAGCAACAGCTGAAATGTTAGGTGTCTGGAGTCTTTGAATGATGTTGGCCTTGAACACTTGAATCAAAGGGAATCTGAAGATTTCAGATTTGTTGATCTCCTTTGGTGTGTGTTCTTGTATGAATTCTTTTAGACAGAGAATGTCTACAACTCTTTTTATTTTTCTTGAGAACAGTTGGTGTTGAGAAAGATGTTGTTCAGAGAATGTTTTCTTCTTGTTCTTCTTGTTCTGCTTATCTGTGCTGTGTGTAAGAGAGATTCAAAAAAAACTTGTGTTTAATTCCCTAGTTGTGAATAAAAAATGATCCTCTGTCAAGAATAGTCGTTAACCTGTCATTAATTGACTCCTTAATTGCAATTGTCTTCTAGGGGAAAGTCCATAAAAACATTCCTTGATAATCCCTTGAAACTTGGTCCAGAATAAATGAAAACGGCTACAAAATCTTCTGAATTAATTACTGACAATAACTCCTTAACTGTTCTGAATTTGAATCTTGAAAATCATTTAACTCTTCAGAAAAACGTCGAACTGAGCTCTACTATCGTCGAACTGAGCTCAGCGATTTGGACTTAGACAGCAACAGAGATCGTCGATCTGAGCTCAACTATCGTCGAACTGAGCTCAGAGATAGAGAATCAATACTGGAGTCAAGATCGTCGATCTGAGCTCGAAGATCGTCGAAGGGAGGTCGACGATTTGTTGAAGTTGAGCTCAGGGATCGTCGAATGGAGTTCGACGGTCCGTCGAAGTTGAGCTAGACGATCGTCGATTGGAGTTTGACGATTCGTCATACTGAGCTCGACGATATGACTTAGTCTCCAAACTGAAAAACTTTGGTCTTGAGGGCAGCTTCCAAACCTAACTACTAACCCTTAGATTCAATCCTAATTGACCTTTAGATCTATACAATGAGGTTAAAAACAGGTTTCCTAGAGACATAGTGATCCTGACCCAAATTAGTAATAGGGTGTTCCAACACTGCCAAAGGCTTCACTCAGACCTATGGTGTTGATTAATTTGACACCTTCTCTCATGTTGCTCGTTTCAGCACCATTCGGGTCCTTCTCTCTGTGGCTGTCAACAGGGATTAGCCCATTTCACATATGGATGTTAGGAATGTTTTTCTCTATGGTGATCTTCATGAAGATGTTTATGTGGACCAACCTCCTGGGTATGTTGCTCAGGGTGATACACGAGTATTTCGGCTGAAGATGGCCATCTATGGCCTAAAGCAAATCCCTCGGGCTTGGCTTGACAAGTTTAGCGACATTGTTGCGGCCATTGGTTTTGCAAGGAGTTCAGCCGATCACTCCTTGTTCATTCACAAAACCACCTCGGGTCTGGTAGTTCTTACAGTATATGTGGATGACATTATTCTTACTAGCGATGACCAGGATGGGGTAGCTTTGACAAAGAAACACCTCCGTCAACACCTGGTCACAAAGGATATGAGCTCCCCAAAATACTTTCTGGGGATTGAAATCTCTAGGAAGCCCAACTTTATGGTCCTTTCCCAACAGAAGTATGCTCTTGGTCTTCTAAAAGAGGCAGGGTTGACTGGTGCTAAACCTGCCCGATGTCACATGACTGCTGGAGAAGATAAAACTTGGACAGATGACTCGCCTCTTCTATCCGATCTTATGAGGTACCAACGTCTGGTTGGCAAACTCATTTATCTCACGGTAACCAGACCCGACATCTCCTTTGCTGTGGGTAAGATGAGCCAACTCATGCAAGCTCCTAGTGAGTGTCATATACAATCTGCCCTGAAGATATTGGAGCAAGTTAAAGCAGCGCCAGGGAAAGGACTCCTTTTTCAGAAGAATGGTCACTTGAGAGTTGAAGCGTACTCAGATTCGAGCTATGCTGATGACGAAGGTGACCGCAAGTCAACATCAGGTTTCTGTACCTTTCTTGGAGGAAATCTTATGAGCTGGAAAAGCAAGAAACAGTCTGTGGTCTCCAGGTCTAGTGCAAAAGCGAAATATTATAATATGACATCGACCATGCTTGACTTAGGACAGGTCTACACCTATCCTCTTCCTATATTCTGTGACAACAAGTCCGCGATATACGTCTCCAAAAATCCGGTCTTTCATGAGGGAACAAAACACATAGAAGTCGATTGTCATTTTATTCGGGAAGAGATCTTAAAGAAACAGATTTGTACTCCGTTCGTCACTTCCAACAATGAGTTGGCAAATATCTTCACCAAGTCGGTGTCCACTTCCTTTTTCCACATTTGCGACAAGCTGGGCATGATTGATATTTATGCTCCAACTTGAGGGGGAATGTTGCAGTATGGAGGCCGGGCGGTCTGTTGCTGTTAGGAGGCCGGGCGGTCTGGCGGTTTATCCCAGCGGCTTGTCTGCCGGGCTGTTGCTATTTGGTATCCCAACAGTCTGCCAGTTTGTCTCAGGCGACTTGGAGACCGGCGGTCTAGCGGTCTCCTATAGCGGCTTGTTCTCTCCTTTTGGTGGTTGTCGAGCGGTTAGACTGCTTGTCTAACCGCGCGACTTGTTCAGTTTGTTTATTTGTAAAGCCGCATATACTTGTAATTATTTAGTCCCACATTGCTTATTTGTAATCACTCTTATCTCCTACATTCTATAAAAGGGAGGTCATACCTTTGTAATGCACATCTTTTTTGAATAATAAAATTTGTTATTCCAAATTTTTCGGCCTGTTTGTTTTCTGTTTGCACCATGTGTCACGGGCGTGTACTTCCCAAAATTTGGCAGATTCTGGAATTTTTCTGCAAAATAAAATAAAACAAGTTAGGAGAAAATTTACAAGAATAGGAACATTTTATTGAACAAAAATAAGTAAAAACGACGAAAATAAATGAAAATGACTAAATTAATGTGCATAAAAATACGCATATTTACAGTTCATCAGAGGCCGACCGTCCCCTGGTCGTCCGACGCTCGGGCAGCCTCAGCCGGCCGCCCCATGACCACCTAGCTCCGAAGTGGCCTCGACTGACCCGCATGAGGCCCGCCTTCCCTTGGCCACCCGGTACCCGAGCGGCCTCGATCATCCCTTATGAGGCCGACCGCCCCTTGGTCCTCAGGCGCTCAGCTGCCTCGGCTAGCCTCCGTGAGGTCGGCTTCCCAGCGCTTGGGCGGCCTCGACCGACCTTCCCTTAGCCGCTTGGCTACAGGGCGGCCTCGGCCGTCCCCTATGAGGTAGGTTGTTTGGTGCTCGGTCGTCTTCAGCTGACCTCTGCAAGGGATGGCCGTCCTCGAGAACACCCGGCATAAGGGGCGGCCTTGGCCACTAGGCTCACCAGGCCGCCCATTTCTCTGGTGTGCTTTTTAGGCCAGGGGGGCAAAGCTTTCTTTTCCATAAAATTGGTGATCCGTGTTCTCAAATCTGGGCATTCATATTCGTCCGTCCGGTAGTTACCCGATAAAATTACCAGATTGCCCTCTTAAAAACTAATAAGCAGACCTTGTTTTCCCTTGATTCTTTCCTTTTTTCCTCCCCATAATTTTCTCCTACCCCGTCCTCTTTTTCCCCTCTCTTTCTTTCTCACTATACATAGGTTCTCCATCAGAACTCTTCCCATTCTTCAAAGATACTCTCAAGTTCCTTCGAGCGCTTTAGAGATCGTTGGAAGACCTGCAGTTTCCCTCAACCGCTCGCATACGCGTCCGAGTAAACAACTTTGTAAGATTTCTCTGCACCAACACTTTTAACCTGTCTATACTCCCATGCTTGTATGGTCTCCTCTTGGTACAAAAATAACCCCCCCCCCCATTTTGTGAGCAGTGCCCAGTCATGCTCTAAACGCCTCCTTTTTCGTCACCTTATAAGCTGAAATGATGAGTGACATGTCTCCCTCACCCTCTTCTAAAAACCATGTAAAATAACACTATATAGTGGGAAGTTTTGTCGAGACCAAATCATCCACGTGGTTTTTCATACAGTTTACTGGTTTTCCACGTAAAAAAAATATATTATGGTTTTTTTCTTACTATTTGCATGCTTACCCGCTCAGCGAACTAAGATGTTTTAGTTAGTCCAATCTACCATGGGCCTCGAGCAGACAATAACAGTTTGGCGTCATCTATGGGAAACACTCCCTGAAGATGTAAAGGTTTAAAGATCAGTACCCTCAGAGAAGTAGTACTTGTAAGACCCCCTCCCAAAACACAACACACGGCCGAAGGGGTCTTATGCCCGGAATAGCCGCCTTACAGTAGCGTCAACACAAGGGCTGACTGGTAGTACAAGAATCCTATTCTGTCGGCTCTCACAAATAACATCCAAGCCTACTCAACATAAAGAATATATAGAAGTCAAAATCCACACTAGTACATGTTGGCTTTTATAGAACGACACAACATTTGTGTGCGCAGCGGAAAATAGAGAACAAGAAAACCCAAAGTGTTCGGATCTACAATATTCATGAATCAAGAAGTAAAGCTTGTTGTAAATAAAATTACCTTTATGGGATTGAGTCTATACACAACCTAGATGATCCAGAAAAATCAGCCGACCACTTAGCGGCTCGAGTCTTGAGCGCAGAAAGTATATCTGCGCCTCTACAAGAAATCCACACGATCGGGAGAACCCGCAGCAACTTGTCGAACAAGCATTAGGTCTGGAGAGAACACTCAACGTCTCCACAGACTGCTAGATCTGTTAGAGGAGAGGAAGCGACGACGCTCGTCGGGATCAGGATCGACGATAGTGACAGCAAAAGCCGGAACGGCTTCCGTCAGGATTCTAGGGCTTCCATCTTTTCGCACAGTACGACTCATGTGCTTGACAGAAATATCACATCTAGTAGAAATCCTAAAACATCTTATTTATACCCAAGGAATAAACAAAATAGTTCTCGTCACTATTGGCAGACCCAGACTTAGAATCCAGAATTTCGGCCAGACAATGCTTGTCTCGACGAATCGTCGAGTATCTATAGCATACATGACGAATGTCGAGTATCATCACATACTCGATGAATCGTCGAGTATCCATAGGATATACGACGAACTCAACACCATCCTCAGCTGAATCAACGCTTGACTCTGCGAAGGCATTAAGTGGACTCACTGCTCTCAATGAATTTTGCACCATACTCGACGAATCATCGAATGGCATTAAGTGCACTCAACACACTCAATGCCAAAAGCCAGATTCATCGAATGACGTTGCGTTCACTCAACGACTAAGTGCCAGATTCGTCAAGTAAACCATTTACTCGATGAAGGGGTTGAGTGAGCTCAACGCACTCAACGCCTGAGACCCAGACTCATAGAATCAACACCTTGACTCAACGAATCGCCGATTATAGTCAATGCAGTCAACGCTTAAGTTCCATACTCGTCAAATCAATAATTTGACTCGAATAATCGTTGAATATACTCAACACACTCAATGCCACCATTCGACGAGTTAACGCTTAACTTGACAAAGCGTTGACTGGTCTCAACGCACTTGATGCTTTTAGCATGATTGAGCTAGGTCTTTTCAACTCATCATATGAGATATATCATACAAATCCAATCTCCCAATTTCTCCACAATCTTATGTGCGACCATGATAGGCTCATACTGAGTTGGCAGTGAGGCCACATGATAGATCACTTCCAGATCATAATGGTAACACCAACAGTCTCCCACTTGATCTTGAAAGTATCAAATAAAGGCTTCATAAACAATGAGCGGCATCTAGCAATACATCATTGCTCGCCAAACAGTAAGAGTTTATAAACTCAAGTAACATTGTGACCAATGTTACAGTGTTGTCGTGTCCCTTCATCCTTTACATCCGGATAGAACTGGAGGTATAGACCGTATCACCCTCATAATTGGTCAATCCTAGTTTCTTGATCTAGAATGGACTTCCAGAAATTGGTGAGACCAATATCATATATTGAATAGACCAAGCATGGTCATGCATTTCTCTGTCCCTATCCATCAAGGGGCACATGGATGCAACTACTTTCATAAAGGAGGATAAATCACATCTCTGCTCACACGTAAATACCCAAATGATTTATAATGTATCCAATAACCACCTTTATCATCCAACTTTCTCAACACTGGACTTTTGAAGGCATCAAAGCATGCTCTTCATCACTTGATAAATGCTGTGACTTCAGGTCAAAGGACCACAAACACCATTGCCACTTGAGCCATAATTGTGACACGTTTATATAACAATCCACAAAGTATTCTCATGGTGGGTCTGCCCAGTACAACTTGTTCATAACAAGTAACCATGTGATGACTTGATATCCCAATATCATGACTTGTGAGGATATGTTATCAGTCAATGCATATACTAGTCTTAAAGGTATCATCATTGCCCTTAGATTCTAAGATGATACAATGACTAGGCACCTTTAAGAATGAAGCTTCTGGCATCATAGGTTCTCACATTCAAGTCACTACTTGACCTATGGAAGCAAACACTCTAAGGGCATTTATTTAGTTAACTACTCTATCATAATAGAAATAATAACATAGTAAAAGAACTTGCCAAAATATATAAATGAAATGCATACAATCTTTATTCACCTAATGAAATAATACAGCCAACAAACATACAATCCACACGACTCCTACTATAGTTGATCATTCAGGTATCGTATACCCATTGATCTAACATCAGCATCATGCTTTCTCTACGCGAGAATCTTTCTAAGTGGATCCGCAATATTCTCCTCAGTCGGCACTCTATAAATGCTCACATCTCCTCGATCGACAATCTCTCAAATTTGATGGAACCGCCGAAGTATGTACTTGGAGCGCTGATGAGATCTAGGTTCTGAAGCAAGTGCAATTGCACCATTATTGTCACAATAGAGATCTACGGGATGAACAATACTAGGAATTACATCTAACACACCAATGAATTTCCTAATCCATATAGCCTCCTTCGCTGCATTTGCAGCGATAATATACTTGGCCTCAATTGTAGAATCAGCAATTGTCTCCTGCTTGGAACTTTTCCAGCTAATAGCACCTCCATTAAGGCAAAATATGAAGCATGACTAAGACTTTGAGTTGTCCATATCAGTTTGGAAGCTTGAATTTGTGTAACCTCTTACAACGAGCTCTTTCTTTCCACCAAATACCAATAATGTATCATTAGTCCTTCGCAAGTACTTCATGATATTCTTAATGGTAATCCAGTGACTTTCACCAGGATCAGACTGATACATGCTAGTCATGCTCAAAGAATAAGGGACATCGGGTAGAGTTTATATCATTTCTTACATGATTGACCGAATTACGGAAGCATATGAAATCAACTTCATGCGGTGCTTATCTTCACAAGACTTATGACACTAGTCCATAGAGAGACTCACACTATGATACATGGGTAAGAATCCTTTCTTGGACTCAAGCATGCTATACGGTTTCAACACCTTGTCAATGTACGTACTTTGGGTCAAACCCAACAACTTCTTCGATCTATCTCTATAGATCTTAATACCAAGTATATAAGTCGCTTCACCCAAGTTCTTCATTAAAAAGCAGTCCCCTTGGTTATTCTTAACAACTTGAGTGGTCAGTTTGTCATTCTCGATCAGCAGTATGGTATCTACATACAATATCAGGAAGATAATAATGCTCACACTAATCCTCTTATAAAACACGGTTCATCCTCGTTCTTGATAAAACCAAACTCTTTGATACCTACATCAAAATGAAGATTCTAACTTCGAGAAGCTTTTTTAATCCATAAATGGATCTTTGCAGCTTGAATATTTTAGTAGCTTCACCTGGAGATACAAAACCCTCGAGTTGTGTCATATACACTTCCTCAAGGAGGTTTCCATTTAGGAAAGCCGTTTTAACATCCATCTGTCAGATCTTGTAGTCATAATATGCAGCAATAGCAAGCAGAATTCTGATGGACTTAATCATAATAATAGGGGAAAAGGTCTCATCATAGTCAATACCATGAATTTGCTTGAAACCTTTAGCCACTAGTCTCCCTTTGAATGTCTGTATATTTCCATCTATGTTGGTATTTTTCTTGAAGACCCACTTGTACCCTATGGGTCGTACCCCTTCATATGATTCCACCAAGGTCCAAACTTGGTTTTCATATACGGAGTACATTTTAGATTTCATGGCCTCAAGCCACTTCTCGTAGTCTAGTCCACTCATAACCTCTTAGTAGGTTGCAGTCTCATCAGTATGATCCATAAGCAACACATTACCTATTTGAGACACGAGAAATCCATATCTTTAAGTCTTAAACCTTGGTCTACTAGATCTACATGGAACTTGGCCTGAGCAGGTCCTCCAGCTACAACAACTTGTAGTCCTGTCTCAGGTACCAATTCTAGTTCATTCACGTTTTATGGTTCTTGAACTTCTTCAAGTTCTACCATGACAGTCTTTCTACTTAAGAACTCTTTCTCAAGAAAGACGCCAGGTCTCGCGATAAACACTTTGCCCTCAAACGGTAGGTAGAAATAGTACCCTTTAGCTTTCTTCAGATACCTACAAGATAACACTAATCTGATTTGGGTTTTAGCTTGTCAGGCATTTGACCTCGCACATATTCCTCACAACCCCAAACCTCAATGAATGACATAATAGGGCGCTTCACAGTCCATATCTCATATGGTGTCTTTAGAACTGCTTTCGTTGGAGCACGATTTAGTGTAAAAGCAGTAGTTTCTAGAGCAAAACCCCAAAAAGAAACCGGTAGATCTACATGACTCATCATCGGTAGTACCAAATCTAACAGAGTACAATTCCTCCACTCAGACACACCATTATGTTGTGGTGTTCTAGGTGGAGTGAGCTGTGATATAATACCACACTCTTTTAAATGATCACGAAACTCATGACTTAGGTATTCACCACCTCGATCAGATCAGAGTGCTTTAACCTTCTTACCCAGCTGGTTCTCTATTTTGTTTTGAACTCATTGAACTTTTCAAAGGTTTTGGATTTGTACTTCATAAGATACATGTATCCGTATCTACTGAAATCATAAGTAAATGTAACAAAGTAGAAATACCAACCTTTGTCCATAGAACTCATGGTTCCACATACATCATTATGTATTATACCCAAGAGATCATCTGCTCTCTCATTATTTCTAGTGAAAGCGACCTTAGTCATCTTGCCTAACAAACAAGATTCGTATACCTCAAATAATTCATAATCAAATGAGTCCAATAGTCCATCTCTATGGAGCTTGGATATACGTTTCTCATTTATATGGCCCAAATGACAATTCCAAAGATACATAGGGTTCGAGTCATTCATTTTTAGTCTCTTAGTACTTTCTATATTATAGATCTGATGGTCTAAGTTCAAAACATATAAACAATTAAACATTTAGGCTATACCATAACAAATATCATTCTTAAATATAGAACAACAATTGTTCTTAATTATAAAAGAAAAATCCAATCATGTCCAAACATGAAATAGATATAATATTTCTAGTTATGAAAGGGACAAAATAACAATTATCTAATTCAATTACAAGCCCTCTGGGCAAAGCAAGACGGTAAACACCAATGGCGACAACAATAACTCTTGCTCCATTGCCAACACGCAGGTCCACCTCTCCTTTACTCAGCATTCTTCTCCTTCCCAGTTCCCGCACATTTATTCAAATATGAGAACCACATCCGGTATCCAATACACAGGATGAAGGAGCAGAAAGGTTTATCTCTATAACATAAATACTTAAAGCAGAAGTCATACCTCCCCTCATCTTTTGTGGACCCTTAATGTACGAAGGACATTTCCTCCTCCAATGACCAGCCTTGCCACAGTGGTGGCACTTTCCCTCTTTCACCAAGTATTTCTTCTTCAGTGCTGAAGACTTGGGCTCCAAACCAGACTTAGGTCCTACCTTTGTCTTCTTGAATCCCTTGGCCTTGCCCTTGCCTTTATGCACCAGCAG
The DNA here is from genome assembly GCA_039583875.1 of Platanthera guangdongensis. Classification (NCBI taxonomy): domain Eukaryota; kingdom Viridiplantae; phylum Streptophyta; class Magnoliopsida; order Asparagales; family Orchidaceae; genus Platanthera; species Platanthera guangdongensis. Next base: position 69,283,454 of record CM077150.1, on the reverse strand, counting down.
TATGGGGTTAGCAAGCTTGGCCTTCTTCATGTTGATCTCGGTAGTTTGCAACATGCCTAGGAGCTCGAGCAGTGTCTTGTCTATTTCATTCATGTTATAGTTTAAGACAAACTGCTCATAATTATTCAGCAATGATTGCAGGATCAGGTCTGTGGCCAACTCTTTACCTAGAGGGAACCCTAGTCTTTCAAGGTGTTTGGTACATTGGTAATTGTGTACCTGATTTGAAGAAGCCCTTTGAACTCAATGATATACACAAATTTGTATTTGATGTATGTTGAGTTTACTTGTGCAGTTCTATGTTGAAAAAAATAAACTAAGTACAAAAGTGTCGAGACACTAGACATGTGTCGAAACCTTTGTAAAAGTAGTGCTGAGATAAGGAATCAAGTTGTGTCGACACTCAGGACTAGTGTTGATACCCTTATTCAAGTAGTGCTGAGATAAGAAGCAAGCTGTATCGACACCCAGGTATTGGGTCGACACCGTTAGTCATGAAACCAGTAGTATCGACACTTGGGACTAGTGTCGACACCTTTTATACAAGTTGTGTTGAGACGAGAAGCTAACAGTGTCGACACACTCGAATGTTATCGACATCCCTATAAGAGAACTGTCGACACCCAGTATTGGTGTCGATAGAATCTAAATACAGAAATGTCAACACCTAGAACTGGTGTCATCACCTTTTTGCAGAAGCTCTCAAGGCAGAAATTCTTCTAAGTCCAGAATTCGAAGCCTGAAGTTGTGACAACCATCAGAACTGTCAGATGTCAGTGGATTAACTGGGACAGCCGACCACTCTTGCCAAAGCCTATATAAGGAGACCAACACAACATAAATGATACAGATTTCTCATTCTTCACATCTCAGTCTGTCAGATCAATTCAATAGAATTCTGAAGGTGGAGAGGAGGCAGATCATGGATCAACTCCAATCTTCTCCAGCCAAGTTCAACCCTACCTTCTCCTTCAAGAAGCTTTCAAAAAGCTAAGGAGGGTTGAACTATTTCTTCCCAATCAAGTTTGAGGAAGACGATTACTTATCAATATCTGATCAAGAAGAAGTCACCTGTTTCTTTTCTACTGGGTGATTTATCAAATAGACGATTACTTATCAAGATCTGATCAAGAAGAAGTCACTTGTTTCTTTCCTGCTGGGTGATTTATCAAATCTCAAATTCTAGTGTACTTTAATTCTTATTTCGTAAGATCTGGTAGCAGATCTGAGGGGTAGGAGATATATATATATATCTTTGAGCTGTAAGCCTAAATTACAAAGGCTGAGGTAGGGATGACAGACTGAGGTAGGAGAAGACGGACTTTCTCTAAGTTGTAGGAACAGTTATGTTCTGAGAGTGTAGGGCAAGGGTTTGCCTGAGGTGTAGGAGTAAAGGTGCACTCTGAGGTAGGATTCTTGAAGGGAATCTGAGTTATAGGAGCCAGCTGGGCTTTGAGGTGTAAGATTTGAGGATCTGAGGAAAAGAAAGGAGGAGTTTGACCGAATCTAGTTCATTGCTAGATAGGCGAAGGGGGAAAGTGGATGCACCCATAATTGGGGGAACCACTATAAAATCCATGTGTGTTGTGCTGTGGTTTATGTTGTGAATGTTAGATTAAATCTGTGTTGATCTTAATTTATCTTTTTTATTGATTGTTGTGGCTGTGTTAACTTCCTCACTAAAGAAATTTTTGTGTCCATAAGTAGCCAATATTTGAATAAATTTGATTTAGACCTATTCACCCCCTCTAGGTCAATTAGTTTCCTAAAACAAGCACTTTACAATTAGTATCAGAGGGAGGTTCAATGTGAAGGCATAACAGCCCAGTGAGAATCCTAAGGATTATCTGAGATCTAATCATGGCTCAAATAGAAAAACCATTCCATCAAACTCCCAATCTGTTCTAAAAAAACTTTGGGATCTGGAAGGGAAGGGTTAGACACTTTATGGAGGCTGCAAATCCAATAATATACATCTCTGTATTGGAAGGACCTTTCATACCTATGAAAGTGTCAAGTCTTGATGCCAATATAAGGACACCTAAGACCTACATGGATATGGACAAGGATGAGATAATTCTAGCCTCTATGGACAAGAGTGCTCAGAACATAATTGTCAGTGTCATAGATGTCTACACATTCCAAAATCTGATCCACAATAAAACAGCTAAAGAAATTTGGGAATCTATGATAGTGCACATGGAAGGCACTGATGAGGTTAGGGATGACAAAAAATCTCTATTACACAAGCAGTATGAAGCCTTCAGGCAAGACAAAACAGACACAGTAACTAAGACCTTTGAGAAACTATTCATAATTGTGAACAACCTGAGAACCTATGGAAGAAAATTCACAACCTATAAATTGAATGATAAAATTTTGAGGTCCCTAAACAAGGAATGAGACATCAAGATATGTGTCATCAGTGAAATCGGTAACTTAGCCAATATAGACCCCCAGGCTTTATTTGGCAAGCTGCTATCTCATGAAATGCAACTGAACTTTAGGAAGTCTGAAGAATACATAGCTAAGTCTCACAGTAAGAAGAAAACATTGGCTTTAAAGGCTAATTTACCCAAGAAAAATAGAGAAAAGACTGCACCAACAGTCAGAAAAGAAACACAGTCAAAAGACTCTGAACCTGCTTCATCTAGAGAAGATATAACTGAAGAAGAATTATCATTACTCACCAGGCAGTTTAAGAAGATTCCGAGGAGAAAAAGGCAAGGAAGCTGGAAGGGTCTTGGTGTAGATTCTTCTCACAGGAAGACTGACCATTCAGAGAATCCCGGGAAAAAGAAGTCTGGGGACATGTATGACTCTTCTCAGAACAAATTGTTTAAGACTAATGTTATTTATTATTGCTGTAACAGGTCAGGGCATGTCATTGCTGAATGCCCAGTAAAAAGAAAGGAAATGAAGACTGAAAACAGGAAGTCTAATGTACATAAGAAGGCTGACAGGAGTCTGTTAGCTAAGAAGTAGTCAATACTTTCGGAAAGTTAAACTGAATCTTCAGAGTCTGAAGAAGGGGAGGCTTTAATGACCTTGATAGCCACTGAAGACTCAAACATGAGAATAAGGGTTGTACTCTCCACATTTGACAGTGACTCTAAAGAGGAGGGACACATGGCTAACAATGATGAAAAGGCTCAAGATAAACACCATCTTGATGAGGTAAAATTTCTATCTAATAGTTTAAATTCTAGTTCTTGTTCAGATTTAGACTATGAATAAGATTCAAAATCTGAGGCTGACATCAACAATCTCATAGAGAAGTATGGGATATTGTTGAAAGCTCTTATGAACAACAAAGAACTTGTTAAAAATAAGCAAAGGAAATTATGAATATTAGAGTTGTTGCTTTTAAGTTTAAGTATGCAATCATAAGGTTGGATCATCAAAAACTGGAATTGATAGAGTTAACTCACAGACTAGATGAATAAACTGAAGTCATTGCTGAACAAGCCAAGACAGTTAAGATCCTGGAAGAAAAGCTTCTTCAGGAAAGGCAGTTCTTGGACAATTTTTCCAAGTCTAAGTCGGTCTTGCCCATTATTAATATATTTTCTGCACCATTTAGAAGTGGTGTAGGATATATTGAGGATAGTAAGATTTTTAAGAAACCTGAGCCAAAAGGGAAAGCCCCAATGGATTTAGTTAAACCAACAACCAAGCATCTGACTTCTAATAGATGCAAGGCATCATATGTACCTAGACACATGATTGCTGAGTGCTCCACCAATAAGGTCAATAAAGAGCCTTGCTGGAAAGGAACTATATCTAATGGAAACAAGGCCTATAGACCACCACAAAGTGTGATCAATACATGGAGACAAGGAATTCTTGGATCTGGTTCCAGTGCACAACACTCATTTCTGAAAGGGAAAGGTGTCAGTTCTGCACCATAACCTTGGAATCCAAAAGCCAACTCTAAGTTGCACAAAAGTTCAACTTCAAAGGTGCAGCCTAAGAGAAGGTATAACCGATATGAGTGTTGGTGTTGTGGGCAGGTTGGACATTTTGCTCTAGATTATTGGTACAATCCAACAGGACCCTCATTTAGATCTCAATCTCATGCATTCAAAAAACTTGATGTGGTTCACATAGATAAGTCTAATAGGAATCAAGGCCTTAAAACAATTTGGGTGCCTAAGGTTAACTAATTCTGTGGTTGCAGGTGGATCCAAGTACCACAAAAATGCCTATATTGTACTTAGACAGTGGCTGTCCCAAGCACATAACTAGAACCAGGAGTCTGCTGATAGACTATAGATCAGAAAATGTTGGACAAAAGATGATCTTTTGTGGCTCAGAAAGAGGCTAAACAAAAGGATATCGTAACATTTATAATGGTCTAGTGACTATCACAAAGGTGGCTTATGTGAAAGGATTGAAACACAATCTAATAGGCATAAGTCAGCTTTGTGATATAGGCTATGAAATAGCCCTACACAATGATAAGTGTCTGAAAAAGAAAACAAGTGATCAAGAGATCATCTTGTTAGGCACTAGGAGTGATAACATTTATTGTCTAAATTTCTTATATATAAATGAGAATTCTCCTGTATTCCTAGTAGCAAGTGAGAAAGACTCTTTTTATGTGCAATGACACATGAGGCTAGCTCACTTAAACTATAGAGCTATGAGAAAGTTGCTTTCTATGGATTTAGTTAGAAATGGACCCCAACTAAAATGCTCCAAAGAAGGCATGTGTCCAGCATGTCAAAGATGCAAACAGAGAAAAGTCTCCTTTAAGAGCATTCAGTCCAAAGACACTGAGAGGTATCTGTACTTACTTTATATGGACATATTTGGTCCTATACAAGTTCTTAGTTTAGGATGGAAGTCTTATACCTATGTGATTGTAGATGATCACTCTAGATTTGCTTGGGTATTTTTCCTAAGGAGAAAGTCTGAAACTCTGGACATTCTTACTGATTTTGTAAAGCAAATTCAAAATGAAAAGGGCTGTTCTATGGTCAAGTTCAGAAGTGATCATGGCACAAAATTTTAATATGAAAGAATGATAAATTTCTGTAAAGACCTAGGGATATTTCAAGAATTCTCCTCTTGTAGAACTCCCCAACAAAATGGGATTGCTGAAAGGAAAAATAGAACTCCCATTGAGGCTGCTAGAACTATGCTAAGTGACACATCTCTCATAGAATATTTCTGGGCTGAGGCTGTAACATTGCCTGTTATGTTCAGAATAGGGCCTTGATCAACAAAAGTCACAACAAGACTCCCTATGAATTAATAAAAGGCAGAAAACCAAGTCTGTCTTATTTCAAGATCTTTGGAAGTAAGTGTTATGTCCTAGATAATGGGAAGACTTATCTAATTAAGTTTTCAGAGAAGTCCTATGAAGGCATTTTTGTAGGCTATAGTAATCATAACAAGACATAAAATCTACAACTTGAAACATCAAGTGGTAGAAGAATCAATTAATGTTATTTTTGATGAATGTGCAAACAGAAAACAAACAGGCCGAAAAATTTGGAATAACAAATTTTATTATTCAAAAAAGATGTGCATTACAAAGGTATGACCTCCCTTTTATAGAATGTAGGAGATAAGAGTGATTACAAATAAGCAATGTGGGACTAAATAATTACAAGTATATGCGGCTTTACAAATAAACAAACTGAACAAGTCGCGCGGTTAGACAAGCAGTCTAACCGCTCGACAACCACCAAAAGGAGAGAACAAGCCGCTATAGGAGATGATGAACTGTAAATATGCGTATTTTTATGCACATTAATTTAGTCATTTTCATTTATTTTCGTCGTTTTTACTTATTTTTGTTCAATAAAATGTTCCTATTCTTGTAAATTTTCTCCTAACTTGTTTTATTTTATTTTGCAGAAAAATTCCAGAATCTGCCAAATTTTGGGAAGTACACGCCCGTGACACATGGGTCACGCCCGTGACCGAGCCGTGACTGTGCATTTCCCGTGAAATCGGAAAATTTCTGAAGAAAAGGCTTGACACGCCTAGCGACACGCCCGTGTCACCCGACACGGGGCGTGACCCAAGCCCGTGTCCGCTCCTCTCGACGAATTCCACTCGACGATCGTCGAGTGTCGACACCAACTGTCACGCCCAGTGTCACGCCCGTGACCTGGGGCGTGACCCAATTTCAGCTCAACGATTTCGACTCGACACTTTCCGCTCGACATTCGTCGAGTGTCGACCCCGACTGTCACGCCCATAGTCACGCCCGTGACATGGGGCGTGACCTTTCCAGCTGGCCCGACAAGATGCTGCCGAGGACATTTGACGCAACCCGCGCCCGGTTCTACCTCCCCGACACGCCCTAGGTCACGCCCGTGACCTGGGGCGTGACTGCTGCGAACTCAGCCCGAAGTCACCTTTGCTGTCCAATCGCCAGCCGCCTTCATGAATAGTACTGTCACGCCCCCATGTCACGCCCGTGACCGAGGGCGTGTACTTAGAAATTTTTTCCTATAAATAGCCCAGTTCTGTAAGGTCCAAGGGTTCAGATTTTTGGGCCAATTTAGTGTATTTTTGTGGGCTGCATCCGTGATTTTCAAGGCTATGTAAGGAGATTTCTCCCTTTTTTATTTCATTTCTTGTTTTGTCTTAGCTTTAACCCTTGTAATAGCTTGTAATAGTTCCTAAAATTCAATAAAATGTTAGATTTTCTCTTCTTACTTAGCTTTGGAATGAAACTTGTGCCCACTTTCTTTCTTCTTTTTATTCTTAGTTTCATCTTTGTTCTTCACTGTTCTTCATTTATGAAAAGTGTGTGTGTGTGTATGAGTGTAATTTGCTTACTTTACATGTTTTTTTACTTGTTTTCATGCTTAGGAATGTTAGGTTTTCCCCCTTTTTCTCCTTATCTTTTTCCTTTAACTAGTTTTTCATGCTTAGATTTTGATTTCATCCTTATGATTTATAAAGGAGATTTTAAAAAGTGAATTTGTTCTTTTCTTTTTACTTAGTTTTTTTTAGGATTGTAAAACCTCTTTTGTTCTTTTCATCTTCTTTTTCACTTTTTTATCACTTTCATAACATCATAAGAATGAAAATGTTGGTATTTTTATTTTCCAAAAACTTTGATTTTTAATTTGTTTTGAAAAACTTTTGTCTTCTAAAATTTTAATTTTCTCTTTTTATTCATTTTTGGCAAACCTAAGCATGAAAAAGTTAAAGTTTTAATTTTTTGAGCACCTTTGATTTGACTTTATTTTGTAAAACTTTTTGCTCATATTATTTTTGTTTGTTCTTTTTATGTGTTTGGTAAGTTTTAGGAGTAGAAATCTTGTTATTTTCATTTTTAGGTAACTTTAATTTTTCTTTGTTATTAGTGTGTGTGAGTGTATGAGCTTAAATTTCTTTTTGTTCTTCTTATATTTTCATGAAGTGTGTGTGAGTGTAGGTGTATAACTTTTATGCTTTGATTTAAATTGTGTAGAGTGTGTGAGTGTAGGTGTTAAATTTCATGCTTTGTTTTAATGCTTTCTTTTAATGCTTTATTCAAATTATGTAGAGTGTGTGAGTGTAGGTGTATAATTTTATTGCTTTCTTGAATTTCATATGGAGTGTGTGTGTTTGGGTGCATTTATTTCCGCCTACTCGTTAAGAGTTAAATGGCGCATCGTTTTCATTTTCAGTCCTACTCGTTCGAGTAGGACTTGTAATTTTTCTTTCTTTATTTTTCCGCCTACTCACTTGAGTTTAAATGGCCGGACTTTATTTCAGTCCTACTCGTTTGAGTAGGACTTGCAATTTTACTTTCTTTATTTTTTCCGCCTACTCACTTGAGTTAAATGGCCGGACTTTTTAGCCCTGTAATCGCATTTATTTTCTCCTACTCATTTGAGTAGGACTCGCTTTCATTTCAGTCCTACTCGTTTGAGTAGGACTTGCAATTTTCAGCCTTTATTTACCGCCCCCACTCGTTTGAGTGGGACTCGCAAATTTAAATTATGCAAATTTCATTCATGTGTAACTTAGTTTTGTTTAATTTATAATTTGGAGTGTGCGTGAGTTCTCGTTTAGTTAACTTTTTAGCTTTCTAAATATTGTTATTTTTCTTTTGTCCCTTTCTTATAATCGTTTAGCATTTAATTTCGAACTCGCGCCTCACTAAATTATAAGCCGTCCCCATACCGATGTGTGGCTAATCGCTATTAGCCTCGGCATCGAAGAGCATTGGGACATTTAAAATGATTTATAATAATTAAAGCTCTTTATTTTCATTTTAATTTAAGCACTTAGGGTTTACCCCGGGTTTACGACGCGTAGGACCACATAATCGATGTGTGGGCCCTATTTCCGTAGTCCATATGCTAGCTAGCCGAGAGGCCGTGCATATGGACCGATCACCCCTGGGTAAATAGAGTTGCGTGCACCCCCTCGAGAGAGGACAAGCGTAATTCTACCGGATTGGGTCCCCACCCAATAGCGGGGTTCTTAGCGTAAAGCGGGCGTTAAGAGGAATCCTTCGTCGGACTAACGTTCGGTCGAATAGTCTTAACGTTTAGGTGAGCGATATCCCTATAGCTAGGTGAGCTCACATTTGTGGAACCTCCACGGCCAAGTTGCCTTATTATTAATTTGAAAACTAAGTCTTTTTATTATTAAAAATTGTTTTAGTCTTAATCCGATTCGATGCCGAGCGTTAACCCTTCATCGAATATTTTCTAAATCGTTTTTTTCGCTCCTTTGCTTTTTCGCCTTTTATTAAGTAAAAAAAATCCACCTTATTTTCAGTAAAATAATAGTCCTCCCGGAGGAGTAAGAATAGTCAACGCGACCCCGAGAACAATACGACCTCGGTATTCCCCCGAATATCGAGTACTACTTGCGATAGGTGCACTTGCCTACCCGAGCAAGCCCGCGGCGATCGACTCACCGAACCAACCACAGTAAGAGTCTGTTCGCGGGCCCATCAAGTTTTTGGCGCCGTTGCCGGGGAACTCTTTTCGAGTTGCTATTTCGAATTCCGGAGTCTATTAATTTTACTTATTTTCTAAAAAAAAAAAAAACTAAAAACTTTATTTTAAAACAACAAAAAAAAAAGTTTATTTTTGTTTTATTTTTGTTTGGGTGTATGACCCGAGGACAACCCTCAGAGTCTGAAGATTTAGACTTCGACCCTGAGATCGAACGCTCTCTTGCGCGTATCCGATCTCATCGCCGAAATCCTTCTTTAGATCCCGAGGAATCTATCGGAGAACCCACTGTTGTAGTTATGGCCGCCCCTAACCTTCCCCCGGCGGCCGAGCGTACTATGTCTTATTACGCCCGGCCTAACCTGGATGATTCAGGGTCGAGTATTGTTCGCCCTGCGGTGGCCAATAATAATTTTGAAATAAAGTCAAGTGTCATTCAAATGGTCCAAAACGCCGTGCAGTTCGATGGACTGCCGGATGAGGACCCGAATGTCCACTTGTCCAATTTCTTGGAGATATGCGACACCTTCAAGATCAATGGCGTCACTGATGACGCCATTCGTTTGCGCTTATTTCCTTTTTCCCTTAAGTCCAAAGCCAAGGCGTGGTTGAATGCCCTCCCGCGAGGATGTATCACCACGTGGGCTGAGTTGACGGAACGGTTCCTAACGAAGTACTTTCCGCCCGCCAAAACTGCAAAGTTGCGGGCGGACATTTCTTCGTTTGTGCAGAACGATCCGAGTCTCTATACGAGACTTGGGAACGATTTAAGGAATTCCTCCGCCGTTGCCCGCACCACGCGCTGCCAACGTGGTTGCAAGTTCAAATTTTTTATAATGGGCTGAATTTTCAGACGCGTCAAATGATTGACGCGGCTGCCGGGGGTACGCTTAACAACAAAACCCCCGAGGCCGCCCAGGCTTTATTCGAAGAGATGGCTATGAACGCCTATCAATGGAACGTCCCGCGGGGACGGCCAAAGCCGGCGGCTGGTCTTTTTGAAGTGGATGCCACTGCTCTCTTGACCCTTCAAGTTGAAAGGTTAACAAAGCAGGTGGCGGAGATGTCTGCTGCCTCCTCCACTCCGCCTTGTTTTATTCCCCCTAACGTCTGCGTAGCTGAAGAGTTCGTGGACTTCATGGGAAATTCGGGTCGTCCTCCATTCAACCCCAACAACAACCCTTATAGTAATAACTATAATCCGGGTTGGAGGAATCACCCCAACTTCTCGTGGAGCAACCCGAATAATGCTCAGCGTCCCCCTATTTCTTATGCGCCCGGATTTCTTCCTCCCCCTCCTCTTCCGAAACCCTCCCCGATGGAGGAAAATTTTTCGAAGTACATTGCGTCCAACGAGTCAAATATCCGGAACATCACCGGATCGCTAAAAACACTCGAACAACAGGTTGGACAGCTGGCGAGGATGATGTCCGAGCGCGCGCTCGGGGCACTGCCGGGAAACACGGAGCCCAATCCGCGGGAAAACGCCAACGCTATAACCCTCCGTAGCGGAAAGGAGGTGGTCGATCCAAAACGGACCGACCCTCAGGTACATATTTCACCTCCGACCCCTCTTCCCCTTTCTTCGCTCACGCCGCCTTTACCTATTATAAAAGAAAAAATTATTTTAAACAAGGCTCTTCCGTATCCGCATAAGTTAGAAAACGAGCGTAAGGACGCGCAATATGAAAAATTTATTTTATTATTAAAACAAATTCACATTAATGTTCCTTTTTGCGAGGCTATCTCGCAAATGCCCAAATATGCGAAATTTTTAAAAGAACTACTTTCTAATAAACGCAAATTAGAGGATATTTCGCATGTATCTCTCAACGCTGTCTGCTCGGCGGCCCTTACTAATAAATTGCCCGCAAAACAAAACGACCCGGGACGGTTTTCCATCCCGTGCCTTTTTGGCGATATATTAGTAAAGTACGCCTTAGCTGATTTAGGGGCTAGCATTAATCTGATGCCGTTCTCGCTCTTTTCGCGTTTAGGTTTGGGTACTCCTAGTCCTACGAATATGCGCATCCAATTAGCGGATCGCTCGGTTAAGTTCCCTATCGGGGTAGTGGAGGACGTCCTTGTCCGAGTCGACAAGTTTACCTTCCCGGTAGACTTCGTCATCTTAGATATCGAGGAGGACGCCGAGGTACCAATAATACTCGGTCGCCCTTTTCTCGCCACCTCCCGCGCACTAATAGATGTTAGTAATGGTAGCCTTCTCCTCCGAGTAGGCGATGACCAAGTTACTTTCTCTATTAATCCCTCGATGGACAATTTGTCATCGAGCGACGATTTCTGCTATTCTTTAAATACCTTTTTCGGAGATCGTTCTTCTCCCATTTTCGAGTCCGTATTTTTAAATGACGATATTTATGCGCTCGAAAATTTTAACTGCGATGAGGATACGTCTATAGACTTGCCTTTCGAACCAATTGGTAAGAAAGACATAGGAATTAAAACCTCCCTAGAAGAACCGCCCATCCTAGACCTCAAACCCTTACCCGCCTCGCTCAAGTACGCTTTTTTGGGAAAAGGTGATACGCTCCCCGTTATCATTTCTTCGGACTTGAGTGATTCGGAGACTTCCGATTTATTGGAAGTTTTATTTAAACATCGCCACGCAATTGCGTGGCAAATCTCTGACCTAAAGGGGATTAGCCCCTCCTTTTGCACCCATAAGATTTTCCTAAACGATAATTGCCGCAAAACGATACAGCCGCAGCGTCGTCTTAACCCAAACATGAAAGACGTCGTTAAAGCCGAAATCATTAAGTTGTTAGATGCGGGGATTATCTACCCTATTTCGGACAGTGCATGGGTTAGTCCCGTGCATGTCGTGCCCAAGAAGGGCGGTCTTACCGTAGTGGCGAATGAGCATAACGAGCTTGTCCCAACTCGTACTGTTACGGGTTGGCGAGTGTGCATCGACTATAGGAAACTTAACGACGCCACCCGCAAGGACCATTTCCCTCTGCCATTTCTAGACCAGATTTTAGAGCGTTTATCCGGTCATCCGTATTATTGTTTTCTTGATGGTTTATCGGGGTTTTTCCAAATCCCCATTTCCCCCGATGATCAAGAGAAAACAACTTTTACTTGCCCGTTTGGCACCTTCGCCTATCGAAGAATGCCATTTGGACTCTGCAACGCGCCAGCTACATTCCAAAGATGTATGCTAGCGATCTTTGGCGAGCTAGTAGAAGACATTATGGAAGTCTTTATGGATGACTTTTCTGTTTTCGGACGCTCTTTTCCCGATTGCCTTAACAATTTAGATCGTGTCCTTCAACGGTGCGAGGACACAAGCCTTGTTTCTAAATTGGGAAAAATGCAACTTTATGGTTCGAGGAGGTTTGGTCCTCGGCCATATGATTTCGTCTAAGGGGATAGAGGTGGATAAGGCCAAAATAGAAATTATAAAAAAACTTTCGCATCCAACAAACGTAAAATCTATTAGGAGTTTCTTAGGCCATGCGGGCTTTTATCGACGCTTTATTCAAGATTTTTCAAAAATAACAAAGCCGCTAACTCACCTCTTGGAAAAGGAATCACGCTTCATCTTTAGTAGCGAATGCGAGTCCGCCTTTAATTTGATAAAACAAAAACTTATCTCTTCACCAATTTTAGTGGCCCCTAATTGGTCCCTTCCGTTCGAAATAATGTGCGACGCTAGTGATATTGCCTTAGGTGCCGTTCTTGGCCAACGCGTAGAAAAACATTTTCATCCTATTTATTACGCTAGCAAGACGCTCACTTCCGCACAAATAAATTACACGACAACGGAAAAGGAACTCTTAGCCGTCGTTTTCGCTTTCGATAAGTTTCGCTCGTATATAACGCTATCTAAAGTTATCGTTTTTACCGATCACTCCGCGCTTAAATATTTATTAGCTAAAAATGATGCGAAGCCCCGCCTTCTTCGATGGATTCTCCTCCTACAAGAGTTTGATTTGGAGATCCGAGATAAGCGGGGAGCGGAAAATCTAGCGGCGGACCACCTCTCCCGTTTAGAAAATCCGGGTGCGGAAGCGCTCGTCGAATCTGAAATAAATGACAGATTCCCCGAGGAACGCCTTCTTGCCATTAATAAATCTTCGTCATCTTCGCCTTGGTTCGCAGATTTTGCAAATTTTTTAGTAGCGCGGGTCCTTCCAAAAGAATTTTCCAGTCATCAAAAGAAGAAATTCTTTTCTGACTTGAAAAATTTCTTTTGGGAGGACCCATTTCTTTTTCGTATCTGCGCGGACCAAGCGGTCCGAAGATGCGTTGCGGGTGTGGAGTGCTTACAAATTCTTAAGCACTGCCACGAGGGTCCAGCCGGTGGGCATTATCAAGCCAACCGGACCGCTCGGAAGGCGCTAGAGGCGGGCTACTTTTGGCCCACTCTCTTCAAAGACGCGCATAATTTTGTGCGCGCATGCGATAGCTGTCAGCGGTCGGGTAACATCTCTCGTCGCGACGAGATGCCCCAAAACATGTTTTTAGAATGCGAAGTCTTCGATTTGTGGGGCATAGATTTTGTTGGCCCCCTACCTCCGTCTTTCAAAAATATGTATATTTTAGTGGCGGTCGACTACGTATCGAGGTGGGCGGAAGCGCAAGCTCTCCCCACCAACGATGCGCGAGTCGTCGTTACATTTCTTAAAAAATTATTTTCTCGCTTCGGCACGCCTCGCGCAATTGTTAGTGATAGGGGAACGCATTTCTGTAACGCTCTTATGGCTAAGACGTTAGCTAAATACGGAGTCACGCACAAGCTTGCCACCCCCTACCACCCGCAAACAAGTGGCCAAGTCGAGGTAGTAAATCGAGAGATTAAGCGAATTTTAGAAAAAACCGTTTCGCTAAATAGGAAAGATTGGTCCGTTAAACTCGACGATGCGTTGTGGGCGTATCGGACGGCATACAAAACCGCTATTGGATGTACGCCGTTCCGGTTAGTCTACGGCAAAGCGTGTCATTTACCCGTAGAATTAGAACATCGCGCACTTTGGGCTTTAAAACTCTTAAACCTCGACTCCAACTTAGCCGCTCAGAATAGAAAACTGCAACTAAACGAGCTCGATGAATGGCGTGCGAACGCTTACGAGAGCAATAAATTCTATAAGGAGCGCTCTAAGTTATATCACGATCGAAAAATCAAGTCCCAAAAATTATTTTCTCCGGGCGATCTTGTCCTTCTTTACAATTCACGCCTTAGGCTTTTTCCAGGTAAATTAAAATCTAGATGGTCCGGTCCCTTCTTAGTTGAAGAAGTTTTTCCTTATGGAACCGTACTCGTCTCCCACCCGGACAAAGGCTCTTTTAAAGTAAACGGTCATCGGTTAAAGTCTTACATCGCGGGCGACCCAGTGATCGGTTTTAGCGAAACCATAACTTTCCTCCACATTATAAACCCGCCAAAATAGTCAAGCTACACGACTATAAACAAAGCGCTCCTGGGAGGCACCCCTCGCTTATCTTTTTCGCTCTTTCCTTATTATCTTTGTTATTTTTTTTCTAATAAACGCAGGGTTTCTGATCGGCCTTCCCCACCGCGTTTCAGGGAAGCTTCTACCCCCTTCCCTTTCTTTTTTTTGTACATATTGTCTTTCTTTTCTGTTCCGCATACTTACGATACAACATTGGGGACAATGTTGGACTTAAGTATGGGGGTATTTTCGTGCTTTATTTTCTGCACTTTATTTTTTTTCTGCATCTCAAAACAAAGAAAAATACAAAAAAAATACATATAACAACAAAACCAAAAAAAAATTAAAAAACATCTTAAAATGAAACAAAAAAAGAAAAAAATTTTAAATGAAAAAAAAAAAACAAACAAAAACAAAAAAAATTTTTATGAAAAAAAAACAAAAACAAAAAATTTTTTATGAAAAAAAAAAAAACAAAAAAAATTTTAAATGCAAAAAAAAACAAAAATCCAAAAAAATTTTCTCTTTGTATATATTTTTTTGTTTTTTCTCTCTCCCCCTTCCTCATTCTTGTACAAACCTTTTTCTTTTTCTCCCTTATTTTTGTACATATTATGAAAATTCTCTTAAAAAATACAAAAAAAAAAAAAAAAAAAAAAAGATAATAGTTCAAAAAATTTTCAAACAAAAAAATTGAGAAAAACAAAAATACAAAAAAAAAGATAATAAATGAAAAACACAAAAAAATGTTTACACAAAAACTATAAAAAATCAAAAAAATGTTTTGAAAGAAATAAATTAAATATTCCATACTTAACTTTTCTGCTATCCAAAAATTTTGTTCTGAGTTTATTTATATGTGAATACTATTAATTCTCTGTTTGCTACCCGTTTGTTAATTATTGATTGAAACATTTAAATAGTCGGGGTTAAGTTTTAAAGAATTCTTTATGCTTTGTTAAAATTAGCGGACTCGTTTTAGGCACTACTTCTAATTTTTCATTAATAGGAGCACGTATATTATGTTAGGAAATAACGACTATAGAATTCAATTATACTTACCTCTAGCTTTCTGAAAAAAATTGGAACGTACAAATTATTAAAGTTGCTCTCAAAAATTTTTAGGATTACAATCTAGTTTTTCTTTCTCCCCTCACTTTTCATGACCTACTTGGCATGAAAAATTTTACCCTTAAAAGATCTTATGTCAATGGGAACAAGATTTCGTTCCGTAAACATAGGCACCCAATAATTTTAAAAAGATTATATAGGGAGTAAGAGGATAAAATTCATTACTCCTACAAATATACATTGGGTAAGTTTATTATTATGAAGTTGAAAAACAAAAATCATATTAGGAAAATAAGATTTCGTTTTCCTAATAATCCAAAAGAAAAAAAAAACATGGAGGTTCGAGAAAAAATTACCTCACCTCAATTATCAAAACCCTCTTCATAAACCACACTACCCCCTTAGCCAATTAAACGATTCTAGAATTAATTCAAAAATCTTTTTGAGAGCATAATTAGTAAATTGTATTATTTCCGGTAGCACTCGTATAAGCTAGAGTTCTTATAATTCCAAACTATTTTCGTTAATCTAACCATTTCAAATGTTGCCTTCTATTTGATTACATCAAGAAGTCTTTTGGCCAAAACTTTTGCGCTATTTAAATCATCTACATAATTTTAGGACTTAACTCTTACACCCCGTATATTTATTTCGATCTCTCTTATAATTGATTAAGCGATAGCCAAAACTTAGAGTTTTTTTTTATTCCTTATAGATTCACCTCAAACTTTTGCTCTGGAATAGCAAAAGCCTAAGTATGGGGGTATTTGATGAACTGTAAATATGCGTATTTTTATGCACATTAATTTAGTCATTTTCATTTATTTTCGTCGTTTTTACTTATTTTTGTTCAATAAAATGTTCCTATTCTTGTAAATTTTCTCCTAACTTGTTTTATTTTATTTTGCAGAAAAATTCCAGAATCTGCCAAATTTTGGGAAGTACACGCCCGTGACACATGGGTCACGCCCGTGACCGAGCCGTGACTGTGCATTTCCCGTGAAATCGGAAAATTTCTGAAGAAAAGGCTTGACACGCCTAGCGACACGCCCGTGTCACCCGACACGGGGCGTGACCCAAGCCCGTGTCCGCTCCTCTCGACGAATTCCACTCGACGATCGTCGAGTGTCGACACCAACTATCACGCCCAGTGTCACGCCCGTGACCTGGGGCGTGACCCAATTTCAGCTCAACGATTTCGACTCGACACTTTCCGCTCGACATTCGTCGAGTGTCGACCCCGACTGTCACGCCCATAGTCACGCCCGTGACATGGGGCGTGACCTTTCCAGCTGGCCCGACAAGATACTGCCGAGGACATTTGACGCAACCCGCGCCCGGTTCTACCTCCCCGACACGCCCTAGGTCACGCCCGTGACCTGGGGCGTGACTGCTGCGAACTCAGCCCGAAGTCACCTTTGCTGTCCAATCGCCAGCCGCCTTCATGAATAGTACTGTCACGCCCCCATGTCACGCCCATGACCGAGGGCGTGTACTTAGAAATTTTTTCCTATAAATAGCCCAGTTCTGTAAGGTCCAAGGGTTCAGATTTTTGGGCCAATTTAGTGTATTTTTGTGGGCTGCATCCGTGATTTTCAAGGCTATGTAAGGAGATTTCTCCCTTTTTTATTTCATTTCTTGTTTTGTCTTAGCTTTAACCCTTGTAATAGCTTGTAATAGTTCCTAAAATTCAATAAAATGTTAGATTTTCTCTTCTTACTTAGCTTTGGAATGAAACTTGTGCCCACTTTCTTTCTTCTTTTTATTCTTAGTTTCATCTTTGTTCTTCACTTGTTCTTCATTTATGAAAAGTGTGTGTGTGTGTATGAGTGTAATTTGCTTACTTTACATGTTTTTTTTACTTGTTTTCATGCTTAGGAATGTTAGGTTTTCCCCTTTTTCTCCTTATCTTTTTCCTTTAACTAGTTTTTCATGCTTAGATTTTGATTTCATCCTTATGATTCTATAAAGGAGATTTTAAAAAGTGAATTTGTTCTTTTCTTTTTACTTAGTTTTTTTTAGGATTGTAAAACCTCTTTTGTTCTTTTCATCTTCTTTTTCACTTTTTTATCACTTTCATAACATCATAAGAATGAAAATGTTGGTATTTTTATTTTCCAAAAAACTTTGATTTTTAATTTGTTTTGAAAAACTTTTGTCTTCTAAAATTTTAATTTTCTCTTTTTATTCATTTTTGGCAAAACCTAAGCATGAAAAAGTTAAAGTTTTAATTTTTTGAGCACCTTTGATTTTGACTTTATTTTGTAAAACTTTTTGCTCATATTATTTTTGTTTGTTCTTTTTATGTGTTTTGGGTAAGTTTTAGGAGTAGAAATCTTGTTATTTTCATTTTTAGGTAACTTTAATTTTTCTTTGTTATTAGTGTGTGTGAGTGTATGAGCTTAAATTTCTTTTTGTTCTTCTTATATTTTCATGAAGTGTGTGTGAGTGTAGGTGTATTAACTTTTATGCTTTGATTTAAATTGTGTAGAGTGTGTGAGTGTAGGTGTTAAATTTTCATGCTTTGTTTTAATGCTTTCTTTTAATGCTTTATTCAAATTATGTAGAGTGTGTGAGTGTAGGTGTATAATTTTATTGCTTTCTTGAATTTCATATGGAGTGTGTGTGTTTGGGTGCATTTATTTCCGCCTACTCGTTAAGAGTTAAATGGCGCATCGTTTTCATTTTCAGTCCTACTCGTTCGAGTAGGACTTGTAATTTTTCTTTCTTTATTTTTCCGCCTACTCACTTGAGTTTAAATGGCCGGACTTTATTTCAGTCCTACTCGTTTGAGTAGGACTTGCAATTTTACTTTCTTTATTTTTTTCTGCCTACTCACTTGAGTTAAATGGCCGGACTTTTTAGCCCTGTAATTGCATTTATTTTCTCCTACTCATTTGAGTAGGACTCGCTTTCATTTCAGTCCTACTCGTTTGAGTAGGACTTGCAATTTTCAGCCTTTATTTACCGCCCCCACTCGTTTGAGTGGGACTCGCAAATTTAAATTATGCAAATTTCATTCATGTGTAACTTAGTTTTTGTTTAATTTATAATTTGGAGTGTGCGTGAGTTCTCGTTTAGTTAACTTTTTAGCTTTCTAAATATTGTTATTTTTCTTTTGTCCCTTTCTTATAATCGTTTAGCATTTAATTTCGAACTCGCGCCTCACTAAATTATAAGTCGTCCCCATACCGATGTGTGGCTAATCGCTATTAGCCTCGGCATCGAAGAGCATTGGGACATTTAAAATGATTTATAATAATTGAAGCTCTTTATTTTCATTTTAATTTAAGCACTTAGGGTTTACCCCGGGTTTACGACGCGTAGGACCACATAATCGATGTGTGGGCCCTATTTCCGTAGTCCATATGCTAGCTAGCCGAGAGGCCGTGCATATGGACCGATCACCCCTGGGTAAATAGAGTTGCGTGCACCCCCTCGAGAGAGGACAAGCGTAATTCTACCGGATTGGGTCCCCCACCCAATAGCGGGGTTCTTAGCGTAAAGCGGGCGTTAAGAGGAATCCTTCGTCGGACTAACGTTCGGTCGAATAGTCTTAACGTTTAGGTGAGCGATATCCCTATAGCTAGGTGAGCTCACATTTGTGGAACCTCCACGGCCAAGTTGCCTTATTATTAATTTGAAAACCAAGTCTTTTTATTATTAAAAATTGTTTTAGTCTTAATCCGATTCGATGCCGAGCGTTAACCCTTCATCGAATATTCTCTAAATCGTTTTTTTCGCTCCTTTGCTTTTTCGCCTTTTATTAAGTAAAAAAAATCCACCTTATTTTCAGTAAAATAATAGTCCTCCCGGAGGAGTAAGAATAGTCAACGCGACCCCGAGAACAATACGACCTCGGTATTCCCCCGAATATCGAGTACTACTTGCGATAGGTGCACTTGCCTACCCGAGCAAGCCCGCGGCGATCGACTCACCGAACCAACCACAGTAAGAGTCTGTTCGCGGGCCCATCAGCCTCGCAGTGGCCGATGGAGGTCTACCGAGGCCTCCTGGGCGCCGGACGTCCAGGAGACGGCCGATCGAGGCCATCCGAGCGTCGGGTGGCCAAGGGAAGGTCGACCTCGTAGAGACCATCCGATAATGCCCAGGCACTGGAAGGCCAAGGCGAGGACGGCCTCATAGATGCCAGCTGAGGATGCATAGGCATCGGATGGCCAAGGCGAGGCTGGCCTCGCGGAGGCTGGCCAAGGTTGCCCGGGTGTTGAGAAGCAAAGGGAAGGCCAGCCTTATAGAGGCCGGTCGAGGCCACCTGAGAACTGATCATCCGAAGGGAGATCAGTACTGTGGGGCCGGCTGAGGTCTCCTGGGCATTGGGTGGACTGACCAAGGGGCAGTTGGTTTCGTAGAGACCTTTAACGGCCTCGCCAAGGTCGGTTGAGGCCGCCTGAGAGCCGAGTGGCCAGCACGCGGGATCCTATGCGGTGGTTTGTATCTCATGTGCGGCGGTTGGGATCCCATGTGCGGTGATTAACACATAAATCGGGTGGATATCGGGCACGTGGAACGTGTGTTGGGTTATTTTGTCTGTTACTCCCAACGTCGTTAGTGTGGAACAGGGGAAATCCGGCTATTTGCATCCCGAGATCCCTATAAATTGGGGGTGACCTCATCAGAGCTGGCTTGACTCGAAATAGATTTCGATTTCGAGTTGACTCTGTGTCAAAAAAATTCAATTTCAAGCTTAACCTAACTCGGCTGAAACCAACTCGATATCGCCCCTAAGAACATAAGAGTGTGCGAGTGTCATGCCCGCAAGAGTGCTCTTAGGCAACCCTCGCAACACCCCCCCCCTAGAAAATCTATAAAAGGTCTTCATGTCTTCATTTGAAGACAAGCAACAAAAGAGGAAAGACAGATCAAAAGTTTCCTGGAGAAGACTTAACACTTTGACTACTTTCTTGCTCGGTTCTGACTCTGATAGCACTCCTACTCAGTTTTGACAACTTTCCTTATCCTAACAACTCTCTTGAATGGTTTTGACTCCGACAGTTTTCCTGCTCATCATTCTGCTCATGACAACAAATCTACACCCAGATCTTACCTCAGCCACAAGTATCCTACAGCTCAGTGATAATGACTTACCTACCTCATAATCGAAACCAACTCTTACAGCTCAGATTCTCTACATAATCCTACCTCAGAGCAAATTTTCTCCTACCACTCAGATCCAATTGGATCCTACAAAATGGAAGTGGGTTGTGTGGTTGATCTTGACACGAGACGTTTCTCTGTGTTAAGGTTCAAGACAGAGGTAAACTCAGTCCCACTATGACTCTAGGAATATATTTCCTTAATCTACTTTTACCTAAACTGAGATGTACTCAGTCCTAGCTTCTTCTTCTCAGTATCAGGGATTTTTCATACTAGGACTGAGAAGTGACTGCAGCAAAACTTGTTGCTACCTGAGCTGAGAGAATCCCAACCAAACTTCTTGACAACAACAAGGATTTAGATCTTGCTTTGTCTTGTGTTGGAAGCAGCTTTCAGACAACTATTCTGCTTCTTCTTTCTCTCCTGGGCTGAAGAGATCCAGTGCTAACTTTTTTTGGGGTACTGTATTTCGGATACAAAGCCGTCCTTGAGGAGTTTGGCCACCTCCTCCCTGATGGGCTCGACCAACTTGTTCGCAATAGACCTCTTCTTTTGTTGGATGGGGCACACCTCCGAGTCTAGGTTAATACGAAGGCAGGCAAAGTCCACATCAATCCCTGGCATCTACGCTATGCTCTAGGCGATGATATCCACATTCTTCTAGATGCAAGCCATCATCTTATCCAGGTCCACCGGGGTCAGCCCCCGCTGATGCGAACTTTCTCCACCCTGCCTCCCTAGGTGATTACTTCCATCTCCATGACCTATTTCATAGCCTCCAGCCTGGACTGCTCCCCCCATTCTCCAACGTCCCTCTCTCCCGGGACAAGGACCTCCTCAACTTCCACCACTTCTTCCATGTCCATCACCTCGGCCGACTCCTCCCTATCTCCTCCTACCACCTTCTCTTGGGTGCAGCTCTCCACCTCCATATCCTCTCCACCAGCCTCCTGCTCTGCCTCCTCCATCGTCTGATCCATCTCCTCGGCTCACTCCTGCCAAGAGATGGAGTTCACGGCGGTGATGTAGCATTCCCTGGCCACCTTGGGATCCCCCGGACCCAGACCTGGATCCCCTCAATGTTGAACTTCCGACACTGGTGGAAGGATGAGGGGACGCAGTGGAAGACGTTGATGAGGGGCTGTCCGAAGATGATGTTGTAGCTATTGGGGGCATCTACAATGACGAACCTGCAGGTACGGGACTGCCCCCCCCCCCCCCAGAGTAACATGGAGTCTCACTCCTCCTTCCTTTCCCCCGAAAATCCAAATAGGGCCACATCCGAGGCTAGCACCCTCTTCACCTCCACCTTCATCGCGTCGAACACCTTCTTCAAGATGACGTTGACCGAACTCCCGTTGTCAATGAGGATTCGGGAGACGGTGAAATTCTCGATAGCCATCAGGATTACCAGCTCATCGCAAAAGGGATCCTCATGATTCGACTTCCTTGAGAAGGTGATCTTGTCTTCTGGGGGTGGGTCTAGGATGTAGAGACAATTCTCCTTCGATATATGCTATAGAGGTTCACCTTCTGAGAAGCCTCAATCCCCACCCCCACCCCCCTCATGGTTCACTCTGATCCCTCCCTAGGTTCCAACATCTGCCAGGTCTTCACACCTATCCTTCTCCGCCCGAGGCAGGACCTCCTTAAACCGCACTTCCTGACGGCCATACTATTGTTGCTTCTCCCTGTTTCCTCTCATCTTGAGGAACTCCGAGCATGTGGCTGTGGCGTTCCCCTCTTCTTGGTGGAAGTCGTAGTATGGCAACTCCACCCTGACTTCCCTTCTCCTCCTCCGTGTGGCTTTCCTCCTCTCCCCCAGGGCTATAGCCATACCATGATTTTGATTGAGGAGAGGAGGTCTCAGGCCCTGCCTCTAACCTGACGGATGAAACTGACCCTTGCCCCCCTGGCGGTTGTCTCCTCCATGGAAACCTATTTGTGTCCCCTGGTCCTGCCACTCCGGCCTCCAACCTAGCTGATGGTTCAGCTCCTGGAGCCCCCATTTGGGTTGTTTTTCCTGCTGCTATTCCCTCTACCGGGGTTTAGCTCTCCTCTCCTTCCGACCTATGCCACCTCTTTCCTCCTCCTCCTCCTCCTCCGTGGCCCACCTGGCCATCTTCCGGGCAAAATTCAAGTTCGACGCCTCCCCGTCGAATTCTCTGCCGCCCTCTCCATCAACTCCTCGTATGAGAGGGGTGGAACCATTTTCAGCTCTATTCCGAAGAAACCCTACTGCAGCCCTTCGGTGAAGGCCATCATCAGGGTGTTGAAAGTTATTTAACTTTAGGTTAGCTAATCACCTAGAGGGGGTGTGAATAGGTCTTTGAGCTTTTAATATAACTTTTGTTGTTTTCAAATTATGCTAACTAGAGCTTGTCCTTAAGTCATGCAATTAAAGAGAAAAAAACAAGCAAACATAGTAAACAACCGAATTTATAGCGGTTCTCCAATTGGGTACATCCATTTTCCCTCTCCACCTATCCAAGCTTATTTGTTGGACTCGGCACAACTTCTCCAAACTGCTCCTAAGAGCTTACACCTCAGATCCCGCAATATCTTCAAGTCTCCTCCAAGACTCTCTTCTCAACTACAAGGGCCTACACTCAGTGGTCAGCAGACCACCTACCTCAGGTTGTTAATCCCTACACTCAAGCTGGGATGATAGTCTTACCTCAGATCCCAAAGGAGCCTACCTCAGAGCTATGCAGTGCTCCTACACTCGGTGACCAGCAAGTCACCTACCTCAGCCTTATCTCTAAGCCCTACAGCTCAGGATTTTCAGCCCTATAACTTCAGGCATAAGGCCGTACTCTCAGAGTGCTGTAACACTCCTACAACTTAGTACCACTCCAGGTACCTACATCAGTGCCCCTCCATGCACCTACAGCTTAGTGACAAGCTTGCCACCTACCTTAGACACAAAGGCCCTACACTCAGAGAGCAGCACTCTCCTACTTCAGGCACTTAAGCCCTACAGCTCAGATCCTCACTTGGATCCTACCTCAGTGCTCCAACAGACACCTACCTCAGTGACAAATTTGTCATGTACAGCTCAGGCACTAAGTGCCCTACACTCAGATTCAGGAAACCTGAATCCTACAGGAAATAAATACAGAGTTGAAGAAAATAAAATTACTGACTCAGAGAAATAACTCCGAGTCAACTTTGCTGGACAAAGCAGATTTCAGTCCAGCTCACCTGCTGTAGAAGGAATCAGCCTTCTTCTACATCTATCACTTATTACTGCTGCACTAATGAGCAGCTTCCACTTTGCTGAGAGATGAATCAGCTAAACTGTTCTGTAGAGAACACCCTTGCTGAGCTTGAAGAGCTTCAGCTATCCTTTCTTGCCTTCAGGATATCTTGGTTGGACTTTAGCTTTCAAGCTTGATCGGAAGTAAATGTCCAGCTACCTCTATAAGTTTCTCTTTCTATTTCTTAGATTCATTAAACCTAATTCTTTACAGTTTCCCCTTTTATATGCGTTGATTTGAATCAACGGCACCATAGTAGTTGGGCCCAACAAGGATTGGTGAGTGCCAACTCCATTAGAAAGGGAAAAAATATCTTTCGGCGTAGTAGCAGCTTTCCCGTAACGACTTCCTGCAGTTTTGACATTGATGACGTCAGCAGTGGTCATCAACATCTGGACTTAGAAAATTTTCCTGAATCCCATCAAGCGTTGAGTGATGTTGAGACACTCAACGCCATCAGCCTTGGCTCTCAGCGCTTCTGGACTTAGAAAATTTCTTGGCTTTGTCTCAGTGGTTTTCTCTCAACGGTCTCAGCAGTTTTCATTATTAGCTGAGACATGCCTTTGTCTCAGCGCTTTCCTCTTATCTGTTGTCTCAGCGGTTTTTGCACTTTAATTGTCTCAGCAAATTTGTCTTAGCGGTCACAGTAGTTTTCATTTATCAGCTGAGACAATTCTTTATTTCAGCTCTTTCCTCTTTATTAGAAGCGTTGAGTGAACCTACTTCACTCAATGCTTCTGGACTTGAAAAATTCCAGCTAAGTTTGCTCTCAGCTGTTTACCTGTTGACTGTCTCCGCGCTTCTTGCTTTATTTAGAAGCGTTGAGTGAACTTGCTTAACTCAATGCTTCTGGACTTAGAAAGTTTCCAGCAACTTTTTCTCTGCTGTCTTAGCTATCTCAACGCCATCTTCTCAGCTGTCTCAGCTGTCTCAACTCCATCTTCTCAGCTATCTCAGCTGTCTTAATGCCATCTTCTTAGTTTTCTTCAGCTATCTCAATGCTATCTTCCCAACTGTCTCAGCTGTCTCAGCGGTCTCAAAACCTTCTTCTCAGTAGACTCAGTGCTTATGCCTTAGATATATTTTCTGGCTTTA
Organism: Platanthera guangdongensis; assembly: GCA_039583875.1. Taxonomy (NCBI): domain Eukaryota; kingdom Viridiplantae; phylum Streptophyta; class Magnoliopsida; order Asparagales; family Orchidaceae; genus Platanthera; species Platanthera guangdongensis. The sequence goes on along the minus strand of CM077150.1, from coordinate 69,258,572 downwards.
ACATGACAAGCTTTAAGCTGAGCTCGACGAACCTCGAACTGAGCTTGACAAACTTTGATCTTCTCAGCACTCTCAGCACTTTTTGCCTCAGACAATTTTTCTCTTGCTTCAGCTTGACAAGCGTTGGGTTGAGCTCGACGAACTGTAACCTGAGTTCGACGAACTTCGAGCTAAGTTCGATGAATTTTGTATCCTGATTTCTTAAGCTTATGCTGAGTTGAGCTCGATGATTAGCAAGCTGATTTCGACAAACTCTGAGCTGAGTTCGACGAAATTTGAGTTTATTGCCCAACTCATTTTTCTTTACTTGTCCAATCATGGACTACCTGCATGCATGAACTAAAGTACACATCAAATACATTATTCCCTTAGCATGAATGGTGATGTAACTTCAAATCCTGAGGAACATTGTAGAGCACAATTCCCAACAATATCCCCCTATCTGAAGAAGGCAGAATACACATCCATGCTAAGGTGCATCAACACAGATAAAATATCATGATAGGTCAAATGATACATTATCATGACAACTAGCCATCCCAGTACAGGGTAACTCCCCCTAGATGAGATGACTTAACATTATGATTGATAAACTAATAGTACATGTGAATTAACAATCATTGACAATTGTGAAGGTATGATTAACAATAAGAACTTTAGTAATCAATTACAAAGTAAACACTATGATCAAGATGAACCTAATCATTAACTTAGCCAATCAACACATAAAACTTGAGATAACAGGGTATTTATTAAACAACAATATATTTATCTAATACAGATATACGTTTATCACATCATTATAGTCAGGTTCAACACATGTTGATTTCATTGATAAAGAATTAAAACTTTTACATTGTTGAAATTCATTACAAGACATGGATTAGACAATAATTTTGAATAAGCTTAAGTCTTGCAATCTTATATCAGTTATTCTTTGAAGAACTTTCACCAGCATCCTTGGTTCCAACAGTCTTCTTCAAGTTTTCAGCTTTGTTCCTCTGTCTCTTGAAGTAAAGGAATGTCTTTGGAATATATTTGGAAGGTATCTTCTTGGGGTTGCTCTTCCTTACCTGATTCTCCTTGAATATTCTTTCCCTTAGGGAATTTCTCTCCAGATGCTTTATCCATTCCTCAGATGGATATACACTATCAATGTTCTTCAAGATTTGTCCATGGCTTACCCAGGCATTGATAATGATTGATTCAGAGGCCTCACTTAGTTGTTCATAGTCTAGGTCATATCTGTTATCAACTACCCTCTTGGCCATGAACTCTTCAGCCATTTGAGTTCCGTCCCTCTTTCTTCTGGCAGCAAGCTGTGCATCCTGTGCAATTCTGGCTTGTGCAGGAAAGTCTAGGTCCTCTGGAATCTTTTTATCTAGGAGGGGCAGGTGTAGCGCCACCATGGTACCTTGAATTACATTGAAGGCTTGATCTTCAATGAGTGATGCTTTCTTAGCATGGCTGCTCTCCCCCTTTCTGCCTTCTTCAGATATTATCCTTTGCAGTAATGAGGTGTTGGCTTCATTTTTGTTGGATAAAGATTGGAGGATTCTCTCATTGTTAGTAAGCAGCTCATTCCTCAAGCTAATTGCCTGCTCCATGGAGTGGAGAGTAACCTTGGTGATGTGCTGATTGACATGGTCTGCTGCACCCTTGATCACTTCATCAGTTGTACTCACATAATTCTTTACAATCCCTATGTCAGTTGTAGTGAGTTTTTGGCTTGTGTCCAAAGATTCTATGAGGGTGGTTGCTTGATTCCATCAGTTCCAGCCTTATCAAACCAAGTGGTGACCTGTTTGTTTAAGTTAGACATTTCTTCCTTAGTTTCATTTACTTTGGCAGACATTTCATACCTCAGATTGGCAATAGATTAATCAACATACTACTTTAGGGTTGTGGTCTGATTATCCAAGAGTACTTTAATTTGGTTTAAAAATCCTCATCAGAGATGAGAGTAGATGAAGTATGGTCTATAGGAGGAGGTATAACATCCTGAGCATGGATCTGAGAAGTCTCTCCCTCAACTATAACACCTATAGAAGAAAACATTTCCTTAGCTAAAACTATTTTAACACTATTAATTAAGAGGGAATGATAATTACCTGTAGTGGGTGCAGACTCAACTATCTTATTAACAACTTGATCCAAGTTTGTCACATCAATCTGATCATGCTCCCCCTCAGGCTAAGCATTTTTCTCCAGGTTGGACTTATCAATATAAGTGTCTAATGTCTCAAGAGGCTCCCAGTTATCTTCTACAGTTGTCATATCATCAACTGCTGCAACTTCATTAGTAATATTCATGTCTGCCCTATCCTTTTCAACATTACCATCTTTAGCAACATTCTTAGAGATTTCTCCTGACCTAGAGTTGGCATGGATTTTATCAATATGAACAGCAGCATTCTGAAGTTGAATGTTGGCAGAGGATTGACTGAGGGATAGGTTAACCGACAGACCAGCATCAGCTGGAGAGGATGAACCAAGTACTGGTTCAGGGCTAGAAGTTCTTTCTTCCTCAGTGGGTTTCTTCCTTATACCCTTAGAGGGTTCCTTTATTCCTGTAGGTTGGCTCATAGGTAGGACTCTAGAGAATCTATCCAAAGTTTTTATGTCCATTCTTTTCAGGCAGTGAATCTTCACCCCCTGTTCCTGTATGAAAGAGTCAGGATAGGTGTTCACTAGGTACAAAGAAATGATTCTGCCCATATTTGTAGAGGATATGCAGTCTACTATTCTCTAATATATGAGAGAGGTCCATGAGGTCTTTCTATTTAGTATTATTCTGGTCATGACTGCAAACATGAACCTGGAGATGGTGTCATATGATCCAGGTTTGCAGATGAGGGCTTTCCCTACAATGTCTGCTAGCAAGTTTCCTCTTTGATTGAAGAATTTCCTTTTCAGAGACCCAGATTTGGCCTCAGTGTATCCACACCATGAGAGAGCACTACCTCTGTCCGTGTCGGCGAGCTCTTCTTCCTCGCTAGGGTTGACAGAGGGTATATGAAGTGCCTTTCCTAACCTCTTAGGGTTTACCTTGATTTTGATGTCTTCAATCTTAGACCCGAGAGAGTTTTGAGATGGGGACATCTTAACATTTGAGAAGAATTCCACAACCTCAGATCTAAGAATGGTGGAGGGTTCAGAAAGAGTGTATTCTAAGCCAGCAACCACAATCATCCTTAACACGACTTTAATCTCAGGAGAGGCATGATTGAATCCATCCCTCACTATTTGGTAACCATCCCGAAGCTCCTTGACGACATTTGGCGCCATTGAAATAGAGCGGCACACTACTAGAAAAGTGAGTATTGGCTACACTTTTTTTGGCCAGGGACTAAAAATCGTGGCTAATACATTGATATTAGCCATGATTGCAAAAATCATGGTTAATTGTTATTTTTTAGCTATGGTTATAAATAGTGTGCCAAATACATATGTATTAGCCATGAAAAATAATTTTCATGGCCAAAAACCGGCGTTTATTTATCCTCCAGTTCTTTCATCGCCATCTCAACCCTAGCTATCACTCCCCACGGTAGCCCCTCCTCTCCCGATTCCACGCCGCAGCCATTCCCACTCGCGACTCCACGCCGCAGCCATCTCGCGGGCTACTCCATGCCACAGCCTCCACGTCTCCTCTCCGATCAACATCTTGTGACCATCGATCTCCACCTTCCACCGGCATCTCGCCACAACCACGACGCAACTGCTTCTCTACAGGGTAAGCCCCAAATCTTTTACAGTCAATACGTCGTCCCCCTCGCCAATGTCCGCGACACTCCAGTACTGTTCATCCCCTTCCTCTCGCTATTTCCCCCATAACTCATCAGCTAAGTGATTGCTTGAATTTATAATATCGTTCAGGACAATGAGGAACTTTTTCACCCTCTTAAGATTGAAGAAGCTAAAGATGTCTCTCATGGTTTTTATGGTGCCTATAGGTGCGGTTGGTAGAAAGATGTATGCATTGGACTTCTTATACTAGCTTATAGATGCAATAATGTTATACCTTTTATAATGTTTGACTCTCTCAAACTGTAGCTATGAAATTTTGATCACGCATGAACCCTCAAATATTGAGATTTCAAGGAAGGACTTGTAATGCTTGATGCCTCGTGGTTGGTTAAACGACGAGGTATGCTTTTTTTTGGTGGTAAAATGTATTCAAATTTTCAGTTTCCACTTTTTAATATGCCCATTGTGTTCGAAAGTTTTGCACAACTTTCTAATAGAAATCTTTATTTGTTCTGATAGGTCATTAACCTGTATCTGGAGCTATTGAAGGAGAGGGAAAGAAGTGAGCCAAATAAGTTTTTGAAATGCCATTTCTTCAATACGTTTTTCTATAAAAAGGTCTTTCTATTCTTTTTTATACCATATGATTACCCGGTAATCTATTTCTGTTCAATATTAGTTACCGATCTAATAATATGAAAGCTATTGCATGCATTTGATGGTATCTCTTATTCTACCATATCTCGTGCTTCTAGATTGATGATGTAGATTTAAATTTGTTTGATTCATCAAATTCCAGTGTAACTCTGTTCCATATCAACTATTGGCCTATTACCAAAGGTATCTCAGATACACATATTATTCATGTACTAAGTACTAACCATTGTAAAGTATATGATGTTGTCTAATTGTTGATTGAGGCCGGGCTTAGAAAAACTTCACTTATTAAAAACAATATAGACAGAAAAAGTTAAATTTTCTAAGCTCAGTGTTGGGACTTTTGATGAGCCAATATTCATTGACAGGATATGATGCATCTGCACATATGGTAAGTAAAAAATTTATTGCTTCAACTGATTAAGATTGTTTCTGATCTAGTAGTATGCAATGAGACCTGAAGTGCCTTCTATCTCATCCCACAATCTAGAATTGTATCACCATTGAGAGGACCTGATTTGTGCTTTTTGTTGTTGTACAACTATTATTAATTTGACAAATTTGCACCATGAACCACTTCAGAGTGAAGAAACTAAAAGTGCGGACATAAATGGGCCAAGAGGAATAATTAGTGCCATTGGTATATCAATCATTTTTGGATGGGGGTACCTACTTGGTATTACATTCACAGTTACAAACATCCTATATCTCTTGAGCGTTGACAATGATGCTGGAGGTTATGCAGTTGCCGAGGTATTCTATCTTACCTTTAAGAGTAGATATGGCAATGGAGCTGGGGGAATCATTTGCTTGGTTGTTGTCGCAGTCGCCATATTCTTCTGTGGATTGAGTTCTGTAACAAGCAACTCAAGGTATAAATTGCTTTACTTTTTAGATAACTGATATCATCGTAGTAGTTGCTAATCTTATTTAAAAATACATAAAATTTTATCTAGAAGCATATATCGGAGCGAATATAATGAACATGGGAAGCAGTAACAAAGAGACAAAGGATCCATTCTCTCCAGTCTCCACAAATGAGAAGTCCAAAGCCCGTGTAAACCCACACATTGCTCTCCAAATTAGAATAAATTTGTCCAAACAGTATATTATTGTTTAAAATTATCCCAGCGCTGATGTTCATGGAAGGGGAAATTCTACTACTGTAAAAGAATCTACTTTTAACTTTATTACTCTCTTGACAGCACAGCCCTCAACCAAAACCTCTACTTTTTATGTTGTATGATCTTCACACATGTAGAGCTTATTTCAGTTTTATGCTTCAGATTTTGAATGGGAAGACATCAATGAACTTACTTTTTGAGAAAGTGGCACTGCAAATGGTTAAGCTGCCAGATAACGAGGACTTCCTCCCAGGCTTTGCCTTCCCCTGCTCCTGTACTAGCCCCTAGTGGGTATGCTTCTATTCAGGTCATACCCATAACCCAAAGTTGGGTGCATGATTGATTGTAAATGCCTGATGCTTCAGTTCATACAGTTGTATTTTGTTAGGTTAATGATATATTCTTTCCAGTGGTTTTTGGTACTAGATAGTCTTTTGGTTTTCATATTTGGAAAAAGCTTGTTTATATGCAAATTATATTTTCGTTCGATAATTTTTTGGGGTCTGACTTCATGTAATTTAATGTTTTAAGCTAATTTCTTGAAGCTCTTTATGAGTTATCATAAGTCTATTGGACTATGTGCTCTTGTTACTGATGGTGAAGCAAATTTCTCTATTGGCGAGGAGAAATCATTACTAGCATTATTTTTATATCCTCTTGAAGCAAATTTCTTTATTGGCGAGGAGAAAATTTCTAACTTAGAATGAAATTACTTAATGTCAAACCTTTTTATATAGTTTAATGCTCTATAATTGCATTATATGATCTACATTGTGCTTGGTCCCAACTTCCAATGGTCGCAACAGCAATTAAAATCTCCAACAAAACATTACAGTATTGAATGTGTTTTTTTTAAAAAAACTTAAATTACTATTTGCCACGGCTTATAACTGTGGCAAATAGTTTTTAAAAAATGATGAGTTCACTTTTAGCCAGGGATTAAAACTGTGGCTAAAAGTCAAGATATTAGCCATAGCAGTTTTTCTCATGGCTAATATTATTTGCTACGGCCAATCCGTGGCTTAAACTTTTTAGCCACGCCGACTTTAGCCACGGATTTTTCCCGTGGATAGACCGTGGCTAAAGGGTTTTAGCCACGGTTTTGGACTTTTTGCCAGGGCAATTTGCCCTGGCCAAAAGCCTGTTTTCTAGTAGTGGCAAGACGCTGAGACGGTTTCAGTTTTGACGGCTAGGGTTACGGCTTTTAGAGAGCGATGTGGCTTTTCGTTTCTTGTCGTCTTTATATATGTAATGAAAAGATTTAATTAATTTAATTAAATATTCCATTTGACTATTGAATTAAGTGTATTAGAATTTACGGCTTACTCAATCATTCTTATTATGATAGTTAGAGCTTTTATTACGTCTCTTACTGATTGGTTTGAAACCAGGGCCAGTTCTATTGGCACCCAATTTGGGCTTGTTCTGCTCTAAAGCTTGCTTAATGAGTTATTTGAAATTTTTGAGTAATGCCAAAACAAATAACAGTGTGAATAATTGAATCACTATTTTTCTATTTGATGTGCTAGATTGGATTCATCTTGAGCACAACTAACTTAACAAATGGTTAACTTAATATCTATATATGAGAGGGAGATATACCTTAAGGCTTGCTTCCTCTAGCTTTTGAGGATTACTTACTTGACATCCTTAACCGCAACATGTTTCTTTTTCTGGAGCTTATACCAAGAGAAACTATCCAGTCCCAGTCAT